>CM057456.1:686940000-688140000 GCA_016271365.2 Neoceratodus forsteri
GCTTTGACCAGGGGGAGGCAGGCGCATACCTGCAGGTGCTATTATATGTGGTATTCCGTTTCCTAAGGAGCGAGTGGGATGCATAGAGGTAAGTGACTATGCTATAAGTTAGCAATGGAAGCAGTATACCATGAGCAATGGCTAATCTAGCTGACTGTGTAAGGGCATAACTTGTTTTGTAGGCTACCCCAGTTTTAGCATTGACTGCTTTACTTGTAGCAGTTATGTGCTTGTCGTAACTAAGGTTTTCACCTAGGAGGACACCAAGATACTTGAAAGAGTGTACTGATTCAAGGACCAACCCTCCCTGACCAGATACCTTAAATATGTCACGATTTTGTTTTAGTTTGCCTGGAGTTCCAAACAGCATGGATTGAGTTTCATTAGCATTAAGGATTAACTTGTGAAGGGAGAGCCAGGATTGAGTAGACGTGAAAGTAGATGAGAGAGTTTGGATTATGTGGTCTACATTCTTGTCACAGCAGTACAGTACCAGGTCATCGGCATAAAGGATCACAGAACAATTTGGGATAGCTGATGAGATGCTATTTATAAAAATGGAGAAAAGAAGGGAGCCTAATGTCGACCCCTGAGGGACACCTAGGTTGACAGGTAAGGCACTTGATTCAGATGAATTGAATCTAACAAACTGGGTTCTGTTAGATAGGTAGCTATTAAACCAGGCCACTGAGTTATGAGAGAAACCAAGGGCTTGTAGGCTTTCAAGTAGAAGAGGGTGGTCGACAAAGTCAAAAGCCTTCAATGAAGAATGCTCCTGTGAGATGTCCATTATCCATAGCAGTTAGGATATCATTTGCTAGCTGCAGCAAGGCAGTGGCAGTGCTATGGCCTTTCCTAAATCCATGCTGAATTGGCGAGAGGAGCTTCTGAAGAAGGACTGGTTGGTCCGAAAGCTAGAGCACTTTGTTCTTGTTGTTACATCTATGTTGGTCCATTAAAAGGTATCAAATCATTTGCTTCTGGATCTGTAATTATCTTAGTAATAATATGTTAAGTAGTAATCAACAAAATATTATATACTGGATTTGTACAAATGACAGCACTTACATCGGGGTCATATAATCAAACAGCTCAGCAAACATGCTCAAAAATAACACTATTTACCTGTGATGCTGGCAACCTGGGTTCGGGAATGGACCCGGGATGTTAGAGGGCCGTCTGGGGGAGAAGGATTGAACATCCAACGACTGTTCTCCTTCTCCAGGGGGAGGGGGGTAGAGTGATTGGCATAATACGGACACCTAGCGGAGGCTGGGTGTACCGATCATACTGACATCAGGTAGCTTGGGGGGGTGAGGAGGATGTTGGACATCATTTCAAATCCTCACCCCACACACCGGGGGGGAAAATGCTGCCAGCCACCCTAGATGAAGTCCGCCCACAGCTTCAATTATCTCCTAGGCCGTCCCTTCAATCTATCCCATTGTCTGCGGCACTATGGGCCAGTGCCACAACCCTGCCCTGGGGGGTAAGCCAGGGGGTATCGAAAGAAGGCGCATCCATATGGGAGTGGAAGCAGGGGGTCCATGGCCAGTCAGAGGTACCGGGTAGCCGGCAGTAGAAAAAGCACAGTAAAAAAAAAAAAAAATAACACTATTAATTCCTTTAAACTGCAGATTTAAAAAAATGAAGATAAAGCCAACATATATATATATAAAATAGTGGCACGGTTGACTGTATAGCCTACAGGTTAGAGTAATGAGCTGTGAATGAGCTTGGTACATCCAGCAGACCAGACCTTGGTTTGATTCTCATAGCCTCCACTTGCATACTGTGTGACTATAAGCAAGTCACTTAACCGCCCAGTGCTTCCAGGTAGCCCCTGAAAACAGGCACTTGTGCCTAGTGGGCCTTAACCAGTTTCCAAAGACTGAAATAAAAATAAATAAATAAAAAATGGTAGTGCCACTAAAGTTAGGGTTGAGTATCCCATTTAAGGTTAAATCTGAAATTTGTCAGCTTAATAACTTTGCCACCATATGATGGATTTGCCTGAGATTTCGAATCTGTGGTCTGGTACTACAGTTCTCTGGACCTGCCAAGTTTTGTTATGGTCGGATGTACAATTGCATAGCTACAGAGTGCAAAAAAATGCATAAAATATGCATTTTTATGCATTCTTTGCTCACGCCTACAGCCTGCACGGTTTGTGCGACTGGTCCAAAACCTTCAGGAAACATGCAGCCAGGGTCCCTGATGTGCCTTTCAAAGATTTTGTAAAAACATATTAAACAGTTCAAATGTTATTCAAAAAACACTTTTCCCATTATAGTCTATGGGAAAAGTTAAAATATGCGAAAGTGTTGCAAATGCACTTTTTACTTTCTCAAATAACCCTTGTAGTGTTGCAAATTGGCCATCTTGTTTTCAGTTGGTGGTAAAACACCCCAAAAATATGTTTTTTAAATTTTTGTAAACAGTAGTGTCGCACAGTACTTATGAATATGCAACACTTTCATGATTTTTTTTGCGAAAGTGTCGTGATTTGCCAAAGTACTTTGTGACACTATGGCCAAAATAATAGGGAATCTTTGCCACCCTGCTGCAAAAGAACAGTTTGGTCTTTTGGGCTGAAATTTGGAGGGAAGAAAGACAATATCCCACAGATGTGCCTTTTGTTAGTTTAGTTACAAAATATTAGAGGACTGCAAAGTTATGACACTCCAAAGTTGACAATTTTTCCCATAGGCTAACATTACGGCATCCACCACACCTTTCGGGGCCCACATCTCGAAAACTGTTTGAGATACGGACTTTTCGTTTGAAGAACGCTTAGTCCTCCACTAGGAGTCTAACTACAAAACTAGCCTGGAAAGTCATAATTAATATGAGATTTTACATTTTTTTCTACATCATACGGTTGCTGAGACATAAGGAATTTAGTATTCCAAGTGCTCATTTTTTGCTCCGAGGGCCATCATTATGCATATATTCTTTGTATTCACTTTGCTTCTGAATGCACCTTTTTGGGAAAAAAAGGGTGTGCATTTGCATTACTGTTACTGTTAGTGTTTCCGCTTGCGTTTCCATTACCGTTTGCATCAGTGTTTCTGTCACCATGTGCATTACCCTTTGCATTTGTGTTTGCGCTTGCATTTGCGTTACTGTTACTGTTTGCGTTTCCATTACCATTTTTGTTTGCTTTTACTTTTGTGTCACCGTGTGAGTTCCCATTTGCGTTTGCACTTGCATTTGCATTTCCATTTGTGTTACTGTTTCCTTTGGCATCTTCGTTGGTGTTACCGTAACTGTTTGCATTTCCAGTTGCATTACCGTTACCATGTGCGTGTTCGTTACCGTTTGCATTTCCATTGGCCTTGGCATTTGCATTTTCAATAGAGTTTCTATTGTTGAGTGCATTACTGTTTCCCTCTGCCTCGCTGCTGCCATTACCATTTGCGTTTCTGTTACTGTTTGCATTTTTGTTACCGTTTTCATTACTGTTTGCGTTTCTGTTGCTGTTAGTGTTTGCGTTACCATTTGCGTTACCATTTCTGCTTTCATTTACTTTTGCACTTGCATTTCTCTTAGCATTTGCGTTATCGTTTCCATTTGCGTTACCATGTATGTTACTGTTTGTGCTCGCATTTGCGTTACCTTTTGCATTACTATTTTCTTTTACCTCACTGTTGCCATCAATGTTTCCATTAATGTTACTGTTTGTGTTTTTGTGTTTGTGCAGTGCAGTGCAAAACATTATGTTTATGCTATTTTTCTGCACTGTCTTCCGTGATGCATAGTGCAACCAGTGTGTGATTGATTGATCTGACATTTGCCACGTAGAAAGACCTTTGTTCAAGGAACATGTCAGTTTTTGTTTGGTGAAAAAATGTTGTTCCATTCCAGAGATCCGCCATTTTAGGGCATTTTCAGCTGCGATTTCCGCCATTTTGTGGTGGAAAACTTCTTAAAGGTGCAGAAACATAAAAATTTCATATCTCTGGAATGGTTTGGTCTTTTCACATGAAATTTGGAGGGTGTTGAGTGGATGTCCTGGGGATGTCAATAATGCTATTTACATGTTGGAAAAATAATTTGCTGCAGAGATACTGCATGACACAGTTAACGTTTTGTGCATAGCATTCTGCATGGTGCTACTGACTTTAAATTTATAGCATAGTTAGCCTAGTGGTATGGAGGTGGCTTGCAGTGGTTTGATGTGTAAAACATTAACTGGTGCAGAATTATGCCACTCCAATGAATGAAAATTTGGTTCATTACATTTCAATAACTTCTGAACCGTGTGTCCAATTTATCTGGCATTTGGAATATACAAAGATTTATAATACATCTTTGACTGTGACAATTTTCGGGTCACTGGCACTTACGGTTGTTGAATTGTGCATGTTACGTCATTTGCTCATGGCTCTGTGTGACCGTTGAACAGATGTACACACAATGCTGGACACACAGTGTGCTATGGTACATGTCTTCTTTTAACAATTTTTGGTTCTATCGGATATATGGTTCTTGCATAGCGAAGTGGCAAAAATTTTCTTTTCGGCACTCCTGCGCAGCTTTCCTGGCGTGATGCTGTGCAACTGTTGAACAGATTCAGATAACATTTGTTATACATGTTGTGGTATGGTATATGTCTTCATTTACCAATTTTCATTTCAGTTGGTCATACAGTTTTTGTGCAGCGAAGTGACAACAATTTACATGGTGGGAGCGCAGGGCCAATTCACTATTTATAGTGTGTATTCTCAAAAAGAAGGGAAATTCATGGCAAAAAACTCTGTTTAATGCATCATT
Source organism: Neoceratodus forsteri (assembly GCA_016271365.2). Taxonomy (NCBI): domain Eukaryota; kingdom Metazoa; phylum Chordata; order Ceratodontiformes; family Ceratodontidae; genus Neoceratodus; species Neoceratodus forsteri. Next base: position 686,944,777 of record CM057456.1, read on the forward strand.
TAGGGTTGTTCTGATGACCCCAACGCACACCCTGATGCCTGTAGGTGGGGGCTGGTGGGTGCAGGGTGCAAGGGGTGGCAACCCTAACACCAAATACATATATATATATATGTGTGTGTGTATTTACAGTGCAATTCAATGTAGTGCTAGATCAAATCAACCTTTTCTCAATTCTTAGTTACTTTTTTAAAGATCTCCAGTTTTAGTTTTATTTAAAAAAATAAATAAGATAAAATATATAAAGTATGTTAAATGGTTATCACATGAAGGTTCCAAATCAAATTATAGCCCAGACATACAATGTAGTTACCCTTCCTTCCATTTTTTCTAAGTTTGCAAACTCAGTATCGTGGTTAGTGCCATATCAGACATAGTAATTGATTTATCTTACTGGAGATGCCCTTATAATAGTATAATGCTGCTCCAAAATTATTTACTGCTAGAAAGAATATGTTTTCCAAGTACAACTGTGACCTAAATAGCCTTGTAATCACCAGTATTTGATTTCTATTAGATAGTCATCCTTACACTAGAGGTGGGCAAAAATTGTTATTTTCACCTTAGTGGAACTTCCGCGAAATATTACAACTTTCGCAGAAGTTTCTGAACTTCCACTTGTGGCAGAATGGAAAACTTCCAACTGTTTGGGGCACAATTTCACCCTGATTCACTATGATATAGGTGAAAAAAAACCTTTAGGTGGTGTCCTGTACACCCCCCCAGCCCTGCCCAAAATAAAAAAATCCCTGGTGGCTAGCAGTCCCTCCCCCACCTAATTACCCACCTGATGTGTCCAGTCAGTGTAACTCCCCTCCATCCCTATCCCCCATATAGTATATAAACATTTTTTCTCCTGGTGGTCTAGTGAATCCCTCCCTCCCTATCCCTGATCCCCAATTCATGAATTAAAATGTTATTCCCAGGTAGTCTAGTGCACCCCCAACCCTGGCAGGCAGTGTTCCACTACCCTGCTCCCCCCATCCCAGACCCAAGCAGCTGACCAGCATGGCTCTCCTCTCTCCTACATGGTCAGCCACCCACTGAGCTGTCAATGAATGAGCAGGTACCCACTTGCAATGGCGATATTCAGATATTTTAAGCTGTCTACCATGAGGAGCCCCGTGGGGATGTTGCTGATCTGGTCTCTGTGTAGTCTTCCTATTTATTTATTTATTTGAATTTTGATAACCGGGTGAGCCCACTGAGATAAGCATGTTTCTTTTTCAGGGGCAACCTGGGGAATAAGGCAATTCCACAGCTAGACAAATTATACATTAGTAAAAACATTACATAGAATAGGTAAAGTAGGATGAGATTAAAAGAGATGCATTGTGTAGTAGTAGTAGTAGGCAGGCTACAGGTGTGAAGAATGAGCTGGCAGGCAGTGTCCTCAGCTTTAGTCCGTTGATGCTAGGATGGTCCAGGAAGGCCACAGTTGATAAGTCAATGACAGGGTCCAGTGCTGACAAGCTTAGATAGAGCTTGGGACTATTTGTGTAGGGGGCTGGAGACAATAGAGATCATGCAGGGGAATTTTGCACAGGCTTAGAGAATCATACATCGTACAATCATACATAATGAACATTATTTCGTTATTAGTATTAAATGTTTTTTACATATTTACATAGTATTTACATAGCACTATAGTTGGTTAGAACAGGAGGTAGGGAAAGGGAGGGGTTTCAGTCGAGAGATAGAAAAGCCAGGATGGTTTAGGAAAGCAAGGAGAGCCAAGAATGTTAATGAGGAGGCAAGGAGAAGACAGGGGAAGGGAGGGTTTTAAGTGTAGGGATAGTAGAGCAGGGATGGTTAGTGGAGGAAACAGAGGAGGGAGAGGAGGTAGAGAGTGTGGGGGTAGAGGAGGGAACAGGGGAGAGGAGGGTCAGGTATAAAAGCCAGGGAGGGGTGAGTGAGAAATATGGGAGGATGTGGGCTGCTGAGAAGGGGCTGGGAGAGAAAGAAGAGATAAGGATGCAGGTGAGTGGAGTAGGGGGGTATTGCTATGGATGATTAGGTACAGTTGCCACCGCAGACTGGTTGAGGAAAGAAGATCTCCTTGTATACTCTTTTAAACAGGGGAAGAGACGCACAGGAGAGTAGGCTGTACGGGAGGGAATTCCATTTTTGAGGAGCAGAGAAGGTGAATGATCTGCCAATGGCTAGGCGAACTTTTGGAATTATCAGCAGTGGAAGGTGGGAGTGTCAAATGGTCCTGGCGAAGGATTTCTGAGTGAGTAACCCAGCAAGGGCAGGTGGGTTAGTTTGAATGTGGTACAAAGTACAGGGAGGTGCATTCTTGGCTCGAAGGATGGCCAGTTTAGGGCTTTGAGAACACTGCAGTGGCATGCCCAAGTTGGAGCTGCATTGGCAAAGCTTGCAACCCTGTGGTAGGCCTGTTTGATTTTGTCTAGGGTGGTAGTCCTGGCTGAGTGAATTAGGGGTGCATCATAGAATAAGACAGGGAGCAAGGTAGCCATGGAAATAATCTTCCTAGCGCATAGGGTAAGGTAGGGGGAGGTACAATGGAGGAGGCCGAGTTTCAGGATAGTAGACTTGATGATGTTGTTAACATGAGTGTCGAAGAATAAGTGTTCATCAAGTGTCATGCCCAGGTGTTTGAAGGATTCCACTCCTTCGACAGGTTTACCTGAAGATGTCCTGATAAGCAAAGGCTGGGAGGTTGCATTAAAAGATGTATGGCAGAATAGCATGGACTTAGTCTTCTTAGTATCCAGTACTAGCAGGTTCTCTTTGAACCAGCTTTCCAGTTGCTGGAAGACATTTTCCAGCTTGACACTAATGGAGGAGACGTCTGTGCCATGATGGTAAAGAATGGCATCATCAGCATAATGCTATACTGATCCTTCCCCACAATTTTAGGGCAGGTAATTTATAAAGATAGAGGAAAAACAGGGGCCCAAGAATAGATCCTTGAGGGACCCCGTCCATGATTGGAGAGAGAGAGAGAGAGAGAGAGAGAGAGAGAGAAGAGGGTCCTGGCCCATTTTACACACTGGAAATGGTTGGATAGATAGTTTGAGATCCAGGAGAGGGAGCTGGAGTCAAGACCAAGCAACTGTAACTTTAAGATTAAGAGGATATGGTTAATAAGGTCAAAGGCCTTTGTGAGGTCGATGAAGACAGCCTCTGTGGAATTGCCATGGTCCATGGCATGGTAAATGTCGGTGGTGACCTTCAGTAGAGCAGTTTCGGTGCCATGTGACTTCCTGAAGCCATGTTGATGTTGTGTTAGGGCATTAGATTGTTCAAGAAAGGAGTACAGGTGATTATATAGTATCCTTTCTTGGATTTTTAGCTATAGGACACAAGATGGAAATAGGTCTGTAGTTTTCAACCAGGTTAGTTGGACCCGATTTGTGGACAGGGACAACAGTGGCAGTTTTCCATTTGTCTGGGATAGTCTGTGTAATGAAGGATCTTTTGATCAATAGGGCAATTGGATGAACCAGTGTGGGGGCACCGAGCCTAAGGAATATAGGAGGCATGGTGTCTAAGCCAAGGGAGCTATCCAGATTGAGGCCCATGAGGAGCTTAAGGACTTCCTTTCAAGAGGTGAGTTTTAGGTGAAATGGAGTGCAGTGAGTTTGGTTAGAGGGGGGTTTTGAAGGAGGTTGGGCATCTGAGAGACCTGTTTTGTAAACATTGAGGTCAGTAAAGAATTAGTTTATCCCTTCAGTGATCTCAGAGGGCGTGGAAATTATTTGCATAATTTCACTCTGAGACAGGTTGAACTTATGGCTGGACAGCATGCCATACTCTCCTAACACTGCACGGACATGTCTCAGACCCTCCCCTGGTTTTTGCAGATAAAGCAACAGGTCATCAGCAAACAGCAACACTTTATGCCCCCCCCCCCCAAAAGCACACAGTGTCAGGATTGTTCCTAATTACTGCAGCCAATGGCTCTAAGGATACAACATACAGGAAGGGTGAAAGTGGGCAACCCTGCCTCAACTCCTGCTCAGCTAAAAGGCAGAGATCAGTGTGCCATTAACCACTATTTGTGCTGTAGGGGAGGAGTACAGGACCCTAATCCAGCCTATCAACTGGTCTCCAAATCCAAAGCTATGGAGGGTATAAAAGAGATATTCCAACTCCACGCAAACACCTTCTTGGCACCCAGAGCAAGGACCGTTGCTCCATGGGTCTGATCTCCTGGCCTATCTGTGCATGATGATCAGGGTTCTCTAGATATTATGCTTCCTCTGTCTCCTCTGTATGCATTCTCCCCAGTCTGGTTGGAAGAAAAACACCAGGACTCATTCCATCCAGGGTGCTGTAAGTTTGGCTAGGATTTTATAGTCTGCTGTTAAGAGGGAGACAGGCTTGTGAGTGAGAGGTCTTTGCCCTGCTTCAGTATCACACTGATGGGAGCAGACCATTTGGAGGGGGGTAATTTTACATATTCAGGTACAATCTGTGTGTAGTTGCCAATTAGTGAATAATTGGAGGCTTACAATTTTAGGCAGGAGTTGGAAGTAGAATGCAGTAGAGTGTAGTGGTTAAGAGTACTGAGTTGCAAACCCGGAGAACTGGGTTTGAATCCCACAGTCACCACTTGCATATTGTGTGACTATGAGTTAGTCACTTAACTTCCCTGTGCTCCCAGGACACACCAGAAACAAGCCTCAAGCTCAATGTGTCTTTCCTGGCCCAAAACTGTAAACATAAAAAGAACATTTGGAATGTTGCTGTCAAATAAGGAACATTTTGTTAATCAATATTTCGGACCATTTGCCTAGTTTTCAATCAGGTTTCATCTGTCCTGTAACTTCAGTATTGAAGCTGGAGTTTGTTTCCCTAAGGTCCACTTATGAACACATCAGGGTTCTGCAGATTAGCATGAGAGTGGCAACTGAGTGGCAAGCAGCAGAGCTATGAAACAAGACTGTGCTGCACTCCAGTCCATTACCTTTAGAGTACTGACTTAGAATCCAAGATTAAATGCTACAGGGCAAAAGTGCCCCAGAAGAAGGCTCATCCAGGAGCTGAAGTGCTGGAGTGTTTGTTTGTTACAGTAGGTCCTTCTGGCAGCTTTACATTCTTCTACACAGTGCACTTTAAATGCTGTATTGAAACAAGTTCACAGTTGTGACTCAGATGTGAAGCGGATGCAGTAACAAAACATTTGCACTTCAGAATTTATTCTAGGATTCTGAGCTAGTGCTTTAAAATTATGGGATTGAAGTGCAGCACAGTTTTGTTTTATATGTACTGTGCCCTGCTATCTAGGATGGTATACTCCTGCCAGAGTCCCACCTCCACATTGAGCTCCATGTAACTGCTGTGTCTCCCCCCCCCCCGATTATTTTTCCCTCCTGGTCATGGTCCTAGGAGCCTCTCTCAGGCATCCAACCTGAATCCTGCCCTGCCAGAAGTCCCCGCAACTGAGCCTTCCTCTCCCTTGCCCTGCCTTGCAGCTGGTACCCCCAGCTTAACCCCTCCAAGGTGGGGCTGCCCCTCCTACCTTGGGTGCACTTGCACACATACAGTAGTCTCCAGCTGCAGAAGTGGGCCCCAGGTGGAGGATCCCTGAAGGTCGGCCAGGACGGACCCGGCAGTGGGCATGGGGATTGGTGCCATCGCCAACCCCTAGGACCCGGTTTTTCCTGTGTTCTTTCATTCCTCCCCCATGCGTGAGCATGCCCCGACACTTCTGGTGCATGGCAACCCTGCCTGCATTGGCCATGCTAGTACATGCTGCCTGGCTTGCTACAGTGCCCCCGGTCTCCACCTGGGGTCCCTGGCTTGCTGGGCCAACCCATCCCCTTGGTCCGGGGAGGAAAGCACCACATGGGCATTCAGTCCTCAACCCTTCCCCTGCTGACCCCCAGTGCCTGAGTCCATTCCCGAACCTGGGTCACCGGTGCGGCGCGAGGTGTGGCATCCAGCGCCTCAACCCTCAGCACCACCGGGCCAACTGCTGTGTCTTTAAGGGCACAGGTACATCTGATGTGCCATTTCCATTGCAGATGTGTGGAGACCTGTGTGAAATGTACACAGTACAGTATATGTTGAAAGGCTGCTGAATTGGTTCCTGCTGCTTACAGGCCTGGGATCTGTAAATGCTAATGATGTTCATGCCCTTGGTGGGGTTGCTGTCAGGGCTCTAATTGTGTAATCTCCTGAAACTCACTGGTGTCATGCACTGCACCATGTAAACAGATTTTTTGTGTTTTGGCAAACAAAGTTTAGATCTCAAATGTGTCATTGCTGTAAGTAAATAATAAAGAAACAAAGTCTGAAACAAACTAAAACATGCTTCTAATAAGCCCCTTGAGCTGAAATATTCTTGAGTTGCTTTCCAGGATTTGTATAGAGTAAGTGTTAAGTAAACCTATTTTTGACCAACCAAAAGTGGCTCCAAGGAGCCATTTCACAAGGGAGCCCTGTGGACAGTGTAGTGTGGCTGAGTGGTTCAATTGGGGTGGTGCAGAGACTTACCCAGGTACATCTGGTGGTCTCACCTAGTAGGTGTGATATAGCCAGACCTGGAACTGCTGGCAAGGGGTGGCTCCCATTAAGAGGCTACCACCCAGATACTAGATATGGGATTCACCCTTTATGTCTTGGCCCCCCTATCTAAGGCTTAGTTCAAGTGAAAAAGGGGGGCTGAAGGGCATTGTCATATGTAATTTAGGGAAATAAGTGGTTAGCATATTGTGTGTGATAAGGAAATTGAGAAAAACTGTGAATCTGTGTATAATTGTGGACCAACAATACAGCTAATCTGTGCCAGGAGGGTGCGTGAAGTGAAAAAATATACAAGTGAACAAACAACCGCACTCCTCAGCTGTGCAAAAATGGCTTTTATTACTTCAACATTTAAAACATGCTGCCAAAAACCAAAATGGTCACACACGCCTCACAAAAATCCCAGCCAGTTTCATACACTGTAGGTCATCGGGGGTGATTTCTCATGATGGTCTTAGCAACTTATATCCATAATTATTTTAAGTGACAGTGCATTCCCCAGAGTATCCCCTCAGTTCATAAACTGTACTATAACATCACAATGTATAATCACCTCCTGTCTCACTTAATTATCCCTAAAAATAAGTAACCATAACCAAACATCATTTACACTCTGCATAGGTATAAATATGTAGTCCTGTATATGCAAAAATATTGTATATACAATTTCTTTGTATATACCGGACTACATATTATACTTATTATATAAGCTGTTTAAGAAGGAGCTTAATTTTTTCTGTGACAAGGATGCCGACTGCAATCTCCACTTTCAAACCATCATCAATTATGTTGGTAGCCAAGCTATTCAACCAATCAATCAATCAATCAAATTTTATTTAACCAGGCAATTACATCATTGAGCGAACTCATTTGCAAGATGGTCCTGGACACACAGAACAAATTCCAGTTACAGTTTATGGCAGCATATCAGAACATAATATGCAAGAAAAACAATATAAATAAAAATAACATTACTGGGTAGGTGATTTTGGGCATTTGTAAAAAAAAATCAATAAATATGTCCAATATCCTGGTGGTCTAGCTGTACCCGTCCCCACCCACCCACTGAGCCCCACCGCCTGCTCCCCGGTCAGCCAGTGGGCAGCTTACCCACCACGCCTGCTGCCCTGCTGCCTGCCGACTGACACCCGTCGGTGAGTCTATACGCCCATTAGTATACAGCGTGGCGAATGGGCATGCAGCCCATACTGTATTACATTCCAGATATGTGAATGGATCCCATTCACATATCTCTGGAATGTATGTGGGCTGCACGCCATGGCTCATGCTGTGGACCAATGGGCATACATCCTACTGACTGTGCTAGTCGGTGGGTGGTGGGCGGCAGGCGGGTGGGGTGCTGCCACCTGCTGACTGACGGGGAGGGAGCGGGCAGTGGGGCTCAGTGGGTGGGTGGGAGGGGGTACCGCTAGACCACCAGGAATATTGCACATATTTATTGATTTTTTTTTACAAATGCCAGCAGTCAGGTAGACAGCAGTTCACTGGACCACCAGGGATATTGGACATATATATTGTTTTTTATTACAAATGCTCACAATCGGGCAGACAGTGGTCCACTGGACCACCAGGGATATTGGACATATATATTGTTTTTTATTACAAATGCTCACAATCGGGCAGACAGCGGTCCACTGGACCACCAGGGATATTGGACATATATATTGTTTTTTATTACAAATGCCCACGATTGGGCAGACAGTGGTCCACTGGACCACCAGGGATGATAGGGATATTATTTATGCATTTAGCCCATGATCGGGCGGGCAGGTCCACTGGACCACCAGGGATGATGAGGATTTTATATATACACTTAGCCTGCGATCGAGAGGGCAGGTCCACTGGACCACCAGGGATTTATGGTTTTCCATATTTTACTGCAGTCCGCGATCGGGCTGTGGAGCACATTGCTGGCTGCAGGGGACATCGGTCCCTGACGACTGCTGCCTGGCAGGGCGCCAGCTGCAAATCGTCGGGGATCAACGCACCTCCATGCAAATGGGGCCATAATGACATGCAAATGGCCCCATTTGTGCCTTGCATACATTATGGCCCCATTTGCATGTCAGGTTTTGAATATCGCGGTTGCTGTGCATAGCGCAATGGAACTTGCGTTAGCGCATCACCATGCTCCACTCTGGCCACTTGCGCTGGTGCAGTGCCACTGCGCCATGCACACTGCGGGTGGCCAGGGTGCGATATTCAATGCTGCTGAGCCATGGCACAGCTCCGTTGAATATCGCCCAGTCCATACCCCTGCGCAGCCAAGTTGCGCTGCGCCCAAGCTTGCGCCACAGCCTGGCGCAGTTTGAATATCTGGGCCTATAGACATAAGTTGCCAAGACCATTCATGAGAAATCACCCCCTGGTGACGTACTGTGTATGAAACTGGTCAGGTTTTTTTGAGGCGTGTGTGACCGTGTTGGTTTTTGGCAGCATGTTTTAAATGTTTATGTAATAAAAGCCATTTTTCTACAGCTGAGGAGTGCGGTTGTTTGTTCACTTGTATAGAGAGAATTACAGAGCTGTCTTTCTGGACCTTTTTAGTCTGTTAGCAGGTCTCAGTTGTATACACTATGCAAATGTACTGTCTGAACTATTTTATTTATTTATTTTTTTATTTATTTATTTAGTTGTTTAACCAGGTGTAGCACACTAAGCTGGAAGCTTTTTTACAGGAGCGACCTGGGAGATAGCCAGTATAGTATATAGGAGATATGCCATGGGCAGTGTGAAAATAAACAATTTATTTTTTGCTTCAGATCAAACCCCAAATCAAAAATAAATTGTTTATTTTCACACTGCTCATGGCATATGTCACTAATGCAATGGGCAAACTGCTATTTTTGGGGGACATTTTGCATTAAATATCAGGGGCTAGATTCACAAAAAGTCACAAAGCAAAGCGCAAAAGTTAGGGTTGTGCTTTACAATTGCCCAGGTGTCAAAGGTTGCTATTCACAGTTGGATAATGCACCTGTGTTATCAGACTGTGAACAGGGCCAGGATGAGTTCCATTACCCCTACCACTAACCCCACTTTTGCTGCCCTGACATGCAGCCAGGAGTATGGCTCCACAATGAATAACGCAGGTGTGCTATTGGAAATTCACAAAAGCAGCCATGTAAATGTGCCCATTGGGCATGCAATGTAGTTATTTGCATACTCAGTATGGGATCATTAACATAGATTGCACCGGAGTTTAGCACCCCCCTCAGCTGCCGGCATGAGTGTAAAACCATAAGTTTTCACTGGTGCTAGTGGTCTCCCCCACCCTGCCAATCACCAGCTCGACTGTAATTCCCACCCTCCAGTGATTACCGGCCTCAGTGTATAAATTTATCTTTCCCTAGTGGCTAATGGGCCCTTCCCTATGTGATCCCATGCCCAATATAAATGAATGGTTTCCAATGGTCACAACCCCCCACCCGATCCCTCATCTGATGCAATCAACCTTATCCCTGGTGTCCAGTAGTCTCTCCCCCACTCAATAGCCTTTATAACATAGGCAAAATATTCCCTGGTGGTTAGCAGTCCCTCCCCCCCCGATGCCTCACCCAATCACATATATAGGTTTTCCCTGGTATCTAGTGGTCCCTCTTCCCACCCAATGTCCTTTCCAACATAAATAAAATATTCCTTGGTGGCTAGCAGTCTGTCCCCCACCCGATGACCTTCCCAACTTAAGAAATATTATTCCCTGGTTGCTAGTGGTCCCTCCTCATTCCTGATGCCCGATCAATCACATATATAGATTTCCCTGGTGTTTAGTGTTCCCTCCCCCCCCAATACCCTTCCCAACATAGAAAATATTATTCCCAGGTAACTAAGGGACCTCCCCACCTGATGTCCTGCCTGATATAGACAATATTAATGAGAAAATACAAAAAATTGTGATGAAGGCGTAGTTCATTACATTGAAATGTAAATGGTTCTGTGGTGGTGTTTTGGGGTTTTAATTCCTTCAAGGTCAAGTCGGCGGACTGAAATTAAATTATCGTCTATGGACTCTGATGGCCCTGCTGCTATATATGTTTATGGATTACCCTATGCATATTTTGCTGCTGTTATTTGTCATTATTTGCCTATAAGGTAACAACGAAGTGCCTCGTATGGCCTTATTTAAAATGTTGTTGGAATTTTAAGGTACAGTATCACTATAGAGTTTATTTTTTAACAATTCTGTACAGAATAAGAGATATACTGTTGCACTCTTCAGCCAGATATGGCTTCTAACAATACTTGTATTAATTAATTGAATGTCCTGATGTGGATAATTAAGCTTGAGGGAGAAACAAGGAGTTTTCTTCATTTGTTATGTCTCACGATAGGGTGGTAGTAGACACATGATGGTGACTATGAGAGTATTTGAATGGTTTGTAATAATTATTCCCCAGTCTCTGATAAAGGGTGTAAGTCTGAAACATGTCAGACGGGGGTTCGTGCTTCATTTTTTTGTGTATTTTGTATTAAGCAATGATTTTATAAACACCTGTTTTTGATGCAGCATCCTTCTTCATGGGCTTGCGTGTGCTTGGAACTTGTATGTTAAAATGTCGGGTATGTTCCTAGAGCACCACTCTTCCTTGTGCATGCTCTTTAAGGAATTACATTACAGGGCAGTTACCTTTATTCCTCAATTCCTGGTTCAGCTTTGAAGAGTGCAGATGTGTCCCAGTTCACAGAAGATGACAGCATTTGACCTCCAATGGTAAATATAGGGTAACAGGGTGGGGTGGTGGGTGCTCAGTGGGAGGGTCAGGATGGGGGGGGAAGGTGGGGATGACAAGGGATCATTTTCTTTTTTTCAGGTGAAAAAATAAAAATAAGTTGGGGGTCAGTTTTCATATTGCAGGATTTAAATAAACAAATATTTCAGAACACTGGGAGTGGGCTCCCCAGTGTCCCACACTGCATGGGAGGGGCAGACTGTATGGGCCAGATATTCAAAGCTTTTTCCAGGGCTAAATTAGCACTGCCCGGTGGGCAAACTTAGCCCAGAGCACAAAGCAAGCTATATTCAGAAGGAATAGCCCGAGGCAAACAGCTTCTGAATATAGCATGGGAATCAGGCCGGGCAAACTGGGCTGGGAATGCAGGGCAAACTTAGCCCTGGAATAAGACAGTTCTGAATATAGCGACCAGGAAGTGCAGACCACAACAGCAACACAATGCACAGCGATGTGAAGGTAGCTAGAGAGCTAGAGGCGACTTATGTGGCCAATGTGTGTTCCAACAAATGCGTGGAACCAGAACAGCTGCTGGGAGCAGCCTATGGGAAAGGTACAGTGTGCAAAACAGTATAATACTCCCCAAACCAGTGCGTGGCGCTAACGTGTTTGCATGGGATTAGCGCAGAGCTAAGCTGTTTGCCCAGTGCAACCACATTTGCCTGGCATTAAACATTGCCATATTCAAAAGTGACATGCAAATGAGCCTCCTCATGCAGTTTCAGGGCAAACATCCAGATTCGCATCTCATTATCCCCTGATTTGTATGCAGTTTGGCCAGCATTATTGGCGGATCCCACAGCTCCACCTGTAGGTCTGTCTGGCAGTGTACGTTGATAGCCGCAGGCTACATGTACACAGCACAGCATAGCATAGCATATTGTACCCCAAGGGACAACACAGCATAGGTACAGGTGGTGGTGGTGCTGCATGCAACGGTAACACTATAGGGCATACTACAGTGCACAGCAGACACTACAGTAACAAGGGGGCCAGTAGTGTGTGTTACACAGTACTGCCTATGGTGTGTAGGGCAGTGACACTGACTGCACTGTACACAGTGACAGGCCCAACTTGCAGGTGTTTCCTGACAGTGGACATGACTGTTACGCTGTTGTGTGATCCACAGATGCTGCACCTTCAGCATGGGATGCACACAGTGACATATACATGGCCAGCTGTGTGTGCTGTGGCATCTGTACAGTTGTGCTGTGCTGCTGGGGTGTGCCATCCTTCAGATGAGATGTTAAACTGAGGTCCCTTCTGCCCATCCTGGTGGGTGTCCAGGTGGAAGTAAAAGAACCCAGGGAACTCTTTGCAAAGAGTAGGGAACATTCCCAGTGTCCTGGCCAACATTCCCCTTCCCATAATCCGGTTCATGCAATTCAATTATCCAGGCTGTGTGTGGGTGATGATGTGTGTTATGACCACCACCACACATTCAGTCACTTCACTACCAGTCTAGCATTGCTTGTAAAGTGCTTTGGGATACACTGTGTATGAAAAGTGCTATCTATATACATGCTGATCCTTCTTCTTCATTAAGATACTTACACATAGAGGAAGCAATCCTTGCTCTGGCAATCTGATCACTTCTCTTTTGTTTAAGTAAAAAAAAAAAAGAGAGCAGTGATAAGGTATAAAATGGGTCTATGTATAGCTGTGGCCCCAGTCCCACTCATTATGAGTGACCCACTGTGTCCGTGACCTCCGAAGTCCAATTCCCTCCTTTGCTCCAGTGGCTCCAATCTCCATTTTTGCTGCCGACTGAAACACAACATCACTTACCAGTGCTCCGTCTGCAATTTGCTGGTAGTCTCTCCAGTCCACGATGACCACTACCTGGCTGCCAGTCAGCCCTGACCACACCAGCCCAGGCAGTCAGACCAAGACTAGAGGTCCTGACCACCGCAATGCACCAGCTGCTACTAGCTGCTGCCTGGAAAGGTAAGAGAGGCCCAGGGGCTGGTTGGAACATTGTGCAATTTGGCTGTGGCTCAGCTGACATCAAATGAGGGCTCAGCTGCCCCATTAGCAGAATGTGTTAAAATAAACTCTGGAAAATGAAAGGTGCTGACCCACTCTTGTCAGTCTATGTCTCAGATACAGTCCAAGGTACACTGACAAGCCTTGGTCAACACCTACAATTTTACTGAGGTTTAATTTTCATACTAGTCACTAGTCAGAGCTACTTTCTCCAGTTCCGAAGCAGACAAAAAAGTTGCTGTACAGCGGCATTGTAAATTTGTTTAGCTAAGCTTTCTAACTTGGGGCCATATAAAAAAAATGGCTTTTGTATCAGAACAGCAAGCAATAGGAAACTAGCACTGGATTAAAAGCTGCATTAGAAAAAGTGTATTTTAACTGTAAATCACTCACAGAGGGATCATACTCACAAAGACTAGCGCTAGCAGCAGCCAGTTGCAACAGGAGACCAGGTTTTACTTGCTGTTTCCTAATTCTTAATTTTGACCAGGCACTGTTGTTACCCAGTGTAGTGAGTCCTGTCTCCACTGATTCTGGTTGTTTTCTTTCCATGCTCAGGGTAAGGGCTGCTTGTTTGGTGGGGTCTCTCATTGCTACTGCTGCTGCTGCTGCTGCTATGACTATCTTTGCGAGTATGCTCTATGATGACATGTGTTTGCCAAGTTCTTCCTTAATCTAATGGTTAATCTCAGCAGCACCACCACAAGGCAGCTCCAGCTGAGGATACCTAACTCTTCCTCTTTGCACGATGATCAGCGCATGGGGTGTTCCACTAGACACCAGGGAATGTATAGGAATAGTGACCAGGGAGTGAGTGGTGCCACTAGACACCAAGAAAAATGAAGGCTCAGAACTCAAACTGCAACTGGCAGCAGGAGTTCAGCTGCAGCTGCAGAGCTAAAGAAAATCCCCTGTTTTCATACAGAGAACGCAGCAGAAGGCTCCTCTTGCTAAGCTGGGCATTTGGGATATAAGGTGCCCAGAAAACGTATTTCTGGCCCTAACTGTCAAAAACAAACACCAGAATCTAACTAAAATTTGAGGTTTAATATTAAACAGGCTACTCAACCCTAACTATAGGGGCACAACCGTGCCCCAATAATATATCACTGTGCTTCCCCGGTGTCTAGTAGACCCTCCTCTCCCTAACCATGATCTGGCAAATGCTTAATATATATATTTAAGTCCCCAGTGTGTAGTAGCCCCCCCAATCAGGTAGTGCCCCATCACCCTAAACCCCATCCCTTCCCTGAACTGGTGACTGGCACAGTCCTTCGCTCTCCACAACCATACACCAACTGAGCTGTTAATGAGTGTGTATTATATACAGTACACACCCATTGATTGACAACTCACACTGAGCCTGCTGTGGTGAGGTGGAGGTTATGCCAGTCTGGCACTGAGGAATGGATGGAGGGGAAGGAGGAGAGGGTGGTGGGGCACTGCTACTGGGGCTGGTGTGGTGGGTCCACTGGACACCATGGACTGAAATATACTGTATGTATTGAGCATTTGCCAGATCAGGGTGTGGGAGGGGGGTCCACTGGACACCAAGGGAATGCAGATACACATTTAAGGGTAGATAGTGGATGGGGGGATCTTTTTATAGTACAGGGAATCGTGGAATGGGGACGGTCAGAGAGTGTGCTGCTTGTTCAAAGGGTAAGGGTGATGTGCCTTGCCCTATAAATAAGTAGCATGCTCCCAGCATCAGCCGAAAGGGAGGCAGCCAAGGTGGCATGTGTGGAGAGTAGTGTCACTCACCATCTGGTGACCACAGCACCAAAATGCAAGTACAGGGGGTGGGTTATCGGTGCAGTGGGGGAGCCATGTACCACCAACGGGATGGGGTGGGATTTCACTTTATGGGAACGGGGCCAGATCTCTGGTTTGGGGGAGGGTGAATTATTTGCAACAGGCATCACATCGCAATCACCATGGGGGGGTGCTACAGTGGGGACAGGTATCAGGTGGGGGCCATTAGACACCAGGAAAAACTGTTCCATTATGTCAGGTGAATGATCATGTGGTGGGAGGGACCACTGGATGCTGGGGACTATGTTTTCCTAGATTGGGCTGGGTGTCGGGTGATGGAAGGGACTGCTAGCCTGCAGATTATAATATTTCCTATGTCAGGCTGGACTTCGGGTGGGGAGGAGGCTGATAGCCACCAGGGAATAATATTTCTTATGCCAGGAAGGGCATTGGGTAGTGGGGGAGGGACCATTGGCCACCATAGCATATTTTATCTATGTCAGGAAGGGCATCAGGTGGGGGGAGGGACCACTAGACACTAGGGAAAACCTATGTATGTGATTGGTCAGATCGGGTAGGGGGAGGGACTACTAGCCACCAGGGAAAAATACTTCCTATGTCAGGAAGGGCATCAGGTGGGAGGAGGGACTGCTAACCACCAGGGAATATTTAATCTATATCAGGAAGGGCTTTGGGTGGGGGCCTGTAGCACCAGGAAACTTTTTTAACTCGTGCCAGCAATCGGGAGGGGGGGGGAAGTGATGGGAACACTAGCACAAGGAAACCTTTTTTTTTCAGACCGATAAGCAGAAACTTCCTTTTTAACTCAAGCTGGTGATCGGCAGTCACGGAGGTGGGGACCACTGGTACCAGGGACACTTAATTTTTTTACTCAGCCAGGTGATTGCAGGAAGGGGGTTGACACCATAGTACGTCTGCCAACTAGTAGGATTGCATGGAAGGAAATCCCACCAAAAGCCCATAAACTGGGCTTTTGTGAATATCAACTCGGCACAAAACCCGATTTGCTTGTGCAAAACTGGGTTTGTTCCTGGGCATAGTTTTGTGAATCTAGCACAAGATTGGCTTATTTAGAAGTCCCCCTTTTAACCTCAGACAACAGGATTTGTGTCTCACTCAGGCTGAAAACATTGCACCATTTGTGATTGTTTTGTGGAAAGAAATGCAGTTTTTACGTCACTGTGATGCAAGCCAGCAAATGCACATTTACGTCAACATTAAGCATTTGAATGTCGGGGTTAGTTAGTTAAATTTTATTGTTCGATTTTTCAGCCATTACAACTAACAGTATTGCAAATAATGTATATATCAAAACATTAAAAATTGCAAAGATCTTAATTCCATATATACAGTGAATATGCTAAATATACGATAGACGCTATACATCACAGTTTACAAAAAAACAATGAATACCTCTCTCCATAAATTATGACTCCTTTAAAACTGGAAGAGTTAAAAAGTGAAATCTGTCAATAACTGGGGAGGTAGACTCGATGAGCCTTTAGTTCTTCTTCTACCTTAGAAAACCGAATAATAAATAAATGAGTCTATGACATTTTATTGTTTTGGATATCAGTATAAGCACACATAATAATAATAATAATAATAAAAATTTATTTATATTGCGCCTTTCTAAAACCAAGGCGCATTAACAATATACTTGTTAAAACAGCAGATAAAACACAAATACATAATATAATACATAAAATATTAAAGCATCATCATAAAAACATCAATCAACAAAACGCTGATGACCACAAATGGGTTTTTAAGGCACACTTAAATTTCTCCACAGACGTGCACTCCCAAAGCAGATGGGGTAGAGAATTCCAGAGGGTAAGGGCCACGTACATAAAAGCACGGGCCCCTGAAGATTTCAAAGAAGCCCTCTGAACCATTAGCAACCCTTTGTCTGCCGAGCAGAGCGATCGCTTTGGGCAGTAGAGCACCAGAAGCCCCTGAGTTTTCAATCTATAGGTGGTTTCTTCTGCCTATTGTTTGCTCTGGCCGGCGCTCTCCTGGGTGTTGCTACTCCACAGGGGTCGGGGTATTTTCCAGTTGGGGAGCCGAGTGGGGTACCTTGCCACCTTGGTCCATGGAAGGGGCTGCAGTAGTGGTTCCTCTCATGGCCCTTTAGTGTAAGTGGCAATAATTGCCCGGGGGGGGCTTTCGGTTGGGAGTAAATGGGGTTAGAGTCTGCTTACCCTCGTGGACATAATCTTGCTCGATTTTTTAATCTACTGGATCTCTTTTGGACTAATTTTCCTTTTGGATTTGTGTGGCTACCCCTTCCTTGGATTTGGACTGTTTTGGACCCAAGTTGTATTTAAGAAACTGCTGTTTTTTGTCTCCCGTTGACTTTGTTTGGACCTTGGGGTGGTGAGAGGACCCTGGGTCCAAAATTTTTATTTAATTATTTTTATTTTGTTTGATTTGATAGTGTGTGCCTTTCTCCTGGTTGGAGAAAGACTAATTTTATTTCTCCCCTGTTGTGAGAGAACTGGGGGGGAATTTAAATATCTGTACATTTTTTATTAGGCAGTGAGAGTGCCTTTATATCCTCGCTCCCCGGTGGTGAGAGGACCGGGGTGGGAGGGTTTTGTTTATTTTAATTTATTTTTGTGGATTTTATTATAATTTTGTTTATTAGTTAGTCTAGACAGTTAGTGTAGGTTTTTTGAATATTTTGGGGTGGTGGGTTTATTTTTATTATTTAATTTGGTAAGCAGCATCATGTGCTGGCTTTTTTCCTCCACGGTGGTGCGTTATTCCTCCTCCTCTCTTCATGCCCTCCACCCCTTTTGCACCCCTCCCTTACAGTTTGAGGTCTATCAGCGTTGTAGGGTGCTGGGGATTGCCCATGGGAGGATGAGGGGGACGGCGGCGCATGAACAGGGGTGAAGGAATGAGCGGGGTCATCGTGTTGGGGTTATTAAGAACAGAAGGCGCCCTGGGGAGAAATGGAATCCAGATCGGGGTCCGCCTTGTCTGGTTTCCATACCCATGGGCACTACTGATTTCAGTAGGCAGATAGGCCCGACAACCTCCGAGGTTTGTCCAGCTCGGGTGGTGTTGTGCAATGCCAGGTCTGTTAGGAATTAAACTGCTATTATTGCTGACCTTATTGGTTCGGCTGATCTGGCTTGCATCACCGAGACCTGGCTGGATGAAAATTCTGGCCCTATAGTGGAGGCCATGACTCCGGCCGGGTACTCGGTGATACACCACCCAAGATTGGACCGCAGGGGCGAAGGGGTTGCAGTCTGTTTTAAGACTGAATTGGGCCTCTCGAATGTGGTAGTGGGTGAGGCTGAGTCCTTTGAATGCACAGTTGTAGCAGGTGTAGGTGTTCTAATCTTTCTCATCTACCGTCCACCCGGAGATGGGAAACATTTCTTACAGGAAGTGGCAGACTTCCTTGTCGACATGCTGTTTGAGTCCCCCAGATTGATGGTGCTGGGCGACTTCAATGCCTGGGTCAACGATGAACTCTCACAATTTGGTAAACACTTCCTCCAACTAATGTCTTCTTTGGGCCTTACACAGGTAGTTTCCACTGCTACGCATAAATCTGGACACTCTCTTGACTTGGTCTTCCTTCTTGGGATTGATGCATCCGATATGGGGGTGGAACCAGTCGTTTGGTCTGACCACCACATCGTGAGGTTCAATTTTTGCACCCCCCCGTGAAGGCCAGCCCCTGTGGAGATGGTCAGGTACCGCCCATTACGGAATGTTTCTTCACAAGGCCTAGCGGCAGTCCTTGACCTATCATCCCTTGTGTTGGTGGGCAGTAGTCCAGAGGCACTGGTGCTGGCTTATAACGAGGCCATCACAGTTACCCTGTATTCTATTGCTCCTGTTCACGAGCGCCCTCTGTCCCGTCATCCCAGGACCTCTTGGTTTGATGGGACTCTGAGGGAGATGTGGAGACAGGGGCGAAGGTTAGAGCGTTGCTGGCGCAAGTCCGCCCTTGATGCCGACTGTCTTAGATTGATTGAACATTATACCAGCTATCAATCTGCAATCACCCATAAGAAGGCAGAATTCCTGTCCAGGGAGATTGCAGTTGCTCAGAATCGACTGACTCAGCTGTTCTGAAGTGTAGATAGACTGTGCAACCCAGCCTGCCTGCAAGTTCGGAAAGCCTTTTCGCAAATGGAGTGCGATGAGCTCGCTCGATAATTTGCAACTAAAGTGGCTGACATCAGGGCTAACATGTGTCCGACAACCTCTAAGGGTGATGTGGTAGGAGTGTGTGAGAGCACAGGGCCTCGTTCCTCCTGGAGTTCCTTTTGTCGACCTGAGTTCGTGGATATTATGAGGATCATCCATAGTGTGCGCCCTACAAGCTGCGGCTTGGATCCTGGACTGACTACCCTAATTTTGGGTTGTGTTGACATCATTGGTCCAGTTTTGGCACAAATAGTCTGGTGCTCCTTGGAGTCAGGTGAGTTTCCTAGCTCCCTGAAAGAGGTGGTGCTGACACCTCTCTTGAAGAAAGCTTCCTTGGACCCAGACTGTTTTTCTAACTACAGACCTATCTCTAACCTTCCCTTTATTGGGAAGGTTATTGAAAAGGTCGTAGCTGTTCAACTGGATGACCATTTAACCATCCATAGTATCTATGAATCCTTCCAGTCTGGTTTTGTAAAGACACAGCACCAAGACTAGCTGGTTGGGTGCTAAATGATCTTCTGAGGCGAGGGATCAAAGGAGATGTTCCATCTTGGTCCTCCTTGATCTCTCTTCAGCTTTGACACTGTAGATCACATGGTGTTGCTAGCACGCCTGGGGCAAATTTGTAGAATGTCTGGAACCATTTTTAAATGGTTCAATTCATTCCTTACTGGGAGATCACAAAGAGTTGTGTCGGGGATTTTTTCCTCCGGCCCAGTCTCTTTGTTGTATGGAGTTCCTCAGGGTTCTGTGCTGTCACCCATGTTGTTTGCAGTGTATATGCTGCCCCTCGGAAACATTATAAGAAGGTATGGGCTGAGGTTTCACTGCTATGCAGATGATACCCAGCTATACCTGTCTTTTGCACCCGACCAGGATGGAGTTCTCTTGGTGTTTAATAACTGGGGGAAATCCAAGACTGGATGGACTCTAGTTGGTTAAAGTTGAACTCGGAGAAAACTGAGGTTTTGGTTGTGGACCCAGGTGGTCAGATTGAGAGGTCGTGTGCTGGCACGCCTTCTGGAATTTTTCTTGGCGATGGCTCTTTGCCGGCCTCTGAACGGGTGCGTAACCTTGGGGTGATCCTTGACTATAGGCTGACTTTTCAACCTCAGGTGTCAGCCATCATCAGGTCTTCCTTTTACCATTTTAGGAATATTGCCCAGGTTAAGCACCTTGTTCCGTCTGACTCTCTGCCAACATTGGCCCATGCCTTTGTGTCCTTGCGCCTTGACTACTGCAATGCCCTTTACTTTGAGCTCTCTGGGGTTGAAATCCGCCGCCTACAACTTGTGCAGAACGCGGCAGCCCGGGTATTGACTGGGACAAGTAGGTCCTGTCATATTACCACGGTGCTGTGCGAACTGCAATGGCTTCCAGTACGGTGGCGGATTACCTTTAAAGTCATTTTATTGACTTTTAAAGCCCTTCACGATCAGGGTTCGTCCTGTCCGAAAGACCTACTGGTTCCTTACTGCCCTGGCCGATCACTCCGCTCAGCTGACATGGGGTTGTTAGATATTCCAAGAGTGAGTTTGAAATCTTCTGGCAGCAGAGCATTGTCTCATGCTGCACCCACTCTTTGGAATTCTCTACCATGCCAGTTACGGGAATGCACCTCCGTGGAGATAATTAAGAAGGAATTGAAAACTTATTTATGGAGAATGGCCTTCTTGGAAAGTTAATATGCCCTGTAAATTGCATGAAATTTTATTGTAATTTATTATGTTTTTATGATATATTTTATAATGTTTTTGGTTTGCTGTTTTGTATTGAATGTTGAAGTTTTAATCAATCTGTTCAGCGCCTTGATATAATGAAAGGCGCTTTATAAATAAAATTATTATTATTATTTATTAAGTAGGCCAGTCTCATTTTTTCATTATTACTCATCATCCTAACCTTCCAGATATGATTCCCAACACAATAGTGCAAACTTAGAAAAGGCTATTTCCCAAGAAGAAACTTCCAGGAAATCGTCTCTCCCCAGCAGTAAAAAAACTTTTCTGATTCCCTTCCAGGTGAGTCTTAGACTTAATATTTCTCACACTATTTGAGGGCTCCACCAAATATAACAATCAGCATTATAGCTTTAGTTAAAGCGTCAAAAATGTTTATTCTGGATCCTGACTTATTGCAATATAACGGACCCATGTACTAGCTCCCTCTATAGGGAAAACCTAATTTCATGCCAAGCTCGGCCAATTGAGTCCCTTGCACCTGCAGGATATTTAGGAGATTAGATTTGATGCTTGACTACCAACCAGGTGCTAATTACTGTACCTTATGGTCCTGTCCTGCTTTGTGTTTACATATCATGGCCTGCATGACTCCTCCTAAATTGGATTATACTTAGTGTTCCTTACCCGAGTCTGTCAAAATTAATCCTAGAATCCTCCTTTATATATGGCCATTAACCAACAGAGCCACCAATATATGAGAATCACCTATAAGTAGTTGGGATCCTAAATTAAACTATTTTAACAAGGCCCCTAATATTATGAAAGATGAGGTTCTTAATTAGTCATAAACAATTTATAATCTGAAGAAGGCCCAGAAAGCCCATGGATGTTGGGGTTGAAGCATCAGTCTGTTGTGAAGGCCTCACATGATAATGAAACATTTTAGTGGGAAGGGTGTTGAGTGGAGCACAGTTTTTTTTATTTTATTTTACTGGTAACACTAGGATGGAGAAATAGCACGATTGCCATTTCTAAAGCACTCAAGCAAGGAGTGCAGTTGTGGTTCAGGTAAAGATAAAGCCGGGATGGAGAAACATTGCGATCCCGCATCAGTCTACTTTCTTTTTTTAATACATCTTTATTGATTATTTTCAAAGGAAAAAAGAAAGAACAGAATACATGCACTTCGCCACTGAAGAATGCTTCAGCATAAGGTTATAAAAATATACAAGAATAAACATAGTAAAATTAATTCATTATCACAATAGCAAAAGCTCAAAATTATACATCAACAGAGTGAGGAAAATTAAGATCTTTAACCTTATTGGGGGGGGATATAACTTATAAATATAGCTCGCCCACTTTACAATATGTACGTCATACGTAAATTCAGAATACTAGAATCCAGGATGGGAAAATCCTTAAATCCAAAAGGCAGGAAATTATAAGACTACAGTACAAATGCTGGGTCAGTTCCCACCCAAAATAGTACCCATTTCTGCCATATTGATCGTAAAACTGCCATACAGTCCAAATATACTAACATACTATTTGCCAGCAGATTAGGCCTTACGGTCTATCGAGTCTGCATAAACGTCAGATCCCTAGTTGGGTGCCGAGGCCCCCCCCCCGTGTTCCAGAAACCCCTATCATCCATCCCCAACCCCCTGGGACAGGCCATCATCTGATACATCCACTTTCTGTGTCTGTCCCACTCTCTCTTGAAGTCCTCCACTGTGGATCTCTGAACCAGCTTGCCAGGCAGTGCATTCCAAGTGTACACCACCCTCTCAGTGAAAAACCTCCTCCTCTTTTCCCCACCTCACCCTTCCACCTTCCAACTTCAAACCATGCCCTCTGGTGATACCTCCTGCTTTAGTCTAAAGATCCCTCCATGTTTACCCTATTTATTCCTTGAGGTGCTCAAAGACCTCAATCCTTGTCCCCCCGTCTCTCCTCTCCTCCAATGAAAACAGGCAGAGCTCCTCAAGTCTGTCCTCATATGTCAAATCCCCTAGCCCTCATATCATCTTAGTTGCCCTCCTCTGTACTCTCTCCAGGAGCTGTATGTCCCTCTTCAAGTGTGGTCTCCAGTACTGTACACAGTACTCAAGGTGTGGTCTAACCAGTCCATTGTACAGCGGCAGAATCACTTCCTTGCTCCTAGAGGTGATCCCCCTTATTATGCATCCCAACATCCTGTTTGCCTTGCTAGCCACTCTCCTGCACTGCTCAGTTATTCATACATGCATCCACCATGACCCCTAGGTATTTTCCCCTATTGAGGCCTCCAGCGCCTCCCCTCCCAGGGTGTACCTGTGTTTAGGGTTTCCCCGCCCAAGATGTAACACCTTGCACTTGGTGATATTGAAATTTTATTTCCATGTGTGAGCCCAGCTTTAAAGGGTGTCCAGGTCCCCTTGCAGGGCCAACCTCCCCTTTTCTCCCTCAACTACTGCTCCCATCTTGGAGACATCAGTGCAGAGACTCATTTCACACCCTATACCCTCCCTGATGTCCAATATGTATGCATTAAACAGAATTGGACCCAGGACTGAGCCCTGCGGTACCCCACTACCAACCTCTGTAGGGTTCAAGAGCTCCCCACAGACCATTACTCTCTGGGTGCATCCAGCTAGCCAGTTTTCAATCCATCTGACCATCAAAGGGCCTACTCCCAAACCCATCAGTTTCTCCACCAGACCATTGTGGGGGACAGAGTCAAACGCCTTGTTGAAGTCCAAGAATAATACATCCACAAGCTTTCCCCTGTCCAGTTCTGATGTTACCCATTCGTAGAACTCCACAAGATTGGTTTGACATGATCTACCTGGCACAAACCCATGTTGCCAACTATCCAGACCTCCCACCTCCTCCAAGTACACCCCCAATCGTTCCTTTAGTATACTCTCCATTAATTTTCCCACCACTGAGGTCAAACTGATGGGTCTATAGTTACCTGGTACTTCCCTCGACCTCCCCTTTATGGATTGGCACCACATGTGCCTCTCGCCAATCCCTAGGTACCCTCCCTGTCTCAAGTGACCTGTTGAAGAGCTCCACCGGGGTGCAGCCAGTATGTCCGCCAATTCCCATAGTACTCTCGGATGGATGCCATCCGGCCCAGGAGATTTGTCTTTCTTTAGGGCCTTGAGGGCTAACCACACCCTTTTGGTGGAGATAGCATCATCTGTCCCTCCCACCTTACTGACCTTTTTATCCTTATCCTGATGTGACACCCCTGAAGGAACATCTCTTATAGTTACAAATAGAATCCACTAAACTCACCCAGTGTGAAAAAGAGGGGTCTTGAGAAGTACAGTAAGCCACAGTCTAGTAATAATTGTCTTCATGCAAACTATGAGAATTAATTACAGTTGCAATTGTCATTTACTTAATTGTATATCTGGAAAAGAAATATGTACGAGAACTAAATTAGTGGGCAATGGAAAAGAAATTTCAAATAATGATGAAATAACCTTCGTAATCTCATCCCAGTAAGGCCTCCGGAGAGGACAGGACCAAAAAATATGGACCTGGTCCAATGCAGTGTCCTCACAGCTCTGCCACCATGCGGCTAATAGACCACCCTGATAATCTGCTGTGATTTCCAGTGTCTGAAAGAAATGCATCTGGCACATTCAAGAAAATACACTCAAGTAAAAAGAAATAGTGAGCTAAATAGATATAAGAAAATGTTTTCCCAAATGAGAAAATCATAGGCCTAGTGTAAGTCATTGTTCCACTTATTCAATATCAATAGAGTAGACTTAGTTGAGTGAGCTCTCAGCAGAGAATACATATACCCAATCAAGTGAGGACAGGTCTCTGCCCATCGATGTTGTTGAATTAAAGCAGAAATTGGAGATAAACAGTCAGGCATGTGTCTACAAAGAGGGTGGTAATGTATCAAGAAAAGCCCGAAGCTGCAAATATCGATAATAGTCAGTGGAAGGAAGGGGAAATTCTGCTCATAATTCTGAAAAAAGATGCATCCCCTGTGACTTCAGAACTTGATGATAATAAACCAGACCCATCCCAGCCCAGTGGCATAAAAACACATCACATTTTGTTAACTGATTGTGCATATCCCATGCAAGTGCCACTGGCGAAAGTGTGTTCTGCAGGCAAGATATATTTACACATTTTGTGCCAAATCATGAAAGGGACCTGAGTGTACTGAGTAAACTTTGTGATGGGCAAATAATCTGAAGGGATTGAAAACACTATGCCAATAAGGTCATATAAATGGTTTCAAGTCAGTAACATCGCAGAACAAAATAAAGTGGACAAAAATAAAGTGGCAAGAAACAGTGTCACCATCAATATTAGCAGCACAAAATGAAGCGAGCCAGAACAATGTAGGCCACATGACACACAGGTAGCAAACAACATCCACTGCATGGAGACGCTGCACTAGAACCACAGGGGCCAGAAGCACAAGCCAGCATGCCATCTCCCCTGTCCTGTGTGTTGTGTGTGTGTTGCTGGGGACATGCTGGCTTGTGCTTCTGGCCCCTTGCATTATACATGGCCATCCACATGGTGGCCATGGTCCACCTGTCCGCCAGTGGTTACCCCAGTGCACGGTCTCCATCACTCAGCATTCTGGGTGGGGATACCCCACCATGTGGGTGCCTGGCCATTAGATAACCATGGTAGGTGTCCAGTGGCCTGCTTCCCCCAGTGGTGGTTACATCCTGCCCTGTTCCATCTCCCTGCACCCCTGTGCTGTTCCTGTGTATGGGTGCCTGCTGCTGTGTGTTCCAATGAAGTGCCTCCATGCGGTGAACGTTGTTTGCTACCTGCATGTAGTTTGGCCTGCTTTGTTCTGGCATGCTTTGTTTTGTACTGCCAGTATTGATGGTGACACTGTTTTTGCCGCTTTATTTTTGTCCACTTTATTTTGTTCCACGATGTTACTGACCAGAATCCATATAAATCATTAATGGTGAACTCAATATCCTTCCAATAACTATGATACGTAATTAGCAACCTCAGTCATAATATTCACAATTGACAGGCCATCGCATACCATCGTAAATTAAGAAGGTTAAGTCCTCCTCGAGATGTGGGAAGATGCAAAATCACAAAACAAATCCTACACTATTGTCTGGCCCAAACAGAACACATCATCCATTGCCAGTCTTGAAAGTAAAAGGAGCTGGGGTAAATGGGTAGGGTTTGAAACAACAATAAAATTTGGGGTACTACATTAGAATGTCAGATCTTAGTTCTCTGTAAAAAGGAAAAATGATACTCAGACCACCAACTAAGATCACTGGCTATTGTAGCGGTTAAAGGCTTGAAATTAAACAATTCTAAATTATCTGGATTTTAAGAGATATACACCCCTAAATATTTCAAACAATTTTGATTCCATTGCACCGGGAGGATAGCCACAATAAAAGGGGGTGCGGTATAATTAAAAGCCAATAATTCTGTTTTATCTTTATTCAATCAAAATCCAGCTAATAATTCAAAATGAGTAAACAACTGAAAAACAGATGGAAGAGATGAATTTGGCTCCAACAGGGTGAGTAAAATGTCACCAGCAAATAAAGAAATCCGATAATCCCAACCACCAGTCACATCAGTTTACTTTCAAAGATTGATTACTTTACCAGCTGGTAAGTCTCCAATGGCTGTTTCAAGTAACCAATTTTTTTAGAACCCCTACCCTTGTACAGCTGAATGGACATTCTGATCAAGGTCCAGAACTGTATGAGACTTCAGTAATGCTCTGCATAGAACTTTAGAATCAGAAAGACGCAGCTACAGTATACATAAAAGTTGACGACGTGCCTCCAGTGCAAATACATGATTTATTTACACTCCAGGTGTGTCATAACTGCAAATAAACATGTTTATTTTGCATTTTGCATTCTCTTTCTCATTGCAATGTAAGCCCGAGAAGTCTTCGGTTCAGTCTTGCATTTCACATTATGCAGGTTCCATTTCTTTGTTAGTTATACTACCAGAAATATACCTCTCATTAACCTGCATCCAAAGCCTAACCATCTCAACTGCATCCCCTTTCTGATCACTAATTCAAAAGCAATTGTTAAAACAATATAGTGTTTCAATGCCTCTGCTTTATCTCTTGCTGCTTAGTCAGTCATCGCTGTAAAAGTATTCCCTACCCCAGCCACTTACTTGTTGCTTATTCACACACTCCCACAGACATTTTACCCCTTCAAAAGTACCAATTACTTATGCTTTTCAATGAATTATCTAGCAGGTAATATGCAGTTCATCTCCTTACATGCTGTGTAAGCAGCTGGCCAGAAAATGTAGTCCAACCTGATCTCAATATATTTGACCTTTTAATATTCAATATACTGCAATATATGTATTTTCACTATAATACTGCCACACTGAATAAGTGAGTTTATTGACAACAGTAAATGAAAGAAAAATCTACTGCAAACAAGACCTGTATTTGCCTTGGGCAATCCTACTTGATTTAAATATATTATTTAAAATATTATCATATATTTAAGTAATAAGGTGTACCTAGTTGTTAGATTAATTGTCTGTTAATCGCCCTCTAGGGTCGTTATGTGTCACGATGCACAGTTGAATACCAAATTACCCCTGGGGTGGGGTGATTGACTGTAAATCGAACATTTTGGAGTGCCTTATCGCTATTATAAAAACTGATTTCAAAAGAAAAGTGTTAGAAGTGTACCTTTTTAATATGTTCTTCATTGAGAGGCTAGATTTTTAATACTACAGTCCATCCACCAATTATTTAAGAATCCTAAATCTGTACTTGTTTTATAGATTGTTAATGGGGCATTTAATAATTCCAAACTGTTGTGACAATGAGAAAAGGGATTCCTATGACCTACTGTGATATTTCTGTACTGCATCCTATACATGAAATCAAGATTTGTGCTTGTATGTTGACAGAGAAAAAGAATGCTGGTTCAGAATTAGAATGCATCATTCCAGTCTTTTAGCAGTGCTAAGGGATGGAATGCTGAAAGGAGGAATTAATATGCCACGATGATCAGGCTGCACATGACAGTGTAATGGAGATTAATATAAAGGTCTGGAAATGCTGACAGCCGATCAGATTGCAGCATTTCTGAGACCCTTTTTATAATGTGTAAAACATTTTTTCATTTTATAACCCCTCCACCAGCCCCCCCTTGTTTAATCAGCAGGGCCTCTCCTCACACCGCAAATGTCTAGGGGCAACAGAGATGGGTGGGGGGTTACATAGTACAAGACATAAAAAAGAGAGAAATGGCCATCATTAGACTTGGTGAACCAGACTGTTACACAAAACAGTCAACCAAGTGTGGCAACTAGCTGGCACACACCCGGTGGGACGATTTATGATGACCAGCAACCCAGGTCCCTGGGAGAAAATATTTGCCCACAATTATGCTAAGTTTGCACTTCTGGACAGGGGCACCCAAGTAACTCCAGACACAAGAAAGCAATAACAGTACTGTCCAAACCAGGCTGGGATTCTAGAGTGTGGCTTTTATTCAAGTAACAAAGTAGGAATAATCACAAAGTGAAGATGGACCTCCAGGGGGCTATACATAATGGTATTGCAGATTCTCCAGGGTACAGAAATTTCTGAATTCCTATTTAGCATAGGCAGAAGAAACACAAAACAGCGAACACTCTGGTTCTGAACTGGAGACTGGCAGACACTGCCAGAAGTAATACATTTCCCATCGACTAGGCAAACACAACCAGTACTAGGACACTTTCCCATATTTCATGAGGAATAAAGGTGGTACACATGACAACAAAGGAGCACATCCAGGCTCAGGACTTTTCAGAACCCACTATACTGGAGTAAATTGAGAGAAAATAACCCACATACAAGGGAAAACACTTTTCTCAGGCATTGGCCAATTGCACTGAAGAAAAAGTAATAGGTGCCCTTCAGAACCCATAGAGTTAAACTGGTTACTCAGATGGGGGATCTCCCACCTTTTGTTTCCAAGCTTATATTCTGCCATTCATCTGGTTAATAACACCATGCACAACTGTAGAAACACTGTAGATGCTGTCTTGAAATGTATATCACACATAACATCCTACACACACATACCTTAGAGGTGTCAGAAATAAAAAGATCTGTACTTGGAAGGTCACATACTGGACTACAATGTAGGCAGACACTTTTAAACAGAAAATCTAGGTGACAAGGTCCCTTTGTCAGAGAAAGTCACCCCTCGGTTTTGCGGATGAACCTGGGATTACACAGAGAAATTGTACTCACAACAAATGAAGACATCTAAGGCATCTTCACAAAACAAATGGATCAAGGGGATTGCCCCAGAATCCTGGAGATTGCCCCATCCCTCCTGGGATGGGGCAAAGGAACCTTACTGGCACAGGTCTCCACCACTTCAGAAAACTGTCTTCTTTGTTCCTCTTCTAGGGTGAGAACAAACTACCATAGAAACAAAAGGGGTAGCTCTTTGTCAGAGCTAAACTGTGGAGCTGCACAGCAGTTGCAGTCTCCTATTGCTCGAACTCCTACAGAACTAACTCAACATTCCAATTCACTCTAAAGCCAGCTGAACACTGTGGCTTATGCTGCTGCGAGAATTCTATTATTACATCATCACTCCAGCTCAGCTGAGACTGAAAACAGAGTGTGACAGTGTGAAGCCCATTTACCTGGCATTTCACAAGCTGCCTTCCCTGCCTACCACTGATTCTAACTGGGATTCTAGTAACCCCTGGGAACAAGGGGGTTACACCCAACCTTAGCCAGGAAAATGACTGTCCCCAGTCATTACCTACCCGGCACTGGACCATCCTGCCCTGTGTGTTGACTACAGGGAGATAATGCTACCTTCTCCCCTACCATGTGCCAGGCACAGGTAGACAACACTGAGGGCCCAGAGGCCATTGGCCAATGCATCAGCCCACTATGATCTTACTATGGATAATCAGTGGCTCTGGAAGAACTGTCCAGAGCATGGCCCTAACAGACCAGGACTGTGACCCCTACTGCAGATCAGGATCACAACCTGTCTAGTCCCCTAACCCTCTAGGGAAAACCTACCTAATCAAAAATCTACTACCAAAAAGAGGGGAACCTCTCCCCAACCCAGGGCACCTGCAAACCAAACCACACAGAGCTAACATTTTACCTAAGCTTTACACTGGTACTATCCCCCATGCACTAACACCTGTGGAGGGAAAATTGTTAACACATGTTAACCATACAATTCTACAAAGCACTCTACAAAAGCAGGAGAACTCGCATGAGTTCCCACATCCTCTTCTGGTCTTCTCTTCTTTCTTCTTTACCAGGAACCACCTGGAAGAGAAAAAAAGACAAAACTCACCCCAAATCTACAAAACATACAGTATAACAACAGTAACTCTTACCATCAAAACAATGGAGAATCACAAAAAAATATTTTTTTAGAAAAGTAGAAAAAACAGAAAACAGAGAAAATCTCTAACTTTATGTACAATACACCTTTTGGGGGGATGGAATGCCCTGAATGCCTAAGCTAGTGACAAACAGATATGCCCGAAGGCAAGGTCCATTAAAGAGTTTCTTCTGAGCTGGAGCCCGTTGAGGCACAGTTCTTGAAGTACTGTAGTCCCAAAGGGACACAAAACTGAGACCATCATTGCCCATGTAGGACTAAACAACCATCTGGCCATGCATCAAGGACTTGAACCACTATCTAATGCAGATAAAATGTGGCCATTTGATATTCTGAGTTTTTTATGAAAGGAGCTTTTTTAAAAATGTTGGAGACACAGGGCTGGATTCACAAAGCTTTCTGAAGGTGCAAAACCTTCCCTAAGTCCCCAAAACTGCTGTAGCTAAGGAAAGTAAGGGGAACTTTCACTGATTGATATTCACAAAGCCCTCTGCTGCTGCAGAAAACAACACTAAGGACTGTGGAAAAAAGTGCAGCTGCGGAAGTTCCTGAGGAAAAAAGGTGTGAGATAAGTAAGGCACAGTCCCTTAAACGCTATTCACAACCAGATTTTTCCTCAGCTGCGGAAAAAATGTTACATATAGTGGAGTGAGGTGTAACTCTCCCTCAGCAAACTGCAGTAGTGCCCCAGCAATTGGAATCAAGTCCAAGAGGGTAGCATCTTTCAGAAAAAATAGATGTGCACAAACAAGGGGGCACAATTTAAAGATAGAGGGGGGACAGTTCAGAGGTAATGTGAGGAAGTATTTCTTCACAGAGAGGGTTGTGGATACATGGAACAGCCTTCCTGAGGAGGTTGTAGAGTCAAAAACAGTGAGGGAATTCAAGAATGCATGGGACAGACATAAGGCAATTCTAGGGGGTTGGGGTAGGAAGAAGTAGGCTGTTGGTTAACTAGGATCTGCAGCTTATCCATTAGGTAGGGAAATGGGCAGACTAGGTGGGCCAAGAGGTCCTTATCTGCCGTCAGATTCTAAGTTTCTATGTTTCTATCAATGAAGGTGGAGGTGAGGCACAGGTAATAGCATCACAGATAGTGTAACAGTAGCTGCTTTAACAGCAACAAAAGCACACATTGCCATGATATGGCAACAGGCAACAACCACCAGACACAGTGCAGCCCATGATGGAGCCCCTCAGGCAGTAGAGCCTGGCCAGCCTGCAGTGAGTGCTACCCTGCAGGAACAGGAACACCCCAGGGAGGGGGGACCAGCAGTAACAGTTGACCACTGTGGTGCCATTGTATTACTGGTATCTGTGGTGCTGCAGTGGTCCCAGTTGAGGGACTGGTTGCTGGTCTCTTTGTGGGTGCTTTCAACTTCATTCTGTGGCAGCCCTGTTACAGTCTGCTGTTTCAGCTAATTAAGTTCACCTGTTGCTATGCCTCCTAAGCTATTTCTGGAGCTGCGGATACGCAGTTGCGGATTTTCAGCACGTGCGCAATTTCCGCAGCTGCTGAAATTCTGCACCTTCTCAATGTTTCTTTGTGAATATCACGCAAATGCGTTTCCACAGTGCTGCATGCCTTTTTCATGCAGCTGTGAGATTTTTGGCTTTTTTGTGAATCCTGCCCACAAAGTAAAACCAATGGGATTATAAGGAACATGGGCAGAATGGAAAGACATCTGGGGCAGGATTCACAAAGAAAGCCGAAATTCCTGCAGCAGCGGGAAAAAGGCTTGCTGTGGTGTGGAAATGCAGTTGTGCTGTATTCTTAAAGAAAATCAGTGCAGCTGCAGATTTCTATAAAAGGTACCACAGGTGCAGCAATTTAGCTGCCGCAGGACTCGCGCAATGAATCCACAGCTGCGGAGGCTGTGAAGTCACAGCAATAGGGAACCACAGTAGCTGAAGCAGCTGACTGTAACAGTGCTGCTATAACATGAAGCTGACAGCACACACAGAGACCAGCAACCAGTCCCCAGCTGGGACCACAGCAGCACCGCAGGTACCAGCGATACCGTGGCACCGCAGTGGCTGACTGTCCCTGCTGGTCGTCCCTCCCTGGGGTTTTTCTGTAGCCTGCGGGGGGGGGTAGCACTCGCTGCTGGCTAGTCAGGCTCTACTGCTTGTGGGGCTCTGTCATGGGCTGCACTGGGTCTAGTGGTTGATGCCTGTTGCCATAGCATGGCAATGTGTGCTTTCAGTGCTGTAACATCAGCCACTGCTATACTGTCTGAGATGCTATTACCTGTGGTACACCTCCACCTTAATTGATTCCAATTGCTGGGGCACTTCTGCAGTGTGCTGAGGGAGAGTTACACCTCATTCCACTGTGTGTAACATTCTTTCTTCACCTGCGGGAAAAACCTGGCTGTGAATAGCCTTTCAAGGGCTGTGCTCCACTGATCTCACACCTTTTTGTCCTGAGGGACTTCTGCAGCTGCACTTTTTTTCCACAGTCCATAATGATTTTTCCCACAGCTGCGGGTTTTTTTGTGAATAGCACTTGGAGCAAACTCCCCTTTTTTCTGTAGCTGAGAGAGTTTGGGGGACTTAGGGAAGGTTTTGCGCCTTCTGAGAGCTTTGAGAATCCTGCCCATGGTCTAAGTTTTTCTGTTTCTATGGGTAATTCAAGTCAACTTCAGCAGTCTATTATGTTTACCTCTATGGCACTCGTCCAAAACAGATTTTGTCTGTAATTAAAGTATTCTCTTATATAGTGTGTGGATGATGTATTTGGTGTCCATGCTTCTACATTAAACGAGACAATGCATTTTTCAATAAAACACAGATGGAAAAAGATACAGCTGGAACTCATGAGACTCATTCTTTATTTATGAGTAGTACAACCAATCAATGTGAGCATTCATCATAAAACTAAGCAATGTAAATGTTACAACTGTCAGTATCATAGCTAATATGAACTTGACCTGATGGTTGGTGCAATTTTGTGAAGGGGAAGGGGTTAAATATTAAATTATATGGCCCAGGCTGGGTTTGGCTGAGATGGGGGATAAAATCTGACAGAGGGTGGAATAGGAGTTTTTTTTCATATATAATATGTATATATAATCAGGGTTTGGTCTGGGCTGGGGGTTGGTAGTTTGTGGGGGGGCGGTGAGACAGTTGAGCAAATATTAAAATATGGTGCCAGGCTAGGTTTCCATGGAATAGGGGTTGTAAGTTGGGAATGGGTGAGCAGGAGGTTTTCTTCATAGTCTCCCATTGTCCTAGTAACCAGTTCATCATTTGATGGCCAACCACCTTAAGTCCACGAGCCCTATGTTATTCAGTGGATAGTACATATTTATTGGACAGACACATTTAGTCCCCCACAGAGCCCTGCATTGTCCTACAGTGGCCAGTGTATCAGGTTTTGTGAGCTTGGGCTCATGGGTCTGCTAAGAGGTATGCTGCATTGAGAGGTGGGGCCATTTTTACTTTTTGGACTTTCAGGGAGATGTGGGTCCATTGGGTGATAATGTTGCAGGAGGAGAAGAGTTGGAGCACTCTTACTGCAGCAGAATGAGTTTTTTTTTCACTAAGTGAGCTTGGTACAGTATTTTAATGAATAAATCTCCGGGTCTATGGGTCTGCTAGGGGTGGGAGTTCTGCAGTAGGTTAAATTGTTTAACTAAATTGCACTAGGTCAGGTTGGCAATATAGCCTAGAGGTTAGAGGTTAGAGGTTAGGGGAAGAGTACACAATGAGGGGTGAGATACTAACAACAACAAAAATGGAAAGGGACCTGGGGGTAGTCATATCAGATGACCTAAAGGTGGGCAAGCAACGTGAGAGGGCAGCAAGGAGGGCTGGGGGGATACTGGGATGCATAGGGAGAGAGGCATCACCAGTAGAAAACAGGAAGTTGTTATCCCTCTGTACAGACAGCTGGTGAGACCCCATCTGGAGTACTGCATGCAGTTCTGGAGACCCAGTCTCCGCAAAGACATAGACAGGATGGAAGATGTCCAGAGGAGGGCAACTAAAATGGTGCAGGGTCTGCACTGGAAGACATATGAAGACAGACTTAAGGTGCTTAATGTGTATAACCTCGAGAAAAGGAGGGAGAGGGGGGACATGATAGAAACTTTTAAGTACCTCAAGGGAATCAACAAAGTCCAAGAGGGAGGCATCTTTCAAAAAAGGAGGTGTGCAAGAAAAAGGGGGCACAATTTGAAGATAGAGGCGGCTCAGAGGTAATTTAAGGAAGTATTTTTCACAGAGAGGGCTGGGATGGGAACTGCCTTCCTGAGGCGGCTGTGGAGTCAAAAACAGTGTTGGAATTCAAGCATGCATGGGACAGTCATAAGGCAATTCTAGGGGTTGGGGGTAGGAAGAAGTAGGCTGCTGGTTAACTAGGATCTGCAGCTTACCCAGTAGGTAGGGAAATGGGCAGACTGGGTGAGCCAAGTGGTCCTTATCTGCTGTCAAATTCTATGTTTCTATGTTAATGAACTGTGAACAAGCTTGGTATATCCAGCAGACCTGAGTCTGAGTCCCATAACCTCCCCCTCTATATTTTTTGCCCCTGACCAAGTCCCTTAACCTCCTCAATGATCAGAGGTCACTTCAGTAAACTGGCCCTGTGCCCAGTGGGCCTTACCTTGTTACCAAACAATAAAACAATAAAATAATTAAATGTCTGAACTGGTGGCGTGTTTTTTTAAATTTGATTTTTATTGAAGTTTTCAATAAAAACATGCAAAATTCAGTACAAGTTTGTGTGCTGGGTCATTATTATGTAAAAGAAAAATGAGAGACAATAATGCGTTGTGAATGATACAGTTCAAAACAATTAAGTCTGATGGACAAAGATCCCCAGTCTTGTATTAGATAAGCTGGACATATGGAAAAATGATAAATAAATCCTTCAACTAGGGTTTACATCTAAGCTGGTCAGAATAACTAATAATACTAGTACAGTGATACAGACAGCAACATGTCAGTTATCAGTGTCAGTGGCTCAGTAGGTAGCACACTCGCCTCTGAGGCCGGGAGATCAGAGGGTTGTGGGTTCAGTTCCCACATCTGGCACTTGGGTTAATATCCCAGTACTGACACTGTAATGTAGCATGAGAGGGGTGCTGCATTTCTGAGGTGCCGCCTTTCGGATGAGACGTTAAACCGAGGTCCCATCTGCCTGGATTGGTGGTAGTTCAGGTAGATGTTAAAGATCCTATGGCACTTATCGAAAAGAGTAGGGGAATTTCCCTGGTGTCCTGGCCAAATTTCCCTCATTCACTAAAAATACCACCAGCAGCTTAATCTGGTTCAAGGTCAGTTGGCATTCATCTGTATCTCCCCCCCCCCCGGGTCATGCCTGAAAATAGGCAGGATTTGTCTAGTGCACTTACCCGGTCAACAAAAAGCTAAATAAATAAATAAAATGTTGGTATAGCAAATAAACTCATGAACTGATACACTTTCTTAACACTTAGACCATCTATAGAACAGATACAGAGTCTACAACGATATAGTAAGTCACCTATCTCTGCCACATATCCTGAAAATGAGCCAACTGACTCCTCAGGGTGTATGTCAGTTTTTCAAATTTATATATCATTGAAACAATTACCCACAAATGTTCCAATGTTGAGGAGTGTGGCTGTAACCAAAGATAGGTTATGGCCTTTTTGGCTGCAAGCAACAATGCTGGGACAAGTCAAGTCATTCTTTATTTATAGAAAGGTGCTTTTCAAATACCAAAGCACCTGTACAACCAACAATCACAAAAACAGTTTCATACAGTTAAAATCCCATACCATAAACAGAACTAAAACACTTTAAGTAGCATCAGGGAATGCCAACTCAAATAAATGGGTCTTCAATGCAGATCTAAATAACTCAGTGGACAGGCAAGAGAGTTAGATCAAAGGCAACCTCCCACAGTGGAAATACAGTAGATAGTAATATCATAGAAAGGGAAATCATAAAGGACCTATAGATATCTTCCAATTGCCTTGCCAGTGCTTGCCAATATCCTGTGAGAACCAAGCAATTGCAGAAGATATGAGCATGGTCACCTTTCTTAGCACCACACTTATGCCAGAGGTACCTATAATTCTGTCTCATATGCTTAGCCTAGACAGGAGGGGTATGGAAGTATTGAATACAGCTCTTCCAGACAAATTCTCACTATATATGGAGAATGGACATCAGGGGCCAGATATTCAAAACTTTGTGCTGGGCACAAACTGTTTGCGCCAGGTCTGCACTGGGTTTGTGTCGGGTTTACGCAGGGCCCCTATATTCAAAAGTCCAAATAGCAGGGGCAAACTGCATTAGTGCTGGGCAAAGGTATAATGTATGTAATATGCAAAGAGAGGGAGTGTGTACATGAATACAGGCACTATGATATATTCAGTGCATTGGCACCATGCAAAGTGTGTTTGCTTGACTTTGCGTGACACTTTGCGCGGTGCAAATTACCACCCAGGAAAAGGTAGTTTGAACTCTGGGCAAACCAAGGATGGAGGTATGGACACAGCAGCAACAGGGAACAAGGCTGTATGCAGCCAATGAGAAGGCAATGTGGGTGGACGGCCACCCTGGGCCACTGCATATGCATAGACAACCAAACTGTGGAATACAATGCAGTAATATTGCGTAGAAGCCAACAATCCTGTCATTGATAGAACTGAGATGAAACAGCACCTGCAACAGAAATGGTTTCTAATGTGACACTATAGACAAAGAATCTCTGTGTGCAAACACTGAGGTAATGGTTACCCCAAAGGGCATTTGGCCAGGAAGCCAAGTTTCAAAGAAATACAAAATCACATGTGCCCCTACAATGCAAAGCATCACGGGCTGCATATGCAAATCACCACAGAATATTATGCTGGTTCAACTTTAAGCAGAAATACATAGTGTCAAAAGACCTCTCACGCAGTTTGCAAAGGGTACCAACAGAAGACATAGACACGTGTTTCATCCTACCAGGACTCATCAGTATGCCTCGTCTGTTTGACACCCCAGTGGAATGAACCAGCTACCCTAAGATGGTCTATCTGGGTTATGTTGTGGTGAATGTTAATGGTATGTATTTAGTGTGCTCTGTATCATCTCAGCTGCACATGTAGTGGCTCTGGGTGGTTACTGCCAATGTGCCTTGGCCCAGTGAGGTTACCCAGACAACAAGGTGATAGGATATAGAATAATGCATGGGGAAGTGTGGTTAATGAGGATTTTATGCACACCCAACGTATATGATGCCCCATAAACCCTGAGTGCGAAGCCCAAGAGGTGTATCTCTAGGCATCACACACCTAGGGTGTGCATAAAATCCAAGTTCCCAGACTTCCACATGTTTACATTTTACATTTACTGGTGGTTAGTGCTATGCAAAAGTGAGTTTGTGTGAGTTTGCTTGACTTAGCATGACTTTGCACAGATTTGCATGACTCTGCGCCACATAGAACCATGGTTTATGGAACTTCGTAATTCACAAATGTGAATGATGGAGTTTGGGAGGGTCTACCAGTGGTGGTTTATTGATCCTAACCAGTAAATATTAAACAGAGAAAGAAACCAGACATGGAAAGACCATGCTGCACACAGACAGCACCTCCTATGTTGCCATCATCTAGCACTGGTCCCAGCCATGCCAGTCATTATTGGGTGCCCCAGCACCCAGTGGACACCATGGCGGTGTGTTCATAAAGCACACATCTCCAGTCCCCCCATTGGGGTACACCAACACAATTCAGCACACACATGCAGCACTGGGGGTGTGGAAGGTGTTGTAGAGAGGGTCTATAGGTGGCCAAACTGCACCACATACTGGATGCTGCCACAAGGCTGGGACCATCCACATAGTGTAAATGATCCAGTGTAGTTTATACCTTGACACCAATGTTCCTGTCTGATGGTATGTGCCCCCAGCCATGCGTATGTCACTGTGAGTATCCCATGCCAGTGATGCAGCATCTGTGATTCATACAATAGCATGACAGTAATGTACACTGTCACAACACACCTGCCAGATGGGCCTGTCACTGTGTGGAT
Source organism: Neoceratodus forsteri (assembly GCA_016271365.2). Classification (NCBI taxonomy): domain Eukaryota; kingdom Metazoa; phylum Chordata; order Ceratodontiformes; family Ceratodontidae; genus Neoceratodus; species Neoceratodus forsteri. The sequence continues at coordinate 686,983,042 of CM057456.1, forward strand.
TGCAGCAGTCATTGCTACCCTGCACACCATAGGCACTGCTGTGTCCCTCACACTACTGGCCACCTTGTTACTGTATTTTATTATTATTTAGTTGTTTAACCAGGTATAGCACACTAAGCTGAAAGCTTTTTTACAGGAGCGACCTGGGAGCACAAGGAGGTTAAGTGACTTGCTCAGGGTCACACAGTATGCAAGTGGAAGCTGTGGGATTCAAACCCAGGTCTGGTCTGCTGGATGTCACCAAATTTGCAGCTCAGAGCCTTAGACCACTGAGCTATACTGCCTCCTGTAGCGTATGCTATGTACTGTGGCAGGAACTACAGTTTGGCAATTGCATGCAGCAACACCACCTGTGCCTGTGCTGTGTAGTCCCATGGGGCACAATAGTCTATGCAGCTATGTACAAACATAGCCTGCAGCTACCACCATGCTCTTACAGACTGACCTTTCAGGTGGAGCTGTGAGCAGACCCAGCCTGCCCCTATACTTTCAAAATGACCTACAGGTGGAGCTGTGTGACCCTGAAATAGCACTGGGCAAACTACATGCAAATCAGGCAATAATGAGATACTAATATGGATGTTCGCCCAGGGACTGGCTAAGTAGGTTCATTTGCATGTCACTTTAGAATATAGCAAATTTTTGCCCTGGGCAAATGTCCTAGCAATGGGCAAATGTGCTAGCCATGTGCAAATGCTGCACAAATGTATTCACGCCATGCAAACCTGTCTAAACCATTACACAGTTCTGCAGTATTTGGCCTGCACTGTTGTTTGCATCTTTAGTGCATCCACTTCTTTGCTAGCACATACATTGGACACGTAGTTCACCTTTGCCTTCCTCCACGTCTGTGTGCACTGGGCTGCTGTTGTGGTTTACACTTTCCAGATGCTATATTCAGAGCTGTCTTATTTGCTGGCCTATTATTGCATTGCACTCCCAGTTCTGTTTCCACGGCTCCATTTGCACGCTATATTCAGCTGCTTTAGCCCTGGGGCTATTCCTTTGAATATAGCATGCAAATGGTTCTGGGGTAATTTAGCACACCGTGCAGTCCTAATTTTGCCCCAGGGATAAGTTTTGAATATCTGGCCCCAGGTGTTTAATGGTTTAGCATTAGGTTTTAGTGTAACCTCCTTGTACAATTTGTGATTGATAGTCTTGAATACATCAAGTACAGAACTACAAAAGAACCCCACAGCAAATATCCTGAAACATGGGTTATCCCAAAGAACATTGGCTATACAACCCAATTTTAAAGAAAATACAATTACACATACTTCCATAATGCAAATCCCCATGAAAAAATTTGGTCTGGCTTAACCTGAAGCAGAATTATATGGTGCTGGAAAGCCTCACAGTACAGGCAACAACCACATACACATGTTCCATCCTCATTTAAACTCATCGGTACACCATTTCTGCATCTTAACCCAAGGAGTGGGAGCCAGCCACCCCTTAAGGGGGATTTTATTTGTTTGGGCCATGGGGAGCCCAAAATAGAGAAGGAAAAGAACTACAAAAGAATCCCAGAGCAAATGCCCTGAGGCATGTGTTATCCCAGAGGATATTGGCCATACAGCCAAATTTTAAAGAAAACACAACTATACATACTCCAATAATGCAAAGCACCATGGGAAACATATGCAAATCCCATGATAGAATTTGGACTGGACACGTGTATATGTCTACTGTTCTTAGCTTTTGCTGATTGCACTGTGAGGCCTTCCAGCACCATGCAATTCTGCTTAAAGTTGAGCCAGTTCAAATCTTCTCATGGGGATCTGCATATGTTTTCCATGATGCTTTGCATTATTGGAGTATGTGCAACTGTGTTTTCTATTTAGTACAGAGTTCCATAGATCAATAGCCGAACGATCATGCTGTCCATCTTCCAAAATTTTGGCAATTTGGCCCTCCACTTGTAGTGACAGCTCAGTTTCTAATTGTACATTCCACTTAATTGTACAATGGTGTGTGAAAATCCTGTAACCTCATTGATCAAAACATGCCACATGACGTGGGTAAATCCTGCATAACCCACAGCTGAGGAATGGCATTTATAAAAAACATAATTAAACAAATTTTAAATTTATTTTACACATGGGTCCTATGTATAATCGCAATAAGGTACACCAGGGTGTGAATTATTGGGTGATTTACCCACTTTTTGTGTGGTTAAGTCACTTGGCTGCACCTCTTGACACACCACACAAGGTGTGGGTAAATCCCCAATAACCCATACCCTGTTGTGCCTTATTGCTTAAGTCTCTTATTGTACATAATTTCTACTGGGGCATCTTCATTAAGACAATCATTTCTAAATCCATCCACTTGACATAATGTTCCTGCTAAAAAAACCGGCAAGTGGTCACTTTCAAATCTGCTTGGTACACACAAGTATTTCCAAACTCCTATGTCCCCGAACCAATGGATCATGTCTAGCAGAGCTGTACCTGTTGGTTTTATATAATTACAGTGACCTTGAAGGTCACCAGTGACCTTACCGTTCAGTGGATATAAGTTGGAAGATTTTAATATTTCTATCAATTTAGTTCCAGCCTTGTTAAATTTTGTATCCATTGTAGTTCTGCCGAGTAAAGAGGGTACTTGAAAGTGGTCAAAATACAAGTTATCTAGGAGACCATCGTAGCTACCAATTCTGGCATTTAGGTCCCCCAACATTAATATTTCTACATTTGGATGCCTTAATTGAACTTATGTGAGTGCATTATCCAAAGCTATCCATAAGTCATCTTTATAATATCTAGATTGTTTTGGCAGAAAATAGACATTGGCCCAGATATTCAAATTGCACCAGGCTGTGGCGCAAGCCTGTGCGCAGCTCAAATTTGTTGCGCAAGGGTGTGGCCAGGGCGATATTCAACGGAGTTGTGCTATGGCACAACTGCTTTGAATGTCGCACCTAACCACCGCATGCGCCATGCAGTGAAACTGCACCAGCGCAAGTGGTCAGAGTGGAGCATTGAGATGCGGTGGCACAAGTGCCATTGCGCCATGCACAGTACCTGCGATATTCAAAGGATGACATGCAAATGGGGCCATAATTTATGCAAGGCACACGGGGGGCCATTTGCATCTGATTACGGCCCGATTTGCATGCTATTAGCATGCAGGTGCGCCGATCCCAGATGACTTGCACCTGGCACCCTGCCAGGCAGCAGCCGTCAGGGACAGACGCTCCCTGCAGCCCGATCGTGTGATGTCCCGTAAGGGACAAAGAACATCTCCTATCCCTGGTGGTCCAGTGGACCACGATTAGCCCAATCACGGGCATCACTGTATCCCCCCAAAGTCCAATATCCCTGGTGGTCTAGTGGACTGCACGGAGCCCGATCGCGGGCAGAATTCCACACCCCCCAAGTCTGATATCCCTGGTGATCCAGTGGACCCCTCACCCCACCTGCCCACTGAGCCTCACTACCCTGCTCCCCCCATCAGCCGGCAGGTGGCAGCACCCCACCCGCCTGCCGCCCTGCCGCCCACCGACTGACAGCTCGGTAGGGCTGCATGCCCATTGGTTCAGAGCATGAGCCAATGGGCGTGCAGCCCATACCTACCCAGTCAGTCCGGATATGTGAATGAATGTTCACATATCTGGACTGACTAGTATGGTATGAGCTGCGCCCATTAGTCATGCTCTGAACCAGGCGTGCAGCCTCGGCTGATCAGTCAGTGGTGGGGGCGGCAGGCAGTAGTGCTGCCACCTGCCGGCTGATGGGGAGGGTGGTGGGGCTCAGTGGGCAGTGGGGTGAGGGGTCCACTAGATTACCAGGGATATCGGACTTGGGGGTGTGTGGAATACCGCCCGTGATCGGGCTCCGTGCTGTCCACTGAACCACCAGGGATATTGGACTTTGGGGGGGGTCTGATGCCCGCAGTCGGGCTCATCGCAGTCCACTGGACCACCAGGGATATTGGACTTTGGGGAGGATAGAGTGATGCCCGTGATCAGGCTAATCATGGTCCACTCAACCACCAGGGTTATTTGACTTTGGGGGGGATGTCTTATGCCCGCGATCGGGGCATGGGGGGCACCGCCAGGTGCAGCGGGAACAGCTGATGGCCACCCACAGGTGGCAGCTGCTGTGTTGCGCCCTGTCATGCGGCAGCTTACCTGTGGGTGGCCCTCGACTTGTTCCTGGTTTTTTTAGGTGTAACTTTATGCAGGCGCAGGTAGGGGTTGCACCTGCATAACTCTGCATGGCCCGGGCTGAATATCGGGCTGTGCAGATTATGCATGGGCACGCCCCCCCCTACCTGCACCTGCATACATTACTGATGTGCCCTTGCACATCGGGATTTGTGCGGCGTACTTTTCCCTTTTAAATATCACACCAGGGCTCATCAGTGGGTTGTGCATGTGTTGCGCCATGCGCAACTCTTTTGAATATCTGGGTCATTGAATATAATCACTTTCCTGCCCTGTGTAGTTAATAGTAAGGCTATACAATTGTTTTCAATGTATAAAGGTAGATGGTTAGTGAACAGACATAGCCAAATGCAAACTACTAATCCACCAGAAGGTCTACCCAATTTATTTTTCCCTGACTGCCAGTAAATGGATTGAATCATATTCATTAAGTATAATACATTCTTCTTTTTCATGCCAAGTCTCCTGTAGGCATATTATATCTGCGGATTTAATAAAGGATAGGCAGTCATTATCAGTCCATCTATTATTCAGTCCTGCTATATTCCATGTAATAAAGATATTCCCTCCCCCTTTAACAACCTCAAACTGCTTTATAGAAATATCTGACAGAGAGTCAGGAGAAGTCCTGGCTTCCTGCATTCATTTTAGTGCAATTTCCCCAGTTTGATCACCTAAATATTTTTTCTGGATCAACCAGGTGTAGGCCTAGTGGATCCAGGCTGCTACCTTTTTAAGTATTTCATATGCAAGACTCTTATCTCTAATTTGTATGTCAATTTATGAAGTATCCTCTGACCTGATTGTTTTCATAATTCCCTGGTTACCCAGTCATATCTGGAGTATATTACTAAACACATTGCAAATTACATCCTTCAATTTCCAATTATTTTCTTTCTGAATAATAGCCATTCCATACAATGATAATACTGCTGGAGCTTCTCCTTCTGCACTCTGTGGCCTAATATTAAACAAATCCCGATCAGGGAAACTTACTACCAACCATCTTTGCTCTATTAGTGCTGCATTGTACCAAATATGATCAACAACTTTTGGGGAATTTAGAAAGATCTCTGTTGTTCTTAAAAGGCCATCTCTTGAATTAATCAAATGTGTCAAATCATTGAAATTTATATCTAAGTCATAAAAGTAATTGTTTAATACATAATCTTTCAAGTCATTTTCAGTTAGTGTAGGCCAGTCATAGACTGCAGTGTACCTTATCATAGGAAGCTTGTCCTCTGTGTTAATGGGTTGCATATTTTTACCACTAGCTCCAGTATTCACATTAATCTTTTCATTATTTATAACATAAAACAGAATCTCCAGATTTGGGGCCAGATATTCAAAACTTTGCCCTGGGGCAAAATTAGCACTGCCCGATGGGCAAACTTAGCCCGGAGCACAGAGCAAGCTATAGTCAAACGGAATAGCCCAGGGCAAACAGCTCCCGAATATAGCATGGTAATGAGGCCCTGCAAACTGGACTGGGAGTGCAGGGCAAACATTGCCCTGGAATAAGACAGCACTGAATAAAGTAACCAGGAAGTGCAAACCACAACAACAACACAGTACACAGCAACGTGAGGGCAGGTACAGATGAACTACGTGGCCAATGTGTGTGCCAGTAAATGCATGGACTCAGTACAGCTGCAGGAAGCAGCAGATGTGAAAGAACAGTGATCAAAACCGTATAATATTCCCCGTACCGTTAGCGCTGCGCTAACACATTAGAGCGACATTAGCGGCGGAGCTAAGCAGTTAGCCGAACGGAAACACATTTGCCGGAGCTAAAATGTGCCATATTCAAAAGTGCCATGCAAATGAGCCTACTTAGGTAGTCTCTGGGCAAACAACCGGATTAGCATCTCATTATACCCTGATTTGCATGCAGTTTGCCCAAGCGTTACTCAGGGTCCCAGAGCCACCTGTAGGTCAGTCTGGAAGTACAGGGGCTGACCAGGTCCAACCGCAGCTCCACCTGTAGGTCAGTCTGGCAGTGCATGATGATAGCTGCAGGCTACGTGTAAACAGTACAGCATAGCATAGCATATTGTACCCCAGGGGACAGGACAGTATAGGCACAGGTGGTGGTGGTGCTGCATGCAACTGTCACACTGTAGGGCATGCTACAGTGCACAGCAGCAACTACAGTAGCAAGGGGGCCAGCAGTGTGTGGACACAACAATGCCTATGGTGTGTAGGGCAGTGATGATGACTGCACTATACACAGTGAGAGGCCCAACCTGCGGATGTTTCCTGACACTGGACATTACTGTTATGCTGTTGTGTGACCCACAGATGCTGCACCTGTGGCATGGATGCTCACAGTGACATGTACATTCCTGGCTTTGTGTGCTATGGCAGTTGTACAGCTGTGAGGTATGTGGCCGGGGGGATATATCATCCGAAAGGCACACTGGTGTTGGGGTATTCCCAGTACTGGCCCATGTACACTGCATGATGTGTCCCAGCCTTGTGGCCACACCTGGTCTGTAGCACAGCCTCGCCACCCATGCATGCTCCCCTCAACATCCTCCATGCCCACAGTGCTGCATGTGTGTGCTGGCATCTGTTGGTGTCCACGGCAGTGTGGTCCGCAGGTGTGTGCTGTATGGCCACACTGCCGTGCTGTCCACTGGTGGCAGAGTCACCACTTACTGCCTGGCATGGCTGGGACTGGTGGCAGGTGATGGCATCATTGTGATGCCATCAGTTATCAGCATGCTTCCTCTATGTTTGGCTTTATCTATGTGTCATATTTATTTGTTAGGGTCACGCTAAACCCGCGCAAACACCGAGCAAAGCCACAGTGTCGCGCAAGGCTGCTTGCCCAGGATTAAGACAAGCTTTTCCTGGGCGGTAATGTGCACCGCACTAAGTGTCGCACTAGGTTGCGCTAAACCACTTAGTGCGGCGCTAGCCGCTGAATATAGCATTGCGCCTGTATTCATGTCAGTTTGCCCCTTGCATACATTATAATTTTGCCCGGCGCTAATGCAGTTTGCCCACGCTATTTGGCCTTTTGAATATAGCAGACCCGCGCTAATCCCGCGCTAAACCTGTGCAAATGGTTTTTGGCCGGCACAAAGCTTTGAATATCTGGCCCTTGGAGCATTCCTTTTTGCTGTAACATCTGTTTCATTAACACATCACTTTTAAAGTACATCTATCTCCTTCTCCAATACTGCTAAGTGCTGGCATAAATCAGTAGAAAAAACAGTTAAATCATAATTGTCATAGATATTTTTAAGATATCTTTTCCCCTCCATTCTCTGGTCTCTAGACTTTGTCACATTTATTTCTTGTACCGACTTATCTTTGCCTTGTATAAACTGTAGTCTGGGCTACTTTTGTTTCCCCCTTTCCTCCCTGGGTGCTTTGATTTTGCTTATACTTATGGTTTACTTTTCTTTCTTTCATTTCCTTTTAGATCCTATGAGTTGACTTTCTTCTTTCACTCCCCCCCTTCCCTTTATTAGACTTTTTTTTACCAGATTTTCCACCACTTTCTAGTATAATTATGGGTGTAAAATCAGGTCTCTTACAGGTCTTAGCGGTCTTAGGTGTCTCAAGAGCTTCCCCTAAAACAAGTTCCTCTTCTACATAAACAACTGACTCAGATGGAGGCGTTGGAAATATTGTTTCCAACTTGTTTTCTATAGTCACTAATTTCTCATTGTTAAGTGCAATACTGTATCTGGTGTTTTCGATCTTATTTTTGAGCACAGTTGGTTGCTTCATTAATATTCAATTTATAATATATTGATGGCTCATATGAGCCACCAATTCATCACTAAGGCATATCGGTACATATTGTGGAAAGTTTTCCTTGTTGGTATTTTCTACATTTTGGGGGATATGGTCAGAATTTAGATTTTTTCATTTTTTTTATTTAGTTGTTTAACCAGGTATAGCACACTAAGCTGAAAGCTTTTTTACAGGAGTGACTTGGCAACCTGGAAAATATTTGCCCTACTATTCTCTATAACTTTAGAGTTCTCATACTTAGATGCTAGGTCCTTCACCCCTTGTATTGTTTTTTTGTAATTCAGCATTCATGTTCCTTAGTTCTGTACCTGCAACTAGAACAAGATCATTAGATGTGCTATAGTCACCACTGTTTAGATTTAAATTGCTTAATCTAGCATGTTGTCTAGTCTGCTCAATGGGCAAACTGCCCTGATTTATGCTGTTATCAAAGTATGTAAAATTAGAAGAAGCTTCATAGTTGAAAACTTCGTTTTCTTTCTTATTTTAATTTTCTTTGGTAGTTACCAGACTAAAATTTTGTATAGTACATTCCATGTTTCCAGATTCATCGATCTCATCAGAGAGTTTAGGCAGCACTGGAGAATACTCATATGTGTCATCAAGTGATGCTCCCTTACTCTGGTGTTCATTAGTCTTATTTCTAGAATTTACAAAAGATAGAGAATGTGATGTTTTTTCAGCCTCTGTTTTCACAATGCCAGGCATATGGTCAATAATTTTAGTCTGTTTAGTTTTAGCTGTCTTACTCTTTTTTCCTTTTCCAAGACTGATTCCCTTAAGAGGGGAAACACCTAGTCTGTATTTTCCTTTGCAATCTAGTGTTAACCATTTCTTGCTAAAGCTACCACTTTAAATAAGTAGGAGCAATTAGCAAATATAGATAAAACTGGTCAACACCAGCATAGCACCAGTATAAATTTTAAGAGTCAGTTAATAGCAATATCAATATCAAGCAGTAGCAATCAAAGCTTCAAAAACTGTGTTAAGAAAACACTTCACCAACAAGCATATACAACAAAATATACAATAAATAATAGTCTATAAAGTAACAGATATAAAGTGCTTATTATCGGTGCTTCACAGATACACACAACTGGAGCAATCAAATAGAAGGCTCAGTTCAACTAGTCTAATTTGTGTGCCTTTTTGTTTCCCTTTTCCTTTTTAGTGCTTCATTTTGGTTCGTCCAAAAAAAGCAGAATGTGCAAACTATGCAAATGTGCCCGGGCAGATCGAGAACAGTTTAATAGCAAACACAGTACCTCTTATAATTTTGCAAGTATATAACCTTGAATAACCCTGATGTTGCTGTATCTCTGTGTTAACACAGTTCGAGAATATGGGTAAATGTCCACTTTCCACACCCGTAATTACAGTCACTGGCTTCTGTTCTCAATTTCAAAATACTGAAAGTGCTGAGTCCCCTGTTCCTGCTTTGGTTGAGTTTTTGAGCACAAGTCACTAAAATCAATAAACAGCTTATTTAGAACTTTGCATCTGGTAGTTTTTTTTTTTAAATACTGAAGCCCAGATATTCAAACTGTGCCAGGCTGTGGCGCAAACTTGGGCGCAGAAGCAACTTGGCTGCGCAGGGGTGTGGACTGGGCGATATTCAACGGAGCTGCACCATGGCATAGCATAGTTGAATATCACACCCTGGCCACCCACAGTGTGCATGGCACAGTGGCACTGCACCAGCGCAAGTGGTCAGAGTGGAGCATGGGGATGCGCTAGCACAAGTTCCATTGAGCTATGCACAACAACCGCGATATTCAAAACTTGACATGCAAATGGGGTCATAATGTATGCAAGGCGCAAATGGGGCCATTTGCATGTCATTATGGCCCCATTTGCATGCAGGTGCGCCGATTCCTGATGACTTGCACCTGGTACCCTGCCAGGCAGCAGCCATCAGGGACCGATGCCTCCTGCAGCCGGCAATGTGCTCCACAGCCCGATCGCAGACTGCTGTAAAAAAGAGGAAAAGCATAAATCCCTGGTGGCCCAGTGGACCACTGTCTGCCTGATTGTGGGCATTTGTAAAAAAAATAAGACATCTGTCCAATATCCCTGGTGGTCCAGTGGACCGCTGTCTGCCCGATTGCGGGCATTTGTACAAAAAATAAGAAATCAGTCCAATATCCCTGGTGGTCCAGTGGACTGCTGTCTACCCAATCACAGGCTCAGTAAAGAAATTATATCCCCAATATCCCTGGTGGTCCAATGGACCTGCCCGCCCGATCGCGGGCTAAGTAATATAATTATATCCCTAATATCCCTGGTGGTCCAGTGGACCGCTGTCTGCCTGATTGCAGGCATTTGTACAAAAAATAAGAAATCTGTCCAATATCCCTGGTGGTCCAGTGGACCGCTGTCTACCCAATCACAGACTCAGTAAAGAAATTATATCCCCAATATCCCTGGTGGTCCAATGGACCTGCCCGCCCGATCGCAGGCTAAGTAATATAATTATATCCCCAATATTCCTGGTGGTCCAGTGGACCTGCCCGCCCGATCGCGGGCTAAGTAAAATGATTATATCCCCAATATCCCTGGTGGTCCAGTGGACCCCCCCACCCCATCTGCCCACTGAATCCCACCACCCCGCTTCCCCCCGGTCAGTGGCGGGTGGCAGCACCCCACCCGCCTGCCACACCGCACCCACCGACTAACACCGTTGGTAGGGCTGTACGTCCATTGGTCCACAGTGTGAGCCAACAGGCATGCAGCCCATTCCATACTACACATTCCAGATATGTGAATGGGATCCCATTTTACTTAACCCGCGACTGGGCAGGCAGGTCTACTGGACCACCAGGGATATAATTATTTTACTTAGCCCACAATTGGGTGGGCCGGTCCACTGGACCACCAGGGATATTGGGGATATAATTTCTTTACTGAGCCCGTGATCAGGCGGGCAGCGGTCCACTGAAAAGGTACTATATGGAACAGTCTCCAGGCGCAGTAAGTCTTTCCGAAGCACTGTTGTCTCTAGACTGGGTCCCAGACCACCTCAAGTGGACCTTCCTCCACCTAAACAGAGACAAATACAGCACCGGGAAAATTCTGAACTGCGGTAGTTTACAGAAAGATAGCCTGGTAAGGAGACAAACATTTAGGCAATGGTGGCATACCTTTTATAAAAAAATTGCGAGCAATGTCTCCCTGCTTCTCTGCCTTTTTCCTCAAGGTCAGACAGTGCACAACAAACTCCATCTCCGTTTCAAAGTTTATTATAGTTTTTTTCAACTTGGAACACACCAGTGAGGTACAATCACTTCCATACATTTTAGGAGTTAGCAACAAAGATACATTATTGTGCCAAATTAAAATCCCTTTTGGTAATGGTTTTAAATTGGAAATGTTAAGGTGGGGGAACTCTAGATTTCTAGGTGGTGGAACTATCATTTCTAGGTGGTGGAACTTTCTTATAGTAGTCAGTGGAGAGAGATGACAGAGGGGATGGAACTGTCATATCGTTTTTTACAAAATTGTGGAACTGAATTCCTGGGGATCCTTCTCAATTTGACCTCTGCTTTTTGGTTATACAAGAGATGAGTGAAGAAAGGCAACCCATCCGTGTGTTGGTTCCATGTTTGCTGACTCTACCACCACCTGACAGGTATAGTTCTTCCAAAGGGAGACACCAGGCCCTTACAGCATTCCTGACTGCCATCTATAGTACGCTACAATGCCATATGAATCATGCCAAGTAACAGCATAATTTTCACGTTACGATCTGAGAGACCATCCTATGCTTTGTGATATATCTCCCAAGTTTGTAGGGGGGAAGGAAGATATAAGTATATACAAATCTATGAAAGACAATGGGTAGAAAGTCAGCCTATAATGCTTTACGTGATGATTTTTGTGAGAGGGATGGGGGGGTATCAGAGGGTGACTAATGCCCATATGGGGCAGTATATTTCAATGTATCAGTTCTCAATATATTTGTTTAGTAAGTTGACTTTATTATTGACATATGATGAGGTCCCCGCGAGGCATGAAGTCAGAGTCAGTGTCAAGTGCATAATGTGTTCATGAGGCCCCAATAGTTTCAAAGCTTTGCTGATGGTAGGGTCAACCTTGTAAAAATGAGTATTCTCCCCCAGATACTTTACCTTTTTCAGCCTCTCTAGATAGCCCTCCCTCAAACATATTTAAAGTCTCTAGGAGAAGATATAACACAATTGCTGTGGCAAGGAAAGAGACCCAGGGTTAAGAAACAGATCTTTTGGTATGTGGAGTGGAGAGGGGGACTGGGTTTGCCCAGCCTACACCTTCACTATTTGGCCACCCAACTAGCTCACATACCAGATTTACTGAAAACAAAGGGGAGTCAGCCGGCCTGGTGTGCCTTGGAAAGTCCACAGGGCATACAGTACCTACATACAACAGCCTCCTAGCAGACTCACTTGGGGGAGGGAACCCGACTAGGATTCCTAACCCATGCACTAGATCTATGTGGAAGGCCTGGAATATGGCTTACTTGATTCTTGGGGGACCCCAAATCCTATATTTAGACTCAACACTGGGAAAACTCTTGGGAGACTACAATCCCCAAAGCACTAGCTAAAGGCTTAAAATACTGGTATAATCAATGCCTCTATCGTCTCCACCAGATAATTAAAGAAGGACACGTGATGAGATTTAAAGAACTGAGGGATGTGTATAGGCTAGACCTTGCTCAATACTTCTTATATATGAAACTGAGAGCCAAAGTAGGGAGTATCCTAAACACAGGGGACACAACAGTCTCACTGAGGTGGCCACCTCTGGAAGAACCTTTTAAGAAATTCTCTAACATGGGGACATTTAAACCACTGACCAGATGTTATAGACTTCTGCTAGAGGTCCTGCCTGACCCCATGGAAAATGTTAGAAAATTGTGGGAGGAGGACCTATACCCAGATGGACTAATGGGGGGATTGGACATTACATGTTAAAAATGCTCTATTCTGCTCTGTTAACAATAGACTAAGAGCAGTACATTATAATGTCTTTATGCAATCATACTTTACACCGAAACTTGCACACAGGATAGACCCCTCAAGCTCCCAGTACTGTCCCAAGTGCTTGATACAGGAGGGTACCTTTTTTCACCTAATATGGGAGTGCCCCAAGGTACAACAATTCTGGCAAGGAATAATACATATTCTATCCAGAACTTTATGGGTCCCAAACAGACTGGACCTGGCCGAGATCCTACTGGGTCTCCCAGGTCCTAAGGAAGCAGGCTCACTGAGAGGGAACATACTTTGAGGATTGGGGAGAGTGGTGGGGATGAGGGAGCTGGCATGTTACTGGAGACTTAGTCAAATGCTCTCTACAGCCTCCTGGCTTAACTCCCTTTCAACGGCAATGATGATAGAAAGGGTGCAGTGTCTAGCCAGAGAACAGATAGAGAAATATAATGAGACTTGGCTTCCCTTCAAAGCAGCCCTGGGAGAGGACTGGTTTCCAATTTTCTGACCACCCACTATGAATATAAGATAAGGAGATGGCATCTCCAGGAACACGAAATTCCAGCCTGACAGTCCACATCTAGGCATATTGAGGTGGGGGGTCACCTGATGAGACGGATACCCTCTACCAACCCCATACTCTGGGTATGTTCTCCACACATTGTAAATCACATGATTTCTCTCTTTATAGTAAAAAAAAATTCACCAATTCAAATAGGTTAAACAACTGTGACCGCTCATATCAAGTGACTTGTAACAACTTAATGAATATATAGAGTAATTTCTATTGCTAACAAGGATTCTGCAATGTTCTAAATAATGCCTTGAATTCAATTTTGCATAAGTCATTTAAGATCAACATTATAAAGTCTCTAAGTTTTAATTTAAAGCAGTAATTACCATGACTTTTTATAAGATCTGAGATCAACTATATGATATAAAGAAACTGTCTTGTGCAAATGTACTGTTACCTATACTTGTTGCTATGGTACCTTCCAGTTTGAAGGAAGGGAATGAAGTGAATCTGTTTACTTTCCAAACAAATAGTTTACAAAACAAAAGATTTGCTGATGCTGATCCCTTAAAAAAAACATGAGAATGTTAAGCAAAAAGGGAGGGGGGGCCTGGAAGCTTGGGTCCTTCAGGAGATATCAAAAATATTCACTATCTGCTGACCCAGTGGCATGGAGGGTTGAGGCATCATGCCTTACCTCCTTTCATGCCAATGACCCATGTTCACAGTGCGAGCGGGTCACTGGGGGTCGGCCGGGGAGGGAGTGGATCGAGCATCTGGAGGACAGCTCTCCTCTCCTGGGTAGGGGTGGGGACAGAGTCCGCTGCTTGACTGTCCCCTAGTGGTAGCTGGGGGGGCAGCACAATGGATCCACACAATGGGGGGGGCGGAGCTGAGCTAGATGCCTGGCGTTCCGCATACGGAAGTGTGCATGGATCAGCCATTGGCATCATTGCATGCCTTGCCTCCACTCTTGGGGTGGGACAAAAAACTGGAGGAGAAAACAAGCCAACTGGTGGGCCACCTGGTGCCTCAAATTGTTGAGAGGTGATGGCCAGCAAAAGTCATCCAGTAGCAGTGATGGGGGGCAGGCGGGTGGAAAGGGGCCAGTCGGCAGGGGGACAAAGAATAAATAAAAAAAATATATATATATATATATATATGTAAATATATTCCCTACCTGTTAGACAATATGTGTTCTGTAAGAGCCTGGGCCAGATGAGATACATCCCAGGGTGCTGAGGGAATTGGTGGATGTCCTGGCAGTCCCCCTAGCAGAGCTTTTCTACATCTCTCTGAGCACTGGGTGGGTGCCCCAAGGCTGGAGGGTGGACCAAGTTGTGCCAATCTACAAGGGGGAATTAAGAGAGAAGGTGGGAAATTACAGGCCCGTTAACCTGATGTCAGTGGTCGGCAAGGTGATGGAGGGTATTGTCAAGGAAAGGCTAGGGGGGTTACTGGAGCAAACTGGGTATTTGGATGATAGGCAGCATGGCTTTGTCCCGGGATGATCATGCCAGACAAACCTTGTTGAGTTCTATGACTGGGTGATGAGGGCCCCGTACCAGGGTAGGCCGGTGGATGTCCTCTTTTGGACTTCAGCAAGGTGTTTCATTCTGTACTCCACAGTGGCCTGCTGGCTAAGCTGAAGGAAATGGGGGTAGGGAGACAGTTGTTAAGATGGATGGGAAATTGTCTCTCTGTGCATACTCAGAAGATGGTGGTTGGAGGGTTAGCCTCATCCTGAAGGTGGGTTACTAGTGGGCTGCCCCAGGGGTCAATGCTAGGGCCACTCCTTTTCAACGCCTATGTCTCAGACATAAGGAAGGGGATAAGGAGTGAAATTAGTCTCTTTGCAGACAACTCAAAGCTGGGTCCAGTGGTGGATGAGGAGGAGGGGAGGATGGCCTTGCAGGAGGAGCTGAAGGCTCTGGAAAGGTGGTCTGGAAAATGGAAACTAAAATTCAATGCAGGGAAGTGCAAGGTTCTGCACCTGGGAGTCAGAAATCCAGGCCAGGGGGTATACCTGGGAGGAGACACGATTTAAGTCACGGAAGGTGAGAGGGACCTAGGGGTAGTAGTGGATGTCAAAATGAAAAACTCAGAGACCTGTAGAAGGGCAGCAGCAAGGGCAAGTAGGATGCTGGGATGCATCGCCAGGGAGATTATCTCCAGAAAGGCGGACGTTATCCTTCCACTGTACAACTGCTTGGTTAGGCCAAACCTCGAGTATTGTGTGCAGTTTGGGAGACCACATTTAAAGAGGGACACCACACTCCTAGAGAGGGTCCAAAGGAGGTCAACCAAAATGATCTGGGACCTGGGGGAGAAGACCTATGAGGAGAGGCTCAAGGAGCTCGACATGTACACCCTGGAGGAGAGGAGGGACATAGGGACATGATAGAGGTCTTTAAGTACATGAAAGAGATCAATAAGGGAGGCCCAGTCAGGGTGCTCCAAAGGAAGGAGGGTGGGGCAACGAGAGGTCATGGGGTGCAAGCTGGAAGCGGCAGGCTCAGAGTGAAGAGGAGGAGGTGTTATTTCACTGAAAGGGTGGTGGAGCCATGGAATGCACTGCCCAGTGAGCTGGTAGAGGTGGAGACTGTAGATGGGTTTAAGATGGGGATGGGACAGGTACAGGGTGAGGGTAAATCTGACCAGGCCCAAAACAGGTGGAACATCTGGGACTGGGAACAGTATAACCCAAGGGTGGGGGCACCAAAATCGGCCCTGATTGTGGGTGCTGAAAATCGAGCAAACTCAAAGGACCATTAGACCTATTCTGCTGGCATTTTAATTTGTTAGTAAGAGTTGCTCATCCAAAAGAGTGAAAATGGTCAGCTAGTCCCACCTGTTCCCAACAACAAAAAGTATGGTCTATTCATAAGGGTGAGAAGTCAGTACTATAAGTTATGGCCCAACAGTACCATAGGAGCAGAGACACTCCAGGTGTCATGAGGAACTTATTGCAATGGGACAAGGAAATAAAAGTATTCCTGATAAATGCTCACACCTGAAAAGGCACCAGGGGTGGGAGAACAGATATTTACAAGTTTCAATTGTGTTTTCTTTAAGAAAAAACAGGGTTTGGGTCCATGGTTGGGGCTTACAGCAGGCAGAAGGTAGAGTAGGAGGGTATTATAAATATTAAAACATGGACCTAGCTAGGGATTGGTTGGGATGGTGGTTGGAAACTGGCAGAAGGTGGAGCTGGATTTTTATTTTTTTTTAAATGATAAGGGTTTGGATCTAGGCTGTGGTTGGTAGCTGGCAGAGGGGGGCAGGGAGGGTTTTTTAATTATTTAAATATGGGGCCAGGCTTGATTTGACTGGCATAGTGGACATATTCTGGCAGAGGGTGGAGCAGATTTTTTTTCACATAGTACAGCACTTTTAAGTGCAGTTGAACTGTGTTACTGTGTATCCATCAAGCAAGAAATCGAAAGGTCATTATCACCATCTGCTGGACTAGTTCCAAAATGCAGCCACGACTGTAAGTCTTTGTAACATTTTGCTTTGCAGTTTTTGCACAACAACACAATTTCAGCCTGATAATGTGCTGCATCCTGGCAGATTCCATCTACTAGTTTGGAAGCGGAGAAATTAGTGACCCTAAAAAGAATCCCTACTCCATAATATATGTCCTCTCCAAAGGACTTATATGTTTTTATTATAGTTTAGATTGCCCCTTATCTTTCAATTGTTTTAACCAGGAGTGGCACACTAAGCTGAAAGCTTGTTTACAGGGGCAACCTGGGAGCACATGGAAGTTAAGTGACTTGCTCAGGGTCACCCAGTATGTAAATAGGGGCTGAGGGATTCAAACCCAGATCTCCAGATTTGCAGTTAAGAGCCTTAAACCACTGTGCTATACTGCCCGTGCTATCGTCTGACATACTGTTTGATACCCTTCCCCCTCCTCCAGTCTGATCTGCTTTAGCACTTTTTCAAGTTTCCATCCGTATTCCCAGCTGTGTTTGTACACCTTTGTCCCGTAAGGGCAGGGAGCAGTGTCTGTTGCATGCTAGTTCCTTGCAGCTGCACGTAAAGTGATCTTAAGTAATGGGTGTTCAGGAACAAGAGAACAATGCTGAAAATCTAGTCCAAGCCGTATTAACAGGAGCTCTCCTTTTATTATTTCAACTGGTAAAAAAGTGCTGAAGCTGCCTCAAAAAGGAGGGAAGGTATCATATTAGTCTGGGCATACTGAGCAATCTAATATAGTGTGTGGCAGGATAAGTATTGTAGTATAAAAAACTGAGGCTCAAGCAAGATCACTACAGGTAGGATTTTAGAAGTACTTTAATGAAGCTCTTGCCTAAGTGGCTGGAGTACAGGGCAGGACCAGTGAACACGTGTGTGATGTGCTAGTGCCTCACCCCACTGCTTCCAGCACCCCACCGCAATGTGGCTTTGAAATTTTGCCTGAATATAGGCATTCTGAAAAATCTAGGCCTGATTTTCCTGGGGATTTCTAGGAGATTTCCCGGTATATCAGGGAGATGATGGCTCTATGTGACTCTACTGCTGCCTCATCTCATTTTTTGCCAGTCAATAGGATATTGAGTTCTCCCATCCATTTTTGTTTTATAGGAAGTGTGCTGGTGTTAAGCTGAGCTAGGAGTGCCTTGTATAAGATGAAGCGGCAGTGGTCAAGTCAGTTCTTGATGTATAAAAGGTAAGAGTTTCAGGGTGGGGGGGGTCATTGTCCCTTGAAAGAAGAGTGTGTAGGTAGCGCCAGACCTGCAGATGTCAATAAACGTCAGCAAGTAGTAAGTGATGCCACTCTTGGAGGGTTGGAAAAGGTAGTATCTGATCATTTTCTATCAAAGAAAGTGTCCGAGACCAGTATGGGTACAGCATCTGTATCCAGGGTATAGTTTGCAAGGTAGGAAATGTGATTGCGCTTCTAATTGTCCAGGATCACTTGTCCAGGGTAATAAAGGTATAGGGATTTTCCCTCAGTGGGAGCAGAGAGGGTCTTCAGAGAACAAACAAAGCTGCCTCCAGAGAAAACAAGCTCTCCTGGGTTAATTCCATTTCCTTCCACTGGCCAGTCTAAGCTATGGATAGCCAACATCACACCATCCACAGTTGAGCTCTTTTTTTTTATCAGGTAAAATTGTATTTTTTTAAAGACGATAACATACACTCTATCTGATTTTGGATAGACCACTAAGTGTCATACTAATACACAGTGTTACTAGAACAAGACAATGTAACTGAACTTTTCCTTCAGTATCAGCCATATACCTTTATGTGATATAGCAAATTATATACTGTAGGTGTGAACCGCTAGCTTGATCCTGTTACCTTCAAACAACACTTGATACTTTACTATTGCATCAGCAGTACTCTAGTACAGTTTATTTGTGGTTCGCGGGTGTAGTCTCTCCATAAAGGAGGGTTGCCAGGTATTGGTAAGGGCACTGAACAAAGGTGTGAGTTCTGATAAGGATCCCATTATCTGTGGTATACCTGGGTCTGATTTCTATTGGCAAAAGACAACCATTCGAATGTCGCAAGTCTGGCCATTGCTGTGTGCCAACTCAAGAGTGATGGAGCTTTGGCCTGTCTCCAGAGCATCAAGACTAATCTATTGGCATCAAGGAGAGCTGCTGTGACCCACCTTCTTATCTGCTTAGAATTGTATCCAAGTTTGAGGTGTCCCCCAGCAGAATGAGTGCTGGTGTGTCAGGGATGAGAAAACTCCTGAGTTGGGCTCCCCGACCAGAGCTAACCCTCCAGTTTGCTTTAGCAGCATGGTAGCATTTTCTCGTGCCACAACAGTGTATTTTAATTTTAAAAGTACAGAATCCGGAAGTCTGGAGGATGCAGGGGTTGCTCCATTTTCTATGAGAGAGGTGGTGACGGACTCACACTCTTCAATACTTTTGTATTGGCTATAAGGCAAGTGTCACTGTACTTTCACATTCTGTATTTCTTTTAAAATTAAAATACACCAAGCTGCAGCGTGAGAAAAATGCTGCTCAAGCTAAAAGCAAACTGAGGTTAGCTGGTGCGGGAGCCCACGATCTTAGGAGTTTTCCTTTAAATCCCTATTACCTTGGAACAACCACCCAGTACCCCCTTCCAAAAGGCCACCAGGGTGGGGCACTGCCAGATGATATTCAGTAGCCCGGCCTCCATCTCTTGGCATCTCCAACACTGGGAGTGAGGTAATAGGCCCATTTGCTGGAGGGTTTTCGGGATCCTGCACCATCTCAGCGGCACCTTGAGCTGCAGAACTTGGCTTCAAGCATCGGTGTAAGCACTGTGGGTGTCTCCTAGTCATGATTCCCAGACCCCAAGGGGATATCAGTTTGTAACTCTTGCATCCATTGAGCTCTGCACTTCTCAGTGGTGTTCGGTTGTGCGTCTCTAATCATTCTGTACACCCTTCCTGCTAAACCTTTACTTTTCCCCGGTTTGTGCAGCTGATTTAGCCATCCCTAGCCCTGTGCCGTGCCTTTGTCCTTCAGAAATTCCAGTCCTGCCTCTCTGATCTGAAGGCACCTTCAGTAATCAGATTTGTGGAGGCTGTATTCATGCTGTAGCTGCTGGTATGACCGCAAGAAGCCTTGGCCCCCTTCAATCAATTCAGTGAGGATGAGATTGCCTTTCTCCTGCCATGTTTGCCAGGACATTGGTTTACCCCCTTCGCGTATGTCTGGGTTGTCCCAGGGGGTGTGTATCTCACCATTTGGCCCCTTTTGTCTCTAGGGACTGGAGTAAGATTCATACACTGGTGCCATGATTTCCAGGTGTCCCATACTACCTAGGAATCTTTGGAACTCAGTCAGGATTTACCCCCTAACAGGGCTCTCATCCAGACCTGGTCAGACAGGTCTTGTTCAAGCTGGACCCATGTGGGCCTCCTTGGGCTCCAAGGGAGAAACCACTTGGTGGCCTATGTGCATCTTTTCAGTTGGGCATACCCAAGAAACCATGGCGGGCCAAGGCCCCCTTTTTTCCAGTGCATCCTAAACTTCCCTTTGCTGAATCTCAGAGCTTTTGCTTCCCACAGTAGTGCTGCTACCTATTTGTCCAGTATGTGGAATACTTTGGCTGGGGTTTCTGCTGGTAGATTACAGAGAATATATGCTATTTTTGGAAGGGTGAACATCCTGAGGGCTTCTACTTTGCCTTTAAGTGATAGCTTCAGTCTTAGCCAGCCTTGGATGTCCGCCTTGATTGTGTTCAAGACTGGGGTGTAATTTTCTTCAGTCAGCTGTTTCCAGCTAGCTGGTACCCTGATTCCCAGGTATGTGAAGCCCTGAGGGGCCCATACTACCAGTAGTTCTTGCACACTGGTTTTCATACAGGCTAGTTTAAGAGGTGAGATTGTGGTCTTTTTCTCATTCACCTTTAGGCCACGGACCTCTGCATATTCCTCCAGGATATCTAGGACTGGGGAACGAGTTACCCTTAGATTCTCCAATGTCAATAGGAAATCATCTGCGTAAGTACTTATTAAGTACTGCTTCCCTTTAACCTCAATGCCCTTGATTTCGGCCATGCTAGGTAGTCTCCTTGCTAAGGGGTCCAAAGCCACCAGAAACAATAGCAGTGAGAGTGGGCATCCTTGTCTTGTACCTTTTTGCAGAACAAATTGTTGCGATATATTATGGTTAGTTTGGACTGTGGTTGTAGGTGCATTGTATAAGGTGGCTATCCATTGTCTAAAATTAGAACCAAAGCCATATGCCTCCAGCGTAACATACAAATAGCCCCACTCTACAGAATTGAAGGCTTTGCAAAAATTCATGGCAAATGCTGTCATCGGCGTGGAGGATTGCATTGCCCTCTATCTGAGGTTAAGGACCACATGGATGTTGTCTGTCTCATCCTTCCTTTACTAAAACCGGCACAAGAGGGGTGAATGATGCTTGGTAGGACTGTTTCTAGTCTGGTGACTAGAATCTTGGCCAGCACTTTTGTGTCTACTGATATTAGGGAGATGGGCTGAATGTTTTAACAGTCCAGGGGGTCCGATGATTTTTTGGGGAGCAGAGTGACTATTGCTTCCTTCATCAAGTAACCTACCCTATTTCTTTGCCCCTTGCAGGGCTGCCCACAGGGCCGTGACTTCATCAACCATCAACCTGTACAGACCACCAGTATACCATCAGGGCCCGGAGCCTTGCCTGCTGCTAGGCGCCCCAGAGCCCTCCTCACCTCTTCCCATGTCACTTGTAGAAGTGGTGTTTTGTCCTAAGAGTGCAGCTATTGCTGTGTCTAGCCCTATTCCCACTGGGGGGGGGGGGGTGCCTTTGAGGAGTACAGTTCCTGATAAAACCGTTTCATCACATTATTGATTTCTCCTGGTCTCCGGGCTATCTCGCTTGTTTTAGATCTAAGGGTGTGGATTTGGGAATTGGCTTTCTGTTTCCTTAGGTGGTGCACTAACAGTTTGCCCCCTTTATCACCAGCCTCCCAAAAGTTGTGCTTGGTCCTTAATACCTGCCACTCTGCTTTTCTCTGTTGGATTATATTAATTTTGTATTTTAGGCCAGTAATGGCAGCTATTAATTCCTGGGAGGGCACGTGGGCCCCTTTGAATTGTTTTTCTAGGTTCCACAGGTCTTTCTGTAACCTATTTAATTCTTCACGCCTTTGTCTGTTTTGTGTGGCTGAGAACGAGATTATCAAGCCTCTGACATAGGCCTTAAATGCCTTCAGACTGTTCCCACCTCTACTTCGCCAGTATCATTTATTTTGAAATACTGCCTGGCTTGTTCCCTAATCCAGGTGCCGAATTTAGGGTCCTTAATCAGGAGCAGATTGCACCTCCATCTAGTGGATGTTGGTTGTGTCCCTAGGGGGGTGAATGTCATCCAGAATTCTGCATGGTCTGACACCACCGTGGGCTCTATGGTTATATTATGTGCTGCTTGTGTTGCCACTGCATTGGTCAACCAGAAGTCAATGTGGCTGTATGACCTATGTAATGGGGGGTAGGAGGTATAGTCTCTCCCAGTTGCATTCTCACATCTCCATAGGTCCTTCAGCCCCCATTCATCCTACGGTGCCATTAAGGCCTCCCTTGCTCTGGGGTGTGAGTCTAGAGTTAGATGCGACTTATCCAGAAAGATATCCTGGACCAGGTTGAAGTCTCCCCCTGCTAGTATTGGCATGACATGGTTGTCTCCCCTGGCATCTACCAGTGCTTGACTGATTTACAGAAAGAAATCAGGCACATCTTGATTGGGTGCATACACATTGAGTGCCACTGCCTTTCCCCATGGAAATGCAGATCGGACTATCATCCAACACCCCTCCTTGTCCTTTCTGGTCCATTTGGCCATCCATTGACATGCCTTTTGGGTATGTATTGCCACTCCTTTGGCCTTGTTTGTGGCAGAGCTGTGTAGTACCTTCTCCACTCATGACTTTTGTAACCATAAAACCGATTTGACAGTGAGGTGTGTCTCTTGTATAAGTGCCAGGCCAGCCCCCAGATGTTTTAGGTGCTGCAATACTTTAGTACATTTGACTGGGTGATTGAGCTGTTTGATGTTCCAAGAGATGCACCTCACCTCACCCTCCTTGATTGTGGAATCCATTTTAAAGTCCCAACTCCCCACCTCCACTTAACTTCTAGGGTTGATCCCCTGTTCCTGACTTCATACCTTGGCCCTGCCTCCCAGTCCTCAGAAGCTGTGATCCTTTTGCAGTATGTTTCATGGGCCCTGTTTCTTTTTCCCTTATGAAACAGACGTCTGCAAGAGAACACAGAAAAACAGAGAGAACAGGTGACCACAGACTGAACTGAATTACAGTCTACCTGTACTCTACCTTTTGTTGTTGTACAACAGTAAGTTCTATGCTCTTTCGACAGCACTCTATATATCACCTTTTATCTGTTGCACACCTACATTTGTTTAGAAACTGAACCTGTAACTGGTCACATAGACACACTAAAGTGCCTCAGGTGTCTGCAAAAGGGGAGATACCCTGATCTGCCCCAGCTATACCACCTAGTTACCGTGAGGGAGGTTAAGTTAGTTAACTACTGTTTGCCTCTCGAATAAACTTTTTATACCTTCTGTATCTACCTACCTGTCTTAAGCGGCCTGCAGTGCGAAGATCAAAGATTCCCCATCCGGGGGGAGGCATGGGGGGACTGCTGCCCCCTCATGGGTGTGGGGGGATGAGGGCTGTATTGAAGATAGCGTATAGTTCCATCCTTCTGAGGGGAGCACAGCCCTCCCTGCATCAGATACCCCATTCATTTTATGCCCCTTGTGTTTCCGTAACTCATCTTCTCCCACCCTCTCCCATCCGGAGATTCATTTTTGTGACTGCTCCAGAGCTTGGGAGCAGCTACCCTCCCTGTAGGGGCGAAGGGTATAATTTCCTTGTCTTGGTGGGGCAACCTTCTAGCCCGGAGTCCACTCTATGCATTTTTTTGTGTGTCTTATGCTTATGTTCAGGGGGAGGGGGGGAGCCAAGGGCCCCTTCCTGTCCACTAGGCTTTGTATGCTTTAGACATCTCAGTGCTCCTGTATTCACTGCCGCGAGGTTGTTCACCAGTCTCTCTCCATCAGGGTGCCCTGCTTTACCTTGTATGCCCTTGTGGGCTCTTGCAGTTTATTCTCTTCTCATCTTGTGCTTCTTCCCCATTTCTTTATGTTCCCCCATTATCCTACTCCACCCACTTATCTCTGGTAGGCCCATACCCCACCTCTAGATTCGCATGCCACTTAGTTTGCTTTCTCCACTTGTACCCCCGTTCCTTTCTCCACACTGTTGTTAAACTCTTGGCCCTATTGTGGGTTTTACCCCCCCACTTAACAACTTCAAAGTTTTTAAACCGAGGACTGCCTATCCAGAACTGTGCAGACTGTAACTCGAACACAGTTAACTTATTCATGTTAACTGTAACCATAATAATGTTGTAACTGGCATGGTTTAAACACAGAGTGCATTCTGTCTACCCACGTCCTCATGAAGCAGTTTACCAGCACTTCTAGACAACCGCCTTTGGTGAGAGTCCCAGTAGCAAAAAGTCTTTTTTGTTTCTGCCCTCTTCAGCCTTGAGCTGCCGCTGTGGTCTCTGTGTATGTCCGATCACCCGGTCTGGTCTCTACAGATGTCTGCTCTGAGCTGCCATATCCTCAATTCCCAATTCAAGTATCTGTGCTACGTTTGCCCAAGCTGCAGCTACCCCTGGTGCTGATCTGCATTCTCGGTTGTCTCCTGAGCCTTTGGCTCCATCCTTGCTGCTTGTATGAACATATGAAATTTGCCAGCAGAAAAAGACCATCTGGTCTATCGAGTCTGCTCAATTTTGCGGCTAGCAGCCCTATTCTGCAGCTGCTCCTCAGTCCTCCCCCCCCAACTTACCCTCCTTCTTGCCCTGTCCCAGCCCTTTTTGAAGCAGCCTACTATTTTACAGGTTACCACCCTGCTGGTAAAGTGTTCCACCCTGCCACCACACTGTCTATAAAAAGGTGTCTTCTAATTTCCCTCCTGAACCTTCCCCCCGCCAATCTCATGTCATGGCCTCGAGTGTCCCTCCCCACCCTTACCCTGAATAGCCCCTCCGTACCAGTCTTGTTTATCCCTCTCATGCACTTGAATGTCTCGATCATATCCCCTCTGTTTCTCCTCTTCTCCTGTGAGTACATGTTCAACTCCTTTAGCCTACTCCCATACGGTATGTCCCCCAGTCCCTGGATCATATTAGTTGCTCTGCGCTGCACCCCTTCCAATAATTTAATGTCCCTTTTCAGGTATGGGCGCTAGTACTGCACACAGTATTTGAGATGAGGTTTAACTAATGATCTAATGAAATATCATACCTCAGATATTTTGCTGGTGGGGATTGTTTCCTAGTCTGAGAGCTCCTTTTCGACCTGTCTGACTCCGGGAGCATTGCCTGACTCTCTGTGGCTAGGGATTTCTTTTGTGTTCTCACCTTCTTTCAGTGGTTCCAGCATTGGATTTGAAGTATTGAACTGCCTGCCCCTGCGAGGACATGCTGCTGTCCACCATTTTGTGAGGTCGGCTGGGCGCCGCCATCTTAGAGTTGCTTGCACCCCTGTGCTTACCATCCTCTGGAGTTTGGTTCCAGGCTGTCTGGTTCTCCACCTGTGGTCACTTACTGTTGGGAGACCAGAGGTTTCTTGGATTTGTAGTTCTAACTTGTAACTTTGGCCAGAGTCTCTGAAATCATTCAATTACCTCCTGTGGAGTGTTTACCACCAGTTATTTGCCTTCATGTATGATGCTCAGCCCTGCTTGCCTTCAGAATCTGAATCTTGTATTTCAGTCTCTCAGTTCTTTTTATAGGGGCTGAAGGCCTTGTGGTGCATGGCCACCTCATGAGAGAAGTCCCTGCAAAATGAGATCTTAGCCCCTCTGTAGTTCAGCTCTACCAGGTCCCTTACCATTCTCAGAATTCTTTCTTTTGTGGAATATCTAAGGATATAGACTATGATTGGCCTCAGGGTTGCCTCTTGGTTTGTTTTCAGTCCCTGAGTGTGGTGCACTCTTTTAGTCTCTATTGGTCCCCTCTATCTGCTGATCAGGAGCTGTGGTATAAATTCATTAAGAAATCTTTTCATGCATTGCCCTTCAATACCTTCAAGATGCTTAGTATGCTAAGGTTGTGGTGACATCCCTGAGTATCCTGATCCTCCCCTCGCTCCCACAGCTTGTTAAGCCTCACTTCATGGTGCTCAAGACAATCAAGTATCCTGCGCTGATGCAGCTCCAGAACATTGGTTCTTTGCTCAGTCACATTCATCCTGTCCTGGTGGTGTCTAACATCTTTGGTCGTGCCTGCTAAGGAGGATTTAAAGACTGCCATATCTGTTAAAAGCATCTCTAACATCCTGGTGAGGTAATTTAGTGAATCTTCTACAAGTACCTCTGATTTCTGGGGGACCTGTGGCTCAATTGTACCAAGTGGAGGGTCCGTGTCCTGTATTCCTGCCATAGAGATCAGAGTCTGAATCTAGAAACTGTTTTATAAGTACAGTTCCTGCAAAAGAAATACTACACTGCTCTGACTGTGGGCCGAATTGTATTTACTTTGCCTAGTTCCAATGTACTTGGGCACTTTTTACCCTTTGTGTTTTCCTGTGCTTTTTCACATGCTCCTTGGCATTCTGCCTTGGACTCCAGTTTCAGTCTGCATCTCACCCAAGCTAGAGCAGAGCTCCTAGCTGTCCGCCTCATGTCTGGACCACTCCAGCTTTCTGTTGATGCTGCTAAGCCATCATGACAGGTAGATTCTCTGTTTCAGGGTCACTACTTGCACCTTGGTATCCAGTAGCCCCCGATACCTTCAGTTTACTTTTATTGTAGTGCCTTTCACTTTTTAATCCCTCAGTTTGGTTAGGCTGGAGTGGATCATCACTTTTACGCAGCCATCTTAGTTGACATCCAAACCACCATGGCTGAGCTGTTTGAAAGTAAAACAAGTGGTTAGGGAGAGCTAAGCTTCCCTTGTCTTGAGAAGGAGCAGGAGAAGGAGGGGCAGTAAAATACACAATAGTGCCCCTATTGAAACTCGTAATAGGGTTGAGTAATTGACTGTATCAGATAATGAAGTGCTACATGATTTATACCATGCATCACCCTCTGTTGATAATAATGGTTCAAAAATACTTTTAAATCAGGAGTTAATGCCCATGAATACTTGTCCTAGTAAGTCTCAAGCTATCAAATCAATACCTATTAAGTTAATCACTCCAGAGTGTGTTAAACAATCAACTGTTTCTGATTCTTGTACCCCTACTGTCTCAAAACAAGTGTTAGTCCTGGGAGATTCAGTCATTAAGCACATTGACAGGGCGGTATGCAATAATGACAAGAGCAACTGCACTTGTTCTAGCTTCCGTGGGGCCAGAGTATCTGCTATTACCTCCATGATGCCTAAAATTTTACAAAATGCGGGGGAAAATCCACTGGTTATCATACATGCCGGTGTTAATGATATAAACAACACCCCATTTAATCAGTTACAACAGGACTATGTGGCGTTATGTAACCTGTTACTTGATAGGGGATGCTGTGTATGTATATCTGAAATTCTACCTGTCCCGAGAGCAACATCTACCATGACGCATAAAATCAAAGCCCTAAATGAATGGCTGAGAAACTGGTGTTTTAGGCAGGATATACCGTGTATTACCCACTGGGAATCATTTTCAGGTCATTCTTCCTTGTTTTGCTGGGATGGTTTACATCTCATTCATGGGGTAGTACACTTATGGGGAAAAGTATCACTAAAATCATAAATTATTGTTTAAACTAAAAACAATGGGGGAGAATGGGTCTATTCCCAAGTCTCTGAATACTTACCAAAATATTATTACAACTAAATTTCCGTCTTTTGGATGAGACGTTAAACCGAGGTCCCATCTGCCTGGATTGGTGGTAGTTCAGGTGGATGTTAAAGATCCCATGGCACTTATCGAAAAGAGTAGGGGAATTTCCCCGGTGTCCTGGCCAAATTTCCCTCATTCACTAAAAATACCACCAACAGCTTAATCTGGTTCAAGGTCAGTTGGCATTCATCTGTTTCCCCCTCCCCCGGGTCGTGCCTGAAAATAGGCAGGATTTATCTAGTGCACTTACCCGGTCAACAAAAGCTAAATAAATAAAAAATAAAAAAAAATGTAAATTCCTAGCTTTGAATGCAAGATCTTTAAACCAACTCATTTTAGCAGAACTTGAAGCCAAATGTAAAACCTTAAACATAGGTGTGGTGGGAGTAACTGAAACTTGGTGGGATGCATCCTCAATTTGGTCCAGAGAAATTCCAGGTTATAAGTTATATCATAAAAACAGATTAGATAAGCAAGGCGGTGGAGTTTGTATGTACATACGAAATGATATTCCTTCTTTTGAAGTGTGTTCTCCCTTTCCTTTGGAAAGTGTATGGGTTAAAATCTTATTGAAGGAGCAGTCCTATATAACTATTGGTAACATCTATCGACCTCCATCTGCAAATTCAAATTACACAACTAATATGTTTAAAAAAATTACACATTTTTCAGAATCTCAAGATACTGTAATATTAGGTGACTTTAACCACCCTCATATTAACTGGGGACAGTCCTATGCTGAGAAAGGACTAATAGATGCAGTAGTTAGTACTGGATTACAACAACTTGTTACTGAACCCACTCGAGGTCCTAATATTTTGGATCTATCATTTACTAACATAGAGCAACAAATTAGTGATTTACAAAGTTGGGATCCACTTGGGACCAGTGATCATTCATCTGCTCTTTTTGAAATTCAACAGTTTAAAACTACATAAAGGAAGTTATACTATACAAAAAATTATAACAAAGCAACTTTTTCTAAAATCAACGAATACTTACAAAACATAAACTGGGAATCTAATCTTCTTAATTGTACAACATAACAAGCTTGAGACTTTTTTTAAAATATTGTACATTATTTGGAAAATACCTTTATTCCATCTAAGAGGAAATTTAATAATAAAGGCAAAATTCCCCCTTGGTTCAACAAGACAATTAAAAATCAGATTAAAATAAAAATTAAACTTTTTAGGAAACTTAAGAATAGTTCTGTTCCATTTGAAACTACTCTATTACATAAATACAAACTATCTGTGAAAAAGTTAAAAAATTCTATTAAATTGGAAAAAAATAAGCTAGAATTTAAACTAGCTCACACAAAAGACTGTCACAAATCTCTTTTCTCCTATATAAATAGTAAAAAAGGTGTATCAAGGACCATTGGTCCCATTATAACAAATGGCTCTTCTCTATCTGATATAGAAACCTTGATTCTCTTTAATAAGTACTTTTGTTCTGTCTTCCCTCAAAAATCACCTATTAGTACATTTAAAGTTCACCACGTAGATTATCATAGGTTCTATCCAACTGACATTATACAGGCTATCACAAAACTAAAAAGAAAATACTAGTCCGGGCCCAGACAGTATTCATCCATGGTTTCTGATTGAAACCTCTATAAATATTTTTATACTTTTGTCAATTATTTTCAATAAATCCTTACAAGAAAGCATTGTACCAAATGATTGGCATTCAGCAATAGTTACTCCCATATTTAAAAAAGGCAATAGAGGTTCTGTCCAAAATTATCATCCAATTAGCCTGACCTCAGTGGCTGGTAAATTAATGGAACGAGTAATGGAGTCTCTAATAGATCAAGATTGTAAAAAATTAGGAATTTATTATTCAAATCAGCATGGGTTTTCTCCCAAGTATTCGGCACCACCAATCTGATATATTTTTACAATAATATAAGTACTCTACTAGATGTGGATATCCCTACTGATGTAATTCTTTTGGACTTTAGTAGAGCTTTCGATAAAGTCTCACATGAAAAACTCATTACTAAAATGCACAGTCTAGGTTTGTCACCTGATATTGTCAACTGGACTTCAAACTGGTTGACAGATCATTTTCAGAGAGTGAGAATTAATGATATCTTGTCTGATTCAGGTAGTGTGACAAGTGGTGTACCACAGGGGTCGGTCTTGGGACCAACATTGTTTAACTTCTTTATCAGTGATTTACAAACAGGGCCAAATAACTTCATAGTTAAATTTGCAGATGATACTAAATTGGGGGGCAAGGTTAATAATCAAGAAAACATTTCTGCATTAAAAAGGATTTGGAAAAATTAACACTTTGGGCAAATGAAAATCATCTGCAGTTTAATCAAGACAAATGTTTAGTAGTGCATTTTGGTGTTAATAATCCAAAAACGATATATCATATAAACGGACTACCACTTCACTCATCAAATTGTGAAAAAGATTTAGGGATATATGTTAATAATAAACTTACATCAAATGATCACTGTGTTAGAACTGCTTGCATGACCAACAGACTTTTGAGGCAAATAAATCGCACTTTTGTTAATCGCACTGAACAGTGCCTTATTCCATTGTATAGGGCATACATTACACCATATCTAGACTATGGCTTCCCTTTCTGGAATCCAAACCCAAAAAAAGACATAGCAATTCTTAAACAGGTTCAAAGGAGAGTAACTAGAATGATTCCAAGATTAACAAACTTGGATTATCAGGACAGATTAAAAGCTACTGGTCTCTTCTCTCTTCAAACTAGAAGATTAAGAGGTGATATGCTTATGGTTTTTAATTTAATAAATTCACCAGATCTAATGGAAAAATTTGGTCTAACACTTTCCAAGAGGAGACATGTTCCAAGACTGCATAATAAATAGCTTGAAGTAAAAACTTATAAAACCAGCAAAAGGGGAAACTTTTTTCCAATAACAGCATCCATTGTATGGAACACCTTGCCACAAGAATTGGTAGAGGCAATTAGTGCCACTGTCTTTAAAAACAAATTAGATGTTTGGTTGAAGGATAATAGATAAATAATGTCCCACATAATGTGGGAAACAGTCTCGATGGGCTCTGGCCTTCTTCTGTTCTTTCACACCAAGTAATACCAAGTAATATTTAAAGTGGGGTTGTTTATCTTGCCATATAAAGCAAGAAATGGCTTTGTCTCAGTTAGAGAAGTTCTTAGGATCCAGGGGGATTGGTAGAGTTTGAAAAGATATAATAGCTTTGAAAGTATATTCATATGTACTGTATAATAGCAATTCTTCGCATTAGGTTGAGGGGTAAGGAATCCCAGTTCTGATCTGAAAGTTCTGTTGTACACTTTGAGAGATGGGGCAGGGGGGTAGTTTAGAGGGTATATATGCTCTGGGATCACTGATATCTTCACTCCAGGGTATTTAAAGGAGGTTGGGTCCCATCAAAATGGATATTGGGCATAAAGTTGTTGGGATGGGAACACCTCCACCTAACACCTCCAACTTGGTTTGACTGAGTTCATATCCAGCCACAGTTCCAAAGACAGTTAGTGTGGGAGCAGGAAGGGAAGGATCACCGAGACACATAGCATTCACCATCATTGAAGGAAAAGAGTAGCTCTCCCTTCCTCCAGCTGCCGGATGTCTGACTCTGGGCAAAGAGGAAGGAGGAGACTGCCAAGGAATA
The DNA here is from genome assembly GCA_016271365.2 of Neoceratodus forsteri. Lineage (NCBI taxonomy): Eukaryota > Metazoa > Chordata > Ceratodontiformes > Ceratodontidae > Neoceratodus > Neoceratodus forsteri. The sequence goes on from CM057456.1 coordinate 687,014,469, forward strand.
CAGGAAGTTCCTGTCCCAGGACAGGGAAGGGTGGGAGCTGTAAGTGCACAAAGGCAGTAGGAAAGTAGGAAAAAATAATAAACAGAGGGAGGAGAAAGTAAGCATACAAAGCCACAGGAGAGGGGCCCCAAATAAGACATAATGGGAGTGGTGCAATGCAGTGGGCAGTCTTCTGGGAGATGTTCTGGAGGATGTGGTACTGTCCCATCTGCAGGCACCTCTCTGGGCTGAGGGAGGAGGTTGCCCATCTCCACGCCAAGCTGGCCAGGATTCGGGGGACCATCCTTCTTCCAGGAACCACTGAGTCCGCCCCCACTGCCTCAAATGTTGCCTGTGTGGAGGAGTGGCTGGACTGGTTCCACCAAGTCACTTCAACAACAAAGTTGTCAAAATCCCTTACATCAACAGGTGAAATTTTGCCCATCAGGAAATCACTGTTTTTTTTTTCAGCCCCACACACCACCCCCGAGATGTTTTTATTTTAATAATCAACTCTGGGATAGAGTTGCTATGAAAGGGGTCAAAACACCGGCAAAACTGGCGTCAGTGTACAGCGGGGCCATTACAGTGACTATCTCGAAATTGTTGCTATAATGATCTTCGCTGTAAAAAGTCTGATGTTTCACTGGTATGCGGGCTGGACTGTGTTGGGCTCAGGAAGGGTGAGGGTGGTGGGACAGAGGTGTATCCTTCCTACAGTTAAACTTCACAACTCCTATGCTGTACTGACAGGGTGGAATTGTTCCAAGGAGGCACCCGCAGTGGAGACCAAGGAGGATGTGTGTGTCCTCCATGGTGGAGACCCCAGTTGGGGAGGAAGAGGACCCCAGAGGAGGAGGAAGCAACTCCTGGTGGAGGACTCTATCGTTAGGGGAGTAGACTTTGGGTGGATGGAGTGGGAAAGAGGAAGGTTAAGTGCCTACCTGGTGTCACGGCTTGTAAGGATGGAAAGCACATCCAGAGGATCGCTGGGGCAGCAGGATGGGAGGGAAGGAGAGTTAGACATCATTGTCCACCTGGGGACAAATGATCTGGCTGGTGATAAGGTTAGGGTAGTGCAGGAGGACTTTGGGGAGCTGAGGAGGGGATCTTAGACAAGTGGCATGCACTGTAACCTTTTCAGAGGTGCTACCAGTGAATGACAAGGGGGAAGCCGGGGCACTCCGCACCCCAAGATTCAATGCATGGTTGAAGGACTTGTGTAGAGCAAAGGGCTTTGGCTCTATTGGGGACTGGGGTCCCACCTGGAGGGATGCAGGCCTATACAAGTGGGATGGACTGTATCTATCCAGGGGGAACCAAGATCCTTAGAGAGAGGGTTAAATGCTTCATTGGCAAGCATTTAAAATCGCCAAGGGGAAGGGGTACTGCTGAGCGGTCTGAGAGGAAACAGCACTTAATTTGGGCTCCCAGAAAACTTGATTAAATTCTAAAGTTTAACTCAATTCTACTGAAAAAGACAGGTTGAAATTTTTATATATAGTAGCTGGACAGTTTGAGAGCAAGATGGGCAAGTCTCGAGGCAATGCGCCTTCATTGGAGGAGTTTTTCAAACTGAAAAGCCAGAAGCATGATGAGAGACCAGCGCAGCAGGATAAAGCCGGCATCTCAACTGAAAATCATGCAGAGGAAGTGACACTCTTAACTATCAGTGCTACACTGGGACAATTGGTAAAAACAGTTCAGGACTTGGACCGAAAATTTGATGCATTGCACCCGAGGGTGGCTACCCTAGAGGCTAGGATGGACACATTACAGCAATCTTGTCAGAGATCAGACACTTCAGTCTCCAAATCTGTTGATGCTAGAACCCGCATAATAAAAGAGAACACTCTATTACGCCAGAGGTTGGAGAATGTTGAAAATCAGACCACGGAGAGAAATGTAAGGTTGATTGGGCTGCCTGAGCTAGTGGAAGGTGAAGATCCTCTGAATTTTGCTAGAATATTTGTTCCTAAGGTGTTGGGCTTCTCTGAAGAGGACCCCCCAATTTCACCAGAGAAGACATTTCGTATTACCCCCGACACGCAACTTCTGATACGTCTAATCCACGGACCTTTATGCTGGTGTGCACAGGGATGGGAAACCGTGACAGGATTTTAGGTGCTGCATGAAGGAAGCAATCCCTGAAATATGGTAATGACATGGTTTTACTATTTTCTGATCTATCGTATAGCACAAGACAACGAAGGAAGGCCTTTGATGGAATACGCACTCAGCTCAGCCAACTAGAAGTGCAGCACCAGTTGTTGCTCCCTGCAAAGCTGCGCGTGAACTCGAATGGGCAAACATATCTTTTTTTGGATCCAAAGGATGCGTACAAGTTGTTACGGTGCATAAAAATTGAAATGGAGCAACGAGAAGAAGGAGACGAATCTTCTGATGATGATTAAGAACATTGGTTTGAACTCATTTAATTGTTTTAGCAGATTAACAGTATGGATAGTGCCATTTAATTGTTCAATGATCCTGACACTGTTGTATGGTTCAATCTCTAGAATGCATGTTTAAGCCGACAGCCTTTTTAATTTGAAGGTGGCGGTAATCTCCGTCAAGACTGGTCATTTTCTTTTTGGCTTGGCGTGTGTGGGAACAATTGATTTTCCCATTTCCTTTTTTGTAAGCCACGAGGATTGTAGCACTACTACTGGCTGTTAACTTGTTTGGTTCCAGCGGGTTCTTGGCCCACTTATTTTATGATGGACCAAGGTGAAAGTTAAAGTTAATATAATAATAGACCTGATTATATAGCAACTTAACTGTTCAGAATTTAATTATACCAATAAGTAACCGATTAGATTATTTCTCATGGGAGGCTGAAGGACTTTCTTTTATGACTAACTTACTAAAAGCTGTAATGGGGATATATGGACCAGAGGTCACTTGTCAAAAGGAAATATCTTTTGTTTGATCCCCAGTTAGTTTCCTAGACTGCATGCATTAATCTAATAAATATAGGATAAGTCTTTCAAGTATTTCCTCCTATGATGTAACACTTGGGGAGGTGTCTGGTTATGTATCCTTTATAAGTGAACTGTATTTTCTGGTGAATGTCATCTTGTTATCCTCCTATGTAAAAGAATGTAAGATTTATGCTTACAAAATGAATAAAAAATAAAATGCAAAAAAAAAAAATCACCAAGGGGAGAGGCAATAGTAGGCAGGAAGAAGCTAATTGCCCCCCCCCCCCCACCGGATGAAGCAATTAGTAGGGAGGACCTAAGGGTTGGGAAATTGACACTAAAACCAAGATAAGTAGAATGGCAGAGATAAGGAAGAATGGGAGTAAAAACAGGAGACGAAGGGAGGGAAGACGTGGCTGGGAAGAGAGCTACTAGAAGGGGAGGTTGCAAAACTTGGAAGGTCACATGCACGCATGCCCACAGCTTGGGAAAAAAAAGTTGAGGGATGGCTATCTACATCAGGGAGGGAATTAAAGCAACTGAAGTTCAGGCAATGCAGGAGGGAGCAGAAGCACTGTGGGTCACCCTGGAGACAGGCAATGGCACTACCATTCACACTGTTGCGATCTACAGGCCTCCAGCACAAGATGAGGAGATGGACGGAGTACTAATGGAAGCCATCCATGACAGCCAAAGGTGAAGTGCTGCTGGTAGGAGACTTTAATTTGCCTGATGTGGATTGGAACATCAAGGCTGCAGCCACAACCAGTGATCATTGTACAGTATGGTTCAATGTGAGAACAGTGCAGGAGTCAAACCACACAAAAGCAAGGGTCCTGGATTTCAGATGAGTTGACTTTGCAAAAATGGGTGAATATCTCAAGGAAGCTCTGGCAGGAGAAGAAGGAGGGGTGGATGTAGAGAAACAATAGGCTAACCTTAAGGGAGTCATAGCAGAGGCAACAACCCTTATCTCCCCATTTTCCCTATTTTTTTTTATACTGCTTCACCACTAGGAGTCACTGATGTACATATTAAGTTACACTGCATCTTTAGCATAATTTAATCCTTTCTATATTACCTCATATCCCTGTCCTGTGCTAGTTCACTCTTAGCATCCCAATCCCAAGTGTTCCTCTCAATCTCATCAGGATTCAAACCCTCAGTCTCCCTCACCATAGTTAGTGGCTCTAACCATTAAGCCATTAAAGCAGCTACACTTTATCTAAGGTTTTTTCTGCCCCTTAAATTCCGTTAGTTCAGTCGGCCCGGTGATGCTGAAGGTTGAGGTGCTGGACGCCACACCTCGCGTCACGCCAGCGACCCTGGTTCGGGAATGAGCCCGGGTCGTCGGAGGTCGGCAGGGATGGGGATGGATTGAGCATCCCATGGACTGCTCTCCATCCCCCGGGAGGGGGTTTTCCCACCAGCTGATGCACTGCTGACCTCTGGTAGAGACTGGAGGTACCACAGTGCATGGCCACAGAATGCAGGTGATTGAAGCTGCGGTGGACATCTTTCGAGCAAAACGTCATTGCAAGTCTGAGCTTTGGGGAGAAAACAAGAAAGAGCCCTCTATGGAGCCAAGAGATGAAGGAGACTCCAGGGGTAAGTCCACATCCCTCTGCCGGCCCAGCGCACCAGTGAACTCCATGGCCTGACCTGATGCCAGGTAGGCCCCTCTAATTACAGAAAGGCCGCCAAGGGAGGGCAAACCCACCCAGGGGGGTGATCCGGGGGGGCTGGACCTGCCTGTTTAGTCAGAGGGAGGACACTGGCAAGCAAGGGTTCAGACTGGGAGTAGAGACTTAGCCGAATGGGTACTCTGGAAGGATGCCCAGCCTGCAGAGTGAGAAATAAAGAATGCAAAAAAAACCTCCCATTAGTTCACACCAGTCCTAGACCCTCTTGTGCCACCACTGCCCCCCCCCCCCATTTCCATTACTGATCTTGAGTCACCTGGCTGGTGTGTTAGTGTATCACTGCCTGCCACACTGTACTTCACTAAGACTCATTATTGAGATCTGCATCAGAGTACTGCTCCACCCGGCACTACTATATGCTCTCCTGCTATACGACTGCATGCAGGACCTGAAAGGCTTAGTAATACTTGCTCTGATCATAATGGTAACTATCCCTATTTATCCAATACAAGCACCAACTGAACAGGTGCTGACCCCTCCTCCCAAAACTATGCCCCCCCGGGCCTGCCACTATGTGCAGTATTACAGGTAACAATCATCACCTCAGCAGACAGTCTGGTCACTTTACCAGCTCACTATACTCACCTACCCTCTCCCTGCTTACCAGTCTCACCCTGCTGCTATGTTACAAAATGCATGGGCCGAATAGTAGGCTCAAGCCAAAAAAACAAGCTTAAAATATTTAAACGCTTCCTACTAAGAATAGTCATGCTGCTCCTCCTCTTATCAGGTAGCATCCACCCAAACCACAGCCCTGTGCAGCAGCAGCACCAACATGGATCTAACTCTGGAATGCTAAAGCTAGCATCAATCAATATTTGCAGCCTCTTGGCCAACTATGACACTCTCCAAGTCTGGGTCACCCAGCAAATATCAGATGCGCTATCAGTGGTAGAGACCTGGATTACCCCTTAGACCCCTGACTCTGCTATTTCCCTGGATTGATGCACCCTTTTTAGGCATGACAGGTTGGGCAAAAGGGGTGGGGGATGCGCTGTCTACCTCAGGAATACTCTACAGGGGCATGCGCTCCCCCTTCTGGACACCAGAAGAACCATCCAGATCCTGGCCATACGACTACTCCTAGGGATCAATAGTAAAACTTTCACTGTAGTCTCTGTCTATGTCCTCCCTCGAAAACAGGCCAGTGGCATCAAAGTGGTTACTGAACATCTGACCAATCTACAACAAAATACTGAAGTGGTGCTTCTAGGGGATTTTAATGTGAATTGGCTGGCCCCTGATGCTAATCCCTTCAAGGTTGCTATCTCCTCTATCAATTTTGCCCCAGTGGTTAATTCCCCTACCAGAGTTAACTACCAGACTGGCTCTAGTATGCTGACAGATTGGATAGTTACCAACTGCCCTGAACAGATCCAGAAGCAAATGATTTGATACCTTTTAATGGACCAACATAGATGTAACAACAAGAATAAAGTGCTCTAGCTTTCGGACTATACACTAGGTTTCTGAATTCCTGTTTTGTCTCCGCTCTCATCTTCTGAATCTCTTTAAACAGCTGTTCAAACCTAGATCTAGAAAGTTGGTCAGATTCCTCCTCTGTATCGATCATGCTAGCCAGTGACGGACTTCTGCTCGACCTTTTGGTTGCTGGTGTCGATCCGTGGTCATCCGCTGAATTAATGCAATTTTTTGGTCTCTCCTTGCTCTGTTTGTCTTTTGTGCACCCTGTAGATGCCATTTCGGATCCTCTTTACCGTATTTGTTTATTTTAAATTGTTTCTCTGGGCAAAGCGGGTGAGGAGCCACACTCAGTTGCTTGCTATTGCCTCCGTGACATCACCAGAAGTCCACCTTACTGGGGCTTGTTGGCATCAACAGAGCTTACTGGTGACCCAGTCTTTGGGGATTTTACATGCCTGCCTTTGCTGCCCAATAAAACATACTCAGAAATTAAACTACCTCTAAAACAAGAGGCTGTCAGCTCCCCTCATTCTGATGACTGCTCCTTCCTCATATGTGTACAAAAGTAACGGTCTTCTTCATGAGCTTCCGGCAGGAAGTCACATCCCACACTGATTTCCTTTTCTACTGGCCTGGTATCTAGTCTGAGCCAGGACCATTTGCTGTTGCTACGCAAATATCAAGAACAAAATGCAATTGAAATGACTAGGCCGATACACATTTTGATGGGACCAATTATTTCAATGGAGATTTTTCTGGTCATTTTGTTCTGGGCTAGTGAAACTCCCTGTTGGGTCAGTGGATTTTTCTAATCACTAGCCCTGATGGCTAGTGGCTAAAAAGGTTAGTATTGATCCCTGTGACAGTCTGTAAAATCTCTAACATCACAGTGCAGGGTGGCCACACATGGGAAAGGGACTGTACCATACCTCTCAACAGTCCCTTAGTGACATGTCCCTCATTTTATCCCTCAGCATTGCTGTGTCCCTCACTGTAAATTGTGTTGCCAACGTGCTGTAGCAAAAAGTTAGTCTTCAGCTGTGAGGGGTCTAGCTGCAGGGAGGGGGTCCACCTATAGGGGACCAGATCTGGAGAGACTGATCCTATACCTCTTAACTGTCCCTTATTACAATATAGCATCATAGCAACAACCATCTGGATTCCCACCGTAATGGATGTGGATTCAATTATGGCTCAAACTCCCCATCCCCAATCACATAACTAATTTATGGGTACTTTATAGTCCAAGTGAGGGAACCTCTTTGGAGATGCTGATTCTGGAGAGTGCATGGGGAGTACCTGTAAAACAAAAGGTTACACAGGAGTCAAAGGGGACCCATAGTTCTTAGGGAAAAGTAGTGCAGATAGATAGTAATTAAAACTATCCTTAAAGGCCATTAATGTATTGCCACAAAATGACTACTATTTTCATGGTAATAAAAAGCTGATTTGGACAGTTTTAATGGCAATTAATGGATTAGTGCTACGTGGCCATCATTTTCATGGCAATGAAAAGCTCATAGCTCAGTTTTAATGGTTATTAAACATGTCATTAAAATAAGCTGATACAAAATTTAAGGGGCATACCACACACATTAAATATTTAATGGATACCTGTAGTGATTAATTTATGGCATGAGTGAGTAAATTAATGGTTTGCCCCCATGAAACATCAACAATTAATTTAAATGCAATGGGAATAAAAACTGGCCATTAAAAAGGGTGATACAAAATGTAATGGTGAAAAGTAATGGGTCTGCATGAAGAAAATGGAAGATTAATAGAATGTAATGGAATTTTAATGGATTTCAATGAAGCAGTTAAATCCCATTCAATTTGGGAACTTAACTGAGGGTTGTTATTGTAATTTGCATATACTGTGCAGCTCATAATGCATTTCTTTATTAGTGTATGTTTCATTTTGTATTTCTTTCAGACGTTGTTTGATTTTGATATGTACCATGTTGGTGCCACAGTGGTATCAAATTTCTAGATGCACTGATACCACAGTGATACCACATGAGCTTTGGATTTATATGTGCATCAATCTGCTCCTCTAACATAATACCCTTGTGGTGACATTACAAAATACTGATACCACAGTGGTACCAAATAAGTCTTGGTGGTATATAGAAAACAGTGTCATACTACCATTGCATTATCATTGGGAACTTCTAGGGCAATATAAAGTCCCACATGAAAGTGGACTCAAAATTACGTAATACCACTGTGGTACCATTATCCATTTACCAGTCCAGGCAACCTGCCAAAATTGCCATAGGGATGCCACTGTGCCATGGCACTACCACTGAGGCCAGAAACCTGACTGGGTTGACACCATTTGGATAGTACCATTGCACAATTTCAGGCATACCCAGGTATTGCCATTAATATAACACTGTGTTGCCATAGCAACACATTTGGTAAGGAAAAGCTCCTAAACTACCCGAATATCCTAAAGCCTGGGCAGCTCAAACATATCAAAGCCTCCCTGTTACAAAGAGACTGGACCCCCTATCAATGCTGCTCAAAATGTAGACCAAGCCCTGGAATATTTCATTGCTAAATTCAACGCAATCTGTGATAACTATGCCCCTGTAAAAAAGCAGACGGTGAAGGGCTTAGTCAATCCTTGGATTACCCCAACCCTCCTAAATCTCATGGTCAGCAGAGATAACCTTTGGCATCGTGCTCGGGCCACTGGCAAGCAAGCTGATCTGCAGCAATACAGAGCTGCTAGGAATGCCTGTACCAGGGAGGTCCACCTGGCAAAAATCAATCACTTCAAAGAGGAGCTTACAACTTCCTGGGGGGATAGCAGGCAATTCTGGAGAAACATCAAAGACATCATGGGCAATTCCAATAAGTCATCCCCCTCCATGCTGGAGATAAATGGGGTAGTCACCCAGAACCCCAAGCTCATTGGTGACACTTTCAACTTGGCCTTCTCTGACCGGAGTGGTATATTTCCCCCTGACTTCCTCAGAGTACCAGATAACTCAGCTGACATCAGGAGTTTCGACACCCCTCTAGGACATTCCCCTTTCCACTTTAAGACAGTCTCTCAGATGGAGACAAAAAGTACCAACTAAAGGCGCTCGGAAAGTTTAGCTTTAGTTGTGACTCACTAGACCTTAAGCTTGTTAGTCAAACCACTGATGAAGTCCTGATACTGCTCACAAAGCTATTAAATAAGTTACTATGCTTTGGCCAGTTCCCCCAGTGGTGGAAAGCAGCTGAGGTTATGCCTGTACATAAAAGTGATGACCATGCCCAGCACAGTAATTACCGACCAATCTCAATCCCCCCCGAAGGTGCTTGAACGTATTGTGACAGATCAACTAAACGAGTACCTAGAGAAGTACCAAACCCAATGCTCACAACAGCATGGATTCCAGAAGGTGCATAGCACTTCCACTACCTTGCTTGAGTACACCTGCTTTATACATAATGTCATTGACTGAGGGCAGCTTGTGGGGGCGATTTATATCGACCTCACAAAAGCTTTTAACACAGTCAGCCACACCCTCCTCCTAAACGCCGTCAGTGAGACTGGTCTATCAAGTGACGAAAATCCACAGAACTGCTGCTACGATCCAACAAGGGGGAGGGTGCTGAGTGAAGGCAGGCAACCCCAGAACATGAACTGTTCCAAGCACACAGCACTCCAGCAAAACAAAGAAAGTAACCAAAACATTTCAGCAAACTGGCATTTATTTGAGACTTGGGCCCTCACCCAAACCCCAGCGCTTCGACGGATAACCTTCGTCAGGGTGTGCGGTACTAACAATTCATTAAATAGCCATTTACTTAATGTGAAACATCTAAATCTGATCACATGGTGATACATCAAAGGAATCAATCAAAACAATAACAGTAATACAATTCATTCATAAAAGAAAAAATAGCATAAAGAGAGATGCTTTATCACAACTAATATGTCACAAATGAATGATCTCTTTCTCCTCAAGTATACAGTGAAAATATTTCACTCCCTGGGCGGCATGAAAAGAACCCAAAAGCTCAGGTGCACCCAAGCCTCCTAGTTGCTTCAGAGCTGCCAGCCTAAGCTAGCAAAGCCTCAGTCAACGACCCTTCCAAAGAAAAGTGACCACCATAGAGTGGAGACTATGGAACCAGCTATAGGGAAATTTAGCAGCCAACATGTTCATGGGGTAAAGCACTTTGGGCAAAATAGTCAACTTAAGAATTTTTACCTAACCCCATAGAGATAAGGTTAAAATAGTGGGTGCCCAACCGATGCCCATGCCTACAAAATCTACCTTCCTAGCAAAGGAATGTAATGGTAGTACCTTGGTTTTTCCAACATTAAGCTTCTAAAAAGAAAATGAGACAAAGACTTATAATTCTTCAAGGGCACTGGAGAGGGAAAGTGACGGTATTTGTTAAGTGCAGAAGAATATCGTTAGCATATGCGGGCAGTTTGTATTTCTGGGGCCCAGTTACCATGCCTTGTATGCAGGGAATTAACTCAACACACCAAATTAAAGGCTCAAGGTATAAATTAAATATAAATGGGGAGAGGGGACAGCCTTGACGCATACCGTTGCAAAGAAAAAATGAAGACAAAGGGTATGAGTATAACATCTTTATCCAATGGAGAAAGGGCTCAGGAAAACCAAAATGCTGCAGTGTGTGGAAAATGTACAGCTAGGACACCCTGTTGTACACTTCCTGTGCATCCATAGAGGCCACGATTTCTGGGATCCCAGCATCCCCTGGATGAGAAGATAAGATGTTGAAGTTTTCATAAGTGATCTGCAGAAAACGCCCGCTCATTAAACCCACTTGCTCAGGACTGACCAAGGCAGACCAGACCTGTTGCAGCTGGAGTGCCAGAGCTTTTGCCAATATTTTCAAATTAACATTTAATAAAGAAATGGGCCGGTAGTTGGACACCACAGCCAGATCCTTGCCAGGCTTAGGCAAAATGGAAATAAAAGCTTCTTGCAAGGAAGCATCCAATTCAATGCTAGTATGAGCCTCCTGGTGTATCTCCAGCAGCCGTGGTAGTAATTCTGCTGAGAAGACCTTATAGAAAGAAACAGAAAACCCATCAGGGCCCTGGGTTTTGTCAGAAACCATCGACTGTAATGCTCCCTGAAGTTCAAAGAGTGTACATGGCTGAGCTTAAAAATCATACTACCCCTGTCCATGACGGGGTAGGTGACTTTGAGTTAAATAGCCATCTATAGCCTGATGATCAATAACCTGATCACCTAAATTATAAAGAGCATTGTAACAGGCCCTAAATTCTTCCACTATCTGCCGAGGGCGGGTAATGGGATGCTGAAGCCCTGGCTTAGTAAGATGCTTAACCATACAGGAAGCTGCATGCTGGTTGAGACACAATGCCAGAATCTTGCCAGCTCTTTCACCTGCTGAAACATAATTAGTTTTGGATTTAAGTATGGCAACTTCTGCTTGAGCCCTGTTGAGCTCATGGTAACGTTCCCTGGCAGCATGCAACTGTAAGGTCACTGACTCTGAGTAACCAGAAGCCAACTGAAGCTCTAAGTACTTAATCTGCAGAAGAAGGTCCTGTGAGTAAGCTAGACGTCACTTCCTGACTTTAGTGGCAAAGCAAATGATCTCCCCTCAAACAGCATATTTGTAGGCTGTCCAGAGGGTGGTCTGCCTTGCAACAGTACCAGAGTTTTCCTAAAAAAGTGCTCAGGAAAAGTTTTTTTTTTATTTTACTTTTCTATTTATTCACCTCTGCCACACCAGAGCTCAGCCTCATCAGGAGATGCATGCAGCTGCCCCGCTTCAATGCCTTACCTGAAGTCCCCCGGTGGACCCCCATGGAGCTGTAGTTATATCACCCAGGTGGGCACAAGGTGGGGCCCATACACTCCAAGACTTTCTGGTTTCATTGGGTTCCCCAGTGATCAGGCAGGCAGGAGCTATCAGGGCCAGTACTGGTGCTCCTTCCTCTCAGCGCTGCAGCATCATTTTCCATACCCTCCAACATGGCCTGCACCCCGACATCAAGGTGCTAGGCACCTACATCCACCACGCAGCTCCCCTGGCCCACCCTGCTAATAGCAGGACTTGCTATACCTCAGGCCTCAGGGTCAGGCAAGCTTCAAGCCTTGGTCCCCTCTCCCCTTGGAGAAGGTGAGCAGTCCCTGGGATGCTCAAGCCTTCTTCCCTGGTCAGCCCTTCAGTGACCTGGGTCCACTCCCGAAATCCAACCGCTGTGCAGTCGGGACGGCTCCAGAAAAGTTTTTGAATATGCCACCGTTTGATCCTCCTTGAGTAAGGAATTGTTCATACACCAGATTTTATCTATTTGAAGGTTGGGCTCTACCATTAAGGAGATCTGCATGGGAAAATGATCTGAAAGGATTCAACGCTGAATAGTGGCAATAAGGAGGCCTAACAATAAGGAAGTGCTAATAAGAAATAGTCAATCGTGGACTGGGTCTTGTGGGGAGGGGAAAAATAGGTAAATTCCTTGGAATGAGGGTAGGGTGTCCACCAAGGATCCACCAGAGAGTAGGAATCAAGTAGCTCCAGTACTGCTGTCTGGTTATGGGAAAGTGAAAAAATCAGGAGCCTTGACTGGTCCAAATCCATATAGAAAAAAACATTCCAGTTGCCCGCTATGATACAAGGTAAATCTGGCCACTTGGTTAAATGTAAGGAAAAATCCATGAAGGATTGTGAGTCATCCTTGTTAGGGCCATAGAACAAGGCTAAAATTATCTCAGTACAGTCTAATGCCCCCCATACAATAACATACCTGGAGCAGAGATCAGTTATCACTTGATTCATAACAAAATCAGCCATTCAAGCAACTAGAATGGCTACCCCAGCGCATTTCTTGCCAGTGTCCACCTCAAAAACCTGACCAACCCGTTAGTGCCACAAAGTGGGCATGAGTTTCTTGCAAAAATGCCACTGTAGGGCAGTATTAGCACAGCTGGGCAAGGATCCTAGAACATTTTATGGGGGAGTTGGCACACTTGACATTACAGGAAACAAGAGAATAAGTCGACACAAGTAGGTGAAAGGGAAAAAATAACAATTAAGTAAATAGGAACTGCTGAAGGCCCCAAGCCTTACTGAGACAGGAGGAATAATCCGGAAAAAAGAGGAGATCCAAATTATAAACCTCCACAAAAAAAGCAGGTAACCAGAAACCAAAGTTCTCCGCACTATAACATAGAACAAAGTATCCCAAAGCCCCAGTTATACCCCCTATTGACCCCACCACCACCACCACCCTCCCCCAACAATACAGAGAAAAATCTAACAAATCCCAACTAGAGACAATAGGAGAGCCAACAAAACAAAGGGCTCCCCAAATATCACCAAGCCACCCCCCCCCCACCCAGCTCATGACTGGAGTAGCACCATAGGTAGCTACTGCAAGGGTAGTCCCAGTAGGTCTCTATAAGAGAGATGCACTGTAACACATCCACCCCTTGGAACCCCAGTGGAGAGGGAGAAAAAAAACAATAGTGTAGTAATACAAGGCTAGAGGAAACAAAAGATGGGATCGTTATCAACCTTTGCCAGATGCAAACTGAAACCGAAAAAAAAAGAGTAACAACCAACACTAAGGAAACAAAGAAGTGCACAGAGAGTGTGACCAAGCCAGAGAAGTAAGCAGCAAAAGACAAAGTGAATCTTTCTATAGACAGACTATCTGACAGAACAAGGAAAAGAAAGACTGAGAAAGTGGGCAGTAGTGGGGTTGTTGAAAAAGAGGAGTAGTGAAAAAAAAGGGAAAGAAAAGCCACACATCTGACTGAACCACATATGCTAAAATAGATACACTCAACTAGTAAGCTAATAGATGAAAAGGGGCTTGGACAAAAAAAGAAAAAAAAAGAGCAGATAGAAGCAATCCAGTGAAAGAAAGAAAAGGGGTTTAAACACCAGCCGAACTAAAGGGCAGAGGGAAATAAGTAAAGCAAGAAAACACAGGCACATACTAAAGCACCCAGTACAGCTCAAACATGCTAATGTTCGAGAGGGGCAAAAATGATGCATGATAAAATCAAACAGAAAACCTGAAAGTAAGGTGTAGGGAGAGACTGAAAGAAAGGGAAAGAACTCAAACAACAAGAAACAAACAAAAAAAAAGAAAGACCAAAAACACAAACAAAGGATAACTAAGCAAACGAACTAGTATAAATACATTTATAAAATGGGTAGGAAAAATTATCTCTGCTGGTTGGTTGAAACACATCACATCACCGTGCAAATATCAGAGCACGACCGCATACCTGCACTTTCACCTCCCCTCCCAAACAATTTTGCCATTTTATGAGATAGATAGTCCCCTCTAGGGTGCGCAGTTGAGCTCTGATATATGCATGCCTTGGGTGGTTGACGCACTCGGCCTGCGGCTTAGTGCATAACAATACACACCAAGACATGCATATATCAGAGTGTGACCGCACAGCTTAGCGTGGATTATTTATTACATACCACACTACCATTAATCATAAAACCATACAAATTGCTGAGGATCGAATAATACCAATAACCAATTGCTAGGAGTCCATAATATAGGAAGAAAATAGGTCCACTATAACAATGGAGGTCCATTCAATAGAGAAACCAGCCACTGAACAGGGCAAAGCCAGGGTGATAGATAGCCAGTAGTAGACAGGTTGTGAAAAACGAGGAACAGAGTCAGAAAAAATTTACTTTTTGGAGGACAAGCAGAGGTAGCTGTCATGGTCTGTTTGGTAAAAAAGTCAGGGAGAATAAGTGGAAGTTGAAGTACCACATCTGCAGAACCAAAGGAAAAGGAGCCCTGTGGAAGCTGGAGGACCAGCTTGGCAGGATACTGGACACTGAATTTAATTCCTCCCTGGTGCAGCCACTTTTTAATGTCTGACTAGGCCCGTTGCTCCTCTCTGACCAACTGATTGGCATCATTAAAGCTGAAAAAAACAATGTTGCTGCCAATAGAGAGCAGGTTGCAAACGAGCTGCCCATTGAATCTTGACTTTTTCCTGGAAATTCAATAAATGGCAAATAATGGCCTGGGGTCGCTCGCCCTGGCTGGGTTTAGGATGGAGGTCATGATGAGCCCTCTCTATGGTATAGATGTTGCCTAATTGCTCAATCAGACACATAATAAATACACACACCAGTCTAATCTGGAAGAAGAAAGGGGCTGCAGCTTTACTTAAAAACCAATAGCAGTAATTACACATAGTCAAGAATAAAATTATATATACAATACATATATAGAATTGTCAAATATTAAAAAATTGTAACAAAAAAACCCCCCCGAAGGCAGCAAATTCATTAGGCAAGATGCTTCACGCAGGGTAAATTATGGCCCTTGAGTTGGGTGGACCTGCCCAGAGCCATGCCTTTCCCTCGGACAGTTCCCCTCCCACACCCAGTTGCATACTCAGGGAATCATCATGACCTCTTGCCCAGGGCCGCCCTTCCTGTTCATAGGTCATGTGCCCCCGACATGCCAATCAGTGTTTTCTGTGACCTTTTCCCTTTGTAGCTTACCCACCCAAGGTCGCGCCACCAGGCCCCATGTCACCCGGCGCAACAACTTAATTTTAACCCATCCAGCCATGAATTTATGCCACTCCAACGTGCTTGTATGTTTTGCCCCAATGCCCCAGGGGTCTTACCTGGCTTAATACTGCTTCACAGAAATCCTGTATAGTGGTATTTAGGATATAATTCCCAATGTCTGACAGGTGTATCCCATCCCTGCTGTACATGGCGTCACATGTCCTGGGGATAAGGTAGTGACAGAGTATGGTGATACCACGGGGGACTGCAAACTGGGTCACCTCCCAGTTAACCTCCCTCTGAGCTTTTTCAGTGGCATTGAGGCTACAGGCACCTCTCCATTGCCACCTGGAGATAATCCTCGACCAAGCCAGCCTGGTTGAGGGGAGCAGAGCTTGAAGCTAGGTCACACCCTGCTTAATATCTGCACTGAATCTTGGGGCCCCAAGTCCCACTAGGTCATTATCCCACAAATGCAACACCAATGACCATAGTGGTTGTCTGTCCAGCTCCAATCTGCATACAGTTTCCATCAACTGCCCCCATCGCATGCCCCCTTTTCCGGCCCAGGGAATCTTGGCTTGTTCCTTCGGGACCCCCAGCTGAACTCCATACGTGCATGTTGATGCTCGACTGTGTGCCTCCCTGACATAAGAATGGCCAATGGCCCAAATCTCTGGTCACTGCACTGCACTGCTAAAACATAAACAAAGAAGAGTCAGAATGGGAAACCTGCCAGCATGCCCTCTGAAAATTCTCCCCCCTTTTTTCTTTTTTGTATTATGGGCACCGTTGGTGCCTGATGTACACCCTTTAAAGGCCTTGGATGACCACTGGCCAACTCTCTTAATTTGTGCCTCCCCCAAGCCCAACCTTGAGGCCTCAGTAGCTGCCCCAATTCTGAAAGAATGAGTACCAAAATCCTTGGGGTCCTTACCTGTGAACTAGTAAAAGGTGGAGCACATATTCCTGAACCTGCTGTTGGGTCTCATGAGGGAGCTTGCTTGCTTGTTGTCTGCAGAAACTGACAAAGGCAGCGAAACTACCCGACTACTTCTTCCAGGTCAAGGGGGCAACAGAGAGCTGAGCCAGTTGTAGCTTTCCTGCTTCCCAAGCTGCCAGAGTGTGTCCAGGAGCAGTGCTAGGGATGTCTCTGCATGCGGTGCCATCTGTCTGAAGCTGTCAAACTGTAATCGAGACAAGGCATCAGCGATCACATTTGATTTGCCGGGTACATGTCTTGCCCGGAATGTGATGTTCAAAGAAAGCCAGCATAACACAAATACTTGAAGTATCTGCATCATGTCCTTGGACTTGGAGGGTTGTGAATTGATGATATCTACAACCGCTCTGTTGTCTGTCAAAAACAGCACAGCCTGATTCCTCAGCCTGTGTCCCCACACCTGCACTGCAACCATAACTGGGAACAGATCCAGGAGCGTGATGTTTTTCGTTAACCCTTGCTCACACCACTCCTGCAGCCACCTGCCCGCTAACCAAGAACCTTGGAAATAGGCCCCAAAACCCAAGCCCTCTGAAGCATCAGTCACCATGTCAAAGCCCATACACCCATGCATCTTGTTGTGCCACATGCTTATGCCGTTAAAGTCCTGTAGAAAAATTTCCCACACCCACAAGTTGGCCTTGAGGCCCTTTGACACTCTTATATGGTGGTATGGCTTTGTGGGTCCAGCCATTGCCGCCACCAATCATCTAAGGAATGGACGCCCAAGGCTTACTGCCCTGCATGCAAAATTGAGGTGACCTAACAGGGACTGTAGCTGCAGGAGGGTGGCCTTCTTAGCCCCGATCACCTCACTCAAAAGCCTTTTGAGATTTTTGACCTTATCTAAAGGTAAGTGGGTTACCATTGCTATGGAATCCAGCTCAATACCCAGAAAGGATATACACATGGTGGGACCTTCGGTTTTCTCAAAGGCCAGTGGTACCCCGAATTTTCCCATTAGGTTTTGGAAACCTTTGAGAGTGTCGTTGCACTTACAAGAGTCCTTGGGACCCGCAAACAGAAAACTCATCTAAATAATGAATCACTGCAGTGTTACCTGTAGACACCTTGGTCGCCCATTCCAAAAATGTAGCCAATGCTTCAAAAGCAGCACAGCTAACTGAGCATCCCATGGGCATAGCCATGTCGTAATACCATTGCCCCTGGAAAGTAAAATCCAGAAGCTCATAGTCCCTCAGCCTCTCTGAAAGAAGACAAAAAGTTGACTTAATGTCACTCTTGGCCATTAAAGCCACCTGGGCCCAAACCGAGGACTAAGTCCACCACAGAATCCAAGGATGTATAGTGAACCGATGCATCCTCTGGTGCCATGTGGTCATTCACTGATGCACCTTTTGGGTAAGAAAGGTGGTGAATCAGGTGGTACTCCCCGGGGGCCTTCCCTGGGACTAGTCCTAATGGGGACACCCGAAGTGTGGGGAAAGGAGATTGTTTGAAAGTGCCCACTACCTGTCCCACTCTCACCTCTTTGTTTATCTTGGCCGTCAATATTTTTGGCTGGGCAATCACTGACTTGAGGTTGCTGGGCGACATAGTGATCCAAGGTCCTCTGTAGGGGATTTCTAAAACCCTTGCTGAAACTCTCCCGTAAAAAGTCTGCTGCTCGTTGGTCAGGGTACTGGGAAAGCCATGTCAACATCTGCTTCAGGTCAACCAGTGTACCTGCCAGTTTAACCGGCACTGGGCTTTGACTTGTTGGTGTTATGGGTGGACCCAGAGGTGCCGGAAGCCACTCTTTTACAATCTGTGACCCGGTAACCTCCCCCACAACTTTTACAGACATGCTGGAATTTACAGTGGTTCCAAAAACACTTCCCTTTGTTATCATCGTAATACACTTTCTTGTTCCACTTCTTAAACTCTTCTTTCTCTCCCAAACCTGGGCGGGTGATCACATGTCCGCTGTCAGTGTATGTGACTGAATTAGATCTGCCCATGGTCATGTATCTGGCCCACAAGTCGAGATGCATATTCTCCCATTTGAGACCCGGTTGCCGAGCCAGTTTTAGGTGGAACTACTCTTCATACTTGAGCCATGCATACCCATCAAAGGAAAAATGAGCAAACTTGATCGTATCCCTGTATTTCAGCAGGGATAGCAGCTTGTCCAGGGTACTTCATTGCATACACCGACATAAAAATGTGGAAAGCCACTGTCCAGTTTTTGAATGTGAAGGGAACTTTGGGCCTCCGAGGCCATTCTTTTCTTCCTTTTTTTTCTTTCTCCTCTTCCGGGAGTTCCCTGTGTAAAAGTGAGAACATGTTGATGCATTCCCCCCTTCAAATGTTCTTCCTCACGTCCAATAAATGATTCCTCAAAGGACCTCCAACCCAGTATATGCCCATTTATTATCCCCAGGTGTTGGGACCAGGGGTGTGGGTGGCATCAGGCCCCTGGGATGTGCTGCTGGCTTGTCACCCGGGGCCCCGCTGAAGCCATGGTCCCTGTCGCCTGATCCAGTGCTGTTACAATGGGATCCACAGGCAGGGTTGTGGTGAGGGCTCCAGATCTGCTCCCCAAGCTGCAACCCACGGAAAACGCCTGTATCCCCAGAGTGTTGCTAGAGGGATCCACTCCGGTCCAAATCAGAGTTGCTGAGCTCCCCTCT
The DNA here is from genome assembly GCA_016271365.2 of Neoceratodus forsteri. NCBI lineage: Eukaryota > Metazoa > Chordata > Ceratodontiformes > Ceratodontidae > Neoceratodus > Neoceratodus forsteri. The sequence continues at coordinate 687,033,664 of CM057456.1, forward strand.
GCCATGCTGTGTGCCCTGGCTGGGGGCAGATTATCCTTGGGGGTGCATGCGGGAGATCCGAGCACTGTGGCTCAGATGCCCCCACCACCCCCTGTGACTGGCCTAGCCCTTGTGATAGTGGGAAGCTGGGTCCCATCTGTTGGGTGGGCAGGGGGCCCCACACACTCCAAGGGCTCTGACCTGTCTGGCTGCCCAATCCAAATGGGAAAGCAGGCCAAAAAGGAGGGCACTGCATTCATGCCAATCCCCATGGAAAGGATGACCACGGATGAGCCGGCAAGCTGGCCTCAGAGTTGGACTCACCCCGAATGAGGCCCAAACTAGCTTCTGGGCCCAGCACACTTGAGTATGTCCCTCTGAGACCCTGAACAGGGACACAAGCACTCATCTCCCGCTCCCACATGGAATTGTACGTGTGTGACCCCACCTCCCACCGGTTGTCCCCAGTTGGGCCATCAAGCGTTGTCGATGAACTCCTAATGTGAAGCCCTGGGCTACCAGGCCGCAGCGATCTGCCTCCCAGTCCCATATGACAATGAGCTCGGTTGGCAGGTGAGTGATGCCTGCATGGCCGGCTGGGGGGTGTGAGAGAGGGCCAATCTCCTCTGCCCCCCTCATACCTAGTGTCCCTCAGGAACCTGTCTTGTGACCCAGCACAGCTTTCTTGTGCAGATTCTGAGGTTAGTCCCTTCTATTCAGCAATGGACCTCCAGGTCCACAGCCTCGGGGGGGATACAACTGCTATCATGGAGGTATTATTCTCCTCTAGCAAGTCTTCCACCAGCAAACCCCCACACTCACCAGCGGGCCCCTGTCCATCATGCACAGCAAGACTCTGTTCCCCTTGTCTGCCAGGCATCTGAAGCATTCCAGTCATCACAGCTCTGATTCCTCTGGACATTCTGCCACTCCCTGTTGTTCTTCCTCCTGTGGGGCTCTTGCTTGGCGCATCGCAGTAAACCTCTCTTTACCCCATCCCCTTTTCCTCTCCTTAGGCACTTGAGCTACTGATTCCAAAAGGCATGTAGATGGCTGTCTCTGTCTCGCAGGATGCCTGCCAGACACCACCTCTTGTAGGCCAGCTGGGTTCCCGCTGCTAGTACCAGGCCCTACCTGCAGTGATGGGTCCAGCTTAGCCGTAGCTTCCAGCCAATTGGATCCACCCAGTTCCTTCATCAGCTGAAAAGCTTCTATGAAGGTCCTATCAGGACCCTCGGACTGCTGTGAACTGGGTCTAGATGTGGCCTGAGAGTCCTGCTCCAGCCTCGTCCTTTTGGCTGCCATAATGTGTTATAGGATAGTGGACAAGGTAGTGGATGGTAAGCACAAACCTAGGCTAAGGGACGAAAGACAAAGAAGCCATAATTAGTGTTTGCACAACTTGAGCACCCCTTGTGGTTCGCTGGCAGAAGCCCTGCTAGTGTACTGAATGCATAGGTATCATGACCACAAGGAGAGATACTTATTTTTTATTTATTTTATATAGAAGGGATATGCAATGGGTCAATTGGAAATATCAGTGATATTTCCCATGAGTGTAGTTTGACCTCATGACCTCACGAGTGGTGCAGCCATGAGTGAGGTCACAAGGTCAAACTACATGAGTGGAAATATCACTGATATTTCCAATAGACCCATTGCATTTCTCATTTATGTGATGGGGAATGTTTTACATAATTTTTTGTTGTCGTTTTAGTTGTTTTTTGCTATTTATTTAATTAATTGCTGCGGAAGTATTGTGTCTGTATTTGCCATGGGTAGGGATGGTAGCATGGTTGGCAGGGTCTTTACGTGGTGCTGTTGGTAGTGTGGTATTTGATTGGGCTTAGTTCTTTTGTGGGCGGACCGAGCAGATTTTTTGAACATGGCGGTTGAGCTCTTGCTCAGCGAGGAAGTGAAAGTGTGGCATAGTTTATTTTTTTATTCTTTTATTTTTTGGAGGCAAAGTTTATTTTGGAAGTATTTTGTATCTGGTTGATCCTGCCTTTGATTTGGAGATCGTTTGGAGTGCAATGGACGTCCTTGCCGGTAATGGGTTACTGCCATGTATAGAGTGGATGTCAGGTCTGGGAAGGGAGCGAGGTATTGAGTGCTGTGAGAGATTTCTTTAGTATTTTGTCTTTTTTTTTAAATGTAAAAGTGAAAAATGGAGACAAAAAAAATGTACCTCTCAGTGTGAAGGCCGGTTTCACACTGAGGAGGTTCTAAGTTAGAGCTATATCATGACTGAGTAATATTTGTGGTGTTTAGAGAGGGTGACTTGTTTGTAAGGGCTGTATCTGGTTGTGGAGAAAGTGAAAGTGTTCTGTATGTTGACAGACAGAAATGAAACTGCCAGAAGGAGCTGGCATGCAACTGAGTAGGTGAATTCTGATTGTGCTGCTCATGCTGCCAGCTCCCACCAGTCAAAACATGTGTGAGGTGCTGTGGTGAAGTGCAGATAGTGTCTGGTTATTTCCTACAGTTAGGATAAATGACCTACAGTGAGAATAAATGCGATATTCTCACTGCAGGTCTGACCAGACAAAAATACTGCTGTTATTTGCCATTTTTTATCCTCACCCTCATTATATATACAGAGTACATATATATATATATGTATGTATCGATCTATATATATATATTTTTTTTTTTATTGCTGGAATCAACGGCTAACATACTAAATACAGGCCCATCTAATTGTCTAAAATTACATTTTGGCCTTGGTAGGGTACAAAACCTTTGGTCCTTTAAACTATCAAAGCTGCAAATGCAGCACTGTAACCACTAGGCTGTACTTTTTTTTTTTTTTTTTTTATATTGCTTGCACACATTTGCAAGAAACATAGTGCCCTCATCCGAGTTTTCGGAGGTGTGGCACCCATTTTCCAATGCAGTCAGTGTGTTTGCAGGCGCGGCCCTAGTTCCCCAATCACTGCTTAAGCTGTCTATGACAGCAGTTGAAAATGCAGTAGCATACAGTTGAAAGGGAGAGCTCCGCTTCAGTGAGCAGAGTTCCCCCTCCACACGCGCACGCACGCACACTGCATGCTCATGCGCCTTCCCCCTCCCCGCCACACTGTATGGCCGATGGGGGTGCCCAAACCCCCGTCGGCTCCACACCTCCCCCCCAAAGCATCCAAGTGCCACGCTGGGAGCCCAACCCAGTGTGGCAAAATGTTTATAGCCAGCAGAGGTGGACCAATCCCCTTGAGCTGCATGCCCCCAAGCTCAGGTGCCACGCTGGGCCCACCCCAGCGTGGCAAAATGATGTTATGGCCAACAGGGTGCCCAATCTGTCGGCTCCACCCCCAACAGCCTTCCTGCAGCTGCCACGCCTGGGAGCTCACCACGTGGCAAACATCCCTCCGCCTTAGTAAAAAAAAAAAAAAACCTGTAAATACAAAACTCTGCGCCTCTCCCTGCCCCTCCCACAACCCGCACCCACCCACTGCACACCCTGCCTCCCACACCCCCTCCTCACCCCATACTTACCTCCAGAGCTCGGCACGACGATCTTCGGTGGACCGGGAACACGTCTGCACTCTTCAAAGCCGCCCGAGAACTGAAGAAATGCCGGTAAGCTGTATAATGGGATAGATAGGGTTTATTAAACTTTGTTGCATATCTCAGGCATTTTGGGGAATTTTGGGCCCAAATTTTCAACATGGGGTTTTTGGGACCCCTCCTCATGAATTCTTGCACTGTCATGGCGTTAATTGGGCCCAAAGGGTGATTTCGCGGTCACTGCTTGAAATTACCTTTTGGGACTGAATAATGAAATGACACTGCCAGTGTTCACAAGGTGGGCTCTCAAAAAGTCTATGTTGAAAATCTGGTGAAAAAATTCCTTAAAATGACTGTTTTACAAGCGTGCATTGCGCAGTTCCTACGCACACTTGTAAGTTTGTGACTTTTCAATATTTTCACTCCAGATTTTCAACATTACCATTTTACTACACCTCCTTTTGGGCAGTACAGCTGTCATTTTTCACATCTCACCCAAAATGTGTTTCCGCCCATGTAGCGCACAATGGCGCAGTCGGTGTGTGAAATCAATGTATGGGACACATTAATAAAATCACAGTGACACTGTTCATGAGCTGAGGTCTTAAAATGGCTATGTTGAAAATTTGGTGAAAAAATTCCTAAAAATGACTGTTTTACGAGCATGCGTTGCGCAGCTCCTACGTACGCTTGTAAGTTCGCAAATTTTTAATATTTGCACTCCAGATTTTCAACATTGCCATTTTACCACACCTCCTTATGAGCAGTACAGCTGTCATTTTTCACATGTAGCCCAAAATGTTTTTCCGTGCATGTAGTGCACAATGGCGCATTCGGTGTGTGCAATCAATGTTTGGGACAGATTAAGAATATCACAGTGACACTGTTCATGAGCAGAGGTCTCAAAATGGCTATGTTGAAAATTTGGTGAAAAAATTCCTAAAAATGACTGTTTTACGGGCGTGTGTTGCGCAGTTCCTACGCACACTCGTAAGTTTGCAAATTTTTGATATTTCCACTCCAGATTTTTAACATTACCATTTTACCACACCTCCTTATCAGCAGTATAGCTGTCATTGTTCACATATTGACCAAAATGTGTTTCCGTGCATGTAGTGCACAATGGCGCATTCGGTGTGAGCAATCAATGTTTGGGACAGATTAAGAAAATCACAGTGACACTGTTCATGAGCAGAGATCTTAAAATGGCTATGTTGAAAATTTGGTGAAAAAATTCCTTTCAGACGTTCTGCAATATTACTAATGAAGACATTGAGCCGAACTGGCCCCAGGACCAATCCACGCAGCACCCAACTGGTCGACCCCTCTCTCTAGACTGCACACCATTTACCACCACTCTCTGCCTCCTGTCTGTTAGCCAGTTTCTAACCCAGTTTACCACCGTTTCCCCCATGCCCAGCCTACCCAGCTAGTTTATCAGCCTCCTATATGGGATGGTGTCAAAGGCTTTGCTGAAATCAAGGTAAGCGTTGGCCACTGCCCCACCCTGATTTACTTCCTTTGTCACCCAGTCAAAGAAATCAACCAGATTTATCTGACATGATGTCCCCACTGTGAATCCATGTTGTCTATGGTCCTGGGCTCCGATGACATCTAGATGCCCCACTATCCTTTCTTTAAGCAATGTCTCCATGATCTTCCCCACTACTGAGGTGAGGCTGAATGGCCTATTGTTTCCTGCCTCCTCCCTGCTGCCAGACTTGTGTAGAGGGACCACATGTGCCCTCCTCCAGTTCACTCATGTTGAATGACTCAGTGAACATGGTTGCCAGAGGTACTGCTATCTCCCTTTGCAGTTCTGTTAATATCCTTGGGCGTATGCCATCTGGTTCCATTGTTTTGTCCACCTTCAATTTAGTGAGCTCCTGCAGGACTCTTTTGCCTTTGAATGGACTACTGTCCACCTCGTCACCCCCTTGGCAACTGCTGTACTGCTGCGGCCCTTGCCCCTCCCACTCTTCTCTGAATACTGAAAGGAAAGACACAGTGGATGTCTTGGGAGGAAGGCATGGAACTATCACTTCCAAATGCCTAAACAGCACATACAAGCAAGCAACATTTGGCATTGACAAATGCTTGTTTCAATAGGAGTGTCAGATAAAAGGCCTGGACATCTTATAAATACTCCGGTGCAAAATCAAATTCAACAGCTTGGGAACAGATAAACACATGGCTATGTTTGCTAGGCTAGTGAGTACCCCCAAACAAAAGGGGGGGGCAGGGAGTGGCGTGGCCTGGGCTCACCCCATGAGGCAAAGAGTTCGGCTCACGTTATTTTGAAAACTCCCTGGTCCATTCACAGTAAACTCGAAATCCACATATTACATTCCACACAGCTAAAATGGGAAACACAACACTCCAGCAGAGTCACTGTCTGCTAGCTTTTGTTGAAAGCTTAGTTTTGAAAACAAGTGATTCAGAAAAATTAATGAAACTGACATTTTAAAAGCCCTCAATTCAATTAAAACCTTATTATCTTGATTAAAGTAGACAAAATAATGGGGTAAGCACATCAGAAATGTTCAGATGGATAAAGGTAGAAAACTATAAAATAATTTCTATAACCAGCAAAGGGGGTTAATTCATTTTCTGCTCTCGAGTAGAAGATTGCTGATGCCTGTTTGTCAGTAAATTAAATGAGGAGGAGGAGGCAGGAGATAATGGTGGGTCGCTACATGGTCTACCACGTGGTGAGAAAAGGCCTTAAGCTTGGACCGGCACTGCTGGCCGTAGAGAACCAGCAGCCTGCCTGGGGCACACCATAAATACAGGCCAAACAGGCTTCTCAGGGATCAAAAACCCACCCCCCCAGCCTCACAAAAGGCATGGAGCAAACAGGGGATGCACAGGGGAGAACCTTCCCTCAGACCTAAAAATGTTCATCCCCAATGCTGTCATTGATCATGGCATGCAGTGGGCCTTGCTAACATGCCAGGCATGTTTAACAAAATCCTGTGCGGGCCCTCTGCATGGTGAGAAAGCCAGCCCTGAAGCTCATTGTGACCTGCAGAAAACTCAGGCAGGCTAAGCCGTGGCCTAGGCCACCTGCGTGATGAGGAAGGTGAGGAAGTGGTGGTGGTGGTGGGGGGGGTCATTCCACAGGAAAACCAGATGATAGCCTGGAGTTACAGGGAAGTGTGGCACCTTAATAGTGAGGGAGGTCTATGATCGGACAAAATTAGATTGCCACTTTAGAGGAAAAGAACAAACACATCTGGCTTCCTGCTGCTGCTGGCACTGCCCAACTGAGGCTCCCAAAGAAACCCAACTGCTTAGATGCTTGAGTCCCATATCATGGTCAGAATGTGCTCTACCTCTTTGGCTGTTTAAATTGGAAATGCGGGGAAGGGGAGTCATGCTTATCTGCTGGATAATGTAGCCTCCTGAAGTGTAGCTCCAGCTCTGTATTCCGCAGAAATGCTCCAAAAAGCAAGCATCGGGGATGACCCAAGGAAGCAGTCCAAGATGTGGTGAATGGTAAACAGTGCAAAAAATGACTAGCAAGGTGACCTGGAACAACTGATTTTGGTGAGCTGCAAGAGGCTTACCACGACTGTTAGGAGCGTGGACAACAGACCAGGTCAATCGGGTAGGAGCATGATCAGAAGAGAGAGTGCTTCCTTCTGGCCTGCTCCTAAATACTTGACCAAAGTCCTTTCTCAGAAGCCCAAGCCAACTCTCCCTATTTGGGGGACAGTTGCCCTAATTGGGCCAAGCTACTTGGGCAACCGTTCGCCCATGATTCAGAAGCCAGCCCATTCCCCCAGAGTTTTTATGGGCCGTGTGCAAAGTGCCCCCCCTGGTGAGAGGCCAGGGGAGTCAGTCCAGTGGGCCCACAACCTGACAAAAGAGAGTGTTGAGAAAAGAAATAGGGTCTGACTGCTCTGCGTCCTCAGGAATGCCAATTAGCAGCAGGCTGTTTCTTCTAGACCTATTATCTAGGTTGTCTACCTTTTCCTCCATTTTGGCTAAGCATTTTCTGAGTGCTATCAGTTCTTTCTGCTCAGTATATGCCTGGTCCTCAAGTGAGCTCACCCATGTTTCGACATCCCCGACGCAGATGAACAAGGCTTCTACCAACAGCCTATTGGATTTTGTGTCCATGACCAATTCTGCCAGGATAGCCTTTATGGAATGCGAATTCTAGCATATTAGTGTCCAGCTCTTCATCCCGGGAATGTTCGGGGATGCCAGGAAGTTTTGTCACACCAAAGGCAATTCTATGCTGCTTTGGGGGTTTCTGTTAGTCGGGGCTTGGAGGAGAAGTGGTGAGTGGCGTCAGATCCAGTTAGGTGGGATCTGCCATCCTGTGCCAGGTAAGAAGACCAAAATTGCAATCCCAGAGTCAGTAATTGGCTGTCTGATGCAGGGGAATATGAAGGAGGAGAGGTATTACCATACGTAAATGCAAACAGCACAAGTGACCCACCATGGAGCAGAATCACCTTCGCCGGACGTCCAAAACCACCTTAATAGTATCCCATAGTAAAGTAGGGCTGGAATTATTCTGTATGATTTGAAGGAGTTTGCATTGCACTAATAGTCATAGTGATTAGTAGTGATCAGTAGCTACTGTTTCATTTGTTTACCTGTTTTTATTCATTTTTGGGGTTTTTTAAGTGTGTTAAGTGCATTCAGTTTTGTTGTGTGGTCTTTTTTGTTTGTTTTCTCTGTGCTACCCCAAACTCGACATTAGCTCATATTGTTTAACAAGCCAAGGTTGCTGTTTGTGTCTGTGACTGACAGCCCCTGGAGTGCTTACAAGAGTTGTTTTGCTCTCTTGAGAATCGACAGGCCAGCTATTGCCTGCTATTGCTGTACGTTCTGCACCGGCAGTTCTGGATGCACTATAGCAGGGCTTTTTAGACCCGGAGTAATCTTACCAGTTGTCTGAGTTTTCATGAGGTCTGCCTGGAGATCCTACCAGAGCTGAGCCACTATGGAGGCGGAGATGGGCAGCAGATTTGGGAGATATTGTTTTATGGCCCGGGCAGCTTGGGGATTACTGGACCAAAGCCGGAGAGTGCTGTGATTTGCCAGAAGGGATTATGCAGTAGCTGAACTAAAACCTAGAAGGATTACCACTACCATTGGTGGACTGGTTGGCCTGGATGGCTGACCTTGAGGTGAGTGTCAGTTCTGGAGACCCCCCGTGGGAATTAAGGGTGCTGACTGGAGGGTTGGCATTTCTTTTGTCCCCTGAAATTGCTGTGGGTTGCCCATTTAAGGCTGGGTAGCACTGGAGATTTAAGTGGGTCAGGTTTCTCCAGGTTAAGGCACCTGCTTTGGGGGAGGCTGGGGCTAGCTGTTTAAATCTGGAAGGATCCATTTTCTTAGGACAGTTTTAGAAGAAGGTCTTCAGTGCCTAGTGATCTGGGGCAATCCCTTTCCTTAAACTTTGTTCTGGCTGGTACTGTAGTCCATATAAACTTGTGGAGAAGGCAATGAGAGTGTCTCTTTGTTGCTGTTTTAACTTACTAATACAAGAGCATGGCAGTGAGAGAGCCACTGCATCCTGGACAGATTATGCGGGTGAGGGGTAGGTGAGAGCTCCCCCCTCCACTGCAAGTTACCCGGAATAAAGACTCCTTGGACAATTTTTAAGGCAAATCCCTGCTGATAGTGGACAGTACAACTTTATTCTCCATATTTCATAAGAATTTGCTGCCCTTCTGTTGTATTTGGGTGGTGTTTGTTATTTTGGGGGGTTAAGGTTTGGGTTATGTTAGGGAGAAAATTGGAGGATAGTTTTCTGTTGTGTTAGAAGTTTTCAAGAGAGTATAGGTGAGTATATGGTTGAGTGTGTGAGTGCTCGATAACGAAGTTATTTCAGTAACTACTGATTATTAGGTTATTAGCAGGATGTGTTGGCAGAGGGCTTCGGAGGGCGGGCACTACTTCTCTGCCAAGCTGCGGGCCCTCCGTCCCTTTGACTGCCCCCCACTTTCAGGAGAGGTTTATAGGTGCTGTTGTGCCTTGGACATAGTGAGGGGGCATAGGAGTGGTTTTAAACCTAGCAAGGGAGGGGATCGGGTGGACAAATTGCGGTTGTGGGGTCAAGGAGGTGCCCTGGGAAGAAATGGGCACAGGAAAGAGGTCCACCCTGCCTGGTTCCCATACCCAAGAGCTCCACTTTATGTGGGCAACCTCGACTGCTCGTCCAACTCGAGCAGTGTTATGCAATGCCAGGTCAATTCAAAACAAGACAGTGGTTATCACTGATCTTGTTGGAACATCGGACCTGGCATGGATCACTGAGACCTGGCTGGATGAGAATATGGGTCCCATTTTGGAGTCAGCTGTTCCAGCTAGGTACTCAGTGATACACCACTTGAGGTTGGATCGTAGGGGCAGGGGGGTAGCTATATGTTTTAAATCAGAACTGAGCCTTGTAGATGTGCCAGTTGGAGCCAATTGATCCTTCAAATGTATCTTGGGTGCAGGTGTGGGTTGTAGGATACTTCTCGTATACCATCCACCCAGGAGCGAGAAGGATTTCCTGCAGGAAGTCACAGACTTCACTGTCAAGATGATGTTGGAGGTGCCCAGGTGGTTGGTCCTGGGTGACTTCAATGCCTGGGTTGACGATGAACTCTCACACTTTGGACAGGACTTCCTCCAATTGATGATATCCTAAGGCTTTACATGGGTGATTACCTCTGCGATCCACTTACAAGGTTATTCATTGGATCTGGTGTTTCTGCTGGGGATGAAGATCTCCAATGTGGTGGTGGAACCTGTTGGATGGTCAGATCATCACACTATTGGGTTCAGTTTCATAGCTCCCCCAAATAGGCCTGCTCCTATGGAGATGGTCCGATGCTGCCCCTTACAGGGACTGACACCTGATGATCTTATGGCGGTCTTGGACATATCAGAGAGTCCGAGTGTTAGCTGGGATCCAGAGGACCTACTGTTAGCCTATAATACGGCTGTGGTGACCACCCTGGATTCCATAGCTCCTGCCCACATTCACCCTCTCACTTTTCTTCCTCGGTCCCCCTGGTTTGATGGGACCTTGAGGGAGTTGAGGAGAGTAGGGAGGTTGGAGAGATGCTGGAGGAAATCTGGCCTAATTGATAACAAGCTTAGTCTGATGTCCCATTATAAAGACTATCAATCCATAGTCTCTCGTAAGAAGGCAGAGTTCCTGTCCAGAGAGATTGCCGCAGTGCAAAATTGACTAGCTCAGCTCTTCCACTCTACTGTAGATTGGCTGTGCAATCGAGTCTGTCGGGGAGCTTTTTCACAGAAAAAGTGTGATGAGTTTGCTTGATTTTTCATGGATAAAGTTGCCAACATCAGATCTGAGACAAGTACAGCTAGCTCAAATGGGCAAAGCCATGATCGGTTAGAGATTACAGTCACCAAGTCTGTCTGGTCTGACTTTGACCAGTTGGCGATCGTGGATGTTGTGAAGATTATCCAGGACTTGCGACTGACTTATTGCACCTCCTGGTGAGATGTGTTGTGGTCATCAGACCGGTCCTATCTGAGATTGTTTGCTATTTGTTAGATACTGGGTACGCCCCCCTTCTGAAAAAACCTTCTCTCGACCCCGACTGTCTAACCAACTATAGGCCTGTCTCTAACCTGCCTTTTGTGGGCAAGGTTATTGAGAAGGCAGTTGCGTTGCAGCTCAAGGACCATCTTACAACCTATGACATCTACAATCCTGTCATTCCATCTTAGTCCTCCTTCATCTCTGCAGCATTTAAGACCGTGGACCATGAGGTGTTGCTCGAGAACCTGCAATTACTCTGTGGACTATCTGGTACAGTCCTCAGATGGTTTAGATATTTTCTCTCTGACAGGATGCAGAGAGTGGAGTCCGGGGTTTTTTCCTCTGCCCCTCACGCCCTACCATGTGGAGCACCACAGGATTCTGTGCTTTCTCCCATGTTGTCTGCAGTGTGTGTATGCTGCCCTTGGGAGACATTATAAGGTGGTACAGGTTGAGTTTCCACTGCTATGCAGATGATACTCAGCTGTACATGTCCTTTGTACCTGAGCAAAATTATGCTGTCTCAGTCTTTAATAACTGTCTGTCTGAGATTCAAGAGTAGATGAGTGCCAATTGGCTCATGTTAAATCTGGATAAGACTGAAGTATTGGCTGGGGACCCAGGTCATCAGATAGAGAGCTCATTAGCTGGGCAACCTCTGGGCTTTGTCTTGGAGGTAACCAGCTGTTGACCTTAGACTGGGTGTGGAATCTGAGTGTTGTGCTTGACAACGAACTGATACTTAAGTTTTAGGTGTCAGCCATCATCAAGACCTCTTTTTACCATCTGAGGAACATCACTCGGATAAAGCATCTAGTCCCATCTGATGATCTTTCAACATTGGTCCAAGCCTTTGTGACCGCTCACCTTGATTACTGCAATGCCCTATACATAAGGTTGCTGGGGGTGGACCTTTGCTGCCTGCAGCTGGTGCAGAACGTGGCTGCCAGGTTGTTCACTGGCTTGTCAAGATCTTGCCATGTCACACCTGTGCTTTGTGGACAGCACTGGCTGCTGGTGCAGTGGAGGATCACCTGCAAAGTCGGTTTACTGACCTATAATGCCCTACAAGGACAGGGATCGCCCTATTTGCAAGACCTCCTGTGTCCCTACCGCCCCCTTCATCCACTCTGCTCTGCCGATGAGGGATTGTTAGAGATTCCCAGGGTCCACCTGACTATGTCGGGAGCTAGATCTTTTGCTTTTGTAGCACTGACCCTGTGGAATTCTTTACCTCATCGGATTAGAGAGTGCCCATCCACTGAAGCCTTTAAATCTGCCTTGAAGACCTACCTTTTTAACTTTGCCTTCCCTGAGGTTTAATTCCTGCTGATTTTATAATTGATTTTATGTATATATTTTGTGATAATTGTCATTTTTAACTTGTTTTACGTACAACGCCATGGTCTTTTCGAATAGCGTTTTATAAATAAATTTGTTTTACTGTGCTTGCTTAATTGTTAGAACACTGTGTCACAGAGTTGGAGTGCATTAAATTGCCAATAACTGTTTTCACGTTCTTTGTCACTAATGCAGAACTCCAAGGTAAGGGGAGCATGGTCAGAAACAGTCATTTGACGACTTTTACAGGCAGTAATCTTTTCAGGGTTTTCTTGTTGTGCATAATAATAATAATCCTATTGTATGTTCTATGTGGCATAGAACAATGAGTGTAATCTTTAATGACATGGTGAAGTGTGCTTCAGATATCTCACCAGTCAATCTGTGTCATCTGGTGCTTCCACAATTTAGCTATGGGTGGCAGCTCGAGAGAAGGGGTGTTCTGTTCATGGAGGCGATGGTAAGATTAAGAATAAGATAAAGGTCTTCCACAAGAAGCAAAATGCTTTTGTGTTAGTAAGTGTAACCTCCCTGTTACCCGGGGTTACTAGAATCCTAGTAAGACCTAGTGGTAGGCAGGGAAGGCAGCTTGTGAAACTCCAGTTAAACGGATTTCACACTGTCTCACTCTGTTCTCAGTCTCAGCTGAGACTGAGGGATGACATCACCATAGAGCTTTCGCAGCTGCATGAGCCACATTAGAATCTGCAGTTGGGTGTTAGGTTAGAATGTTTGAAGGGAGTTGCATGTGAGCAGTCTTGAAGGGAGGAGCACAGCAGTCTGTGCACAGGCTCTTGGAGCCTAAAGCTCTGATATAGAGCTACTGTAAGGGAGAGGTGTGTGTTTCCACCAAAAGAGGAACACAGTAAGCTGTTCGTGAAGTGGTGGAGACCGCTGTTACTGGTCCCTGTGCCCCATCCCTGAGGGGATGGGGGTGAAAAGGTTTGCCTGTCATTCCAGGGGCAACCCTCCTGGTTCTGGCTAGGGAAGAAGCTGCCTTATTCTAAGTTGTGCTGCTGCGCCAGAAATTCCTTTGAGCTTCTTAAAAGGTGGTAACCCTAAGCCCAGGTGTCACCCATAGTCCGGACCAGCTTTTACTATTTTAAGATTATCGCCAGGATCAGGCCCCTAGTTACACTCATGGACCTCCCCACCTCAGTACATGCCTTCGTGACATCGAGGCTTGACTGCTGTAATGCGTTCTACCTCAGGGTCTCGGGAGGTATCCTCTGCCAGCTGCAGCTAGTGTAGAATGTGGCTGTTAGGCTGTTGATGGAGCAGTCGAAATACTGCCACATCACCCCAGTGCTGCGTGAATTGCACTGGCTGCCGGTCAGGTGGAGGATCCTCTTCAAGGTGGCTCTGCTCACCTTTAAAGCCCTACATGGCCTGGGCCCTGGATACTTATCTGACCTTCTTACACCTGTCCTTGGTCCACACCTTCTGTTCTTCCTCTAGGGGCCTCCTTGTGAGTCCCAGGACAAGATAAAAAACTGTCAGTGTAAGAGCGTTTTGTGTTGCCGTCCCCATCCTGTGGAATTAGCTTCCACTATCTGTCAGGGAGACCCCTTCAGTTGAAGTAGTCAAGGTCCGCCTCAAGACCCTCTTGTTCAGTCAAGCTTTTCCAGACACTGTCTTTTAAATCGTATTTCTGGGATAGCCCTAATAGCAACTGTTTTTAGCTCAGATTGCTTATCATTAGGATCTGTTTAATTTGTTAATGCTGTTATGTCTTTGTTTTTATTTTGTGAATAGTTTGTATCCTATGTATGGTGCCCAGAGCCTCTGGGATTGGGCGCCTTGAGAAACAAAACTTGCCTTGCCATCTCTTTGCTTCTCTTCTTTCTATTTCACTCTACGCTTCCCTTACCAGACCTACTTTTGTAAACATAAGGACCTTTTTTCATAGTTCCCAGCTTACCACCTCATTCCCTCTCCCTGATCCCATTTACAATGTTGGTGTCCCACTTCCTCAGTGCTGATCTTGTGCTTCTTACTGTTGTGACAGATCCCAAGGCAAGGTGTGCCCGAGTTGTACACATGGTGCCGTCACCAACTTTGGTAAACCAGTGTGGTCTAGTAACTTTTACTTCAGTGCTGGTGGCACTCCAATCAACCAAACCACAAGGGCTTCGGCTATTGGTGGGCTTGGTAAATAAACCACTAATGTTTCTACCATATAGGGGAGTCAATAACCAGCCCAAGTTTAATGGAATAGCACAGCTATATTAACAACCAACCACCTGCAAGAAGGAGGGTAAGTGCATAGGTCAACTTTAAATAGGGTCCTTCTAGATGCCCTCCTAGGCAGGACAGATCTATCCCTTCCCACCTGGTACCAGGTTTTAAACAGACCCAAATGGAAACTCCCTTAACTCAGTCTCTTGGTACCACAGGTGCAGAATCACTACAGGCCCGTAGATGTTGCCACGGGTTGGCTGACACTGGTGAACTTTAAAGAGAGCAACATGCTCAATTCCCCAAACCCCACAGACCATGCACTTGCTTAAATGGCAGAAATCTCCTCAACATTGGTTATTTAGAAGGCCACTAGAATTCTGTGGCCACAGAATTTTGCACAGAACTTCCAACCTACCGCAGAATGTATCTGCAGTGTCACAGAATTCACTGCTATTTGTGATTCTTTATTAATATTTCATTTTTCTATAGCACCTGGTTCCCTTCCCCTGCTTTTATATCCAGAGCCCCTCTATGCTCAGTATGTGATGTTATCAGTGACATCACATCATACATTAGCTAATGACTGGACTGTATTCTGCTACAGAAACGAACAGTCATCTATCACTGCTCCCACTCCCTGAAGATGTAGCATGGCACATTCGATACTATGATATTTGCTCAACCTGTACTACAGCCTTATCAAATTTTCAGTCTTAAGTTATAACACTGGAGCCAACTTAAGCAAATGCTTGACAATATCATAGACCTGCACGGCCAGATTAAGGCAACCTGGGGGCTAGGCCCAGAGAAATATGATATTCCCCCACCCTGACCATGCCCCTTCACCATGAAGGGACCCTGTCACAGGCTATAAGGCACCTTGGGAATTAATTTACATACAAACTGTATCTCAAGTTAGGATACAGTCTGTATGTAAAGAGATATATGGCAACATACTACAAATCAAAATTCCTACCATTCTGTTCCCCTCTGTCAAAATCATATTAGTGACAGTGCACACCATTCTCTAAATACTGCTTGATTACAGTCTGATAATCTGCAATGCACCCTTGATTTTCCACCCCTTTTTGAAAAAGAAAAATTGGGCTGATAATCAAGGGTGTGGAATAATAAAGGGCAATAGAATAACTAACATTTTGTACAAACATCTGATGGATAATTGAGGGCTCACTCTACAGTATGTGCAAGGCTACTCTCAGCATGCATGATTGCTATCTTTCTTATATCTGATACAACCCCACCCACAAAAACGAAGTAGCAAAGGGGCTGCAGTGTTATAAATAGGCTTATAATGGTTGGGGTTAGTGGTGGCCTTCAGATGTTGTTTACTTTTCAGACAATTTTACATAGTGTGGGGAATAGTATCATATGTATATAACCCCATAACATGTATAACTGCCTGCAAAGTAAATAAACATAATCTAATCTAAAGGCCACTGCTGCCTCTGGCAGCACTGTATGCCTGCCTATAGCACTGTAGCCTCTTTGCTACTTTGTGTCATCAAAATAGGGTTTTGTGGGTGGTGTTAAAGATCAGACTTGGCCATACTGTTTGTGAACTGTAATATAGTATTGTTGAGCGACTTAGAAAATTCAGCCCCCCCTTTTTGTTTCACTCATAACTCTGATAATCATTGTCATAACACTCAGCACACTGACCCAAACTCAGCCAGGAACTCCTTATTAACTTTCCCTTATAGCAGAACTAATTTATCAATGATAATCCACATTCAGTCAAGGAGTGTCAAAATTAATTAAGTAATACATTGCGTAGTATAGCCTAGTGGCTGGAACCTCAGGCCAAGAACATGTAGACTCAGAACTTCTGGACCACAACTTCTACCTATATACTATGTGACCCAGGGGCAGGACAAGTCACAGAACATCTCTGTGCTAATGAGAGGCACCTGAAACTTGGAACAGGCTCTCCAATAGGCATGCTCTGCTGGCTCTCTGATCTTTCAGATACTGTACAAATGTTAGGGGCCCCCTCAAATGCACAAGATAACGAAAATAGTGGACAAACTACCACAGGTGACCCCAATTTAAGATTCATGCCTGTCACTCTCCCTATCAGGAACACCAGTCTGGGGAGACAGAGACCTCTCTAGCCAGTTCTCACCACATGGGATACCAGGCGGGTGGGAAACAAAGCAAAGAAAATGGACCTGTTTACACCTTAAAGTCTGCTTGGCCGGGGTCCACTGAAGTCATGAAGAAATGTTGTGTGCAGGGCCAGCCATTAGGCCAATGGGTAGCATGTTATGTTTCTGTGCTGGCAATTCAAGTTCAGAGATGAGCTCAGGGAGCTGGCTGGGCAGCATGAGGGTGGTCGGGATCGGTGTTGTCACACACCACCACTCTAAGCCTGAGAAGGTATGGCGCAGTGTTCCGTCAAATGGGTGACACCTTGTGATAGAGCAGGGGAGCCTTCCCTCATAAGGGGTTCACGTGCATGGCATGGCTTGATGGGGCGATGCAGTGCATCAGGAGAAGTGGGATGGCATGAAAAATGTGTCTTGAAGTACACTATTCTGTTTATTCTGTTTCCAAAGGGATCTGTATAAATGAGGATACAGTTTCACAAACACAAAAAAGGGAAATTTATTAAAAAAAACAAACATTAAAGACTACATAGAAATATGTGAGTGATGGCTGGCCCGATGGTGCTGAGGGTTGAGGCATTGGATGTCTTAATTCTCAGTACATCGGTGACCCAGGTTCAGGAAAGACCTCAGGTCATCGGAGTGCTGGCATGGCAGGTGGGAGGGAGGGAGCAGGATTGAGCAGCCAAAAGGTAGCTCTCCTCTCCTGGGGTGGTGGGGGAGATTTGTCTCCCCCATAGTTTCGCTCCCATCAGGTGGAGGTTCAGTGGGTAGCGTAGGTGGGAGGGGGGTGGCAATGTAGCAGGTGGGTGGAAGGGGCTGAGCCAGCACCACGGGGTATGTGTGTGCCTCCATGTGCTGGAGCCTCGGGGTGTAACAAACTATGTATGTCCATCGCCAAGTAGAAAGAATGTAGCAACAGGAGTCAAACAGCTGAATTAAAATATATCTATATGTGTGTGTGTATAAATATATATATATATATATATATATATATATATATATATATATAATATGCAATATGCAGTGGGGTCCTCATTAGTGATGTAAACACCATGAGTATAGGTAAATCATTTATCAGACAAGGTCCACTCTGTGTATTTCATTTATGCAATAGGATAGGACCTTAAGTGATACTTTTCTTTTTTAGCTTTTTATAAAGTATTTCCAAAAGTCTATAGTTTTTTTTGAAGTAGTGGTACTGTGGATTCCCTCATCCCTTTTGCCATAGCCATAGCCATTGTCATGGACTTGGTGTCAGGATGATAAGCTTAGCTGTGACATGGCAGTTCATTGGTGCCGTAGAATGTCCACAGAAATTACAGACCATTGCTGAGGAAGTTCTCCAGCAAATGGTAATCCTGCAACAGAACTTGGTCCCAAAGTGCCACAGAAAAATCGGATCCTTGATTATTTGTAATACAAATTGCAAAACATAGTGAAATAACAGGCACTGTTGCCTGAAACAATGTCGCACTGCAACATACTCATAGTTCCAAGACCCAGATGGCTCCTCTTGATGCAGCAGACCACTGGATCTCTGCTCTCACAGGGCATCTATGATGCAGGTAAGCATTCTCCCTCCACTCTGTGCTGAAGCCAGTTACCGTGAGCATTGGCTGCATGCTCTTCCAACCTCTTTTCACTCATTCTGGATTGCTGAGGCCCCGATCTCGCCATCACCCATACTGGCTTTCCAACCCTGTAGATCAGAGACAGCTTGGCACTAGTGCCTGCTACAGGGCCTGGATCAGCAGCTTTTGGTCTTTATCCCACGGTATATCTTCAGCATTTCCCACATTCTGGCTTGCATGCAGTTGACACTCTTTTCCTCTCTGGAACTCAGCAGCTCTGTTCACAGTTCGCGGTCTGATTTCGAGGCCAGTGATGACACAGCTTGCACCCACTTCCAGCACTGCAGACTTTCCACCACAAGATCTCCACCAGATCTGCCCTCCTCCAGCACAGCCCTGCTCACAGACTGTTTTGGTTTGTACCTGGAGATGTCACTCCAGAAACTCGACAGTCCCCAGGACGCAAAAAAGCCACCAGAATCTGAAGCCCCTCTTTTCCTCAGAAGCCTCTAGGAATCCCTTCTCATGCAAGGTTTCTAAACTGGGGAAACCCACCCAAATAGGTGCATTGCACTATCCCCTCCCATATGAGAATGCATCCCAGTATCCAAGTGGCACAACTCGGGGTCTGAGTCACTGTCCATAAAATAGTCCTTACATTCTCCACTGGCAGCACAGGGCTATCAGTTGCCATCTCTCTAGTGGTCTCTTCACCAGGATTGGCAGGGTCAGCATCTTCATGTTCAAGTTCTGTGGGCCCAGTTTCTGCACCAGTGAGTGCTATGGGAGCCATCCTTCTAGACTGACAAGTTTCTCTGTCTTCATCTTTGGAGTCTTTGCTGTACAGTAGGTCACGATTCCTGTACCTGCTCCTGTCTCTGTTAGCGATGCTGCTGTGTCCTCTGAGTTTTTGGTGGTCACCTGGCCATTTGAGGTGGAAGTTCAGGTGGGGGATGTAGATCAACAATTGTCCCCACAGTGGGTCTGACCCCATGATAAAGTTTCAGTTGGTTGTAATGCATGATTACATTCCGACTGTCTTTTACAGACAGTGGTTCATACAACACATCAAACATAGAAACATAGATATTGAGGGCAGATAAGGACCACTTGGCCCACCCAGTCTGCCCATTTTCCATTCCTGCTGTAGCACCGCAGACTCTACTTGATTTATGGCTTTACCCCCCCCCCACCTCTAAGGTTCCCTTATGCCTATCCCATGCATTCTTGAAACCCATTACCATTTTTGCCCTCGCTACATCTGCTGGGAAGTTGTTTCAGGCATACAGCACTCTTTCTGTGAAGAAATACTTTCTCACATCTCCCCTGAGTCTCCCTCCTTACAGCTTCATAGCATGTCCCCTTGTTCTTGAGCATCTTTTTCTCTGAAAAATGTTTCCTTCTATAACCTTATTTATACTTGTGAGATATTTGAATGTTTCTATCATATCCCACCTCTCCCTCCTTTCCTCCAGGGTGTACATATTGAGGTCCTTCAGACTCTCCTCATAGGGCTTATGATGCAGACCCTGAACCATTTTAGTTGCTCTCCTCTGGACTGCCTCTACTCTGTCTATGTCCTTTCAGAGACATGGTTTCCAAAACTGGACACAGTACTCTAGGTGAGGGCTTACCAGTGATCTATACAGTGGTAACACCACCTCTCTCTTTCTGCTGGTGATACCCCTCTATGCGCCCTAACATCCCACTAGCTCTCCCACTGCCATGTCCCACTGTCTGATCACCTTTAGGTCATCATATATGATTATCCCAGGCCTTTTTCTTGTTTGGTGGTTGTCAGTACCACTCCCCCATTATATACTACGCCTCTTGGTTTCTGTACCCCAAATGCACGATTTAGCACTTTTTCACATTGAAACTTAGCTGCCACACCCATGACCACGCCGCTAGCTTTCTTAGATCGCTATTCATTTTTTCCACACACAGCCCATTGCAGATTTTAGTGTCATATGCAAAGAGGCATCTCTTCCCTTCTAGCCCCTCTGCAATGTCACTAATAAAACACTAATAAAAGACATTAAAGACCTTCTTAATCACATGATAGAAGCCACTGAACAATGTCTGCAGCTTGGAGAAAACACCCTTTTTATGAATCTGATTCTTAATCCACACCCAGTCACCTGCTACATAAACTTGGCCAGACACTTTAGGGTCATATTGCACTTTTAGCCTACCCATGGCCTTCCCTTGATGCCTCTGTAATGCTGCAGTC
This sequence comes from Neoceratodus forsteri, assembly GCA_016271365.2. Lineage (NCBI taxonomy): Eukaryota > Metazoa > Chordata > Ceratodontiformes > Ceratodontidae > Neoceratodus > Neoceratodus forsteri. The sequence continues at coordinate 687,054,130 of CM057456.1, forward strand.
ACTGTACTGAGGTACCCCCACACTTTAGCAACATAATCAGCAGGATCAGCGTACCCGTCACAGACATCTGCCCCACTGAGCAGCTACACCCAGAGTTTGATTTCATGACCAAACATCATAAACGGGCTGTACCTCATTGTGGACTGTACACTACTCCGATAAGTCAGCATGATGTATGACAGAAGACTATCCCATTCAGTCTGCTTATTCCACATGAAGGAGGACAGCATGGCTTGGATCATGGTGTTCAAATGCTCAACCATCTGCAGTGTATTAAATAAGCTTATTCAATGATTAGCACTTTTGCACATGAGAATGCTAATTAATTTAGCAAATGTGTAGCAATTCCAACAAATTGATTAGCAAAACTTAAAACTTGTAAAATTGATATGTGACCATATACCTTGTGTGTTTTCTCATCTGATAACACATTTATTAATTTCTTTGGTGTGTGGTACAAGTTACTTACAAAAAAAAAAAACTCACAGTGTGGAGTTTACCCTGCTTTATTTTTTGACATAGTTATTCAAATTATTTATACTGACTTACAGGAGGATGCCTGGAGTAGAAAGAAAATGGACACATAATACCCAAGAATGGTAGTAGAAAGTATTATTAAAGTTTTAGTTCTTTCCACTTCCCAGTTGAATTCAGAATTAAATTACATTTTTAGCAGGCATTGGTTTATCTGCCACAAAATTTAGTCTGTGTTCCACACCAGCCATCCATGCAAAAATGCATTTAGACTTAATAACATGACCCACCAGGAGACCTGAATGACATGGCACTAAAACAAGCATTTCTGAATGCCGAATGTTCATCACTGGTATTGCTGTTGTACTGGTCTTGCTTGTATACATTTTTACTATATATATACCCAGAATAGAGCAGATGAGATGCAGTGTCTCATTTTCAGTGGTGTCCTGCTTTTACACATTGTTAGACTGTAATTACCCAGGATAGGGCAGCTGAGAGACAATATCTGCTTTTAAGTGGGCTCCCACATTTTGACCCCAAGGGCTCAGTTTTCAAAGAGCTCTTAGATCACTGCAATTCATGGTGATCCAGAGCTACAGCAATCTCAGAGTACGTCAGGGACCCTGTGCATTAATTAAAGAAATGAAGATTCCTGCGCCTAAGACCTCAGATCTGATGCATCTACATGGTTGTGCCAGATTGGTGGCACACCTGAGGTGTTAGGTAGAAGGCTCTGTCACCACCCCCCAGTAGAACTCTCAAAGGGCTGTGAAGGTGGCGGGGGTGAACATGGCTGCAAGATGAGGATCAGGGGCATAAAAAGCTTGGAGGTGGCATAAGGACTGATGGGGGAATGCTGGCAATGGTAGAGTGCCGAGGTGACACCCTGCAGTGGTACCCTGGAGACATGGAGGCAGCTGGCCAGCCCAAGTCTGTGAGGTTAATGAAGAAGAATCAGCATTTTGAAGAATCAGCATTTATATATCATTTTTCATACACAAAGTATCCCAAAGCACTTTACAAGCAATGCAAGACTGGCAGTGAAGTGACTGAATGTGTAGTGGTGGCCATATCACACATTAACATCCACGCACAGCCTGAACACTTGGATCAGATGGGACCATGACCCAGCAACAGGTGCACACAGCCCTGGCACCTGCCCCAAAGGTGTCATGTAACACAACATCACAGACGAGCAGCAGCCAGTCTCCAAGCCAGGGACCGAGTAACAGGGCACTGTTGCAGCACCCGGGAACCATTACTATTCACCACCAGCACTCCGGAGGGTGCCACCTTAGCACTCTCACATGACTGCTATATCTCCATCAGTTCTTTTGTTACCCCCCATGCTCTTTATGCCCCCAGTCCCTGTCTTGCATCCCCCCAATCTCCACCCTGCCCAGCAGTGGCTCTGGGCCCTTGGACCACATCCTGACTGGTCTAACCTGAGCCCCCCATTGCAGCTATGGTGGGGCTTCTAGAATCCCAAATAAGGGCATGGTGCAGCCCCGTTGTGGTGCAATCACCCCTGTGACCCAGCGCATGGGTGCTTTTTCCACAAGGGTGGTGTGGGGGGGCTTTGCTGCATGGCATTCAATTGTCGCCGCAGTCAGCGTTTGAAAATCGGGAGTGCCACAAACTATGATGCAAGGTGTCACTTGTGTCATATACTTTTGGTGCAGGCACCTTGCATAATAGTTCCCCATTTGAAAAGCAGGTCACAAATGTCCAACTATCATTTTATGACCTGATGTAATGATCAAGATAGGTAGAATTTTTAAAATCCCATCCAAAAGGTGATTACACTGTGCGACTGTGGAAAAAAAGTTTTGAAGGGGATTTAAAAAATGAGACCTGCCATGTTCAGGAGGTGGGGTAGCACGAGGGATATGTTGAACATTAGGGGCCAAAATCTACAAAAGTAAAGTTATCAGTAAATGTTAGAACAGTTCAATGTTTCTTCATAAGTTAGTTGGTTTTTCACATTTTTCCTCCAACTTTTCAACATAATACTTTTATGACCACTCCTTCCGAGCATGACAGGTGTCAATTATGAAACAATGGCTAAAACATAATTTTGTGCCACATATTTAAAAACACATTTTGGGTAGGGTTTGAGAAATCACAGCTGTCACATTAGTGAGGTGGTGTGAAAAACTGATGATGTTGAAAATTTGGGATCAAAATACTGAAAAATACCACATTTATGGGGATGTGTTGAAAAATGTCATGAGGTGGTGTGAAAAAAGGCTATGTTGAAAAGATAGGATCAAAATATTGAAAATTACCACAGTTATGAGCATGCATTGAAAAATTTCAGCATAGGCTCATAACTTCATTGTTTTCTAATGTTTTTACCCAAGATTTTCAACATAGCCTTCTTATATCTAGCCCCAAAGATGATTTTGTACCACAAGTGTAAAAACAGATATTTGCCAGGATTTGAAAAATGACAGCTGTCACATTGATGAGGTGCAGTGAACTAATGGCTATGTCGAACATTTGGGGTCAGAATATTGAAAAGTACCATGGTTACGAGCCTGCATTCACAAATGTCAATGTAGACTCATACGTTTGTTGTTTTTAAATATTTCTTAGCCCAAATTTTCAACATAGCCTTCTTATGACCCCACCTCATGAACAAGGGTGGAGAAAATTGTCAAATCCTGTCCAAAAGGTGATTTTATGCAGTGACCATGAAATCACCGTTCTGGACAGATTTGCTTAATTTCACTGTCATTGTTCATTAGGTGGGGTCCCAAAAAAGGCATGTTGAAAATCTGGGGCAAAAATATTCAAAAATGACCAAGCTATTTCAATAAGTTCAAAACCCCATTGAAATATGTAGAACCACATACCTAATTTCCTCAGTTCACGGTCCAGCACTGAAGAGTGAAAACATGTCTCTGGTCCAGACAGGATTACAGCGTTGGACCCTTGGTATGTTAATAAGGGCTTGGATGTGGGTGCTGACTGGGAGGGTAGGGAGGGGGGACAGTAATGGCGGTGGTAACAGACATTGATGTATGGTTTTCTTTTTTGCAGGTTGTTTAGAAAAAAACTATGAGGGATGGTTTTCCTTATTTCAGGTACCAACACTGGAATTGGGCACCCCCAGTGTCAGTGTTATGTTTGGCAGCAGTGAGGGTGGGGTCTCCAGTGTCACATAATCAAAGCAAGCAGGGTGGGGGTAGAAGCTGGCATGGGGCATTGGGTACCCCACTGCCAGAATTTTAACATGGAGGGCATGGGAGAGATTGGGGGGGTCATTATGCTTGGTGGCACTGGGGTTGGGCTCCCCGGTCTGCACAATGAAAATAGGCATGGTGGGGGGTGTTCAAGGCACTTGGATTGTTGCCAGCATCGGGGATGACATTATGGGGGGCACACGGGATCATGGAGTGCTATTTAAGTATGGATGCATGACCCTGAGTGTGACTCCATAATCCTGATTTCAGGAGGCAGCAGCAAGTTAACTGCTCGATAGGCCAGGGCCCAGGTCGGTGTGGCCAGGAATCAGACTGCAGCACTTGCTAATTGCTGCTTCAGCTGAATTATTTTAAAAATTCCTCCCTCATCCAGACCCACCTTATTTTCCTGTGAAAAAAGCAAATGTTGAAAAGTTCGAGGGGAAGGGGAAGGGGAGCATGCCTGAGACGAGACCAGAGAAAGGCGCCACTGAATTAACAGTCGGGTGTGGACTGGGGAAGTTCAGGAGGGACTAATCAGGAATTGGGATTGATCAATATCAGTAGAAGGAGAGAATGAAAAAAATAGTGAGACAGAAAGAACATTTGTGACTGTGAGCAAAAAAGAAACTGCGGTGCAACTTAGGCATTGCACACTCAGCAGCAAGCATATATAACGAGGGGAAAAAAGCCATAGTCCAACTCCCACAGCAAACTTAAAAAACTTAAAAAAAGGCAACACAATTTGTCAGGACAGAGTATTAGGACTGTGCTCATTCTCTTGTGCTGAGGGGGATCCTTCCCTTTCACCCTCAAAAACTCCTTAGTCCTTATACAACAGCACAAGGCAGTGAGGCACTGACTGAAGGCAGTTCATTTTTTTGGACACCACTCCTGTGTGTGTGAGAGACTTCTACTTCTCCACTCCATCTACTCCCCAATCCCTGTGTTGTGTATGTGACTCCCTTCCATCTCCTGTGGCCACCCTACCCAGTGTGTGTTACTAAGAGTTGTGTGCTGGTATTATCCTTACATGACAGAAGCTTAGATATATAATTCTTATTCCCTGTGTTGTGTATGTGACTCCATCTCCTGTGGTCAGCCCATCACCCTGCTGCTGTGTTCCTCTTCACTGCACTGTACCCTACCCAGTGTGTGTTACAGAGAGAAGCCCAGTGGCATGGTGTGTGGTGGTACAATTTTATGTAATTGCAATGGAAAAATCATTTTTTTACTCTGATTGAGAAATAGAATTCCTGACTGTAAACCTTGCCCAGCCTGCTATGCATATGCCTATGCCCAGCTGCCCAATCATTCTGTAAGCCTTGAACCTAGGATCATTTAGTTGCAAACCATCATATTCTTCAATTACCTTTAGTCCACTGCATCACAGTGTGATACAGCCAAACCAAATTTTGGAGTTGTAGACAACAATCGCAGATCACATTGCTTTCTTACACAGGAATTGTGTGGGTGTGGGTGTGTGCAGTATACTGGTACTATTATGGCTGACACCAAAATCGATGAAGCATCTGCTGGTGGTGGAACAGGTGTTGGTGGTAGTGGTAATCCTGGTGCTAGCGAAAATAATCAAAATATTTCATGTGATAAAAATTCAACAAACACCAAAAGAGCAATATTGAAGGCTGGTAAAGGGGGGCCTTTTAAGAAAATTTGTGCTGCTGCTGCTGGGGTCACACAGAGAGGCACCATAAGGTATATCATTCATGCTGTTAAAATTCTTGTGACTAGCTGTAATAATGCAAGTGACAATGAGTCCCTCTCTGACTCAGACAGTAGCTCTTTGTCTCAGTCTAACACTGTTATGTCTGGTGACTTATCATTAGTTCCTCAATGAAGTGAAATAAGCAAGTCTGCTGACAATGAATCAGGTAGTGCACTTGCAAATACATCCAGCACTTTTGGCAGTCAAAAGGACATATCTATTGAATCCACCACTTCTATGTCGGCCAACAATGAAAACCCATCAACGTCCTTTGACCACTCTTCTAGCACCAAGGACTAAGAGCATGTCCCGGGTTCTGTTAGAACAGGTGAAAAGACACAAACAGTCTTTAGCTATCTTCCTAGCACTCAAACAAAATCTGTCACATCTGAGGTGTGGAATTAGTTCTCTGTCAGTAAAAGTGATCCATGCAGAGAATTTTGTTCTCTGTGTAAACAGAGTGTAAGCTGTGGTAAAGTTGCATCATGCCTTGGCACTACAGCTCTTAAACGCCATCTGAAAAAACATTCAGTTTTGCTTGATCATCCAAAATCCATGTCCTCCATCTTCCAGAGCACACGTGAGAAAGGGTCAGGACTCTGAAATGGATACTGAATTGCCTGAACTTGATGCGGACAGAACCAGTGCCAGCCCTAGGATCACCATTACCACCAACACCAGCACCATTAGTACCAATTGCACATCCAGTGATGGTACTGAATGTATAAGTCCAAGTCCACCATCCCAGCGTCCATCTGCCCATCGAAGCTTGGTGTATAATAAACCAGCAGGGACATGTTGTAAACAGCTAACACTATCTCAGGCTTTTGATAGGAAGAATACGTTTACTAAAAATCATCCAAAGACCCTTCATCTTAATCACAGAATTGGTAAACTGTTAGCTGGAGTCCTTCTCCCATACTATTTGGTAGATCATAAGGATTTTAGGGAGCTAATGAAACTTGCAGAGCCTCGTTACAATGTTACTCATCGAAGGTACTTTTTCTATGTTGAAATTTATTTATTTATTGAAGATATTGGATTCACAACCTTTGAGTCAGACTCATTTACAAAGGTTGCACATCACAGAACAGTAGAGACAAAAGCAGTAGGCAGTATACAGTAGACAATAACAAAGGATTTGAATGGTACAGTCATTAAGGAGAATGAGGCCTATACAACAAGGTAGCTATTCAAGTCCAACTGAGGGGCTTGTTATTGTCTCAGGTGCAAGCAGTCAGAATACCGACATTGTCTTTGACACAATCAATAATGTTCAAAAGTGAAGTTTATGTATTGTGAGGAGTACCAAACATTTATCAGGCTTTAAAAGCAACAGCGATACTTGCACTTAAAACTGCAGAGGGTGGGGTTACTCATGTCATAACAGGTATGTGGACCAGCAGTTAAATATAGATTACATGTCCCTTACCGCTCACTGGGTCACATTTTCTTGTGCTTCTTCAGAAACAAAGACACCCCAAAAGATGGCACTACTGCATATAAAGAAGTTTGGGCAAAGTCATACAGCTGCAAACATCTTGCAGGAACTAAGTGACCTCCTTGATGAATGAGTTTATTCTCACGGTCTAAAATGTGGCTTCCTAGTAAAGGACAATTGAGCCAAAATCTTGAAAGCAGTACAGGATGGAGGATTTATGCTTGCTTCTTGCTTTGCACATTGCTTACATTTAATTGTCATGGGGTTCCTTGGCAATGAAACACAAGTGGATGGTATGATTGCTGTTTGCAAAAAAATTGTGATTCACTTTTCACATTCTACCAAGGCTATACAGATATTGTCGGAACTGCAAAAAAAAAACACAAGCTGCCCCAGCAAAAGCTGATTCAAAATGTTTCTACTCATTGGAACTCAATGATTTATATGCTGCAGTGCCTCTTGCAACAAAAGCAAGCTGTACATGAATATTGCTCCAATTACATTATTGGAGATGGCATTATGCTTTCTGTGCTGCAATGGAAATTAATGGAGACAGTGTGCTGCATCCTAGCTCCTTTTGAGACAACTACAAGGGACACGTCTTCTGAAAGTGCATCTCTGAGTCAGGTTATCCCACTCATAATGTTGATTTCACATCATCTTAGTATTCTAAATCTACAGATAGAAAAAGACAGATCTGAAGCTCAGACAACGTGTCATCTGTATCATGGGAATCTCGTAAAGAGAATGAGCGAGCACTTCAAAACCAATGATACATTAGTTGCAGTGATGAAATCAAAACACTACATCCTTGCAACTCTCTTAGATCCCAGGTTCAAGGCTATACATCTTCCAAAAATAGATGATACAGAGCAGTGCAAATGCCTGTTGCTAGATGAGCTGCAGCACTCACAGGAGTCAAACACAGACATGCACAGTACCCTCAGGTTGTCATTGCCACAACATGCAGGTTCATCTTCACAAAGGGTACAGAACTGGAAAAGTCACCAAACATTCACAGTTGTTGTTCCACAACTGCGACTTCTTTAACCCTTAGTAGCAAGCTACATCTGTGGCAAAACCTTTACCTAATTGCTGCCATACCAGCTTACACTGATTCCTCTTCTGAGCAGTCTCTGTCCATCATGGTAGACAGTTACCTGCAAGAACTGCCTATTCCTATTGAGGCATGCCCTTTTGAATACTGGAGATCAAAAAAGTCAATTTGGACAGAGCTATATAATGAAGCCTGTAAATATCTTGGTTGTCCTGCAACAGGTGTCTCTTCAGAATGCATGTTTAGTACAGCTGGCAATATTGTGACAGTCACTAAATAGGTTGCTGCCAGAAAATGTACACACGTTAACTTTTATTAAAAATAATAAGTCAACATTTTCGTATCCCTACATGAGTATGCAAACTGATCCTGAAGTGATTGATGTTGTGGATGTTGATGGTGATGACAACTCAGATGGTGGTGTCTTATAAATATTGCATGAGACAGAGTCTCTCTGGACAAAAAAGGAAACTTTAACAGATTGTGATGACTTGGATTGTTTCTGCCCTTTCTCGATCGTCTACCTTGGACTATATACCCCCAAAACTTTAACCATTTCATGGCAAGCTGCTTTGTAGTTAGGATCTAAAGTCAGCAAATTTTTTATAGAGGGCAATTTTAACATCTGTGGGAACAGGCCCAAATTTGGCATAAAAGGGACACTGTCATGTCAGTCATTTCTGTATCATATTATTTATAGTTAAAGTGCAAACATATATTTTTGGATATATCTTCTGTGACTTTATGGTGTATCAGTATGGGCAGGGACCGGGGCGGTCTATTTTTCAGTTTTAAAGAGGACAAAACAATGAGTTCTAATTGGTAGCTGTTTATGTTAGCCATAAACCAAAATGATCCATATGTAACTTTACTGAGTAAAAAGTGATGGGAAAAACTGTATTTTGTATTATTATGTTTCTGTGGGCAACATTCTGTTACAAGTCTCTTCCAGGAAACAGTCATCTGGAGTTTTACCTATGTCATGGTTGAGCACATATCATTCTGTAAGCATAGGTCTCATACCACAATAGCTCATGTTTAACATTCTGTTGTACACAAACCATGGCATAATAGCAACAACTCTCAAATGACTGGTTTCATGAAGAGAACTGTACAGAATGTTGTCCATAAGAAGAAAGCAATTGAAAAGACATTTTTTCACATAACTGTTGTTTATTAAGGAACAGTTAACTATAGCTCATTTGGAGGCAAGATTTTCATCTTTCTTGAGTAAGCATGGGGTAGTTTAAGCATTTGGGAGGGAAGGAGGGGAGAATGGGTGCTGGAGGGTGGGTAAGGGTTGGAGGTTGGTTTTAGCATGGATGCAAGAGGGAGAAAGATGGCATGGATGCTAGTGCATGGGTGAGGGTTGGGGATTGGTTTTAATATGGATGCAGGAGGGAGAAACATGGTATAGTTGTTAGTGCATGGGTGAGGGTTGGGGAGTGGGTTTTAACATGGGTGCAGGAGGGAGAAGAGTGGCATGAATGCTAGTTCATGAGTCAGTGTGGGAGTAGTTTAAATGTTTGGGTGAGGGAGGAGGGTGGAATATGTGCTTGAGGGTGGGTGAGGGTTGAAGGTTGGTTTTAACATGGATGTAAGAGGGTGGCATGGGTGCTACTGCATGGATGAGGGTGGTAGAAGAAAAGTGGAATGGGTGCTGGGGGTGAAGGGGGGTGTTGTTTTAGTCCTTTCATTTACAGATTCATGATCAGCAGGGGATGGTGAGGAAAAAGAGAATGACAGACTGATGGCATGGGAGGGCTGTACCGATTGCCCACTGTGAAACCTACTATATATATATATATATATATATATATACTGTATAATAGATAAACCACTCTAAGGTGTGCGGTCATGCTCTGATATGCGCATGCCTTGGTGTGCATTGTACGTGTCAACCACCCAAGGCGTGCATATATCAGAGCAAAACCATACACCTCAGAATGGTTTATCTATTTTATAAAATGTCAAAACTGTTTTGGGAGGGTAAAAGTACAGGTGTGCGGTCACACTCTAATATTCACACGGTCATTTGATGTGTTTTATACAATCTTATAAAATGGGCTCAAGAAATTGTGTAACCTGATTAGCTACAACATCTTCTGAGCCATGTCCTTATCAGAAGATATTGTAGTCAACCAGCACTACCCTCCACTCCTGAGCCTGATTACAAAAACAGATCAGTGAGCTGTGCCAACCCAAAACAAATACACAGGCTGGCACAGCTCATAGCGAGGACAGGCCACTTCCTGCCTGGCAGTGCTAAATGCACATCTGTAAAACCCTACCAAGAGCACAAATGCCAACCAGTATAAAAACTCTAAAACATCTTCCTAATTTAAACTGTAATCTCTGCTTTTATTGTTACAGAAATTCACAAGCTTCAAAATGTCTCCACCGATCCATCTGCCGTCCTTCCATGGTCTCCTTCGTTATTGATACACCAAACACCAAACAAAACAGCCTACTTCCTCCATCTTCATAGTATTGTCCAGTGTGACTTAACAGAAAATTATACAAAACACTACAGCAGCTTGTAAACTCGACAGACATTTCTTTTCCTTAAAAAAAACGAACCCGGAAATGACAGTCTACGGTCGCTGGTGATGGACACACTCGCTCCCAGTCAGCCAGCCCTATAATCCTAACCAAAGAAAAATTATTTAAAAAGATATAGCTCTAAAATATTAAAACAACCAACAAAGAATTTTCTATATCTATCTCTTTGTGCATGCGTGCGTGCATGAGTGTGTGTGTGTGTGTGTGTGTCTCAGGACGGACAGGCAACGACGAGAAACAACACCTGGACATGTTCATTCCCATTGCCTCTAAGTCAAACATATAAAATAAAACAAAGAAAAAAAACAGTTTTCACCAATTCTGCTGGTTGGTAGAGCAGACACACTCAGTGTGTGCTTAATAGAGACACAGACAAACACAATCACTCTGTAGGGACTTTTATTAAAGAGCTCCAGGCCAACACATGGACTATTTTTTTCTTTTTCTACTGATAACATCATATTTTGTAATTTTTCATGTGCCCTTTTTACCGCACAAAGCCCATTTTATAAGCACCATAACACACTCCGAGGTGTGGGTTATCGCCTGATAAGAGCACACCCATGGGGCATAAGGCACTCGGTGCAAGCACCTTGTGCCTTAGAACATCCCTGGGCATGCTCTTATCAGGTGATAACCCACACCTCATCATGTGTTATTGCTTGCAGAACATTGGATTTGGATGATTATTTGTTCACCATTTTATAAATATCTATATATATATTTCTTATTAGGGACATTACAAACTGCTGCCCCCTTTAAAAAAGAAGAAGAAAGGAATCAGAAATAAAAGAAAATCTGCATCAACAGTTTTTACAGACTGTGACCAATCATAAAGTGTTTTTGCTTTACAAGTAGTGATAATTTGATGCATAATGGGATTGACAGACACTGTCCCTTAAACATCACATGCCAACTGCTGCAGCTACATTAAATGTTCCTTAAGTTAATATGTGGTGAGGAAACCACTTTTTATGTTGATTGCGCGCATGCGAAAGAAACATGTTGTGACAGGTTTGTACAGAAGCAGGCTGTGGAGGCGTGGCACTGTTGTGATCAATGCCCCACAGCCTGCAGAGGCTTGCCCCGATTCCCCCAATGCCGTGGCACGCTGCTGCTGACACTAGTTCAGCCAGTGTGCCACAACTTTCAAAAAATCCAGCCGCTGCAATCAGAGGCCGCCTTGTCATTGCAGCGTCAGTCATCCGCTGCAGTGAGGGAGCGACCCGTCATTGCAGGGCGGGATGTAAAGCCCTGAGATTGTTTGTGAACATGGCGGTGGCTTGGTGCCATGTTCACAAACAATATACCCGTCCCCCTCACCATGTTTAGTTGCCGACGGGAGCCCCAATCCCCGTCGGCATTCTGTGCCCCCCCCGGTTTTATTCCTGCCGACGGGGTGCCCAATCCCCATCGGCTGTAGTGGCCCCACTGTTTGTTTTGTTGCGATGGGAAGCCCTCCCCATCGGCATTCTATTACCCACCCTTTTTGTTCCTGCCTATGGGGGTGCCCAATCCCCGTCGGCATAACAATACCCCCGGCCCCACCCCTTCGCCGACGGGGGTGCCCTATCTCCCATCAGCTACTGCTGCCCCCGAATGGGAGCCACTGGTGGCACACTGGAAACATAGAAACATAGACTTTGACAGCAGATAAGGACCGCTAGGCCCATCTAGTCTGCCCATTTCCCTACCTACAGGATAGGCCGCAGATCCTAGTTAACCAACAGCCTATATCTTCCTGCCCCCCACAAGAATTGCCTTATGTCTGTCCCATGCATTCTTGAATTCTCCCACAGTTTTAGACCCCACAACTTCCTCAGGAAGGCTGTTCCATGCATCCACTACCCTCTCTGTGAAATAATACTTCCTCACATTGCCCCTGAACCGCCCTCCTTCTATCTTTAAATCATGTCCCCTTGTTCTTGCAAGTCTCTTTTTCTGAAAGATGCTACCCTCTTGGACTTTGTTGATTCCCTTGAGGTACTTGAAAGTTTCTATCATGTCCCCCCTCTCCCTTCTTTCCTCAAGGGTATACATATTAAGCTCCTTTAGTCTCTCCTCATATGGGCTTCTCTTGCAGACCCTGCACCATTTTAGTTGCCCTCCTCTGGACTGCCTCTATCCTGTCTATGTCCTTGCGGAGATGGGGTCTCCAGAACTGGACACAGTATTCCAGATGGGGTCTCACCAACTGGCTGTACAGAGGGATAACAACTTCCTGTTTTCTGCTGCTGATGCCTCTCCCTATACATCCCAGTATACCCCGGCCCTCCCTACTGCCTTCTCACATTGCTTGCTAACCTTAAGGTCATCTGATATGATTACCCCAGGTCCCTTTCCTGTTTTGTTGTTGTTACTACCTCCCCACCCATTGTGTATTCTTCCCTGGGTTCTTGTTTCCCAGGTGCATTATTTTGCACTTTTTGCATTGAATCCTAGCTGCCATCGTCTGACCATTCCTCCAACCTTGCCAAGTCCCTTTTCATCCTTTCCACGCCTCCTTGTGTATCAACCCTGTTGCAGATCTTTGTGTCATCTGCAAAAGGCATACTTTCCTTCCAGTCCCTCTGCAATGTCACTGATGAAGACATTAAAAGGACTGGACCCAATCTGAACCCTGTGGTACCCCACTGGTAACGCCCTTTCTTCAGAGTGGACTCCATTTACAATTACCTTCTGTGTCCTGTTGTCCAGCCAATGTTTTACCCAGGCTACCACCCTGGGACCCACTCCCAGGCTGGTTAATTTGACTAATAATCTTTTGTGTGGGACTGTGTCAAATGCCTTGCTAAAGTCTAGGTAGGCCATGTCACAGCCCTCCCTGGTCTACTACTTTGGTCACTCAGTCAAAGAAATCTATTAGATTCGTCTGACGCGGCCTTCCGCTGTGAACCCATGCTTCCTTGAATCCTGTGCTCCACTGACCTCTAAGTACTCAATTATTCTTTCCTTCAAAGTGACTCCATCACTTTCCCTACCACAGAGGTCAGACTGACAGGTCTGTAGTTTCCTGCCTCTGTCTTGGTCCCACTTTTGTGAAGGGAATCACATCCACCTTCCTCCAGTCCTCGGTACCACACCATCCTCCATGATTTATTAAAAGAGTAGCCAGTGGTTTCACTAGTTCCTTCCTTAATTCTTTTAGAATTCTGGGGTGAATTCCATCAGGACTCATTGCTTTGTCCACCTTCAGTTTTAGGAGTTCTTGCAGAACCCTTTCTTCTGTGAAAGGACTGGGATCGACCCCCTATCAAGGTAGGGAAGCCCACTCCAGTGTGCAGAGGCCCTGCAAAGTGGAAGCGGTCCTCCGGCGTCCGGTTTTGTCCCTGGAAAGCAGGAAACCGTCCCTCGGCGCTCGCCCTGCCTCCACCGCACCCACCACTGCACGCCCTGCCTCCCCACACCCCCCTTACCCCATACTTACCTGATGAGCTTGGCGCGACGATCTTCGGTGGACCGGGAACACGTCTGCAATCTTCAAAGCCGACCGCGAACTGACGAAATGCCGGTAAGCTGTATAATGTAATAGATAGGGGTTTTTCAACTGTACTGCATATCTCGGGCATTTTTGGGAATTATTTCACCAAATTTTCAACATGGGGTTTTTGGGACCCCTCCTCATGAATTCTTGAACTATCATGGCGTTAATTGGGGCGGAAAGGTGATTTAGCGGTCACTGCGCAGAATCACCTTTCGGGACCGGTTAACAAAATGACAGTGCCAGTGTTCATGAGGTGGGCTCTCAAAAAGCATGTTTCAAATTTGTGGGAAAAATCAAAAATGACTGTTTTCTGGCGCCTGTGCAGTTGCTCGCGCGCTCATAACTTTATGAATTTGTAATATTTTCATGCCAGATTTTCAACATTGGCATTTTGTCACACCTCCTTGTGAACAGTACAGCTGTCATTGTTCACATCCTGGCAGAACTGTGTTTGCACTTCCGGTGCAGAATAGCACAGTGCTCTGGAAATCAGTGTTTGGGACAAATTAAAAAATGACAGTGACACTGTTCATGAGTAGAGGTCCTGAAATGGCTATGTTGAAAATTTGGTATGACACTCCATAAAATGACTGTAAGTGCAGTCGTTGCGCGGTTACCGCGCTGCAGCTCGTAAGTTCCAAATTTATAATATTTTCACTCCAGATTGCCAACATTGCTATTTTCCCACACCTACTTATGAACAGTAAAGCTGTCATTTTTCCCATTCTGACTGAAATGTGTTTTCGCACTTCTGGCGCAGAATAGAGTGGCCACTGTGGGAAATCACTGTCCGGGACAGATTAAGAAAATGAGAGTGATACTGTTCATGAGCAGAGGTCCTAAAATGCCTATGTTGAAAATTTGGTGATAATACCCCATCGACTGACTGTGTTACAAGTGTGCGTTGCACACTTTCCATGCACCCTTGTAACTTCGCAGATTTGTCATATTGTCATGCCACATTTTCACCAGTGGATTTTTCCCACACCTCCTTATGAGCAGCACAGCTGTCATTTTCCACATCCTGACCAAAATGTGTTTTCACAGTTCCGGCGCAGAATAACGCAGTCACTGTGGGAAATCACTGATCGGGACAGATTAAGAAAATGACAGTGGCACTATTCATGAGCAGAGGTACTAAAATGCCTATGCTGAAAATCGGGTGACGAAACTCCATGACATGACTGTGTTACAAGCATGCGTTGACCTGTTTCCACACACCCTTGTAACTTCACAATATTGTGATATTTTCACCCCACATTTTCAACAGTGGCATTTTTCCACACCTCCTTATGAACAGTATAGCTGCCATGTTTCACATCATGGCTACAATGTGTTTTAGCACTCCTGCCGCAGAATAGCACAGTCGCTGTGGGAAATCACTGTGTGGGACACATTAAGATCGAATGAGTGAGAGGGGGGAGTGACCGCACTCAACTGAGCTCTGTCGAGACTGCTAAGGATTTGTTTACGGTCAGAGAAAGGGCCCAACGCAAGAGCCCAGTACAAAAGGGCAGCCTTCAGCACTGGGAGAAACAGAATGAGAGAGTGAGTGAGGGAGGGGCAGTGAGCAAATTCACCGGAGCTCTGTCAGGACTGCTGCGGATTTCTTTGTGGGCAGAAAAAGGCACCAATGCAGGCAGGAGTCCCATACAAAAGGGCCACTTGCAGAGCCAGGACAAACAGAATGAGCGTATGAGACAGGGAGACTGAGCGACCTCAACAGAGCTCTGTCAGGACAGCTGCAGATTTGTTTGTGGGCAGACAAAGGTGCCAGTGCATGCAGGGGCCCAGTACAAATGGGCAGCCTGCACTGGCAGGGAAACCAGAATGAGTGAGTGACAGAGGGGCAGTGAGCGAGCTCAACAGAGCTGTATTGTAAGTGCTGCAAATTTCTTTGTGGGCAGAAGAAGGCAGTAACACAGGCAGGAGTCCAACGAAAAAGGGCATCCTGCAGTGCTGGCAGAAATGGAATGAGTGCGTGAGCGAGCTAAACGGAGCTTTGTCGGGACTACTGCAGATGTCTTTGTGGGCAGACAAAGGCGCCAACAGAGGCAGGAGCCCAGTACAAAAGGGAAACCTACAGCGCCAGGACAGACAGAAAGAGTGAGTGACACAGGGGGAGTGTGGAACCTTAACGGAGCTCTGTCATGACTGCTGCGGATTTCTTTGTTGGAGGAAAAGGTGCCAACGCAGGCAGGAGCCCAGTACAAAAGGCCACCCTGCAGCACTGGCAGAAATGGAACGAGTGAGTGAGAGAGGAGGAATCAGCAGGCTCAACAGACCTGTGTCAGGACTGCTGCAGATTTCTTTGTGGGCAGGAAAAGCCCCCAACACAGGCAGGAGCCCAGTACAAAAGGGCAGCCTGCAGCACCAAGAGAAACAGAATGCACGAGTGAGAGAGGGCGAGTGACCCACCTCAATGGACTTCTGTCGGGACAGCTGCAGAACTCTTAGTGGCCAGAACAAGGTGCCAATGCACGCAAGAGCCCAGTACAAAACAGCAGCCTGCAGCACCGGACGAAACAGACTGAGCGACTGACAGAAGGCCAGACAGCATGGTCAACACACCAATGCAATCAACATTCGGCATTGACAAATGCTTGTTTATTTATGTGACTGAAATACAGATTTTATTGACATATCAGCTGGAAAGATGCATTGTCTTAGAAAGTTGTATATATTACTTCAATTTGCCAACAAAAATGTTGGTATATGTACTCATTATCTTAGAAAATGGCATGCATCATTTGCCAACAACAATGACTGGCATTTTGTTTTATTCAAATGTCTTGACTGACTACATTATGACATAGTGGGCCAGATATTCAAAGCTTTGCACGGTCCGCAAACAGTTTGCACAGGAATAGTGCGGGATTAGCGCTGGTCTGCCATATTCAAAAGGCCAACTAGCACGAGCAAACAGCAGTAGCGCCAGGCTAAGCATAATGATATGCAAGGGGCATAGTGAACATGAATAAATGTGCTATGAGATATTCAGCGACTAGCGCCATGCTAAGGTGTTTAGCATGACATAGAGCGACCCATAGCGTGGTACAATTTGCCGCCCAGGAAAAGCTGGTCTTAACCCTGGGCAAACAGCTTTGCGTGCTTTGCACGGTGCTATCTCAGCATTATTGCGGCTTGGGTGGCTCTAACATATGAGTATGACACTTAGAAACTGCTAGACATGGAGGACACATGCTGCTCACTGATGGCACCACCATGATGCCATCAGCTGCCACCAGTCCGAGCCAAGCACAGACAGTGAGGGGTGATCTGACCCACAGGGGACAGCATGGTAGTGTGGCTATATAGCACACACCTGCAGACCATATGTCTGTGGCGCATAACAGATGCCAGCAGACACATGCAGCACTGTGGGCATGGTGGCCAGTGAGGGGAGGGTGTATATGTGGCCAGACCTCACCACAGCCCAGGTGTGTCCACAAGGCTGGGACACATCGCTCAGTGCACATGGACCAGTAGTGGCATTACGCCACCACCTGTGTGCCTGTTGGATCCTACATGCCCCCTCAGCCACCTACCACACAACTGTACAGATGTCATAGCACACACTGCTGGCCATGTACATGACACTGTGTGCATCCCATGCCACAGGTGCAGCAACTGTGGATCACACAACAGCGTGATAGTACTGTCCACTGTCAGTAATTACCTGCAAGCTGTGCCTGTCACTGTGTACAGTGCAGTGGTCATCACTGTCCTACATATCATAGGCAGTGCCGTGTCCCTCACGCTACCAGCCTCTTGCTACTGTAGTGTCTGCTGTGCACTGTAGCATGACCTACAGTGTGACGGTTGCATGCAGCACTACCACCACCTGTGCCTATGCTGTGTTGTCCCCTGGAGTACGATATGCTATGCTATGCTGTACTGTTTACATGAAGCTTGCAGCTATCATCATGCACTGCCTGACTGGCCTACAGGTGGAGTTGCGGTCGGAACTGACCAGCCCCTGTACCTCCTGACTGACCTACAGGTGGAGCTGTGGGACCCTGTAGTAACACTGTGCAAACTGCATGCAAATCAGGGTATGATGAGATGCTAATGTGGCTGTTTGCCCAGAGACTATCTAAGTAGGCTCATTTACATGTCACTTTTGAATATGGCAAAGTTTAGCATTGGGCTAACGTGTTTGCACTGGGCAAACTGCTTAGCTCTGCGCTAAAGCTGCACTAACGTTGGGGAATATTATACAGTTTTGATCACTGTTTTTTCATGTGTGCTGCTGCCTGCAGCTGTACTGGGTCCATGCATTTGCCAGAACACACATTGGCCACATAGTTCCTCTCTACCTACTCTCACTTTGCTGTGCACTGTGTTGTTATTGTGGTTTGCACTTCCTGGTTGCTGTATTTAGTGCTGTCTTATTCTAGAGCTATGTTTGCCCTGCACTCCCAGCCCAGTTTGCATGGCCTCATTCCCATGCTATATTCAGAAGCTGTTTGGCCCGGGCTATTCCTTCTAAATATAGCTTGCTTTGTGCTCTGGGCTAAGTCTGCCCGCCAGGCAGTGCTAATTTAGCCCAGGGGCAAACCTTTGAATATCTGGCCCAATAGGTTTTGCAACAGTTCCACATGCTACAGCTGCAGTATCTTGCCTTAGCTATGTGATTAGTTTATCTCCCAGTTGATGAAGATCAGTGAAGCTCAGCAGACAATAAGGCTAGGGAGTGGAACGCATTTGATGAATGCCTCCTAGGATTGCCCATTGTTTCTGAGCTGTTGCTTCTGGTTGTTTCTGGTTGATAGCTTTTTATTATCTGACCACTATTTCAGTAGCAGGTACAGCAGACAGTAAGGATCGGGGCTGGACTGCTCTTAGCATATGCTTACTAAGGGTGCACTTTGTGTCTTAGCTGTTGCTTCCAGCTGAGAGCTTTCTATTAGTCGACCACTATTTCAGTTGTGGTACAGCAGTACAAATGCTGACCTACACACAACAGCCAGGAATTCTGAGTAAGTGTTCCAACTGCTCCTTATGCAGAGGAAACGGTCCTGGCTGGGACTGAGCAGAGTGATCAAGGAGAGAAGTCAACTCAGCAGAGATAGGAGCCTAGACTGTATATTCCAAGGGGGAACTTATGCAAACAGAAAAACTGTCAAGGAATACCTGTTTTTTCACCTGTCTGAGTCTGCTCTCCCTCTGTCATTGGTCTCTCACTAGCCAGTGAAGATCAGCAGACAGTACAGCTACTGGCTGGACCGCACTTAACATATGCCTACTAAGGTTACCAGTTGTTTTTGGCTGTGAGCTTGCTATTAGCCAACCACTATTTCAGTAGTGGGTACAGCAGACAGTAAGGCTAGGGGCTGGACCATTTTTGGCATATGTCTTCTAGAGGTGTCCTTTGTGTCTGAGCTGTTGCTTTCTATTAATTGACCACTATTTCATTAGTGCACAGTAGTACAAATGCTGATTTACATAGAGTGGCCATGAATTCTGGGTAAGTGTTCCCACTGCTCCTTATACTTAGAAAGGAGCAGCTGGCTGGGTCTGAGTAGAGACATCACCTCAGCAGATATAGGAGCCTGGACTGTGCATTCCAATGGGGAATCACCCAGGTAGAACTGCTGTTAAGGAACCTTTGCTACTGTCTCCTTCTGTGATTCATCTCTCTGTCAGCCAATGAAGATTAGCAAACCTCAGCATACAGCAAAACTAGCCAGCACTTGAATTATAGAGTTTCCCTTTGTATCTGAGCAATTGCTTCTGATTATTTCTGGCTGAGACCTTTCTATTAGCCGACCACTATTTCAGTAGTGGGTACAGCAGACCAGTCTTGGCGTATGCCTCCTCGGGGTCCCTTTGTGTTTGAGCTGGTGTATCCAGCTTAGACCTTTCTTTTAGTCAAACACTATTTCATTAGTGATACCGCAGTGAAAATGATGATTTTCATACAGCAGCCAGGAATTCTGGGTAAGCATTCAAACTGCTCCTTATGCTGAGAAAGCAGCTGCTGATTGAGTCTGAGCAGAGCAATCGAGAAGAGAAGTCTCTTCAGCAGAAATAGGAGCCCAGTCTGTGCACTCCAAGATGGATTCACCCAGATAGAATTGCTGTCAAGGAATCCCTGCTTCTGCATCTGTCACAATATGGCTTCCCACTGTAACTGATCTCTCTCCTAGTTAGTGAAGATCAGCAGACAGTAAGGCGAGGGGCTGGACCTTACTTGGCATATACCTCCTAGGATTACTTTTGCATCTGAGCTGTTGTGTCTGACTGAGAGCTTTCTATTAGGTGACTACTATTTCAGTAGTGGGTAGAGCAGACAGTAAGGCTAGGCCCTGAACCACTCTTGGCATATGCCTCCTAGGGGTGCCCTTTGTGTCCAAGTAGCAGCTTCCAGCTGAGAGCTTTGTATTACTCAACCACAATTTCAGTAGTGGTACAGCAGTAGCACAAATGCTGATTTACACACAGCAACCAGGAATATTGGGTAAATGTTCCAACTGCTCCTTATGCTGAGAGAGCAGCCGCTGGCTGGGTCTGAGCAAAGCAATCGAGGAGAGAAGTCGCATCAGCAGAGACAGGAGCCCAGACTGTACACTCCAAGGGGAATTCACCCAGGTAAAACCACTGTCAAGGAATCTCTGTATCTGCACACTTCAGAGTCTCTGTCAGTGAAGCTCAGCAGACAGTAATGCTAGGAGCTGAACCGCACTTAGCATATGTCTAGTAAGGTTTTTCTTTCTGTCTGAGCTGTTGCTTCTGGTTGTTGCTGACTGAGAGCTTTCTATTAGCTGACCACTATTTTAGTAGTGGGTACAGCAGACAGACAGGCTTGAGGCTGGACTGCTCTTGGTGTATGCCTCAAAGGGGTGCCCTTTGTGTCTGCGCTGCTGCTTCCTGCTGAGAGCTATCTATTATTCGACCACTATTTCAATAGTTGTATAGCAGTACAAATGTTGATTTACATACAGCAGCCAGAAATTCTGTGTAAGTATTCCAGCTGCTCCTTATGCTGAAAGAGCAGCCGCTGGCTTGGTGTGAGCAGAGTGATTAAGAAGAGAAGTCACCTCAGCAGAGACAGGAGCCTGGACAGTACACTCCAAGGAGATTCACCCAGGTAGAACTGCTGTTAAGGAATTGCTACTTCTGCACCTGTTGGAGTCTGCCTTCTCTCCATAATTGGTCATTCTCCCAGTCGGTGATGATCAGTGATGCTCAGCAAACAATAAGGATAGGGGTGGGACTGCTTTTGGCATATGCCTCCTAGGAGTGCCCTTTCTGTCTGAGTTGTTGCTTAAAGCTGAGAGCTTTCTATTAGTTGACCACTACTTCAGTAGTGGTACAGCAGTACAAATGCTGGTTTACAAAAAGCAGCCAGGAATTCTGGGTAAGTGTTCCAACTGCTCCTTATGCTGAAAGAGCAGCAGCTGACTGGGTCTGAGCAGATTGATCAAATAGAAGAATCTCTTCAGCAGAGATAGGAGCCCATACTATGCACTCCACGGCAGATTCACCCAGATAGAATTGCTGTTAAGGAATCCCTGCTTCAGTATCTGCCTTCTCACTGTAACTGATCTCTCTCCTAGTTGATGAAAATCAATGAAAATCAGCAGACAGTAAGACATGGGGCTAGATTCCACTTAGTATTTGCTTCCTATGATTACCTTTGTATCTGAAATATTACTTCTGATTGTTTCTGACTAGGAGCTTTCTATTAGCTGACTACTATTTCAGTAGTGGGTAGAGCAGTAAGTAAGGCTAGGCCATGCCATGGACCACTCTTGGCATATCCCTCTGATGGGTGCCTTTGTGTCTGAGCTGTTGCTTCCAGCTGAGGGTTTTCTATTAGTCAACCACTATTTTAGTAGTGGTACAGCAGTACAAATGCTGGTTTATACATAGCAGCCAGGAATTCTGGGTAAGTGTTCCAACTGCTTCTTATGCTGAGAGAACAGCTGCTGACTGGGTCTGAGCAGAGTGACTGAGGAGAGAAGTTGCATCAGCAGATATAGGAGCCCAGACTGTGCACTATAAGGGGGATTCACCCAAGTAGAACTGCTGTCAAGGAATCCCTGCTTCTGCACCTGTCTGAGATTGCCTTCCCTCTGTGATTGGTGTCTCTGCCAAGTGGTGGTAAGAACAAAAATGATATAACTGTCAGACATTAGGGTTATGGTTAGGGACAGGGATAGGGTTAGGATCAGTATTAGGATGTTATTGATATGACTATCAGACATTAGGGTTAGGGATAGGGTTAGGAGGAGACTGATATGACTGTCAGACAGGGTTAGGTTCAGGGTAAGGGTTAGGGTTAGGGTTAGGCTTGGGTTTAGAGTTAGAGTTAGGGCGATGTTGATATGACTGTCAGACATTAGGGTTGGGGTTAGGGTTAGTGTTAGGGATAGGATGATATTGATATGACTGTCAGTCATTAGGGTTAGGGTTAGGATTAGGATGATATTGGTATGAATGTCAGACATTAGGGTTAGGGATAGGGATAGGGTTAGGGTTAGTTTTAGGCCAATATTGGTATGATTGTAGACATTAGGGTTAGGGTTTGGGTTAGCGTTAGGGTGAGGTTAGTAATAGGATGATATTGATATGACTGTCAGACATTAGGGTTAGAGTTAGGGGAAGGGTTAGCATTAAGGTTAGGATGAAATTAATATGACTGCCACACATTAGGGTTATTGTTAGGAATAGGCTTAGGGTTAAGGTTAGTATTAGGATCATATTGGTATGACTGTCAGACATTAGGGTTAGGGTTATGGTTAGGTTTAAGATTAGGACGTTACTGACATGTCTGTCAGACATTATGGTTAGGGTTAGGGATAGGGTTAGGATTAGGGTTAGGCTTAGGGTCAAGTATAGGGTTAGGGTTAGGGTTAGGGTTAGGACGATATTGATATGACTGTCAGACAGTAGTGTTAGGATAAGGGATAGTGCTAGTGTTAGGGTTAGGTTTAGGATGTTAGTGATATGAGAGTCTGACATTAGTGTTAGGGTTAGGGATAGGGTTAGGGTTAGGACGATTTAAGGTTGAGGCTAGGGTTTGGTTTAGGGATAGGGATAGGGACAAGGTTAGAAATAGGACGATATTGATATGACTGTCAGACATTAGGGTTAGGGTTAAGATGATGTTGTTATGAATGTCAGACCTTAGGGTTAGGGTTAGTGTTAGTGTTAAGGTTAGGGATAGGGTTAGGGTTAGAAATAGGGTTAGGGTTAGGGGTTAGGGTTAGGTTTTTGTTAGGACAATATTGATGTGACTGTTAGACATTAGGGTTGGGGTTAGGGTTAGGATTAGGGTTAGGGTTAGGGTAAGGGTGAGATTGATATGACTGTCAGACATTAATTTTAGGGTTAGGGTAAGGGTTAAGGTTAGGATGATATTGATAAGGCTGTCAGTCATTTGGGTTAGGGTTATGGTTAGGGTTAGGACGATATTGATATGAGTGTCAGACGTTAAGGTTAAGGTTATTGTTAGTTGTAGGGTTAGGGTTAGGGTTAGGACAATATTAATATGACTGTCAGACATTAGGGTTAGGGTTACTGTTAGGGTTAGGGTTGGGGTTGGGGTTATTGTTAGGGTTTGGGTTAGGGTTGTGGTTTGAGTCAGGGTTAGGGTTAGAACGATATTGATATGACTGTCAGACATTACAGTTAGGGTTAGGGTTAGGGTTAAAGTTGGGACAATTTTGATTTGACTGTCAGACATTAGGATAAGGGTTAGGGATAGGGCTATTGTTAGGGTTAGGTTTAGAATGATATTGATATGACTGTCAGAGATTAGGGTTATGGTTAGGATTAGAGTTAGGACGATATTGATATGACTGTTAGACATTAGGGTTATGGGTAGGGTTAGGGTTAGGGTTGAGGGAGATTGCGGTTTCTCAGAACTGACCAGCTCAGCTCTTTCGATCTGTGGACAGACTGTGCAACCCAGCCTGTCTGCAGGTTCAAAGAGCTTTTTCACAAGTTGAGTGTGATGAGGTTGCTCGCTTCTTTGCGGCTAAGGTGGCCGACATCAGGGCAGCTCTCCAGGCTGCACCTTCTATGGGAGAAGCTGTGAATCAGTGCCTAACCGCAGCCTCTAGACCCTCCTGGAGTTCCTTTGACCGGCCTGAGTTCTTCGATGTCATGAGGATTGTCCAGAATATGCGTCCTACATGCTGTAGTTTAAACCCTAGCTTGACTTCCCTAATAAAGAGTTGTTATAATACTATCAGCTCAGTCCTAGCACAGATAGACTGGTTCTCCCTGGAGATGGGTGAGTTTCCTAGCTCCCTGAAGGAGGCTGTGGTAATGCCCCTCCTGAAGAAAGCTTCCTTGGACCCAGACTACCATGTTAACTACAGACCGATCTCTAACCTTCCCTTTGTGGGGAAAGTTATTGAGAAAGTAGTGGCCGTATAGCTGGTGAACCATTTAACCACCCATGACATCTATGAACTACTCCAGTCTGGTTTTTGCAAGAGGCATATTACCTAGACAGTGCTGGTTCGGGTTCTCAATGATCTTCTGATAGCAAGAGATCAGAAAAGCCGCTCCATCTTGGTTCTTCTTGATCTTGCTTCAGCTATTGACACTGTGGACCATGGGGTACTTCTCAAATGCCTGGAGTTCATCTGTGGCCTGTCTGGTACAGTCCTCAGGTGGTTTAGATCCTCCCTCACAGGCAGAACCCAGAGGGTGGTGTTGGGGATTAGTTCTTCCCGCCCAGTCTCTCTGTCTTGTGGGGTTCCCCAAGGTTTGGTGTTGTCCCCCATGTTGTTCACAGTGTACATGCTACCCCTCGGAGACATTGTAAAAAGGTATGGGCTGAGGTTTCATTGCTATGCAGATGATACCCAGCTCTGCCTATCTTTTGCACCTGATCTGGATAGTTCTCTCTTGGTATTTAACAGCTGCCTCACTGAAATCCAGTGCTGGATGAATTCAAGCTGGCTGAAGTTGAACTCAGAGAAGACTGAGGTAATGGTTGTGGACCTGTATCGCAGGATAGAGGGGACAGGAGTTGGTTTACCCTCGGGAATCTTTCTGGGAGGTGTCCAGCTCCCTACCTCTGAATAGGTGTGGAACCTGGGGGGGAATTTTGACAATGAGCTGACACTGTGTTCGCAGGTGTCGGCAGTTGTCAAATCATCCTTTTACCATCTGAGGAACATCCCCAGGATTAAACGCCTTGTTCCATCCAGTGATCTGCCTACATTGGTCCATGCCTTTGTGACCTCGCATCTTCATTACTGCAACTCCCTTTATTTAGGGCTTCCTGGGGTTGATATCTGCCACTTGCAGCTCATGCAGAATGCTGCGGCCCGGTTATTGATGGGTACTTCTTGTACCTGTCATATTTCTCTGGTTCTCTGCGATTAGCACTGGCTGCCAATACAGTGGCGGATCACCTTTAAAGTTTGTCTTATAACTTATAAAGCCCTACATGGACTGGGCCTGGACTTCTTGAAAGAGCTTCTGGTACCCTACTGCCCCAAGTGATCACTCCACTTGGCGGACGAGGGGTTGCTAGAAATTCCGAGGGTTTCTTTAAAATCTTCAGGGGCTCGGGCTTTTACGTATGCTGCCCCTGTCCTCTGGAATTCTCTACCTCATCTGCTTCAGCAGTGTGCATCAGTGGAGGAATTTAAAAAGGCCTTAAAGACCTATTTATGGTCTAAGATTTATTTTGATTGATATGTTATTATATCTTTACAAGCTCAGTAATTTTAGTTTTTTCCATCTTGTTTTTATGTGTAATTGTTGTAAGGCACCTTGATTTTAAGAAAGGTGTGGTATAAATAAAGATTTATTATTATTAGGGTTAGGGTTAGGATGATATTGACATGACTGTCAGACATTAGGGTTAGGGTTAGGGTAAGGATTAGGACGATATTGATATGATTGTCAGAGATTAGGGTTAGGATTAGGGTTAGGGTTAGTGTTAGGACGATATTCTTATGACTGTCAAACATTAGGGTTTGGATTAGGATTAGGGTTAGGGTTTTGGTTAGGATGATATTGATATGACTGTCAGACACTAGATTTAGGGTTAGGGTTAGGGTTAAGGTTTAGGTTAGGGTTAGGACGATATTGATATGCCTGTCAGACATTAGGGTTAGGGTTAAGGTTAGGGATAGAGTTAGGGTCAGGGTTAGGATTTGTATTAGAGTTAGGACGATATTGATATGACTATCAAACATTAAGGTTAGGGTTAGGATTAGGGTTGTTTTTAGGGTTAGGGTTGGGTTTTTGTTAGTTCAAGTTCAAGTTTATTGTAGGAAAACTCTGTTGAGCAAGGTCATTCACAAGGAGGTTCTTTGACACAGACAGGTAGTTACAGATTGCATAATCAAAAGAACTGTACAAATTCAAGTACCGAATTATGGGCAAGCATTAACATGTTGCATAAAAATGACAATGACATAGAAAAATACAAAACAGGAAAAAAAGTACTAAGTACTTGTTTCGGAGTAACAAGGCAGCTAATTTCTAGATAAGTAAGAGGAAGCAGTTAGTTAGGGTTAGAACAGTGAGCTAGGATTTAGAAGGAGCTGCATGGATCTTTTAATTTTGCTGCAGCCAACCTTATAAATAGGCTGACTGGGACAGTACCGGGAAGCTTTAGTACACCTTGGAGCTGGTTCCAGATAGTTGGGAGTATGTTCGATATGGCCCACTTGCTGAGTGAGGTGCGAGTTCTCAGTACATCGAGGAGGAGGAGGAGGTCATTTTTCGTAAAAGAGTAGGTGCTATGGGAAATAAGGAAAAGGTTGTGAGATAGTTAGGGAACTTGTTCAGGAGTAGCTTAAAAGTCCAGATACCAGCAGGAATCATACATTTAGTTGACAGTGATGTCCAGCCAGCGGCTAGGTATAAATCACAATGGTGGGTTCGGTAGGGTAGGTTTGTCATGCACCATATGGCGGGGTGGTAGAGGACATCTAGCTTGCTGAGTCCTGAGGACACTGCAGAGGAATAGATTACATCTCCATAGTCGAGTAGCAGCAAGAAAGTGGCCTGGACCAGCCTAGTTCTTGTATCCAATGGAAAGAGAGACTTGTTACGGAAGAAGAAACCTAGCCTAAGTTTTAGCCTCTCTGCCAGATTGCAAGGTGGTCATGAAAGGAAAGCTTGTTGTCTAGCCACACACCAAGATATTTGAATTAGGAGGTGATTTCAAGGTGTTCACCTAGGGAGGTAGTGATGAATTCTTTGTGCGTGATTGCAAGGGAAGTGGAGGTGGTGTTTGGGGAAAAGATCAGGGCCTTAGTTTTATTGGCATTGAGGAGTAGTTTGGCATTGATTAGGTTGATTTCTAGTTGTGCAAAGTTGGCTTGAAGTACATCCCTCACTTCAGCCAGTGTAGGGCCTGATGTATACAGTACAGTATCATCAGCAAAGAAATGCACATGAGACTGGGATATGTGTGCGTCAAGGTTATTGATGTACAGGGAGAAGTGGATGGGACCAATTATGGAGCCTTGTGGGACTCCTCTAACAACTGGGAGGGATGCAGAAAAGAGGACATCAGCTTTTACTTTCTGGGTCCTTACAGATAGGTAACTGGTAAACCACTGGGTAGCAAGGGGTGTGCGTCTTCAGTACTTTTATTAGGCTTGTAACTAACAGATTGTGATTGACAGTGTTGAACTCTTTGCTGAGATCTAAAAATACTGTGCCAGTAACTTTTCTGGAGTCCATGACTGTGATCCATTCATTGGTAACTTTGGCCAGAGCAGTGACTGTACTATGGGCCGGAAGCTGGATTGTGCATAGTTGAGGATTGAAGATGATTTGATATGGAGTTTCATTTGGGAGTAAACTAGCTTTTCAAGGACTTTGGAGAGGACAGGTAACATTGAGATGGGCCTATAATTGTTTAGGTCACATAGATCCCCTGACTTGAATAATGGGAGGATATGGGCAGATGTCCAGCAGGATGGAACAGTGGCAGTGGAAATGGAAAGATTGAATATGCGGAGGATAGGTGCAGTGAGGTCCAGATAGCCTAGTTTAAGAAAAAAAAGGTTCTAGACTATCACCCCCTGCACTCTTTGAATGTCTATGTTAAGAAGTGAATCTTCGACTTCTTTATAGCTAAGCGGGAACAACTGGAGTGGGCAGGTCAAAGTTTGTGAGTCAATATTATTACAATCTTGGTTGCTACCACAGGCAGCATAAGATGAAGAGTCGAAAACTAGGCCAGCAGTTACAAAGTGACTGTTGATTTCCTCAAGGATTAGGCATCTGTTTTCCACAGCCCTACCTTCACTGAGGCTCTTCAGCGGGATGGAGGGGGCCTCAGGCCAACCGTTGATGGACTTTAGTGTCTTCAAGATTTTTTGAGAATTCCCTTTTGCCTGTTCAAGGGTGGAGACATAATAGTTGGCTTTGCCTGCATGGATTTGTTTAACTCATGTGTTTCTAGCTGCTATGAATGCTTGCAAGTCAGCTGGGCTTTTGGATTTTCTAGCCTTAGCCCAGAGTTTATCATGGCATAGGAGTGTACCCTTGAGATCTGATGTAAACCATGAGCTGGATGTTTTACGCATGCTGACTTTGGTCAAAGGGGCATGCTTGTTGGCCAGTGCAGTGAGATTGTCATTAAGGACAATGACTGCCTCATCGATCGTTTTGGCAAGGAAGAGGTCTTGCCATCTAATTTTGCTCAAGTCGGATAAGTAGTCCGATGCATTAGACTTGTGAAAGGACCATTTAGTTATGAGTGTTGGTTGCTGTCAGGCTATAATTTGTGATCTTGTACAAACAAACACCCCATGAACACTCATGTCATTAGGTTAGGGTTAGGGTTAAAGTTAGGAAGATTTTGATATGACTGTCAGACATTAGGGGTAGGGTTTATGCTAGGGCTAGGGTTAGTTTTAGGGTTAGAACGATATTGATATGACTGTCTGAAATAAGGATTAGGGTTAGGGTTGGGGTTGGGGGTAGGACAATATTGATATAACTGTCAGAGGTAAGGGTTAGGGTTAAGGTTCAGGTTAGAATGATTTGGATATGTCTGTCACTCTTGTCATTGCAGAAGTTAGGGATAGGGTTAGGGTTAGGACGATATTGATATGACTGACTGATAAGACTGTCAGAAATTAGGGTTAGGGATAGGGTTAGGGTTAAGGCTAGGGCAATTTTGATATGACTGTGAGACATTAGGGTAAGGGTCAGGGTTAGGGTTAGGATTAGGACAATACTGATATTACTGTCAGACATTAGGGTTAGGGTTGGGGATAGAGTTAGAGATAGAATTAGGACAATATTGATATGACTGTCAGACTTTAGGGTTAGGGTTAAGGTTATGTATAGGGTAAGGGTTAGGGCTAGGATGATATTGGAATGTCTGTCGGACATTATTGTTAGGGTTCGGGTTAGTGTTAGGTTTAGGGTTAGGATGATATTGATATGACTTTCAAACTTTAGGATTAGGATTAGGGTTAGTGTTAGGACAATATTGATATGACTTTCAGACATTAGGTTTAGGAATAGGGTTAGGGTTAGGACGATATTGATATGACTGTAAGACTCTAGAGTTAGGGTTAGAGTTAGGATGATATTGATTTGACTGTCAGACAGGGTTAGGCTTAGGGTTAGGGTTAGGATGATATTAATACTACGGTCAGATATTAGGGTAAGGGCTAGGGTTAGGCTTAGAGAAAGGATTAGGACAATATTGATATTACTGTCAAACATTAGGGTTAGGGATAGAGTTAGAGTTGGTGTTACTGTTATTGTTAGGGTTAGGGTTGGGCTGTGCATTAGGGTTAGGGTTTGGACAATATTTATATGAATGTCAGAAATGAGGGTTAAGGTTAGGGTTAAACTTAAGGTTAGAATGATTTTGATATGACTGTCAGACATTAGGGTAAGGGTTAGGGTTAGGATGATATTGATTTGACTGTCAGACATTAGGCTTATGGTTAAGGTTAGGGTTATGACCATATTGATATGACTGTCAGAGATTAGGGTTAGGGTTAGGCTGAGGATTAGGATGAGATTTATATGACTGTCAGACATTAGGATTATGGTTAAGGATAGGGTTAGGGATAGTATTAGGACAATATTGATATTACTGTCAGACATTAGGGTTAGAATTAGGGTTTTGGTTATGGTTAGGGTTAGGGGTAAGATGATATTGATATGTCTGTCGGACTTTATGGTTAGGTTTTTTGTTAGTGTTAGGTTAATGGTTATGATGATATTGATATGACTTTCAGACAGTAGGATTAGGGTTAGGGTTTGGGTTAGGACAATATTGATATGACTGTTGGACATTAGGGTTAGGAATAGGGTTAGGGTTATGGTTAGGACGATATTGACATGACTGTCAGACACTAGAGGTAGGGTTAGGGTTATTACAGTATTGATTTGACTGTCAGACTGGGTTAGGTTTAGGGCTAGGGTTAGGATGATAGTGATATTACTGTCAGATATTAGGGTAAGGGTTAGGGTTAGAGTTAGGGACAGGGTTAGAGTGATATTGATATTATTGTCAAACATTAGGGTTAGGGTTAGAGTTAGGGTTTGGGTTACTGTTATTGTTAGAGTTAGGGTTGGGGTGTGCATTAGGGCTAGGGTTAATGTTTGGACGATGTTGATATGACTGTCAGAAATTAGGGTTAAGGTTAAGGTTAGGATGATTTTGGTATGACTGTCAGATATTAGTGTTAAGATTAGGGATAGGAATCGGGTTAGGGTTTGGTTTAGGACCCTGTTGATATGACTGTCAGACATTAGGGTTAGGGTTATTGTTAAGATTAGGATGATATTGATATGACTGTCAGATTTTGAGGTTGAGGTTAGGGTTAGGTTTTGGGACAGAGTTAGGGTTAGGGATAGGATAATGACAATATTGTTATGACTGTCAGACATTAGGGTTAGTGTTATGGTTGGGATTACAGTTAGGGTTAGGGTTAGGATGATATTGATATGACTGATAGATCTTAGCTTATTGCTAGGGTTAGGGTTAAGGAAAGGGTTAGGAATAGTGTTAGGGTTTGATTAGGATTAGGATGATATTGATATGACTGTTAGACATTAGGGTTAGGGTTAGGGTTGGGGTGAGGGTTAGGATTAAGGTGAGGGTTAGGATAAGGATCAGATTGATATGACTGTCAGACATTAGGGTTAGGTTTAGGACGATATTGATATGGCTGCGAGACGTGAAAGTTAGGGTTATGGTTAGTTTTAATGTTAGGTTTAGGGTTAGGACAATATTGATATGACTGTCAGACATTAGGGTTAGGGTTAAGGTTAGGACGATACTGATATGAGTGTCGGATACTAGGGTTAGGGTTAGGGTTAGGATGATATTAATATGAATGTCAGACATTAGGGTTAGGGTTAGGGTTATGGTTAGTGTTAGGGTTAAGGTTAGGGTTAGAGTTAGTGTTAAGGTTAGGTTTAGAGTTAGGGTTAGGGTTTGTGTTAGGGTTAGGATAAACTTGATATGTCTGTCAAGTATTAAGGTTAAGGTTAGGGCTAGGGTTACTGTTAGATTAAGGACAATATTATAAGACCATCAGACATTAGGGTTAAGGTTAGGGTTAGGGTTGAGGTTAGGGTAAGGTAAGGGTTAGGATTAGGATGATATTGATATGAATGTCAGACATTAGGGTTATGTTAGGGTTATGGTTAGGATGATACTGATATGACTGTCAGACATTTGGATTAGGTTAGGATGATACTGATATGACTGTCAGACATTAGGGTTAGGGTTACGACCATATTGATATGACTGTCAGACATTAGGGTTAGGGTTAGGCTGAGGATTAGGATGAGATTCATATGACTGTCAGACATTAGGGTTATGGTAAGGGATAGGGTTAGGGATAGTATTAGGACAACATTGATATGACTGTCAGGCATTAGGGTTAGGGTTATGGTTAGGGTTAGGGGTAAGATGATATTGATATGACTTTCAGACATTAGGATTAGGGTTTGGGTTAGGACAATATTGATATGACTTTCAGACATTAGGTTTAGGAATAGGGTTAGGGTTCGGACGATATTGAT
The DNA here is from genome assembly GCA_016271365.2 of Neoceratodus forsteri. Lineage (NCBI taxonomy): Eukaryota > Metazoa > Chordata > Ceratodontiformes > Ceratodontidae > Neoceratodus > Neoceratodus forsteri. Next base: position 687,086,065 of record CM057456.1, read on the forward strand.
ATGACTGTAAGACTCTAGAGTTAGGGTTAGAGTTAGGACGATATTGATTTGACTGTCAGACAGGGTTAGGCTTAGGGTTAGGGTTAGAATTATATTAATTTTACGGTCAGATATTAGGGTAAGGGCTAGGGTTAGGTTTAGAGAAAGGGTTAGGACAATATTGATATTACTGTCAAACATTAGGGTTAGGGATAGAGTTAGAGTTGGTGTTACTGTTATTGTTAGGGTTAGGGTTGGGCTGTGCATTAGGGTTAGGGTTTGGACGATATTTATATGAATGTCAGAAATGAGGGTTAAGGTTAGGGTTAAATTTAAGGTTAGAATGATTTTGGTATGACTGTCAGACATTAGGCTTATGGTTAAGGTTAGGGTTATGACCATATTGATATGACTGTCAGAGATTAGGGTTAGGGTTAGGCTGAGGATTAGGATGAGATTTATTTGACAGTCAGACATTAGGGCTATGGTTAAGGATAAGGTAGTATTAGGACAATATTGATATGTCTGTCAGACATTAGGGTTAGGATTAGGGTTTTGGTTATGGTTAGGGTTAGGGGTAAGATGATATTGATATGTCTGTTGGAATTTATGGTTAGGTTTTTTGTTAGTGTTAGGTTTATGGTTACGATGATATTGATATGACTTTCAGACAGTAGGATTAGGGTTAGGGTTTGGGTTAGGACAATATTGATATGACTGTTGGACATTAGGGTTAGGAATAGGGTTAGGGTTATGGTTAGGACGATATTGACATGACTGTCAGACACTAGAGGTAGGGTTAGGGTTAGGACAATATTGATTTGACTGTCAGACTGGGTTAGGTTTGGGGTTAGGGTTAGGATGATAGTGATATTACTGTCAGATATTAGGGTAAGGGTTAGGGTTAGAGTTAGGGACAGGGTTAGAGTGATATTGATATTATTGTCAAACATTAGGGTTAGGGTTAGAGTTAGGGTTTTGGGTTACTGTTATTGTTAGAGTTAGGGTTGGGGTGTGCATTAGGGCTAGGGTTAATGTTTGGACGATGTTGATATGACTGTCAGAAATTAGGGTTAAGGTTAAGGTTAGGATGATTTTGGTATGACTGTCAGACATTAGTGTTAAGATTAGGCATAGGAATCGGGTTAGGGTTAGGTTTAGGACCCTATTGGTATGACTGTCAGACATTAGGGTTAGGATTATTGTTAAGATTAGGATGATATTGATATGACTGTCAGATTTTGAGGTTGAGGTTAGGGTTAGGTTTTGGGACAGAGTTAGGGTTAGGGATAGGATAATGACAATATTGATATGACTGTCAGACATTGGGGTTAATGTTATGGTTGGGATTACAGTTAGGGTTAGGGTTAGGACGATATTGATATAACAGTCAGACATTATTGTTAGGGTTAGGATTTAGACTATATTGATATGACTGATAGAGCTTAGGTTATTGTTAGGGTTAGGGTTAGGGTTAGGGAAAGGGTTAAGAATAGCGTTAGGGTTTGATTAGGGTTAGGATGATATTGATATGACTGTTAGACATTAGGGTTAGGGTTAGGATTAGGGTGAGGGTTAGGATAAGGATGATATTGATATGACTGTCAGACATAAGGGCTAGGTTTAGGACGATATTGATATGGCTGCCAGACATGAAGGTTAGGGTTATGGTTAGTTTTAATGTTAGGTTTAGGGTTAGGATGATATTGATATGACTGTCAAACAAAAGGTTTAGAGTTACGGTTAGTGTTAGGGTTACAGTTAGGGTTAGGGTTAGGGGTTAGGCCGATAGTTATATGACTGTGAGACATTAAAGTTAGGGTTAGGGTTAGGATTAGGGTTGGGGTTTTGTTGGGGTTAGGATTCAGGTTTGCATCAGGGTTAGGGTTAGGACAATACTGATATGACAATCAGACATCAGGTTAGAGTTTGGGTTAGGGTTAGGGTTAGGGCTATGTTTAGGATGATTTTGATATGAGTGTCAGACTTTAGGCTCAGGTTTATGGATAGGGCTACAGTTAGGGTTTGGATTAGGATGATATTGATATGACTGTCTGACATTATGGTTAAGGATTGGGTTAGGGTAAGGTTAGAGTTAGGGTTAGGATGATATTAATATGACTGTCAGACATTAAGGTCTGGGATAGGGATAGGTTTAGGATGATATTGATATAACTGTCAGACATTAAGGTTGTGGTTAGGATTAGGGTTAGGGTTAAAGTTAGGGATAGGATTAGGATGATATTGAGATGGTTGTCAGACTTTAGGGTTAGTGTTAGAGTTAGTTTTAGGGTTACGACGATATTGATATGACTATCACACACTAGGGTTAGGGTTAGGACGATATTGACATAACTGTCAGACATTAGGGTTAGGGTTAGGTTTAGGGTTAGGACGATATTGATATGACTGTCAGACATTAGGGTTAGGGTTAGGTTAGAATGATATTGATATGAATGACAGACATTAGGGTTAGGGTTATGGTTAGTGTTAGGGTTAAGGTTAGGGTTAGAGTTAGTGTTAAGGTTAGGTTTAGAGTTAGGGTTAGGGTTTGTGTTAGGGTTAGGACAAAATTGACATGTCTGTCAAGTATTAAGGTTAAGGTTTGGGCTAGGGTTACTGTTAGATTAAGGACAATATTGATAAGACCGTCAGACATTAGGGTTAAGGTTAGGGTTTGGGTTGGGGTTAGGGTTACGGATAGGGTTAGGATTAGGATGATATAGATATGACTGTCAGACATTAGGGTTAGGGTTACGACCATATTGATATGACTGTCAGACATTAGGGTTAGGGTTAGGCTGAGGATTAGGATGAGATTCATATGACTGTCAGACATTAGGGTTATGGTTAGAGATAGGGTTAGGGATAGTATTAGGACAACATTGATATGACTGTCAGGCATTAGGGTTAGGGTTATGATTAGGGTTAGGGTTAAGGGTAAGATGATATTGATATGACTTTCAGACATTAGGATTAGGGTTAGGGCTAGGACAATATTGATATGTCTGTCAGACATTAGGGTTAGGAATAGGGTTAGGGTTAGGGTTAGGGTTAGGACAATATTGATATGACTGTCAGACACTAGAGGTAGGGTTTGGGTTAGGGTTAGGACGATATTGATTTGACTGTCAGACTGGGTTAGCCCTAGGGTTAGGATGATATTGATATTACTGTCAGATAGTAGGGTAACAGTTAGGGTTAGGGTTAGAGTTAGGGTTGGGGTTACTGTTATTGTTAGGGTTAGGGTTGGGGTGTGCATTAGGATTAGGTTTAGGATGATATTGATATTACTGTCAGATAGTAGGGTAAAGGTTAGGGTTAAGGTTAAGGTTAGGACAATTTTGATATGACTGTCAGACATTAGTGTTAGGATTAGAAATAGGAATCGGGTTAGGGTTAGGTTTAGGACGATATTGATGTGACTGTCAGACATTAGTGTTAGGCTTAAGGATAGGGTTTGGGTTAGGTTGATATTGATATGACTGTCAGACATTAGGGTTAGGGTTATTGTTAAGATTAGGATGATATTGATATGACTGTCAGATTTTAAGGTTGTGGTTAGGGCTAGGTTAAGGGACAGAGTTAGGGTTAGGGATAGGATAATGATGATATTTATATGACTGTCAGACACTAGGGTTAGTGTTAGGGTTAGGATTACAGTTAGGGTTAGGGTTAGGATGATATTGATATAACTGTCAGACATTATTGTTAGGGTTAGGATTAAGAGAATATTGATATGACTGATTGACATTAGGTTATTGTTAGGGGTAGGGTTAGTTTTAGGCTTAGAAATAGGGTTAGGGTTAGGGTTATGAATTGCGTTAGGGTTTGATTAGGGTAAGGACAATATTGATATGACTGTTAGACATTAGGATTAGGGTTAGGGTTAGGGTTAGGGTTAGGGTTAGGATTAGGGTGAGGGTTAGGTTAAGGACGAGACTGATACGACTGTCAGACATTAGGGTTAGGTTTTGGATGATATTGATATGGCTGCCAGACATGAAGGTTAGGGTCATGTTTAGTTTTAATGTTAGGTTTAGGGGTAGTACGATATTGATTTGACTCTCAGTCATAAGGGTTAGGGTTACAGTTAGTGTTAGTGTTATGGTTAGGGTTGGGGTTTATGTTAGGGTTAGGGTTAGGGTTTGTGTTTGCGTCAGAGTAAGGGTTAGCATGATACTGATATGACAATCAGACATTAGGGGTAGGGTAAGGGTTACATGTAGGACAATTTTGATATGAGTGTCAGACTTTAGGATCAGGGATAGGGATAGGGCTAGGGTTAGGGTTAGGTTTAGGATGATATTGATATGACTGTCAGACATTAGGGTTAAGGACAGAGTTAGGGTTAGCGTTAGAGTTAGGGTTAGGATGATATTGATATGACTGTCAGACATGAAGGTTAGGGATAGGGATAGGGTTAGGACGCTATTGATATGACAGTCAGACATTAAGGTTGAGATTAGGATTAGGGTTAGGGTTAAAGTTAGGACTAGGATTAGGATGACATTGATATGATTGTCAGACCTTTGGGTTAGAGTTAGGGTTAGGGTTAGGGTAAGATTATATTGATATGACTATCACACACTAGGGTTAGGGTGAAGATCAGGACAACATTGACACGAATGTCAGACATTAGATTTAAATTTACAGTTAGGGTTAGGACGATATTGATATGACTGTCAGATATTAAGGTTAGGACGATACTGATATGACTGTCAGACAGGGTTAGGGTTAGGGTTAGTGTTAGGGTTAAGGATAGGGTTAGAAGTTAGTGTTAAGGTTATGTTTAGAGTTATTGCTAGGGTTTGTGTTAGGGTTAGGACAACACTGATATGTCTGTCAGATATTAAGGCTAGGGTTAGGGTTAGATTTAGGGTTAAGGTTAGGAAGATTTTAATATGACTATCAGACATTAGGGTTAGGGTTAGGTCTAGGGCTAGGGTTAGTGTTAGATTAAGGATGATATTGATATGACTATCAGACATTAGGGTTAAGGTTAGGATTCAGGTTGGGGTTCGTGTTCGGGTTAGGGTTAGGGTTAGGACGATATTGATATGACAGTCAGACATTAAGGTTGAGGTTAGGTTATATTTTAGTTTAGGGTTAGAATTAGGACCATATTGACATGACTGTTTGACATTAGGGATAGGGTTAGTGTTAGGGTTAGTGTTAGAGTTAGGGTTAGAATGATATTAATATGGCTTTCAGACATTAGGGTTAGGATTAAGGTTAGGTTTAGAGTTCGAGTTTGGATTCAGGTTAGAGTTCAAGTTAGGGTTAGGATGAGATTTATATGACTGTCAGACACTAGTTTTATGGTTAGGGATAGGGTTAGTATTAGGACAATATTGATATAACTGTCAGACATTACGGTTAGGGTTAGGGTTAGAGTTAGGGGTAGAGTTGAGATGATGACCTGTCTCAGACAATATGCTGGGTTTTGGGATGGTGTTGGGTTTAGGGTTGGGGACGATATTGATATTGAAATTAGGATTAGGGTTAGGATTAGAGATAGGGTTAGGACGATTTTGATATGACTGTCAGCAATTAAGGTTAGGGTTAGGGTTAATTTTTAGGGATAGGACAGAACTGACATGACTGTAAGACATTAGGGTTAGTGTTAGGGTTAGGGTTAGGGATAGGGTTAGGATTAGGGTTAGGATTAGGATTAGGATTAGGGTTAGGGTTAGATTTAGGGTTGGGCTAGGGTTAGGATGATATTGATATGACTGTCAGGCATTAGGGTTATGGCAAGGGTTGGGGTTAGGGTTAGGATGATATTGATATGACTGTCAATTAGGGTTAGGGTTAGGATTAGGATTAGTGTTAGGGTTAGGATGATATTGATATGGCTGCCAGACATTAAGCTTAGAGTTTTTGTTAGTTTTAGTGTTAGGTTTAGGGTTAGGATGATATTGATATGACCGTCAAACATTAGGGTTAGGGTTACAGTTAGTATTAGGGTTAGGGTTAGGGGTTAAGCTGATATTTTTATTGGCTGTCAGACATTAAGGATAGGGTTAGGGTTAGGATTAGGGTTGGGGTATTTGTTAGGGTTAAGGTTAGGGTTAGGGTTAGACTTAGGACAATATTGCTATGACAATCAGACATTAGGGTTAGGGTTACATTTAGGATGATTTTGATATGAGTGTCAGACATTAGGGTCAGGGTTGAGGAATTGGGACTAGTGTTAGTGTTGGGTTTAGGACAATATTGATATGCCTGTCAGACATTAGTTTTAGGACGATATAGATCTGATTGATTGATATGACTGTCAGATATTAGGGTTAGGGATAGGGTTAGGATTAAAGCTTTGATGATATTGATATTACTGTCAGACATTGGGGTTTCGGTTTGGGTGGGGTTCGGGTTGGGGTTATTAATAAGGTTAGGGTAAGGGTTGAGATTTGGGTTAGGTTAGAGTAAGGGTTAGGACGATATTGATACGACTGTCACACATTAGGGTTAGGGTTAGGTTAAGGTTAGACTATTTTGCTATTACTGTCAGAAATTAGCGTTAGGGTTAGGGCTATAGCTAGGATTAGTCTTAGGTTTAGGTTGATACTGATATGATTGTCAGACATTAGGGTTAAGCTTAGGGATATTGTAAGGTTTAGGGTTATGGTTAGGGTTAAGATGATATTGATATGACTGTCAGACATTAAGGTTAGGGATAGAGTTAGGGTTAGGGTTAGGATGGTATTGATATTACTGTCAGCTATTAAGGTTGAGGTTAAGGTTAGGTTTAGGATTAGAGTTAGGGTTAGGATTAGGACAGTATTGATATTAATGTCAGACAAAAGGGTTAGGTTTAGGATGATATTCATATGACTGTCAGACATTAGGGTTAGGGTTAGGACCATATTGATATTTTATTTAGTTTTTGTTGACCGGGTAAGTGCACTAGGCAAATCCTGCCTATTTTCAGGCACGACCCAGGGGAGGGGGATACAGATGAATGCCAACTGACCTTGAACCAGATTAAGCTGTTGGTGGTATTTTTAGTGAATGAGGGAAATTTTGCCAGGACACCGGGGAAATTCCCCTACTCTTTTCGATAAGTGCCATGGGATCTTTAACATCCACCTGAACTACCACCAATCCAGGCAGATGGGACCTCGGTTTTAACGTCTCACCGAAGCGGCACCTCAAGTGCAGCACCCCTCTCATGCTGCACTACAGTGTCAGAACTGGGATAGTAACCCAAGTGCCAGATGTGGGAACTGAACCCACAGCCTCTGATCTCCCAGCCTCAGGCCGAGTGTGCTACCTACTGAGCCACTGACATGCTGATATGACTGTCAGACATTAGAGCTAGGGTTATAGTTAGGCTTAGGACAAGATTTATATGACTCTCAGACATTAGGGCTAGGGTTAGGGTTAGGGTTATGGTTAGTGTTAGTGTTAAGGTTAAGTTTAGAGTTAGGGTTAGGATGTGTGTTAGGGTTAGGATGACATTGATATGTCTGTCAAATATTAAGGTCATGGTTCGGGGTAGGCTTAAGGTTAGGAAGATTTTGATATGACTGTCAGAGATTAAGGTTAGGGTGAGGTCAAGGGCTAGGTTTAATGTTAGATTAAGGACGGTATTGATATGACCATCAGACATTAGGGTTAAGGTAAGAGTTAGGGTTCAGGTTAGAATTAGGGTTAGGACAATATTGATATGACTGTCAGACATTAAGGTTGAGGTTAGGTTAAATTTTAGGTTGGGTAAGTGTTAGAATTAGGACCATATTGATATGACTGTCTGACATTAGGGCACGGGTTAGTGTTAGAGTTAGCGTTATGGTTAGAATGATATTAATATGACAGTCAGGCATTAGAGTTAGGGTGAGGGTTAGGGTTAGGTTTAGAGTTTGAGTTAGGATTCGGGGTTAGAGTTCGATTTAGGGTTAGGATGAGATTTATATGACTGTCAGACACTAGCCTTCTGGTTATGGATAGGGTTGTGGTTAGTATTAGGACAATATTGATATAACTGTCAGACATTATGGTTAGGAAAAGGGTTAGGGGTAGGGGTAGGGTTAGGGTTAGGATGATATTGACCTATCTCTTAGACAATATGATTAGGATTTGGGATAGTGCTAGGATTAGAGTTAGGACTATATTGATACTGAAAATAGGATTAGGGTTAGGGTTAGGATTAGGGCTAGGGTTAGGACGATATAGATATGACTGTCAGCAATTAAGGTTAGGGTTAGGGTTAATTTAAGGGATCGGATGGAACTGATATGACTGTCAGACATTAGGGTTAGGGTTAGGAATAGGTATAGGATTAGGATTAGGGTTAAGGTTAGGATGATTTTGATATGACTCTCAGTAATAAAGATTAGGGTTAGGGCTAATTTTAGGGATAGGACGGAACTGATATGACTGTAAGATATTAGAGTTATGGCTAGGGTTAGGGTTAGGGTTATGGTTAGGGAAAGAGGTAGGGTTAGGATTAGGGTTGGATTAGGGTTAGGACAATATTGATATGACTGTCAGACATTAGGGTTAGGAATAGGGTTAGGGTTAGGGTTAGGACGATATTGATTTGACTGTCAGACAGGGTTAGGCTTAGGCTTAGGTTAGGATGATATTGATATTGCCGTCAGATATTAGGGTAATGGTTAGGGTTATGGTTAGGGTTAGGGATAGGGTTAGGACGATATTGATATTACTGTCAAACATTAGGGTTAGAGTTAGGGTTGGGGTTATTGTTATTGTTAAGGGTTAGGGTTGGGGTGTGCATTAGGATTAGGGTTATGGTTAGGACAATATTGATATGACTGTCAGAAATTAGGGTTAAGGTTAGGGTTAAGGATAAGGATAGGATGATTTTGATATGACTGTCAGAAAATAGTGTTAGGTTAGGGATAGGAATAGAGTTAGGGTTAGGTGTAGGACGATATTGATATGACTGTCAGAGATTAGTGTTAGATTTCAGGATAGGCTTAGGGTTAGGACGATATTGATATGACTGTCACACATTAGTTTTAGGATTAGGTTTAGATTAAGGTTAGGACTATTTTGATATGACTGTCAGACTTTAGCATTAGGGTTAGGACTAAAGCTAGGGTTAGGCTTAGGTTTAGGTGGATATTGATATGACTGTCAGACAGGGTTAAGTTTAGGGATAGTGTAAGGTATAGGGTTAGGGTTAAGATGATATTGATTTTACTGTCAGACATTAAGGTTAGGGATAACGTTAGGGTTAAGATGGTATTGATATTACTGTCAGCTATTAAGGTTGAGGTTAGGGTTAAGTTTAGGGTTAGAGTTAGGGTTAGGATTAGGACAATATTGATATTAATGTCAGACATTAGGGTTAGGGTTAGGACGATTTTGATATGACTGTCAAACATTAGGGTTAGGGTTTCAGTTAGGGTTAGGACCATATTGATATAACTGTCAGACTTTAGGGTTAGGGTTATGTTTAGGCTTAGGACAAGATTTTTATTACTGTCAGACATTAGGGTTATGGTTAGGGATAGGGATAGTATTAGGACAATATTGATATGACTGTCAGACTTTAGGGTTAGGGTTAAGGTAATGTGTAGGGTAAGGGTTAGGGCTAGGATGATATTGGAATGTCTGTCGGACATTATTGTAAGGGTTCGGGTTAGTGTTAGGTTTAGGGTTAGGATGATATTGATATGACTTTCAAACTTTAGGATTAGGATTAGGGTTAGGGTTAGGACAATATTGATATGACTTTCAGACATTAGGTTTAGGAATAGGGTTAGGGTTCGGACGATATTGATATGACTGTAAGACTCTAGAGTTAGGGTTAGAGTTAGGACGATATTGATTTGACTGTCAGACAGGGTTAGGCTTAGGGTTGGGTTAGAATTATATTAATTTTACGGTCAGATATTAGGGTAAGGGCTAGGGTTAGGTTTAGAGAAAGGGTTAGGACAATATTGATATTACTGTCAAACATTAGGGTTAGGGATAGAGTTAGAGTTGGTGTTACTGTTATTGTTAGGGTTAGGGTTGGGCTGTGCATTAGGGTTAGGGTTTGGACGATATTTATATGAATGTCAGAAATGAGGGTTAAGGTTAGGGTTAAATTTAAGGTTAGAATGATTTTGGTATGACTGTCAGACATTAGGCTTATGGTTAAGGTTAGGGTTATGACCATATTGATATGACTGTCAGAGATTAGGGTTAGGGTTAGGCTGAGGATTAGGATGAGATTTATTTGACAGTCAGACATTAGGGCTATGGTTAAGGATAAGGTAGTATTAGGACAATATTGATATGTCTGTCAGACATTAGGGTTAGGATTAGGGTTTTGGTTATGGTTAGGGTTAGGGGTAAGATGATATTGATATGTCTGTTGGAATTTATGGTTGGGTTTTTGTTAGTGTTAGGTTTATGGTTACGATGATGTATATGACTTTCAGACAGTAGGATTAGGGTTAGGGTTTGGAGTTGGGACAATATTGATATGACTGTTGGACATTAGGGTTGGGAATAGGGTTAAAGTTATGGTTAGGACGATATTGACATGACTGTCAGACACTAGAGGTAGGGTTAGGGTTAGGACAATATTGATTTGACTGTCAGACTGGGTTAGGTTTGGGGTTAGGGTTAGGATGATAGTGATATTACTGTCAGATATTAGGGTAAGGGTTAGGGTTAGAGTTAGGGACAGGGTTAGAGTGATATTGATATTATTGTCAAACATTAGGGTTAGGGTTAGAGTTAGGGTTTGGGTTACTGTTATTGTTAGAGTTAGGGTTGGGGTGTGCATTAGGGCTAGGGTTAATGTTTGGACGATGTTGATATGACTGTCAGAAATTAGGGTTAAGGTTAAGGTTAGGATGATTTTGGTATGACTGTCAGACATTAGTGTTAAGATTAGGCATAGGAATCAGGTTGGGGTTGAGTTTGAGGACCCTATTGGTATGACTGTCAGACATTAGGGTTAGGATTATTAAGATTAGGATGATATTGATATGACTGTCAGATTTTGAGGTTGAGGTTAGGGTTAGGTTTTGGGACAGAGTTAGGGTTAGGGATAGGATAATGACAATATTGATATGACTGTCAGACATTGGGGTTAATGTTATGGTTGGGATTACAGTTAGGGTTAGGGTTAGGACGATATTGATATAACAGTCAGACATTATTGTTAGGGTTAGGATTTAGACTATATTGATATGACTGATAGAGCTTAGGTTATTGTTAGGGTTAGGGTTAGGGAAAGGGTTAAGAATAGCGTTAGGGTTTGATTAGGGTTAGGATGATATTGATATGACTGTTAGACATTAGGGTTAGGGTTAGGATTAGGGTGAGGGTTAGGATAAGGATGATATTGATATGACTGTCAGACATAAGGGCTAGGTTTAGGACGATATTGATATGGCTGCCAGACATGAAGGTTAGGGTTATGGTTAGTTTTAATGTTAGGTTTAGGGTTAGGATGATATTGATATGACTGTCAAACAAAAGGTTTAGAGTTACGGTTAGTGTTAGGGTTACAGTTAGGGTTAGGGTTAGGGGTTAGGCCGATATTTATATGACTGTGAGACATTAAAGTTAGGGTTAGGGTTAGGATTAGGGTTGGGGTTTTTGTTGGGGTTAGGATTCAGGTTTGCATCAGGGTTAGGGTTAGGACAATACTGATATGACAATCAGACATCAGGTTAGAGTTTGGGTTAGGGTTAGGGTTAGGGCTATGTTTAGGATGATTTTGATATGAGTGTCAGACTTTAGGCTCAGGTTTATGGATAGGGCTACAGTTAGGGTTTGGATTAGGATGATATTGATATGACTGTCTGACATTATGGTTAAGGATTGGGTTAGGGTAAGGTTAGAGTTAGGGTTAGGATGATATTAATATGACTGTCAGACATAAGGTCTGGGATAGGGATAGGTTTAGGATGATATTGATATAACTGTCAGACATTAAGGTTGTGGTTAGGATTAGGGTTAGGGTTAAAGTTAGGGATAGGATTAGGATGATATTGAGATGGTTGTCAGACTTTAGGGTTAGTGTTAGAGTTAGTTTTAGGGTTACGACGATATTGATATGACTATCACACACTAGGGTTAGGGTTAGGACGATATTGACATAACTGTCAGACATTAGGGTTAGGGTTAGGTTTAGGGTTAGGACGATATTGATATGACTGTCAGACATTAGGGTTAGGGTTAAGGTTAGAATGATATTGATATGAATGACAGACATTAGGGTTAGGGTTATGGTTAGTGTTAGGGTTAAGGTTAGGGTTAGAGTTAGTGTTAAGGTTAGGTTTAGAGTTAGGGTTAGGGTTTGTGTTAGGGTTAGGACAAAATTGACATGTCTGTCAAGTATTAAGGTTAAGGTTTGGGCTAGGGTTACTGTTAGATTAAGGACAATATTGATAAGACCGTCAGACATTAGGGTTAAGGGTTAGGGTTTGGGTTGGGGTTAGGGTTACGGATAGGGTTAGGATTAGGATGATATAGATATGACTGTCAGACATTAGGGTTAGGGTTACGACCATATTGATATGACTGTCAGACATTAGGGTTAGGGTTAGGCTGAGGATTAGGATGAGATTCATATGACTGTCAGACATTAGGGTTATGGTTAGAGATAGGGTTAGGGATAGTATTAGGACAACATTGATATGACTGTCAGGCATTAGGGTTAGGGTTATGATTAGGGTTAGGGTTAAGGGTAAGATGATATTGATATGACTTTCAGACATTAGGATTAGGGTTAGAGGCTAGGACAATATTGATATGTCTGTCCAGACGATTAGGGTTAGGAATAGGGTTAGGGTTAGGGTTAGGGTTAGGACGATATTGATATGACTGTCAGACACTAGAGGTAGGGTTTGGGTTAGGGTTAGGACGATATTGATTTGACTGTCAGACTGGGTTAGCCCTAGGGTTAGGATGATATTGATATTACTGTCAGATAGTAGGGTAACAGTTAGGGTTAGGGTTAGAGTTAGGGTTGGGGTTACTGTTATTGTTAGGGTTAGGGTTGGGGTGTGCATTAGGATTAGGTTTAGGATGATATTGATATTACTGTCAGATAGTAGGGTAAAGGTTAGGGTTAAGGTTAAGGTTAGGACAATTTTGATATGACTGTCAGACATTAGTGTTAGGATTAGAAATAGGAATCGGGTTAGGGTTAGGTTTAGGACGATATTGATGTGACTGTCAGACATTAGTGTTAGGCTTAAGGATAGGGTTTGGGTTAGGTTGATATTGATATGACTGTCAGACATTAGGGTTAGGGTTATTGTTAAGATTAGGATGATATTGATATGACTGTCAGATTTTAAGGTTGTGGTTAGGGGCTAGGTTAAGGGACAGAGTTAGGGTTAGGGATAGGATAATGATGATATTTATATGACTGTCAGACACTAGGGTTAGTGTTGAGGGTTAGGATTACAGTTAGGGTTAGGGTTAGGATGATATTGATATAACTGTCAGACATTATTGTTAGGGTTAGGATTAAGAGAATATTGATATGACTGATTGACATTAGGTTATTGTTAGGGGTAGGGTTAGTTTTAGGCTTAGAAATAGGGTTAGGGTTAGGGTTATGAATTGCGTTAGGGTTTGATTAGGGTAAGGACAATATTGATATGACTGTTAGACATTAGGATTAGGGTTAGGGTTAGGGTTAGGGTTAGGGTTAGGATTAGGGTGAGGGTTAGGTTAAGGACGAGACTGATACGACTGTCAGACATTAGGGTTAGGTTTTGGACGATATTGATATGGCTGCCAGACATGAAGGTTAGGGTCATGTTTAGTTTTAATGTTAGGTTTAGGGGTAGTACGATATTGATTTGACTCTCAGTCATAAGGGTTAGGGTTACAGTTAGTGTTAGTGTTATGGTTAGGGTTGGGGTTTATGTTAGGGTTAGGGTTAGGGTTTGTGTTTGCGTCAGAGTAAGGGTTAGCATGATACTGATATGACAATCAGACATTAGGGGTAGGGTAAGGGTTACATGTAGGACAATTTTGATATGAGTGTCAGACTTTAGGATCAGGGATAGGGATAGGGCTAGGGTTAGGGTTAGGTTTAGGATGATATTGATATGACTGTCAGACATTAGGGTTAAGGACAGAGTTAGGGTTAGCGTTAGAGTTAGGGTTAGGATGATATTGATATGACTGTCAGACATGAAGGTTAGGGATAGGGATAGGGTTAGGACGCTATTGATATGACAGTCAGACATTAAGGTTGAGACTAGGATTAGGGTTAGGGTTAAAGTTAGGACTAGGATTAGGATGACATTGATATGATTGTCAGACCTTTGGGTTAGAGTTAGGGTTAGGGTTAGGGTAAGATTATATTGATATGACTATCACACACTAGGGTTAGGGTGAAGATCAGGACAACATTGACACGAATGTCAGACATTAGATTTAAATTTACAGTTAGGGTTAGGACGATATTGATATGACTGTCAGATATTAAGGTTAGGACGATACTGATATGACTGTCAGACAGGGTTAGGGTTAGGGTTAGTGTTAGGGTTAAGGATAGGGTTAGAGTTAGTGTTAAGGTTATGTTTAGAGTTATTGCTAGGGTTTGTGTTAGGGTTAGGACAACACTGATATGTCTGTCAGATATTAAGGCTAGGGTTAGGGTTAGATTTAGGGTTAAGGTTAGGAAGATTTTAATATGACTATCAGACATTAGGGTTAGGGTTAGGTCTAGGGCTAGGGTTAGTGTTAGATTAAGGATGATATTGATATGACTATCAGACATTAGGGTTAAGGTTAGGATTCAGGTTGGGGTTCGTGTTCGGGTTAGGGTTAGGGTTAGGACGATATTGATATGACAGTCAGACATTAAGGTTGAGGTTAGGTTATATTTTAGTTTAGGGTTAGAATTAGGACCATATTGACATGACTGTTTGACATTAGGGATAGGGTTAGTGTTAGGGTTAGTGTTAGAGTTAGGGTTAGAATGATATTAATATGGCTTTCAGACATTAGGTTAAGGATTAAGGTTAGGTTTAGAGTTCGAGTTTGGATTCAGGTTAGAGTTCAAGTTAGGGTTAGGATGAGATTTATATGACTGTCAGACACTAGTTTTATGGTTAGGGATAGGGTTAGTATTAGGACAATATTGATATAACTGTCAGACATTACGGTTAGGGTTAGGGTTAGAGTTAGGGGTAGAGTTAGGATGATATTGACCTGTCTCTCAGACAATATGGCTAGGTTTTGGGATAGTGTTAGGTTTAGGGTTAGGACGATATTGATATTGAAATTAGGATTAGGGTTAGGATTAGAGATAGGGTTAGGATGATTTTGATATGACTGTCAGCAATTAAGGTTAGGGTTAGGGTTAATTTTAGGGATAGGACAGAACTGACATGACTGTAAGACATTAGGGTTAGTGTTAGGGTTAGGGTTAGGGATAGGGTTAGGATTAGGGTTAGGATTAGGATTAGGATTAGGGTTAGGGTTAGATTTAGGGTTGGGCTAGGGTTAGGATGATATTGATATGACTGTCAGGCATTAGGGTTATGGCAAGGGTTGGGGTTAGGGTTAGGATGATATTGATATGACTGTCAATTAGGGTTAGGGTTAGGATTAGGATTAGTGTTAGGGTTAGGATGATATTGATATGGCTGCCAGACATTAAGCTTAGAGTTTTTGTTAGTTTTAGTGTTAGGTTTAGGGTTAGGATGATATTGATATGACCGTCAAACATTAGGGTTAGGGTTACAGTTAGTATTAGGGTTAGGGTTAGGGGTTAAGCTGATATTTTTATGGCTGTCAGACATTAAGGATAGGGTTAGGGTTAGGATTAGGGTTGGGGTATTTGTTAGGGTTAAGGTTAGGGTTAGGGTTAGACTTAGGACAATATTGCTATGACAATCAGACATTAGGGTTAGGGTTACATTTAGGATGATTTTGATATGAGTGTCAGACATTAGGGTCAGGGTTAGAGGTAGGACTAGTGTTAGTGTTAGGTTTAGGACAATATTGATATGCCTGTCAGACATTAGTTTTAGGACGATATAGATCTGATTGATTGATATGACTGTCAGATATTAGGGTTAGGGATAGGGTTAGGATTAAGGCTTTGATGATATTGATATTACTGTCAGACATTAGGGTTTCGGTTGGGGTAGGGTTCGGGTTGGGGTTATTATTAAGGTTAGGGTAAGGGTTGAGATTTGGGTTAAGGTTAGAGTAAGGGTTAGGACGATATTGATACGACTGTCACACATTAGGGTTAGGGTTAGGTTAAGGTTAGGACTATTTTGCTATTACTGTCAGAAATTAGCGTTAGGGTTAGGGCTATAGCTAGGATTAGTCTTAGGTTTAGGTTGATACTGATATGATTGTCAGACATTAGGGTTAAGCTTAGGGATATTGTAAGGTTTAGGGTTATGGTTAGGGTTAAGATGATATTGATATGACTGTCAGACATTAAGGTTAGGGATAGAGTTAGGGTTAGGGTTAGGATGGTATTGATATTACTGTCAGCTATTAAGGTTGAGGTTAAGGTTAGGTTTAGGATTAGAGTTAGGGTTAGGATTAGGACAGTATTGATATTAATGTCAGACAAAGGGTTAGGGTTTAGGATGATATTCATATGACTGTCAGACATTAGGGTTAGGGTTAGGACCATATTGATATTTTATTTAGTTTTGTTGACCGGGTAAGTGCACTAGGCAAATCCTGCTATTTTCAGAGCCTACGACCCAGGGAGGGATACAGATGAATGCCAGCTGACCTTGAACCAGATTAAGCTGTTGGTGGTATTTTTAGTGAATGAGGAAATTTGCCAGGACACGGGAAATTCCCTACTCTTTCGATAAGTGCCATGGGATCTTTAACATCACCTGAACTACCACCAATCCAGGCAGATGGGACCTCGGTTTAACGTCTCACCCGAGAGACGGCACCTCAGAAGTGCAGCACCCCTCTCATGCTGCACTACAGTGTCAGAACTGGGATAGTAACCCAAGTGCCAGATGTGGGAACTGAACCCACAGCCCTCTGATCTCCCAGCCTCAGAGGCGAGTGTGCTACCTACTGAGCCACTGACACTGCTGATATGACTGTCAGACATTAGAGCTAGGGTTATAGTTAGGCTTAGGACAAGATTTATATGACTCTCAGACATTAGGGCTAGGGTTAGGGTTAGGGTTATGGTTAGTGTTAGTGTTAAGGTTAAGTTTAGAGTTAGGGTTAGGATGTGTGTTAGGGTTAGGATGACATTGATATGTCTGTCAAATATTAAGGTCATGGTTGGTGAGAGCTTAGGTTAGGAAGATTTGATATGACTGTCAGAGATTAAGGTTAGGGTGAGGTCAAGGGCTAGGTTTAATGTTAGATTAAGGACGGTATTGATATGACCATCAGACATTAGGGTTAAGGTAAGAGTTAGGGTTCAGGTTAGAATTAGGGTTAGGACAATATTGATATGACTGTCAGACATTAAGGTTGAGGTTAGGTTAAATTTTAGGTTGGGTAAGTGTTAGAATTAGGACCATATTGATATGACTGTCTGACATTAGGGCACGGGTTAGTGTTAGAGTTAGCGTTATGGTTAGAATGATATTAATATGACAGTCAGGCATTAGAGTTAGGGTGAGGGTTAGGGTTAGGTTTAGAGTTTGAGTTAGGATTCGGGGTTAGAGTTCGATTTAGGGTTAGGATGAGATTTATATGACTGTCAGACACTAGCCTTCTGGTTATGGATAGGGTTGTGGTTAGTATTAGGACAATATTGATATAACTGTCAGACATTATGGTTAGGAAAAGGGTTAGGGGTAGGGGTAGGGTTAGGGTTAGGATGATATTGACCTATCTCTTAGACAATATGATTAGGATTTGGGATAGTGCTAGGATTAGAGTTAGGACTATATTGATACTGAAAATAGGATTAGGGTTAGGGTTAGGATTAGGGCTGAGTTGGGGACGATATAGATATGACTGTCAGCAATTAAGGTTAGGGTTAGGGTTAATTTAAGGGATCGGATGGAACTGAGTATGACTGTCAGACATTAGGGTTAGGGTTAGGAATAGGTATAGGATTAGGATTAGGGTTAAGGTTAGGATGATTTTGATATGACTCTCAGTAATAAAGATTAGGGTTAGGGCTAATTTTAGGGATAGGACGGAACTGATATGACTGTAAGATATTAGAGTTATGGCTAGGGTTAGGGTTAGGGTTATGGTTAGGGAAAGAGGTAGGGTTAGGATTAGGGTTGGATTAGGGTTAGGACAATATTGATATGACTGTCAGACATTAGGGTTATGGCAAGGGTGGGTGTTAGGGTTAGGGTTAGGACGATATTGATAGGACTGTCAGCCATTAGGGTTAGTGTTAGGGTTAGGATGATATTGATATGGCTGCCAGGCATTAAGCTCAGTGTTTTGGTTAGTTTTAGGGTTAGGTTTAGGGTTAGGACAATATTGATATGACTGTCAAACATTAGGGTTAGGGTTACAGTTAGTTTTATGGTTAGTGTTAGGGTTAGGGGTTAGGCTGATATTTATATGGCTGTCAGACATTAAGGTTAGGGTTAGGTTTAGGTTTGGGGTTTTTGCTAGGGTTAGGGTTAGGGTTCAGGTTTGTGTCAGGGTTGGGGTTAGGACAATATTGATATGACAATCGGACATTAGGGTTAGGGTTAGGGTTACGATTAGGATGATTTGGATATGAGTGTCAGACATTAGTGTCATGGTTAGGAATAGGCTAGTGTTAGTGTTAGGTTTAGGACGATATTGATATGACTATCAGAGATTAGGGTTAAGGTAAGAGTTAGGAGTAGGGTTTGGGTTAGGGTTAGGGTTAGGATGATATTGATATTGATATGACTGTCAGACATTAAGATTGAGGTTAGGTTAAGTTTTAGGTTAGGGCTAAGGTTAGAATTAGGACCATATTGATATGACTGTCTGACATTAGGTTAGGGTTAGTGTTAGGATTAGTGTTGGCATTAGCGTTAGGGTTAGAACAATATTAATATGACTGTCGGACATTAGGGTGAGGGTGAGGGTTAGGTTTAGAGTTAGGGTTCGGGGTTAGAGTTTGAGTTAGGGTCAGGTTGAGATTTATATGACTGTCAGACACTAGCCTTATGATTATGGATAGGGTTAGGGTTAGTATTAGGACAATATTGATATACCTGTCAGACATTAGGGTTAGGAAAAGGGTTAGGGTTAGGGTTAGGGGTAGAATTAGGGTAAGGATGATATTGACCTATCTCTCAGACAATATGATTAGGTTTCGGGATAGTGTTAGGTTTAGGATTAGGATGATATTAATATTGAAATTAGGATTAGGGTTAGGGTTAGGATTAGGGATAGGGTTAGGACGATTGTGATATGACTGTCAGCAATTAAGGTTAGGGTTAATTTTAGGGATAGGATGGAACTGATATGACTGTCAGACATTAGGGTTAGGGTTAGGGTTAAGGTTAGGGATAGGGTTAGGATTAGGGTTAATGTTAGGGTAAGGTTTAGGGTTGGGTTAGGGTTAGAACGATATTGATCTGACTGTCAGATATTAGAGTTATGGCAAGGGTTGGGGTTAGGGTTAGGGTTAGGATGATATTGACATGACTGTCAGCTATTAGGGTTAGGGTTAGGGTTAGGATGATATTGATATGGTTGCCAGACATTAAGGTTAGAGTTACAGTTAGTGTTAGGGTCAGGGTTAGGGGTTAGGCTGATATTTATATGACTGTCAGATATTTTTGTTAGGGTTAGGGTTGGTGTTTTTGTTAGAGTTACGATTGAGGTTCGGATTTGTGTCAGGGTTAGGGTTAGGATGATATTGACATGACAGACATTAGGGTTAGGTTTAGGGTTAGGATTATGTTTAGGACAATTTTAATATGAGTGTCAGACATTAGGGTCAGGGTTAGGGATAGAGCTAGTGTTAGATTAGGACGATATTGATATTACTGTCAGACATTAGGGTTAAAGGGTAGCATTAGGATTAGGGTTAGGATGATATTGATATGACTGTCAGACATTAGGGTTAGGGATATGGTTAGGACAATATTTATATGACTGTCAGACATTAGGGTTAAGGATAGGGTCAGGGTTAGGGTTAGGATGATATTGATATGACTGTCAAACAGTAGGATGAGGGATAGGGTTAAGGTTAATGCTTTGATGATTTTGATGTAACTGTCAGACATTAGGATAAGGGTCAGGGTTAGGGTTAGAGTTAGGATAGTATTGATATTAGGGTAGGGTTAAAGTTAGGATTAGGATTAAGATGATATTGATATCGTTGTCGGAGTTTATTGTTAGTGTTAGGGTTAGGGTTAGGACGATATTGACATGACTGCCAGACTAAGATATAGGTTTAGGTTTATGGTTAGAGTTATGGTTAGGGTTAGGGTTAGGACGATTT
Organism: Neoceratodus forsteri; assembly: GCA_016271365.2. Classification (NCBI taxonomy): domain Eukaryota; kingdom Metazoa; phylum Chordata; order Ceratodontiformes; family Ceratodontidae; genus Neoceratodus; species Neoceratodus forsteri. Next base: position 687,106,391 of record CM057456.1, read on the forward strand.
TGATATGACTGTCAGACATTAGGGTTAGGGTTAGGGTTAGGGTGAGGGTTAACGTTAGTGTTATGGTTATGGTTAGGGTTAGAGTTAAGGTTAGGTTTAGGGTTAGGGTTTATGTTAGGGTTAGGACAACATTGTTAGGGTTAAGGTTAGGAAGATTTTGATATGACCATCAGACATTAGGGTTAGGGTTAGGTCTAGGGCTAGGTTTAGTGTTAGCTTAAGGACAATATTCATATGACCATCAGACATTAGGGTTAGGGTTAGGGTTAGGGTTAGGGTTAAGGTTAGGAAGATTTTGATATGACCATCAGACATTAGGGTTAGGGTTAGATCTAGGGCTAGGTTTAGAGTTAGCTTAAGGACAATATTCATATGACCATCAGACATTAGGGTTAGGGTTAGGGTTAGGTTAAGGTTAGAACTATTTTGATATGACTGTCAGACATTAGGGTTAGGGTTAGGGTTTTGATTAGGGTTAGGATGATATTGATATAAATGTCAGACATTAGTTTTATGGTTAGGGTTAGGGTTAGGGTTGGGGTAAAGGTTAGGACAATATTGATATGACTGTCAGACATAAGGGTTAGGGTTATGGTTGGGGTTAGGGTTAGGATTAGGGTTAGGGTTGGGGATAGAGATAGGATGATGCTGATATGACTTTCAGACATTAGGGTTAGGGTTAGGGTTGGGATTAGGGTTAGGGTTGGGGTTGGGGTTAGGATAATATTGATATGACTGTCAAACATTAGGGTTAGGGTTAGGATTGGGGGGTTAGGGTTAGGACGATATTGATATGACTGTCAGACATTAGGGTTATGGTTAGGGTTGGGGTTAGAATGATATTGATATGACTGTCAGACATAAGGGTTAAGGTTACGGTTAAGGTTAGGGTTAGATTTTGGGTTAGGGTTCAGACGATATTGATATGACTGTCAGACATTAGTGTTAGGATTAGGGTTAGAGTTATGGTTAGGGTCTGGGTTATATTTTGGCTTATGGTTAGGACAATACTGATATGACTGTGCGACAATAGGGTAAGGGTTAGGGTTAGGATTAGAGTTAGAGTTAGCATTAGGGTTTGGGTTAGGGTTGGGGATAAGGTTAGGATCATATTGATATGACTGTCAGACATTAGGGTTAGGGCTAGGGTTGGGATTAGGGTTAGGAAGATATTGATATGACTGTCAGACATTAGGGTTAGGGTTACGGTTAGGATTAGGGTTGTAGTTAAGGTTAGGATGGTATTGATTTGACTGTCAGACTTTAGGGTTAGGGTTAGGTTTGGGGTTGGTGTTAGGATGATATTGATTTGACTCTCAGACATTAGGGTTAGGGTTAGGGATAGGGTTGGATTTAGGGTTAGGACAACATTGATATGACTGTCAGACATTAGGGTTAGGGTTATGGTTAGGGTTAGGGTTAGGGTTAGGATGATATTGATATGACTGTCACATATCAGGGTTAGGTTTAGGGTTAGGGTTGGGGTTAGGGTTAGAATGATACTGATATGACTGTTAGACATAAGGGTTAGGGTTAGGGTTAGGACAATATTGATATGACAGTCGGACATTAGGGTTTTGGTTAGGGGTAGGGTTAGGGTTAGGTAGACATTGACAGGTCTCTCATACATTATGATTTGGTTTCAGGATAGTGTTAGGTTTAGGGTTAGGATGATATTGATATTGAAATTAGGATTAGAGTTAGGGTTAGGATTAGGGTTACGGTTCGGACGATATTGATACGACTGTCTGCCAATAGCGTTAGGGTTAGCGTTAATTTTAGGAATAGGATGGAACTGATACGATGGTCAGACATTAGAGTTAGGGTTAGGGTTAGGGTAAGGGTTAGGATTACAGATTGGGTTAGGATTAGGGTAAGGGTTTTGGATTAGGGTTAGGGTTAGGATGATACTGATATGACTGTCTGACAATTGGTTAGGCTTAGGGTTAGTGTTAGGGTTTGGGTTAGCGTTAATGTTAGGGTTGGGGATAGGGTTAGGATGACATTGATATGAGTATCAGACATTAGGGTTAGGTATAGGGTTGGGTTAGGGTTGTGGTTAAAGTTAGGACAATATTGATATGACTGTCATACATTAGAGTTAAGTATAGGGTTGGGTTTATGGTTAGGGTTTAGATGATATTGATATGACTGTCAGACATTAGGGTTAGGGTTGGGGTTGGGGTTAGGATGATATTGATATAACCGTCAGACATTAGTGTTATTGTTAGGGTTAGGGATAGGGTTAGGGCTATATTGATATGACTGTCAGACAATAGGGTTAGGGTTAGGATGATACTGATATGACTGTCTGACAATAGGATTAGGGTTAGGTTTAGCGTTAGGGTTTGGGTTAGGGTTAATGTTAGGGTTGGGGATAGGGTTAGGATGACATCGATATGAGTATCAGACATTAGGGTTAGGTATAGGGTTGGGTTTAGGGTTAGGGTTAGGATGATATTGATATGACTGCCAGACATTAGGGTTAGGGTTAGGGATAGGGTTGGGTTTAGGGTTAGGACGACATTGATATGACTGTCAGACATTAGGGTTATGGTTACGGTTAGGGTTAGGGTTAGGGTTAGGATGATATTGATATGACTGTCACATATCAGGGTTAGGTTTAGGGTTAGGGTTGGGGTTAGGGTTAGAATGATACTGATATGACTGTTAGACATAAGGGTTAGGGTTAGGGTTAGGACAATATTGATATGACAGTCAGACATTAGGGTTTTGGTTAGGGGTAGGGTTAGGGTTAGGTAGACATTGACAGGTCTCTCATACATTATGATTTGGTTTCAGGATAGTGTTAGGTTTAGGGTTAGGATGATATTGATATTGAAATTAGGATTAGAGTTAGGGTTAGGATTAGGGTTACGGTTAGGATGTTGATCGACTGTCTGCCAATAGCGTTAGGGTTAGCGTTAATTTTAGGAATAGGATGGAACTGATACGATGGTCAGACATTAGAGTTAGGGTTAGGGTTAGGGTAAGGGTTAGGATTACAGATTGGGTTAGGATTAGGGTAAGGGTTTTGGATTAGGGTTAGGGTTAGGATGATACTGATATGACTGTCAGACATTAGAGTTAGGACGATATTGATATGACTGTCAGATATTATGGTTAGGGTTAGGTTTAGCGATGTGGTTAGGGTTGGGATGATATTCATATGACTGTCAGACATTAGGGTTATGGTTAGGGTTATGGTTAGAATGATATTGATATGACTGTCACACATTAGGGTTAGGTTTAGGGTTATGGTTAGGGTTGGGGTTAGGGTTAGGGTGATACTGATATGACTGTCAGACATTAGAGTTAGGGTTAGGGTTATGGTTGGGGTTGGGGTTAGGATGATATTGATATGACCATCAGACATTAGGGTTATTGTTAGGGTTAGGGATAGGGTTAGGGCGATATTGATATGACTGTCAGACAATAGGGTTAAGGTTAGGATTAGGGTTAGGGTTAGGACGATACTGATATGACTGTCTGACAATTGGTTAGGGTTAGGGTTAGTGTTAGGGTTTGGGTTAGCGTTAATGTTAGGGTTGGGGATAGGGTTAGGATGACATTGATATGAGTATCAGACATTAGGGTTAGGTATAGGGTTGGGTTAGGGTTGTGGTTAAAGTTAGGACAATATTGATATGACTGTCAGACATTAGAGTTAAGTATAGGGTTGGGTTTATGGTTAGGGTTTAGATGATATTGATATGACTGTCAGACATTAGGGTTAGGGTTACTGTTAGGGTTGGGTTAAAGTTAGGACGATATTGACATGACTGTCAGACATTAGGGTTAGGGTTAGGGTTGGGGTTGGGGTTAGGATGATATTGCTATGACCGTCAGACATTAGTGTTATTGTTAGGGTTAGGGATAGGGTTAGGGCTATATTGATATGACTGTCAGACAATAGGGTTAGGGTTAGGATGATACTGATATGACTGTCTGACAATAGGATTAGGGTTAGGTTTAGCGTTAGGGTTTGGGTTAGGGTTAATGTTAAGGTTAGGGATAGGGTTAGGATGACATTGATATGAGTATCAGACATTAGGGTTAGGTATAGGGTTGGGTTTAGGGTTAGGGTTAGGATGATATTGATATGACTGCCAGACATTAGGGTTAGGGTTACGTTAGGGTTAGGGTTGTGGTTAAAGTTAGGACGATATTGATATGACTGTCAGACATTAGGGTTAAGGTTAGGGTTTTGATTAGGGTTAGGACAATATTGATATGACTGTCAGACATTAGTTTTAGCATTAGGGTTAGGGTTGGGGAACGGGTTAGGACGATATTGATACGACTGTTAGACATTATTGTTAGGTTTATGGTTAGGGTTAGGGTTAAGGTTAGAACAATATTGATATGATTGTCAGACAGTAGGGTTAGGGTTAGTGTTGGGGTTAGGCTTAGGATGATATTGATATGACTGTCAGGCATTAGAGTTAGGGTTAGGGTTAGGGTTGGGGTTAGGTTTAGGATGATATTGCTATGACTGTCAGTCATTAAGATTAGGTTTACAGTTAGGGTTAGTGTTGTGGTTAAGGTTAGGATGATATTGATATGACTGTCAGACATTAGAGTTCGGGGTAGGATTAGGGTTAGGGTTGGGGTTGTGGTTAGGATGATATTGATATGACTGTCAGACATTAAGGTTAGGGTTAGGGTTAGGACGATTTTCAAATGACTGTCAGACATTAGGGTTAGGGATAGTGTTAGGGTTAGGACGACATTGATATTATAGTCAGACATTAGGGTTAGGGTTAGTGTTAGGGTTAGGGTTAGGTTTAGGGATAGGATGATATTGATATGATTGTCAGACGTTTGGGCTAGGCTTAGGGTTTGGGTTAGGGATAGGGCTACGTCTAGGGTTGAGGTTAGGGTTAGGTTTAGGGTTAGAGATAGGGTTAGGGTTAGGGATAGGTTGAGGGTTAGTTAGGTTTAGGAGGATATTGAAATTCTTGTCAGACATTAGGGTTAGGGATAGGATTAGGCTTAGGGTTAGAACAATAGTGATATGACTGTCAGACAGAGATTTGTGTTAGGGTTAGGGTTAGGTTTAGGGTTATGGTTGGGGTTAGAGTTAGGATGATATTGATATGACTGTCACACATTCTGGTTAGAGTTAGGGTTATGATTAGGATGTTATTGACAAAACTGTCAGACATTAGGGTTAGGGTTAGGGTAAGGGTGTGGGTTAGTGTTAGGGTTTGGGTTATTACAATACAATAGTCATATGACTGTCAGACATTAGGGTTAGAGTTAGGGTTAGGATTAGGGTTAGGAAAATATTGATATAACTGTCAGACATTAGGGTTAAGGTTAGGATGATATTTATATGGCTGTCAGACATTTGGGTTATGGTTAGGGTTAGGGTTATAGTTATGATTAGGGTTAAGGTTAGGAGTTAATCTTAGAGTTAGGGTTAGGGTTAGGATCAGGTTTAGGGTGTGGGTTAGGGTTAGGATGATTTTGATATAACTGTCCGACATTAGGGTTAGGGTTAGGGTTAAGGTTAGGGTTAGGGTTAGGATGAGATTGATATGACTGCTAGACATTATGGTTCAGGTTAAGGATATAGTTGAATTAGGGTTGGTATTAGGACAATATTGATATGACTGTCAGAAATTAGGTTTGGGGTTAGGGTTAGGGTTAGGGTTAGGGTTAGAGTTAAGGTTAGGGTTAGGATAATATTGATATGACTGTCGGACATTTGGGTTATGGTTTGGGTTAAAGTTATTGTTATGGTTATGGTTATGGTTAGGAGTTAGGGTTAGATTTAGGTTTAGTATTAGTGTCAGGGTTAGTGTGTGGGTTAGGGTTAGAATGATATTGATATGACTGTCAGACATTAGGATTAGGGATAGGGATAAGGTTAAGGTTAGGATTAGGATGAGATTGATATGACTGAGACATTAGGATTAGGGTTTGGGATATGGTTAAGTTAGCATTAGGACAATAATGATATGACTGTCAGACATTAGGTTTAGGGTAAGGGTTAAGGTAAGGGTTAGATTTAGGGTTTGGTTTAGGGTTAGGACGATATTGATATGACTGACAGACATTAGGGTTAGGGTTAGGACGAGACTGATGTGGCTGTCAGACATTAGGTTTAGGGTTAGGGTTAGGGATAGGGATAAGGTGAAGGTTAGGGTTAGGGTTAGGATGAGATTGATATCTCCAGTTAATGACTTCTCTGGGCCTTACACAGGAAGTTTCCACTGCTACACATAAATTTGGACACTCTCTGGACTTAATCTTCTTGCCAGGGATCAAGACCTCCAATGCGGGGGTGGAACCAGTCATTTGGTCTGATCACTACACTGTGATGTTCAGGTTTTGCACCCTCCCTTAGAAGGCCTACCTCTGTGGAGATGGTTAAGTATCGCCTTTTACGGGATATTAACTCCCAAGACCTTGCTGCAGTGCTTGACCTTTCATCCCCCGTGTTGGCAAGCAGTGATCCAGAAGCCCTCGTGTCAGCTTATAATTTGGCTGTTACAGTGGCTGTGGATTCTACTGCTCCCATCTGTGTGCGCCCCCTCTCCCATCACCCCAAGTCCCTCTGGTCTGATGGGACATTGAGGGAGATGCAGAGACAGGGATGAAGGTTAGAGCATTGCTGGCATAAGTCCGCCCTTGATATCGACCACCTTAGATTGATGGACCATTACCCTGTCTATCAATCTGCAATCACCTGTAAGAAGGCAGAGTTCCTGTCCAGGGAGATTGCGGTTGCGTGGAACTGACCAGCTCAGCTATTTTGAACTGTAGACAGACTGTGCAACCCAGCCTGTCTGCAAGTTCGGAAGGCTTTTTTGCAATCAGAGTGTGAAGAGCTTGCTCGATTCTTCACAAATAAGGTGCCCGATATCAGGGCGGATTTGCAGCCAGCATCCTCTAAGGAGGGGTTGCTGTTGGACAGTGCGAGCTCAATGTACCTCAATTTTCATGGAGTTCCTTCAGTCAGCTAGATTTCATGGATGTCATGAGGATTACCCTGAGTGTGCACTCTACATGCTGTAGTTTGGATCCTGGACCGACCTCCCTAATCTTGGGTTGTAGTGATATCATCAGTCCAGTCCTCGTGCGAATAGTCTGGTGCTCCTTGGAGTCGGGTAAGTTCCCTAGCTCCCTGAAAGAGGCGGTGGTGACACCACTCTTGAAGAAAGCGACCTTGGACCCAGACTGTTTCATAAACTACAGACCCATGTCTAACCTTCCCTTTGTTAGGAAGGTGATTGAGAAAGTAATGACAGCACAACTGGAAGACCATTTAGCCATCCATGACATCTATCAACCCCTCCAGTCCAGTTTTCGTAAAAGACATAGTACCGAGACAGCAGTGGTTCAGGTGCTCAATGATCTCCTGAGGGCGAGAGATCAGAAGAGACATTCCATCTTGCTCCTCCCAGATCTCTCTTCAGCTTTTGACACCATGGATCACATGGTATTGTTAACATGCCTGAGGCATATATGTGGAATATCAGGAACAGTCCATAGATGGTTCACCTCATTCCTCATGGGGAGATCACAAAGAGTTGTGTCCGTGATTTTTTTCTCGGACCCAGTGGCTTTGTTGTGAGGGGTGCCTCAGGGTTCTGTGCTGTAACCTATGCTATTTGCGGTGTATATGCTACCCCTCAGTGACATTGTTAGAAGGTATGGGCTGAGGTTTCACTGTTATGCAGATGATACTCAGCTATACCTGTCTTTTGCACCCGACCAGGATGGAGCTGTCTTGGTCTTTAACAACTGTCTGAAAGAAATCCAGGAATGGATGGATTCTAGCTGGCTAAAGTTGAACTCAGAAAAGATAGAAGTATTGGTTGTGGACCTGGGTCGACAGATAGAGGTGTCAGGTGTTGGTACGCCTTCAGGAATTTTTCTTGGCAGAATCTCTCTACTGACCTCTGAATGGGTGCATAGCCTGGGGGTGATCTTTGATGATAGACTGACACTGCAATCGCAGGTGTCGGCTGTCATCAAGATTTCCTTTTACCATCTTAGGAACATCACCAGAGTTAAGCATCTGGTTCCGTCTGACGACCTTCCAACATTGGTCCACGCTTTTGTGTCCTCACGCTTCCACTACTGCAACTCTCTTTACTTTGGGCTTTCAGTGGCTGAAATTCACTGTCTACAGCTAGTGCAGAACGCAGTGGCCCAGGTTTTGACAGGCTCTGGTAGGTCCTGTTCTATCACCCCGGTGCTGCGCGAACTGCACTGGCTGCCTGTATGGGGGCGGATCACCTTTAAAGTCGGTTTACTGACTTTTAAAGCCCTTCATGGTCAGGGTCCAGCCTGTCTGAAAGAACTTCTGATTCTTTACTCCCCTGGCCAATCACTCCACGCAGCTGATGAGAGGTTGCTAGAGATTCCAAGGGTGAACCTTATATCATCAGGCTGTAGAGCTTTTTCTTATGCTGCATCCACCCCTTGGAATTCTCTACCCCATCGGTTATGGAAGTGCACCTCCGTGGAGGAATTTAAGAGACAACTGAAAACCTTTCTTTGGCAAATGGCCTTCCTGGGAACTTGAACTGATTTTTGAATATGATTCTTTTCTATATTTAAGACTATGGATTTTAATGTTTGTTTTAATTGATGTTAAAGATGTACGGTGCCTTGGAGTTGGAAAGGCACCATACAAATAAAGTTGTTATTATTATTATTAGGATCAAGGTTAAGGATAGGGTTGGGGTTATTATTAGGATGATATTGATATGACTGTCAGACATCAGGGTTTGGGTTAGGGTTAAGGTAAGGGTTAGGCTTAGAGTTAGGGTTAGGGGTTGGGTTATGGTTAGGACGATGTTAATATGACTGTCAGATATTAGGGCTAGGGTTACGGTATGGGTTAGGGTTAGGGTGAGATTGATATGACTGTCAGTCATTAGGGTTAGGGTTAGTATTAGGGTTAGGGTTAGGGTTAGGACGATATTGATATGTCTGTCAAACATTATGGTTTTGGTTAGGGTTAGTCTTAGGTATGGGGTTAGGATAATACTGACATGACTGTCAAAGATTAGGCTTTGGGACAGGGTTAGGTTTAGGGTTAGGGTTAGGACGATATTGATACCATTGTCAGACATTAGAATTAGGGTTAGGGATAGGAAGATATTGATATGACTGTCAGACATTAGGGTTAGGGGTAGGGGTAGGGGTAGGGTTAGGGATAGGGTTAGGATTAGGGATAGCATTTAGGTTAGGGTTAAGGTTAGGACGATATTGATATGACTGTCAGACATTAGGGTTAGGGATAGGGCTTTGGTTAGGGTTAGGAGGATATTGAATTGACTGTCAGACATTAGGGTTAGGGTTAGGTTTAGGGTTAGGGTTAGGACGAAATTGATATGACTGTCAGACATTAGGGTTAGGGTTATGCTTCGGGTTAAAGTTAGGGTTTAGGTAAGAAATAGGGTTATGGTTAGTGTTAGGACAATATTAATCACTGTCAGACATTAAGGTTGAGTTTAGGGTTAGGTTTAACGTTAGGGTTCAGGTTAGGGTTAGGATTAGAATGATACTGATAAAACTGTCAGACATTAGGGTTAGGGTTAGGGTTAGAGTTAAGGTTAGTGTTAGGGTAAGGGTCAGAGTTAGTATTAGGGTTAGGACGATATTAATATGACTGTCAGACATTGGAGTTAGGCTTAATGTTAGGATTAGGGTTAGGATGATAGTGATATGACTGTCAGACATTAGGGTTAGGGTTAGGGTTAGGAAGATATTGATATTACTGTCAGACATTATGATTAGGGTTAGGGTTAGGGTTAGGGTTACGGCTAGGGTTAGAGTTAGGGTTAGAGTTGGGGTTATTGTTAGTGTTAGGGTTAGAGTGTGGGTTAGGGTTAGGGTTAGAACTTGGACGAAAGTGGTATGACTGTCAGACATTACGGTTAGGTTTAGGGATAGGATTAGGTTTAGGATGATATTGATATGATTGTCAGACATTATTGATAGGGTGAGGGTTAGGGTTAGGGTTAGGATGATATTGATATGACTGTCAGACATGCAGGTTAGGGTTAAGGTTAGGACGATATTGATATGACTGTCAGACATTAAGGTTGATTTTAGGGTTAGATTTAGGGTTAGGGTTAGGGTTCAGATTAGGACGATATTGATATGACTGTCGGACATTAGGGTTAGGGTTAGTGATAGGATGATTTTGATATAACTGTCAGACATTAGGGTTAGGTTTAGGGTTGCGTTTAGGGTTAGGTTTAGGGTTAGGGTTTAGGTTAGGGTTAGAGCAATATTAATACGACTGTCAGACATTATGGTTAGGGTTATGCTTAGGGTTAAAGTTAGGGTTTGGTTTGGGGAAAGGGTTATGGTTAGGGTTATGCTTAGGGTTAAAGTTAGGGTTTAGGTTAGGGATAGGGTTATGGTTAGGATGATATTAATGACTGTCAGACATTAAGGTTGAGTTTAGGGTTAGGTTTAATGTTAAGGTTTATGTTAGGGTTAGGATTAGGATGACACTGATAAAATTGTCAGACATTAGGGTTAGGGTTAGGGTTGGGCCGATATTGATATGACTGTCAGACATTAGGGTTAGGGTTAGGACAATATTGATATGACTGTCTGACGTTAGGGTTAGGGTTAGGGTTAGAGTTAAGGTTAGCGTTAGGGTAAGGGTTAGTGTTAGGACGATATTGATATGACTGTCAGACATTGGAGTTAAACTTAATTTTAGGATTAGGGTTAGGATGATATTGATATGACTGTCAGACATTAGGGTTAGGGTTAGGAAGATATTGATATTACTGTCAGACATTATGATTAGGGTTAGGGTTAGGGTTATGGCTAGGGTTAGAGTTAGGGTTAGAGTTGGGGTTATTGTTAGTGTTAGGGTTGGGGTTTGGGTTAGAGATTGGATGATACTGATATGACTGTCAGACATTACGGTTAGGTTTAGGGATAGTTTTAGGGTTAGGTTTAGGATGATACTGATATGACTGTCAGACATTATTGATAGGGTGAGGGTTAGGCTTAGGGTTAGGGTTGAGGTTAGAATGATATTGCTATGACTTTCAGACATTAAGGTTGATTTTAGGGTTAGGGTTAGGGTTCAGATTAGGATGATATTGATATGACTGTCAGACATTAGGGTTAGGGTTACGGTTAGGGTTAGTGTTGGGATGATTTTGATATAACTGTCAGACATTATGGTTAGGTTTAGGGTTTGGGTTAGGGTTAGGACAATATTAATATGACTGTCAGACGTTAGGGATAGGGTGAGGGTTAGGGTTAGGGACACGGTTAGGGTTAGGATGAGATTGATATGACTTTCAGATCTTAAGGTTATGGTTAGGGACAGGGTTAGGATTAGGGTTAGGGGTAGGGTTAGAGTTATTGGTAGGGTTAGGGTTGATATGATATTGATATGTCTGTCAGACATTTTGGTTAGGGTAAGTGTTAGTGTTAGGTTTATTGTTAGGATGATACTGACATAAGTGTCAGACATTAGGTCTAGGTTTAGGGTTAGTTTTAGGGTTAGGATGATATTGATATGACTGTCAGACATTAGGGTTAGTGTTAGGGTTAGGGATAGGACAGAACTGATACGACTGTCAGATATTAGGGTTATGGTTAGGGTTCAGGGTTACGGTTAGGGTTTACGGTTAGGGTTAGGGATATGGTAAAGGTTAGGGTTAGGCTTAGGGTTTATTTATTTATTAGCTTTTGGTAACCGGGTAAGTGCGCTAGGCAACAATCCTCCCTGTTTTAAGGTTAGGGTCGGGTTTGGACGATATTGATATGCCTGTCAGATATTAGGGTTAGGGTTAGGATGATATTGCTATGACTGTCAGACATTAGGGTTAGGGTTAGGGATAGGGTTGGGGTATGGTTAGGGTTAGGACCATTTTGATATGACTTTCAGACATTAGGGTTAGTGTTAGGGTAAGGGTTAGGGTTAGGGTTACTGTTAGGACGCTATTGATATGACTGTCAGACATTAGGGTTAGTCTTAGGGTTAGGATTATATTGATATTACTGTCAGACATTAGGGTTAGGGTTAGGATGATATTGATATTACTGTCAGACATTAGGGTTAGGGTTAGGGTAAGGGTTGGGGTTATAGTTAGGATAAGGTTTGGGGTGTGGGTTAGGGTTAGGATTAGGATGATACTAATATGACTGTCAGACATTAGGGTTAGGGTTAGTTTTAGGATGATATTGATATGACTGTCAGACATTAGGGTTAGGACAATATTGATATGACTGTCGGACATTAACATTAGGGTTAGGGCTGGGGTTCGGGTTAGAAGATCAGTGAAGCTCAGCATACAGTGAGGTTAGGGGCTGGACTGGACCACACTTGGGGTATGCCTCCTGGTATGGTGCTCGGTGTCTGAGGTGTTGCTTCTGATTGTTTCTGGCTGAGACCTTTCTATTTGCTGAACGCTATTGCAGTAGTGAGTATGGCAGACAGCATGGATACTGGCTGAATTGCTCTTGGTGTGTGCCTCCTAGGGATGCCCTTTGTGTCTTATTAGTCGAACACTATTTCATTAGTTTTACAGCAGTATAAATTCTGATTTTACATACAGCAGCCAGGAATTCTGTGTGAGAGTTCACACTGCTCCTTATGCTGAGACAGCAGCTGTTGGTTGGGTCTGGCAGAACAATCGAGAAGAGAAGTCACCTCAGCAGAGATAAAAGCCTGGACTGTACACTACAAGGGAGATTCACCCAGGTAGAACTGCTGTTAAGGACTCCCTGCTTCTACACCTTTCAGTGTCTCTGTCCCAGTCAGTGAAGGTCAGTGCAGTTCAGGAGAAAGTAAGGCTAAGGGGTGGCCCGCACTTAGCATATGCCTCATAGAAATGCACTTTGTATCTGAGCTGTTGCTTCTGCTTGTTTCTGGCTGAGAGCTATTAATCGACCACAATTTCAGTAGTGGGTACAGCAGACAGTAAATCTAGAGGCTAGATCGCTCATGGCGTATGCCTCCAAGTGGTGCCTTTGGTGTCTGAGCTGTTGCTTCCAGCTGAGAGCATTCTATAAGTTGACCACTATTTCAGTAGTGGTACAGCAGTACAAATGCTGATTTACATACAGCAGCCAGGAATTCTGGGTAAGTGTCCCAAGAGCTCCTTATACTGAGAGAGCAGCCGCTGGCTTGGTCTGAGCAGAGCAATCAAGGAAAGAAGTCACCTCTGCAGAGATAGCAGCCCAGACTGTGCACCCCAAGCAGGATTCACCCCAGTAGAACTACTGTCAAGGAATCCCTGCTTTTGCACCTATCAGAGTCTCTCTCCCAGTCAGCGAAGATCAGTGTAGCTCAGCAGACAGTAAGGCTAAGAGCTGGGTTGCCCTTTGTGTAAGCTGTTGTTTCTGGCAGAAAGCTTTCTATTAGCCAACCACTATTTCAGTAGTGGGTACAGCAAACAATAACGCTTGGGGCTTGACCGCTCTTGGCGTATGCTTCCTAGGGGTGCCCTTTATGTCTGAGCTGTTGCTTCCAGCTGAGAGCTTTCTATTAGTCGACCACTTTTTCAGTAGTGGCACAGCAGTACAAATGCTGATTTTCATACAGCAACCAGGAAAACTTCATTAGTTTTCCACCTGCTCCTTATGCTGAGAGATCAGCTGCTGGCTTGGTCTGAGCAGAGCGATCGAGGAGAGAAGTAGCTTCAGCAGAGTTAGCAGCTTGGACTGTACACTCCAAGGGGGATTCACCTATGTAGAACTGCTGTCAAGGAATCACTGCTTCTTCACCTATTAGAGTCTGTCTTCTCTCCATGACTGGTCTCTCACCCAGGTGAAGATTAGTGAAGCTCAGCAGACGGTAAGGCTAGGGGCTGTACCGCACCTGGCAGATGCCTCCTAGGGTTGTCATTTGTTTCTGAGCTGTTGCTTCCAGTTGTTTGTGGCTGAGAGCTTTCTATTAGCCTACCACTATTTCAAGAAGTGGGTACAGCAGACTATGGCTAGGGTCTGGACTGCCCTTGTCATAAGTCTCCTAGTGGAGCCCTTTGTCTCTGTGCATCCACCTGAGTGCTTTGTATTAGTCAACCAGTATTTCAGTATTTGTACAGCAGTACAAATGCTGATTTACAAACAGCAGCCAGGAATTCCGGGTAAGTGTTCCACCCTCTCCTCATGCTGTGAGAGAGCAGCTGCTGGCTGCATGTGAGGAGTACAATCAAAGAGAGAAGTCACCTCAGCAGAGATAGGAGACTGGACTGTGCATTCCAAGTGGGATTCACCCAGATAGAACTTCTGTTAAAGAAATCCCTGTTTCTGCACCTATCAGAGTCTCTGTGCAGGTCGATGAAGATCAGGGAAGCTCAGCAGACAATATGGCTTGGGGCTGAATCATACTGTATGTATGCCTCCCAGGATAGCCCTTTGTTTCTTAGCTGTTGCTTCTGGCTGAGAGCTTTCTATTAGCCAACCACTATTTCAGAAGTAGATACAGCAGACAGTATGGCTAAGGGGCTGGACCGCTCTTGGCATATGTCTCCTAGGGGAGCCCTTTGTGTCTGTGCTTCCACCAGAGTGCTTTGTATTAATCGACCAGTATTTCAGTATTGGTACAGCAGTACAAATGCTGATTTACATACAGCAGCCAGAAATTCTGGGAAGCGTTCCAACTGCTCCTTATGTTGAGAATCTGCTGGCTGGGTCTGAGCAGAGTGATCGAGGAGAGAGGTTGTCTAAATAAAGATAGCAGCCCAGACTGTGCACTCCATCAAGGATTCACCCAGGTAGAACTGCTGTCATAGAATCGCTGCTTCTGCACCTGTCAGAGTCTGCCATCTCTCCAAGATTGGTCTCTCTCCAAGTTTTTGAAGATCAGTGAAACTCAGCAGACAGTAAGCTTTATGGCTGTATTGCATATGCCTCATAGGGTTGCCCTTGGTGTTTAAGCTGTTGCTCCTGCTTGTTTCTGGCTGAGAGCTTTCTGTTACCTGACCTCTATTTCAGTAAAAGGTACAGTAGACAGCAAGACTAGGGGCTGGACTGTTCTTGGTGTATGCCTGCTAGGGGTGACCTTTGTGTCTGAGCTGTTGCTTCCAGCTGACAGCTTTTAATTAATTGACCTGTTTCAGTGGTGGTACAGCAGTACAAATGCTGATTTACATGCAGTAGCCAGGAATTTTGGGTAAGTGTTCCAACTGCTCCTTATGCTGAGAGAGCAGCTGCTGGCTAGGACTGAACAGAACAACTGAGGAGAGAAGTCTAGCCAGCAGAGTTATGAGCCAGGACCGTGCATTCCAAGGGAAACTCACCCAGAAGAAACTACTATCAAGGAGTCCTTAC
Source organism: Neoceratodus forsteri (assembly GCA_016271365.2). Classification (NCBI taxonomy): domain Eukaryota; kingdom Metazoa; phylum Chordata; order Ceratodontiformes; family Ceratodontidae; genus Neoceratodus; species Neoceratodus forsteri. The sequence continues at coordinate 687,121,670 of CM057456.1, forward strand.
TTCTGCATCTTTCAGAGTCTCTGTCCCTGTCAGTGAAGATCAGTGAACCTCTGCACTTGGCTAGGATTGCCTTTTATGTCTGAGCTGTTGTTTGTGGTTGTTTCTGGCTGAGAGTTTTCTATTACCTGACCATTATTTCATTAGTGGGTACAGCAGACAACAAGGTTAAGGGCTGGACCTCTCTTGGCATATGCCTCCTAGTGGTACCCTTTGTATCTGAGCTGTTGCTTCCAGCTGAGAGCCTTTTTATTAGTTAACCTCTATTTCAGTAGCAATACAGCTGCTAATTTACATACATCAGCCAGAAATTCTGGGTAAGTGTTCCAACTGCTCCTAGGGTTGCCCTTTTTTGTCTGAGCTGTTGCTGCTTGTTGTTTCTGGCTGAGAGCTTTCTGTTGGCTGACCACTATTTCAGTAGTAAGGTTAGGGGCTGGACCACTCTTGGAATATGCCTCCTAGGGGTGCCCATTGTGCCTCAGCTTCCAGCTTAGAGCTTTCTGTTAGTTGGCCACTACTTCAGTAGTGGCAGAGCAGTACAAATACTGAGTTACATACAGTAGCCATGTATTCTGGGTATGTGTTCCAATTACTCTTTATGCTAAGAGAGCAGCTTCTGACGGGGTCTGACCACAGTATTTGAGAAGAGAAATCTCCTCTGCAGAGATAGGAGCACAGACTGTGCACTCCTAGGGGGATTCACCCAGGTAGAACTGCTGTCAAGGAATTCCTGCTTCTGCACTTGTCAGAGTCTCTTCCCCCCAGTCAGTGGAGATCAGTGAAGCTCAGCATACAGTAAGGCTGGGGGCTGGACTGCACTCGGCATATACCTCTTAGGTTTTTCCTTTGAGTCTGATCTGTTGCCTCTGGCTGAAAGCTTTCTCTTATTTGACCACTATTGTAGTAGTGGGTACAGCAAACAGTAAGGCAAGGGGCTGGACCGCACTTAACATATGCCTCCTAGGATCACCTTTTGTGTCTGACTTGTTGCTTCTGGTTGTTTCTGGCTGAGAGCTGTATCTTACCTGATCACTATTTTAGCAGTGGGTACAGCACACTGTAAGGCTGGAGGCTGGACCACACTTGGCATATGCCTCCCTGGGGTACCTTTTGTGGCTGAACTGTTCCTTCCTGCTGAGAGCTTTCTTTTAGTTGACCACTATTTCAGTAGTGGTATAGCAGTACAAATGCTGATTTACATAAAGCAGCCAGAAATTCTGAGTAAGTGTTCAAACTGCTCTTTTTCCTGAGAGAGTAACTGCTGGCAGGGTCTGGGCAGAGAGGTCACCTCAGCTAAGATATGAGCACAGACTGTACACTCCAAAGGGGATTCACCCAAGTACAACAGCTGTCAAAGTATCCCTGGTTCTGCACAATCTGGAGTCTCAGTCACCATCGGTGAAGATCAGCAGACAGTAAAGCTAGGGGCAGGACTGCACTTAGTATATGCCTCTTGCAATTGCCTTTTCTGTCTAAGCTGTTGCTTTCAATTGTTTCTGGCTGAGAGCTTTCTACTAGCCAACCATTATTTCAGTAGTTGGTATGCTAGACAGTAAGGCTAGGGGTTGACCACTCTTGGTGTATGACTCCTAGGGGTGCTCATTGTGTCTGAGCTTTTGCTTCCAGCTGAGAACTTTCTATTAGTCAACCACTATTTCAGTAGTGGTAGAGCAGCACAAATGCTTATTTACATTCAGCAGCCAGGAATTGTGGATAAGTATTACAACTGCTTCTTATGCTGACAGAGCAGCCACTGTCCAGGTCTGAGCAGAGCAATCAAGGAGAGAAGTCTCCTCGGCAGAAATAGGAGCCCACACTGTGCAGTCTAAGGATGACTTACCCAGGTAAAACAGCTATCAAGGAATCCCTGCTTCTGCACCTATTGGAGTCTGCCTTCCCTCCCGGATTGGTTTCTCTCTCAATCAATGAAAATCAGTGAAGCTCAGCAGACAGTAAAGCTAAAAGCTAGACCACACTTGGTATATATCTGCTTGAGTTTCCTTTGTGACTGAGCTGTTGCTTATGCTAGTTTCTGGCTGAGAGATTTCTATTATATGACCATTATTTCAGTAGTGGGTACAGCAGACAGTAAGGTTAGCAGCTCGACAACTCTTGAGGTATGCCTCCTAGGGGTTCTCTTTGTGTCTGAGCTGTTGCTTCCAGCTGAGAGTTTTCTATTAGTCAACCACTATTTCAGTAGTGGTACAGTAGTACAAATGCTGATTTACATACAGCAGCCAGGAAATTTGGGTAAGTGTTCCAACTGCTCCTTCTGCACCAGTCAGAGTCTGATTTTCCTCCACGAGTGGTCTCTCTCCCAGTCGATAAGGAGCAATGAAGCTCAGCAGACAGTAAGGCTGCAGGCTGGACTGCACTTGGCCTATGCCTTCTACAGTTCCCTTTATGTCTTAGCCATTGCTTCTGTATGTTTCTGGCTGAGAGCTTTCTATTAGCCAATCAGTATGTCAGTAGTGGAAAAAGTAGACAGTAAGGCTAGGGGCTGGACCGCTCTTAGTGTATGCCTTATAGTTGATGCCCTTTGTGTCTCAGCTTCTGGCTGAGAGCTTTCTATCAGTTGACCATGATTTCAGTTCTGGTAAAGCAGTACAAATGCAGATTTACATACAGCAGCCAGGAATTCTGGGTAATAGTTCCAATTGTTCCTTATGCTGAGAGAGCAGCTGCTCACTGGGTCTGAGCAGAACAATCAAGAAGAGAAGTCACCTTAGCAGAGATATGAGCCCAGACTGTGCACTCCAAGAAGGAATAACCCAGGTAGAATTACTCACAAGGAATCACTGCTTCTACACCTGTCAGCATCATTGTCCCAATTGCTGAAGATCAGTGAAGCTCAGCAGACAGTATGGCCAGTGGCTGGAATACACTTGGCATATGCTTTCTTAGGATGCCATTTGTATCTGAGCTGTTTCTTCTGGTTGTTCCTGGCTGAGAGCTTTCTATTTCCTGACCACTATTTCAGTAGTGGGTACAGCAGATAGTAACGCTAGGGGCTGGACCGCTCTTGGAAAATGCCTCATCGGGGTGCCATATGTGTCTGAGCTGTTGCTTCCAGGTGAGAGTTTTTCATTAGTTGACCACTATTTCAGTAATGGTGCAGCAGTACAAATACTGATTTACATACTGCAGTCAGGAATTCCGGTAAATGTTCTAACTGTTCCTTATGAAGACAGCATCTGCTGGCTGAGTCTGAGCAGAATGATCAAGGACAGAAGTCACCTCACCAAAGATAGCAGCCCAAACTGTGCACTCCAAGAGTGATTCACCCAGGTAGAACTCCTATCAAAGAATCTCTACATCTGTTAGAGTCTGCCTTCCCTCCATGATTGGTCTCTTTCACAATCATTGACACTCAGCAGATAGTAAACTTTGCGGCAGTACTGTACTTGGCATATGCCTTCTAAGATTGACCTTGGTATCTAAACTATTGCTTCTGTTTGTTTCTGACTGAGAGTTTTCTATTACCCGACCACTATTTCAGTAATGGGTACAGCAGACAGTAAGGCTAGGGGCTGTACTGTTCTTGGCGTATGCTTCCTAGGGGTGCCCTTTGTGTTTGAGCTATTGCTTCCAGCTGAAAGCTTTCTATTAGTCAACCTCTGTTTCAGTAGTAGTACAGCAGTACAAATGCTGATTTACATACAGCAGCCAGGAATTCTGGGCAAGTGTTCCAACTGCTCCTTAGACTGAGAGAGCAGCCACTGGCCTTATCTGAGCAGAGTAATCGAGGAGAGAAATCTCCTCAGCAAAGATGGCAGCCCAGACTCTGCACTCCAGGGGGCATTCACACAGGTATAACTGTTGTCAAGGAATCCCTGCTTTTGCACCTGTTGCAGTCTGCCTTCCCTCCATGATTGATCTCTCTCCCAGTAGGAGAAGATCAGTAAAGCTCAACAGAAAGTATGGCTATGGGCTGGAATGCACTGAGCTTACCCTTCATGTCTTAGTTGTTGTTTCTGACTGAGAGTATTCTATAAGCTGATCACTATTTCAGTAGTGGGTAAAGCAGAGAGAAAGGCAAGGGGCTGGACCGCTGTCAGCATATGTCTCATAGGAGATGCCCTTAATGTCTGAACATCTACCTAAGATCTTTCTATTAGTTGACCACTATTTCAGTAGTGGTGCAGCAGTACAAATGTTGATTTACATACAGCACCCAGGAATTCTGAGTAAGTGTTCCAACTACTCCTTATGCTGAGAGAGCAGTTGCTGGCTGGGTCTAATCAGAGTGATCAATGAGACAAATCCCCTCAGCAAAGATAGGAGCCCTGACTGCACTGAAAGGGGGATTCACCCAGGTAGAACTGCTACCAAGGAATCCCTGCTTCTGCACCTGTCAGACTCACTGTCCTAGTCAATGAAGATCGGTAAAGCTCAGCAGATGGTACGGTTAGTGACTGAAGCACACCTTCCGTATGCCTCCTTGGGTTGCCCTTTCTGTCTGAGCTGTTGCTTCTGGCTGAAAGATTTATGTTTCCCGGACCACTATTATAGTGGTCGGTACAGCAGACATTAAGGATTCGGGCAAGACCACTTTTAGTGTATGCCTCCTATGGGTGAACTTTGTGTCTGAGCTGTTGCTTCCCATGCAGAGCTTTCTATTAGTCAGCCTCTATTACAGTAGTAGTGCAGCAGCCAAGAATTCCCAGCAAGTGTTCCAACTGCTCCTTATGCTGTGAGAAAGCAGCCACTGTCAGGGTATGGACAGAGTGATTGAGGAAAGAAGTTGCCTCAGCAGACATAGAAACCCAGACTGTGCACTCCAAGGGGTGAAATTCACCCCATTGGAAATGCTGTCAATAAATCCTTGCTTCTGAACCGATCAGAGTCTCTGTCTCAATCAATAAAATCTAGTGATGCTCAGCAGACATCACTTGACATATACCTTTTATGGTTGCTCTTTGTATCTGAGCTGTTGCTTCTGGCTGAGAGCTTTCTATTATCTGGCCAGTATTTTAGTAGTGGGTACAGCAGACAGTAAGCCTTAGAGCTGGACCGGTCTTTGCGTACGCCTCCTAGCGGTGCCCTTTGTATCTGAGCTGTTCCTTCCAGGTGAGAGCTTTTTATTAGTCAACCACTATTTCAGTAGTGGTGCAGCGGTACAACTACTTATTTACATACTGTAGCCAGGAATTCTGGGTAAGTGTTCTAATTGCTCCTTATGCTGAGACAGCATCCGCTGTTTGCACCTGAGCAGAGTGATTAAGGAGAAAAGTCACTTCAGCAGAGACAGCAGCTTGGATTGGGCACTCCAAAGGGGATTCACTGAAGAAGAACTGCTGTCATAGAATCCCTGCTTCTGCACTTGTCGGAGTCTGATTTTCCTCCATGATTGGTCTCTTCCCCAGTCTGTGAAGATCAATGAAACACAGTAAGGCTATGAGCCTAACTGCACTTGGCATATGCCTACTAGGTTCCCTTCGTGTCTTAGCTGTTGTTTCTGGCTGAGAGCTTTCTATTAGCTGATCACTATTTCAGTAGTGGGAAATGCAGACAGTAAGGCTAGGGGATGGATCACTCTTAGTCTATGCCTCATTGGGGATGGCCTTTGTGTCTCAACTTCTAGCTGAGAGCTTTCTATTAGATGACCACTATTTCAGTAGGTATACAGCAGTACAAATGCTGATTTACATACAGCAGCCAGGAATTCTGGGTAATAGTTCTAACTGTTCCTTGTGCTGAGAGAACAGTTGCTCACTGGATCTGAGCAGAGTGATCAAAGAGAGAAGTCACCTCAACAGAGATAGGAACACACACACACACACACCACTCCAAGAGGGAGTCACCCAGGTAGAACTGCTCACAAAGAATCCCTGCTTCTGTATCTGTCAGCATCTCTATCCCAGTTGATGAAGATCAGGGAAGTGCAGCAGACAATGTGGCTGCAGAGCATTTAACATATGTCTCCATAGATTACCCTTTGTAACTGAGCTATTGCTTTTGTTTGTTTCTGTCTGAGAGCTTTCTATTTCCCAACCACTATTTCAGTAGTGGGTCCAGCAGACAGTAAGGCCAGGGGCATGACCACTCTTGGCGTATGCCTCCTAGGGCTGTATTTGTGTCTGAGCTGTTGCTTCCAGCTGAGAGCTTTCTGTTAGTTGGCCACTTTTTCAGTAGTGGTGCAGCAGTAAAAATGATGATTTACATACAGCAGCCAGAATTCTGGGTAACTGTTCCAACTGCTGCTTATGCTGAGAGAGCAGCTGCTGGTTGGGTCTGGGCAGAGTGATCGAGAAGAGAAGTTGCCTCAGCAGAGATAGCAGCCCGCACTGTGCACTCCAATGGGGAATCACCCAGGTAGAACTGCTGTCAAGGAATCACTACTTCTGCACCTGTCAGAGTCTGCCTTCACTCCATGACTGGTCTCTCTCCCAGTCGCTGAAGATCACTGAAGCTCAGCTGACAGTAAGGCTAGGGGCTGGACCACTCTTGGCACATGCCTCCTACTTGTGCCTTTTTGTGTGAGCTGTTGCATCTAGCTGAGAGCTTTCTATTAGTCGATGACTATTTCAGTAGTGGTACAGCAGTACAAATGCTGATTTACATACAGCAGCCAGGACAACTGTGTAAGTGTTCCAACTGTTCCTTATGTTGACAGAGCAGCTCTTGGCCAGGTCTGAACAGAGCGATTGAGGAGAGAAGTCACCTCAGCAGGAAAAGGTGCCCAGTCTGTGTACTCCAAGGGGGATTCACTGAGGTAGAACTGCTGTCAATGAATCCCTGCTTCTGCACCTTTCAGAGTCTCTGTCCCAGTAAGTGAAGACCAGTTAAACTCAGCAGACAGTAAGGCTAGGAACTGGACAGCACTTGGCATATGCCTCCAAGTGTTGCCCTTTGTGTCTGAACTGTTGCTTGTGGTTGTTTCTGGCTGAGAGCTTTCTATTTCCTGACCACTATTTCAGTAGTGGGCATAGCAGACATTAAGGCTAGGGGTTGGACAGTTTTTGATGTATGTCTCCTAGTGCTTCCCTTTGTGTCTGAGCTGTTGCTTCCAGCTGGGAGCTTTCTGTTAGTTTGCCACTATTTCAGTAATGGTGCAGCAGTTCAAATGTTGATTTACATATAGCAGCCAGAAATTCTACGTAAGTGTTCCTGCTGCTCCTTATGCTGAGAGAGCAGTCACTGGCTGGGTCCGGACAGAGCTATCTAGGAAAGAAGTCACCTCAGCAGAGACAGCAGCCTGGACTGTGCACTGTAAGGGGGCTTCATCCAGGTAGAACTGCTGTCAAGGAATCCTTGCTTCTGTACCTGTTGTAGTCTGCCTTCCCTCCTTGATTGGTCTTTCTCTCCCAGTTGGTGAAGATCACTGAAGCTCAACATACAGTAAGGCTAGGGGTTGAATTGCACTTGGCTGGGTCTGAGAGCCCGGACTGTGCACTCCAAAGGGGATTCACCCAGGTAGAACTGCTGTCAAGGAATCCCTGTTTCTCCAACTGTCAGAGTCTCTGTCTCAGTTGGTAAAGACCAGTGAAGCTCAGCAGACTGTAAGGCTAGGAGCTGGACTGCACTTGGCATATGCCTCCTAGGGCTGCCCTTTGTGTCTGAGCTGTGCTCCCAGGTCACTCCTGAAAACAGGCACCTGTGCCTATTGGGCCTAAGCTGAGGATAGTGCGGTAATAGAGTTTATTCATCTCAGCATTGATACTGGTATGCTGTGAAACACTGAGGAAGTCCCCTGTGTAAGCACCCCAAAGCTCTGTCAGAGCAGTGTCACCAACCATTTCCCACACAAGCAGGATTTGGGACAGGACCATGTTTGTTTTTGTGTAGTCCTGTCAAATAAAGGCTTGCATCATGTGTGAAACATTTTGGAGGGAGGGGAAAGCCAGGCAGTTGAGTAGCCTCTGTCTGCACAGTGTCATCAGCAATCTCCCATACAAGCAGGACTCAAGACAGGGACAGGAGGACCATATTTATTTTGTGTAGTCCTGTCAAATAAAGGTTTGCATCACGTGTGAAAGATTTTGGAGGAAGGGGGCAGCTCTTGGCAGTTACATAGTAGCCCCAACTTGTAGTCTTGCTAGTTAACCATTTCATATTCCTTGCCTTGAGATGTGTACTAACTACCGATCATTGCTACTTACTTCCCCAAGCTGACTGAGGAAGGTCGTATGGATAGGTACTGTTTTTTTTTTTTCTTGGAAAGGAACTGTCTTTATTAGTTATAAGCAACTGTTATAAAATAATGATGGGAGGGAGAAGGCATGTGAAACAAGTTTCCAAGACAAAGAGCAATTCAGAAGGAAAATAAACAGTCACAAAACCAAAAAGTGCTTTTCTACTGCAGTAGGTGCATCCTCTTCTTTACTGATTGAAGCTTCCTCATGCTACGAGTCCTTGTCTCCTGAGATCCTATCATGTTTGTCTGCTGCTGCAGGTGATACCCAGTTAACAAATATAGGCCACATAAAAGGAGGCAAGAAAAGCTTGGGTGCTGATCCAGTAACTAAGAAAAGTAGATTTGCCAAAGGTACTGTTATTTTAAAAAATAAAGGCAGTTGCAGGCACCGCACATAATGGAAAAGAAAAAATAAGCACACGTGCCTACTTTGTGTGACTTTCTCAAGATTCTGACATTTCTTGTTCCTCAGAGTCAGACCATGGGGATAGCAGTGGCAGCGAGTACATTCCTGAAAGACTGGCAGTAAATGATTGGGACTCTGTTGATGAGGGCTCAGAGCCAGAGCAATCTGTGATATGCCAGAACAAAAAAAAAACCCGGGGAAAGGTCTTCAGAGGAAAAGTCATTAGGGGCCAATGAAATAGAAAAGGAAGTTATTCCAGGCTTACCTGTCTCCTCTGCTGAGAGTAGGCCTCACACCCAATCATCCAGTGAGGACACTGAGGAAAATAAAAATATAGAAATCAAGATAGACATTCCAGATGATGATTCAGAAGTTACAGTGCCTGGGGCAAAAACGAAAAAGACATCCTCTGCTGTTTGGAGTTTTTTTTTTTTTCACCTCAACCCAAAGAACAGTATGCATGCAATATGCTGTTTATGTAAGGCCTCTTTCAGCAGAAGAAGACAGGCAAGCAACTTTGGCACATCAACCTTAATAAGACACTTACAACAGATACATTCACTTAAGTAAGCCAGGAATAAATTTACTAGGTGACATGGTAGAGGATGTACAGGTTAACAGTGGCACTCGCTTTGGTGGTATAGCTAAATTTGTCCATATACATCAAACCCATCAAACACCAAGCAGGACTTTGACTGCATCACCCCCTTTATCTGCTACAGTGAGTCTTCATCAGAACCAGAAAGCTCCCCAATTGACAACATAATGAGTTCTTCTCTGCCTCCTCCAGCCTGTTTTAGTGTGCCAGTTGCGCCTCAGAAACAGTTCACAGTGTAGCAGGCTTTTGAATAAAGAACTAAATATGATCAAAGCCATCCAGCTGCTCAGTAGTTAAATAAAGTAGTACCTGCAATGATTGCACTGCACATGCACCCATTTTCTATTGTTGACTCTGCTGGGTTTCAGGAGGTGATGAAACTTGCTGCCCCTTGATATCTGCTGCCATCATGGACACATTTCTCTAGAAAGGCTGCACCAGAAGGTAAACAGTGCTTTGCAGTCATTGGCTCTTGAAGAAGTATATATATAACATAGAGAATAATGTATGGGCAACCATACACAACAAGGCTGTGTTTCCATCGAGGAGTTGAGATGACAGCATATGAACCTCGAGAGTGAAACTCGAGAGGTCCATGCTGTCTTCTCAACCCCAAGATGGAAACACATGCTGAATTGTGTGTGGTTGACTATATAATTTATTTTTTATAGTATGTGGTTTTTAAGACTAGAGTGACAGATCCCCACTGAAGTGAAGACAAAACATCTTGCCATTTCTTTGTTGTAGTCACATATCAAAATCAAATGTCCAGACTTTTGAAAGGTAAAAGGTATGACTTTGGGCACTGGGAGATAGTAAGTAGGTAGGTGCAGAATAAATGAAAAATTTAAAATTGTATGACCTTTGAACTGTGCATAACAACTGTTTGGAATGTGCATAACAACACTTTAGAATGTGCATAACAGTTTAGAATGTGCTTAACAAAGATTTTGAGCAGGCTGATTTTTATACATAACAAAGGGTAACCATATACCATAACAGATATGTGGCTGAGTGGTCATACAGTAGACTACATGACTATCACCATCCACTGAGTATCATTTCCCTCTGCAAAATCCTCTGGCACCACCAGTGACCAACAAAATCCTCACAAACATGCTGCCCTCTGTACTGCAAGCTTTGACAAAGAAAACCACATTGGTGTGAACATAATACAGGAACTAAAGAAACAGTTCTTAGAATGACTTTCCCCTAATGGCCTTTCCCCAGGATTTGTGGTTGCAGACAATGGAGCTAACACTGTGAAAGCATTAAAGGATGGTGGGTTTCTGCATTTACCCTGTTTTGCACATACACTCAGTCTAGTGGTACGGAACTATCTCATTGAAGACAAGAATGTGCTGAATATGCTGGGTGCTGCATGTGAGATATGTGGTCACTTTGGGCACTCTGCAAAAGCTCATAACATTTTGTGAGAACTGCAAAAACAGAACAACTTACCAATTCACCAGCTAAAGCAAGAAGTTTCCATTAAGTGGAACTCCTTCTTTTACATGTCACAGATGCTCCGAGAACACACAAAGCAGTGTACCAGTACACTATGGACCATGCAGTATGGAAAAGGGATGTTACACTCACCTCTGGGCAATGGAATCTTATATTCATGTCACTTGCTACAGCCATTTGAAGAAGTCACATATGAAGCGAGTGTTGACAGCACAATCATAAGTCAAGTCATTCCATTGATATGTCTTCTCATGCGAAGACTGGAACGATTCTGAGAAACATTTTAAGAGCAAGGTGTAATCATTGGTGTCACTCTTGCTGAAAAGCTGTCTTTGTGTTTGGAAATAGACCACCACAGGATTGCTATGATTTTGGAATCTGAACATTATGTGATTGCAACAATGCTGGATCTACATTTCAAAACCAGTTTGACAGATCTTTCCAATCTAGTAGTGAAGACCTCAACCATTATAAAGAACTGCTCATTAATAAAGTTTCCCTAAAAATGACAACAGAAACTTCAACTAGAAGTTCTGCAGCTGCTGATAATGAAAATAGCTATGCTCCCTTCCAAGAAACAGATCTTAGTGAAGGCAGAAGACTAAGAAAATATTTGTATTATTAGTTGAAACCCAGGACCAGTTTGTGTGATGCCTCCATGGATAACATTTGGGCAGGACTGGATGACACAGAGAAAGACAATGCTGTTACTTCTCTCATCACAAGCTACTCAGCAAGCAGTATGTTGGATGACTTCTTAAAGGATCCCAGAAAGGTACATTTTCATGATGACCCACTTTGGTATTGGCATGAAAAGGGTTCTGTCTGGCCAGCATTACAAAAAGTGGTCCTTGCCCAGCAACAAGTGTATATTTAGAAAGAATATTTAGCACTGCTGGGTGTGTTGCTGGTGCTAAAAGGAGAAAACTCCTTCCAGAAAATGTTGAAAATCTTACTTTTATTAAACTAAACTATAGTGTATTTGCAGGATACTTAAGGGCTCTTCCAAAACACTGCTTGGACAGTAAGGATGCTGAGCCTATTGGCAGTGATGTTGAAGAAGAATAGTAGTACTGCTGGCCCAGTACTGGCGAAAAGGGAATGTTGCATCAGCCTGTCTCTTATGTCATTCCTGTCCAGTCTCATGATAGTCACCATTTTGTTTCTGCTACTGAACTGCTTTCTAGCAAGACAAAAGCTAGGGGCTACTCTCAGACTCTATGGAACATATGAAAGAATTTCACACGCACACATTTTTAATTCAATCTTTCATTTGCAAGGTTGACTTAAATTTGTAAATGACTGTATTGATTTCTGGTAGATGTCTTCCAGTTATGTACCCTATGTGCCAGGTCTCTATCTCAGATTAACATCTAATCCCCATTCTGGCTTCCGAATGATCTACTGCTCTTGAATTGATAGTCTTCTATGAAAGAAAAAACAAATTACAAACACTACATTAAAGTGGGTACTCTCTTTCACAAATCACAATGCTACCTCAATCGGACTCTTCATGGCTTTGTACTACAAAGAAAAACAATAATTGTAGCCTGCATGTATGTGCTAATTGAGCAAACAAAAATTGTCGATTCTGTGGGGGCCCATCGCTGGCAATACAAACAACAAAGTCAGCTTATCTAAAAAAAAAAATCAGTTCAAATGAGTGGCTGGAAGTGTCCAATACATTCTATGTGTGCATGCTGCTACCTTTAAAACAAATCTTCTCTCAGACCATCGCCTATCATTTACTGTGTCGTCCTGTCCTATTACCCTCCTTCAGTCACTAGGTCACTTTTGCTAGCAGTACACACCTAGCTTAATGGACTAAATAAGGTAGCCAGGGTGTGTGTGTGTGTGTGTGTGTGTGTGTTATTGTTTGATAACCAGGTGAGGCCCACTAGGCACAAATGCCTGTTTTCAGGGGTGACCGGGGAGCACTGGGGTGGTTTTGTAGTGAATTGCTCAAAGTCACATAGTATGCAGGTGGAGCCTGGGGGAAATCAAACCCAGGTCTTCTGGATCAAGCTCAGTCACAGCTCATTACTCCAGCCTCTAGGCTATATGGCCAGGCTTTACTGCTATACTCAGCTGTTACATTTCCTCAGCACAAGTCCCTGTATTCAAAGCGCCTTGTCTCTTGTCATTTATTGCTAGGAATTTGGACTGCAAGAAAATGAAATTATGTGCTTATTTAACTTTAGCACTGGCTCAAAATAATACATAATTTCCTGTGAATTTACTAACAGCTGGGTCTTGCTAGCTGTCATGTTATTAAACTATTTTTCTACAGAATTTACCCTGTTTTCCAAAGGTATAGGCCACATTTTATGTTGAATGAAAATTGGCTATAAACTCCAAAACCAGAACCAGAACCAAAACCAGGGATGACTTGGCAAAACCAAAACCTCCACGGTTTTTCTCACCTCTAATTAAAAGAGCATAGAAGGAAAGATGTACCTAGTCTCTATATACTGCTAAACTACCTTCCAGTTGAGCTCTTGTATGTTCTGAAAAATTGTATTAACTGATTCAACAATGTTTTCATTACTTTCCAAGTTGACTGCAGCAGTGGCAGGCCACGGGTAATGTACACCTCAAAGAGGTGCAGTTTTGAGCTAATCAGTAAGGTGGCAACCATCACTCCTAGCATTTCCTTTAGAAGATGCCTCCTGCCATATGGTCACCATGCATTTCTCAAGTATTGGAAGACAGGGGTGTGTGAGCCTCTGGCTGGATGGGAAGAAAATGGCTGTAGCTATGCAGACCCAGGCGCTGATTTGCACTGCAACACCATACTGTTCATATCACTTACAGAGGCAAGTTCCCATTAGGAACAGACATCACTTGCAGAGCTAGTCTGTAAGTTCTAATTCATGTAGGCACTGCTTTAACAAACAACCTGTTTAAATGCAGTCATTAAAGATTACGCTTTTGGATATTTTCATTGTGTGCTTGTAGAGAAGCAGCACACAGAGTTACATGAACTGTTCAGTTTGGTGTATGGACCCTTACAGTCTGGATGGCTGTGTTTCTTTTATTTATTTTTTATTTATCTATGTTTCTTTATCTTTGTAAAGGAGTCTCTGACTCAAAGGTATTTATTCTGATTGTATTCAATAAATAAATAAATAAAATAAACATGGGTATTCTTACTTGTGTCCATTGTCATGCAACAAATAGTCAATAATTTCACAATCTCTTGGACAATTTGGGGTGATCTAACCCTATATTCTCAAGGACTGTCCCCGCCATAGGTAACAATAAACTGCTTGGGATGTATTCTAAAATAACATTTCTTAGATTGCTTACAATGTACTATCACCTGTCATGCAGTTTGAATGATTTTTTGTGTGTGCTTTTCTAAAGTGAATAAAAAGAAAGTTAAAAAAAGCCATCACCCAGACTTACACTGTTTCTTTTTTAGTAAGTTAGTGGTCAGGCTTCGACACAGCAGTACATTCAGCATTCGTGACAGGATTACAGCAGAGGACTGGAATAGGGAAGTGAGGGGTGGTGGTGGTGTGTGGGGAGGTAGGTGCTGAGAGGTGGGTCAGGTTGGGAGGGTAAACATCAATGGACCATTTTCTTTGTTACAGGGAGTAACTGAACCCAAAAAGGTGATGATGGATTTGTTTCAGGGACCGACACTGGGAATTGGGCAGTCCAGCATCGATGTGTTGTTTAGTGGCACCAAGGGTGAGCACCCATTGATGCATGGTGCGCAAAGGGTATATTCAGGGAAGGGAAGGGGAGCACACATTACTTCAGTGGCAGGGTAGGGCATCTGACGACTGGACATCCAGGGATCCAGAAATGGGGACACACACTTCTCCTATGGTGGGGTTTGGTACCTGAGTGCCATACATTTGGGGGAGAATGTACACTTCTCCAGTGACAGGGCTGGATACCCAACTGCTGGATATTTTGGGAAGGGGGAAATGCACATGTCTCCAAGAGTGGGATCGGGCACCTGACCCCTGAACATCAGGGCAGGGGGGATTACAGACTCCTAGGGCAATTGGCTTAGGTACCAAATGCACAACGTGGGGAAAGGGACTGATGGCTTCTCTGGTGGCTGGTATTCAGGACCCTGCTGCTGGACATTGAGGGGGAACCATGCCTGATGACAACATGGCTCTGCTGGCTGGTGGGTGGTTCTTATGCATAAAAGAATGCAGCAACCCTGTGATAGGTGTGACTGCATCCTTTCAAATGCAAGAAGTTTCTGCCCATCATCCAGGCTCAAAACCATCATCATTAACCTGCTCCCCATTGGTATATCACTCACATGCCTCCTGCAGGCTCAGCTGTATTGGCTGCTATAGCACCACACCACCTCAGCCCTACTCTGTTGAAGCACCCACAAAATGTTTGTTTTTTGCATGCACGTAAGCAAACATCAAAAGGGAAATGGTTCAGTTGCAAGTGGTTCAACTCCCTGTACTGGTAAATATCTGGCTACAAAGAATCTGAAAATGTCCTGGTCAAGCACCTTGGCAGACAGACACCATTGCTATGTAAAACATCCCTTAAAAATGAATACCAGTAGCTCCAAGCTGGTGAGTGCAGGCCCTAGTGCTGCTACTAGTGCTGGTGCTCATCTACAAAAATACATTTCATTTAGTGGAAGCAACCGGTGTTAGACCATTGGAAACCATCCTTTACAGGACAAAACTTTGAGACACTTTAGTGACATTTATAGCTGGAAGCTCAATCCAGAAAACAGTAATTACATTTAAAGAATTCATTGCCCAGCAGTTCAACTCCCTCCACTGGCAAATATCTGGCAACAAAGATAAAAATGAATGAATCGAGACAGCCCTTCAGTGATGATTTGATAATTTTATATTCAGAAGCACTGTACAGGCTAAATGGATTCCAATGTCCAGGGGACTCCACAGTCTAGCTAAGCTAGTGTTCCCAGACCAAATCAGGTGTGCCCTGCAGTTTGGGGCCAAGGTGTTCCACAATCTGTGCTGAGGTACATAACAGCCCTACCCAAAGGACAACAAATCACTCAATAGGGCAACTGCAAGTCCTGATGCTAGGGCTGGGGCTCATGTCCCCAATCAGCAGTGAGGATGCAGCTTGCCACAGAAAATTAGAGACCCCAAGACTTGAGCTAATAAAAACAGATGGGGTCTCACCAACAGCCTGTACAGTTGAAGGATTACCTCCCAGCTTCTGCTGTCGATCCCCCTCCCTATACATCTCAACATCCTGTTCACCTTACCCACAGCTCAGGTAGAGTGTGCTGTGGATTTTAGGTATTTTGCTATTATGATTTACAGTTCCATTTCCTCCATTGTGCGTTCTAGAATCACCCACCCTTTTAGTACTGTATCCTAGGGTGCTACCCCTCCACCAACACTGCCAGACTGCAAAAACTTTGCAGGACACAGCCCTTACTTCTACAACTTTGTTTCTGAAAAAGCATGTTTTTTAACAATAGAAAGTGCTGGATTCCTCTTCACAGTAAGAAATCACCCTCATTTGACACAGGGAATTCTCTACATTTCTAATAAGGCGGGATGGGGGTAATGACAAATACTGAGGAAAGAAAAAGTAAGCACAAACATGCCCATGAGCAACTTGGATAGTATTTTTTATTTATTTATTTAGTTTTTGTTGATGGGTGGGTGCTCTGTACAGCATAGCAGAACTACCTATTTTCAGGCACAGCCAAGGAGGTTACATACAATAGGGTAAAAAGCAGCAGTAAAATACATGGATAAGACAGCCGTACATTTATCTAACAAAACACTAATATACAATGTACACATGACAGTGGCAGAATACAACAGGACTTGGCAGAACAGTGGCATCATACGCAACAACAAATGCAATAGTGCAACAAAGAGTATTAAATTTAATCCACTTACTCTGACAAACCACTAACCTAACTAGCTCTTTGTGAAATTATGAAGTTGAGATTTCTAGCTGTTGCACAGTCTTAAGCTTCTTGTGGTTCTAAATGTTTGCTCCAGGTTGGAAGATTAAAAGATGAGGTTATAATGTACTGGAGGTGGAATCCCACAGTCTGGCAAAGCTGGTGTCCCCAGACCGAACGATGGGTGCCCTTCACAGTTTGGGCTGAGGTGTACCAGACAGTCCATGTCAATGTAAGGAAATAGTGCGCACTACAAACTACAAGGTGTTTTTTACATTCACCAAAGTGCTGCTACCAGCAGAAACAAGGGTGTCTATTTCTGATGGTAGCCCCTTGATGAATGTAAATTTTTACCATATCTCCCTGCAACCTGGGGTGTGCACCATTTCTGTTCTTTGGACTCTGTGTGTATTTTGGTTTTGCTCTTGAATTTGGTAGCCTCCAAGTTGGGCCAAAGTTCCTGTGCAGGCAATCTGTCCATCAGTTCCCCATGTCTACCCCAACCCCACCCACTCCACCCCTCTTATACATGCCTGGCCAACCTTGATGATAGAAACTGCTGGTATAATTCACTTTATTCTTTTTAGGAAAATCAGGGAAAAAAACAAGCTTTTAACCTTGGACAAGGTAAACATTTCACTGATGCCATCTATGCCATTATAAACAGACATGCATGATTATTTTTATAGGAGACTTTGTGACTTGGAAATATCCCTCACTATGGTCAACACCATCTCAGTGCACATTTAATTCTGACTGCAGCAAGAACCTCCTCTTATTTTGTAACTCTGTTCCTAATAATAATAAAATAAAAAGATGCATTTCACATAGTAGGCATGTCAGTACTATTCTAATTAGTTTTGCACTAAGACACCACATTTCTATATGCTAGTCTGCATCAACAAATTAATTTGACATATTGGAAAATACAATTAATAAATAGATTGGAAGTGAACTTGTGGCTTCAAGCAAGTGTTTACCTGCTAAAAATAAATGTAGTTCTTTCAGCACAACATGAATCAGGGGTGGGCATCAGTAGAATGTTGCAGTCTTACCTCTTTAGGTCATAAAGTATGGTGAAGTAAAGTGCAAGAACAATTCTTATCAGAGGAACAAGCCAATGAGCCACTGCAGGACATCCATCTGTCACTCAGTCCCCAGTGTCCCCCCAGCAACTGTTGGGAGTAGGGCCCACAGACAAGAATTGTGGGCTTCAAGGAGCCCTTTGTCAGCTGTCTATTGGGGCATAATGTACAGTGAAGTCAAGTGCAATAAAAATTCTCATCAAAGGAGCAAGCCAATGAGCTACTGCAGGCCATCCATTAAATCATTCAGTCCTCCATGCCCCCCCCCCCCAGCAAACAGGGCAACCTTTATATCAAAACATAAGGAAACAAAGGATTGCCTTTGCACATGATTTTTAATAAGAGATTGCTATTTGGGGTTGTCACATGTTTCATGTTGTCCATTCTTATTTTGTCTATACTTGCCAAACTTTGGGAGAGTTATTTGATTCGCCCCCTCCAATGAAAGGCAACCTTTTGTGTTCCAATGCAAAGAGAAAAGCAAGCTTTTGAAGTGACAGTCACCCTATCCATTTCCCAAAGGCTTGTGCCAATCTCCATTGGCCTGGCTGTCCCCTCCACTATTTGTTGTGGATGACGTACGAGGAACTACCATTCTGAGCCATACTACAGAAAGACAATCTGCATTCTGAGTCAGAGCTCTTTAAATATTAGGCTGAAATTGAGTTTCTTCAGGACCTTACCCAGTGCAGGCAATCTTTGAAAGCAAAGATGAATAAGGGACTGCTCCTGTGAATGCTGGTGCTCTGAGTATATAATCACAGAAAAAACAACAAACTGAGCTAACTTCGGCTCCACCGAAATAAAAAGTCATATGCTGATCACATTGATAAAGTGCAAAAAAGTCACTTTTATTAATTAAAGCAGAACCAAACCCATGCAGGGCAGGTGGAAAAAAATGAATGATTTTTTATTCCAGTGGAACTGAAGCTAACCTCTGAAAACAACCTACATTATGTGGTTGAAATGAAAACCCAGATCCTGGTTTCTCCTTTATGCACCAGCAGTTCTACAAATAACTATATTTCATCAGCACCACTATGGTCTGGCATATCATATGGTCATGACCTCCCCCCTCACAACTACTTCCCACCTGTGGTCCACACAGAGGATTTCCAGTGCTGTGTCTGTATGCATAAACATTTGCCATTCATATGTTCTGTGTACTTACTGTAGGTGTCACCACCTACTAACCTACTAATGTGCTTAGAATTACCAGAAATCGTGCAGTTTCCCCACCCTCATTCCGTGCTTCAGTGACATACCCCACAATGTGGTTTGATATGCTCTTAACAGTGCTTTCTCCACAGATAGCTTTCTTTACAGAAATGTAAATTTTTAATTTCTGCTGCAACGTAGTTGATCTGGCTCCCTAATTTTTTTCCCTGATCCCAAATATCTCAACCACATCTCCTAATACCTCTTTACCTATGAAATACAATCTGCTCAAACCTGGGCACTCTTAATTCAGTTCTTCTGGAGCTTTGGCCTGTATTTTTCTTTCTTTAGTGAGGGAGCACGGGTTAAAATCCTGGAGCCTCCAGCGTATTTTCAAACATACAACTTTAAGGAAAGCTGGGCTCAACAGCTGAGGTAGTGTAAAATAAGAAAATCTAAAATTTGGATACAGTTAAAACATTTATTTCTTATATAAAATTCACAGCAAAGCAGCCCTCCTGCCACCACTAACATGTCATACAGATACGTGCTTTTTCAAAGCACCTTGTTTTAACTGTATCCAAGTTTGGAATTTTTTTTATTTTACACTGCCTCAACTGTTGAGCCCAGCTTTCCTTGAAGTTGTAAACTTAGGCCTTTAGCACTCTGATGTTGGGTCTCTGAGATTTGGGCTGGCAGTATAGCCTAGAGGTTAGAGGAACAAGGTGTGAACAAGCTTGATGCATCCAGCAGACCAGATCTGAATTTGATTCTCACAACCTCCACTTGTATACTGTGTGACTCTGAGCAAGTCACTTAACTGCCCAGTGCTTCCAGGTTACCCCTGAAAACAGGCACTTGTGCCTAGTGGGTCTTACCCAGTTACCAAAGACTAAAATAAAAAAAATTTAATGGGTTAAAGCTGGATGTGTCATTTAGCCAGGAAGAACACATGTTAAATAGTAAGGATTTCATTGAGGGAGGTGTATTATTTCAACTCTTTCACTGTCATTGTCCCTTCTCTCTGCCCCTACCACCTCCACTACTTTTATTACAAAGCTCCTTTTTCTTTTTTTTTTTTTAAATTCCTTTTGTGATTTTAAGTTCTTCCCCCCCCTCACCTCATGGGCTCAGAGAGGTGTGTCCGACTCTTGTTCCCACTATGACTGCCTCATCCATTTACTCAGTACTAGCCATACAAATTGATTCAAAGCCATGTCACAGCAAAACCACACATCTTAAGGATCGTAGGGTCATAGTGTGATGCAAGAAAATGTGTTGGGGTGGCAATCAGGTGATCTGTGAGAGGTCCAGCTCCAGTCCCGCTCCCTTTGTTTTAAAATATTTGTTTACTTCCTTTCCTTGCTTTGGTGTTCTTTATCTCTGCATTCCCCACATGTTCCCACTTTTCTGAGCCCAGCCAACTGTTACTGTTACTATTACTGTTACTGACCTCCTAAATCTGCCCTGCCTCTACATTTCACTGGCTTACTGTCCTCACCTTATAGTCTCCTCAGTACCCTTTATTTCTTTCTCTTGGTACCAACCTATACTGTAAATAACTACTAAGGAGCATCCCAAAAGAGAATGGGAAATAGATGGGGGACAAGAGGTAACAGTCAAGGCAAAACAAGAGTTATGTAAGCAGTAGTACCCAACAGGGTGGGCATTATTGGGAAATACTAGACCACCCAGGGGCATAATGAGGCCCACCGCCACAGGCAGAGGGCCTTATAGCCCCTGGAAGGTCTGGTATTTCCCAATAATGCCCACTCTGGATGGTATTATTGCACTTAGAAAATGGGCTATATGTGGCATTTTTATGTAAGAAAAGGAAAATGAGAAGAAATTTTTTAAAAATTATTGTAAAGTGTTTTTTTTAGGGTAAAATCGTCCCTCCACTGGTATATTTACCAGTAGAGGGCACTGCAATGTTTGACAATTGCTTGCTTGCAGAGAGGTTCCTCCCTCTTGACCCCCCCCACCGCCCACACAAGAACTGACCTAGTTGCTTCCTGTGGCTATGAGAAAGTTGCTGTCCTCTTGAAACACAGAAACACACAGAGGCTGTGGCCTGTGTTTTAATGTGTGTGTGTTTATTGACAGTGGGCCATTCTCCCACCCATCCCATCTGTTTCTCTGAGGTGCCTCAGAGGGATTTTACCAGGATCGGGAAGGGAACCAGGTTTAAAGAGTCAATGGTGTATAAAACAGTATGTGGTACTGTTTATTCTTTATTGGTGAAGCCACTTTGTTGCCGTCTGTGTGAACAGTGTAAATGTTGAGGGCAAAAGGCAGGAAAAGTGCGAGACTTGCGCAAACAGGAACAGCAACTTTGCTGTGGAATTACTTTCAAATGAAGGATCAGCCACGAGTAGGGTAGGGACTTAGTTTCTTTTAAAAAAGAAAAATTAGGATTTTTTTTGTAGTGCTTCTCCTCTTTCAGGTTAAAGGGTTCTTTAGCGCAATGGTGGAGTTGCTGTTGGCAGGTGTACCACTAGCAGGAGCTGGAACAGATGGTCGGAAGGGAGGGAGGTACGAGCCAGCAGCAGTAGCAGCAAAATAAACAAAAAAAGGCTAAAAAAGTTTTGTTTTTTTTCTGTGGTGACAACAAAGAGAGATAGCCAAAAGGCTGTATCAGCATGGCATTTGTGTACAGGGTAAAGAGGGCAGGGGTGTCAGTTGCTAAGTGAACAGAAAAAACATGTCAGCTGTCTAGGTTGAAAATTTGGGGTGCCGATGGATTCTCTGAGTGATGGGGCACCCTGAATTGGTACTTGTTTTCAAGTGGGCTCTATTGAAAAATACCCACTCACTTAGGTAGGTGTCCTAGCTAATCAGCATGCTAGGATTATCTTGCCCATTTTCTAAACTGTATTTTAACAACAGGTGCAGTCCTCTATATTGCAGTGCAATGCCTTCTTCACAAACCAGCAGATGTTTCGAGGGGGAGGGAGTGACTATGCCAGAGGGGTTGGCACTGGGAATATAATCCATAAACAACCAGTTTATTGCACTTACACAGCATTTACTTCTCTTCTTGATGCAATGTCTGTCAGAACTGCATGCAGTGGTGGAATCTGTAGCCTGCCTCCCTGAAACTTGGAGTTTACATCGCTTCTTTGGACTATCTATGGCAGAACAGGTTACAGCCCCTTGGAAACAAAAACAAATAAAGGGTGCACACACCACCACAGAACCTCAATTAAAATAGAAATGTATTAAGGTGCTCTCATCCAGATGCCCAATACCCCTACATAGTGCTACAATGCTTCATCGGGGGAAGTGCTGGGTTGTTGCAACTTCCATTTAATACAGTATATTATAAATATTTACTAGTGTTACATTCCTTGTAACCTTGTGCTTAAAAATCAATCATGAAAGTTGTAAAAAAAATTAAAAAGTATTTATCTATAACAGATCCAAAAGCTCAGTGCACAGCAGTTTGCTGCAAAATGAAAAACATTTTTGCATCTTATCAAAACACATAATTGCATATTCACAAAACAGAAGCACCTTCATCACCATGTACTTTTTAGATGTATATGTACGATTCTGATTACCTTGAGTACAAGTGATGATTTAAATGAATTTAATTTTATATGAAATTTATAATCCAAAGAAGTAGAAATATAGGGAAAGTGT
Source organism: Neoceratodus forsteri (assembly GCA_016271365.2). Taxonomy (NCBI): domain Eukaryota; kingdom Metazoa; phylum Chordata; order Ceratodontiformes; family Ceratodontidae; genus Neoceratodus; species Neoceratodus forsteri. The sequence goes on from CM057456.1 coordinate 687,144,053, forward strand.
TTTTAAAAAATATTTTCCTATCCAGCTACCACATTAAATGTATTTCATATTTCTATGAAGTACAGAGAAATGGCTCCATATACCGAGACAACTACACTGTGACAAGCTGCACACTCTGTATAAATTCATCATTCCTATTCTATTTCTCTTTACATCAGGAGGTGCAAACCTTGTGGCCATGTATTGTCATAATGGCTTATAAAAAGAGACATTTTATCCATTGGTTGAACCATGCCAATGTTTGAACTTGGTCTTGCAACCGGCTGATGAAGACCATCACTGGTGTTCACCCCTCACCATGTCCTTGCACCCACACTTGACCCTCTGCAAAGGTGGTGTACCCCAGACACCTGGACCCCGAGCCCCGTCTCCAGTCCCCCTGGATCAAGCCAAGGCTGACTACTTAAACCCCAGGTCAAGTGCTGGTTCTGTCTTATCAAACCTTATTTTCAGAGAACTTAAACCACATCAGAGTTCCCCACCTCTGGTTTTATACCCCTGGTCAGCCTGTTGCATTACACACTGACTTCTTACTTCTCTGGCTCACAGTGAGGTCCTTTTTACAGACAAAACTCCAATGTGTTTCAGTACACATCTGTTTTTTTTTTCCTTTCTCATTAGGATGTGTTTTCACAAATAAAAACATTTTGCTTGGAAACAGGATTATACAGGCTTTTGCTGGAAACCAGACACTCACTGTGTTCCCTTCACTAGGAAAATCTCAGTTCCCATGTTTTATCAATAGACAGATATACTCAGATAGCCCTCCAATTTGCTATGTTTTTGTCATCAAATGTTTGCCAACAATTTCACTATCCCAGAGTGGCACCCCACCAGTAGACCCCAGGAACAGATACAGTTTATAACCCAAATGACCCTCCTTGTAAACCCTGAGAAAAATAGCAAGACCATTTGGTCACACGTGCAAACTTAATTTGATCTGACTGACTTCCAGGTGTTTTCTGGAACATTTCAAACAGCACGCCCATACACTGGGGTGGAGGGGTCCTGAAGAACCCCCCCCACAAGAGAGACCGAGTTCCACTCTGTTCCACTCTGATTGCTTTTTTCCTTTTTTTTTTTTTTTGGTACAGGCACCCAGATATGGAGGCACAAGCATTGAAACCTTTGTCTTCACACTGTCTCAGAGGGGACTCCCACACACTGCAGTCCCACTACAGTCACTGGGGCTGACAGTACTGTATTACACACAAGTTGGTAGTTTAGGGGACCAAGGCTGACCCCCACCCACTGACCCATACCTAATGCCCCCCAATTTTGGCAACCAGTTCAAAAGCAACCATCCTCCTCTCCATGGCATCCTTATCAACCTGCTGGCTTTCTGTGTACTGGCCTCCTATAGCATAACTTAATCACCCCACCCAGCCACCCTACTCCCAGTAAGCACCCCAGCAGCCATTACCAGTGTTCAATGCAAAGGACATAATACATGATCAGTGTGGTACTTAAGGGGCACCGCTGTGTGGGACTGTGGCAAGGTGGTACCTGATTTGACTATGTGAATACTCCACATGCAAGTCAGCATCAATGGGAGAGTTGTGCAGTAGATCCATATGCAGGGGGGAGAGGGGTCAGTTTTTTTGTGTGTGTGTAGGTCCTGGCGGCTGTTTGGTGACTTGTCTGGTCTATTCTGGTCAATTATTAGTCTGGTTCTTCTAGATGCATTTTTGCCACCCAGCTCTAATGAATTCTTGATTTGGTTGGCTGGAACTAACTTGCAGTGTGTGTCTGACACCCCCCATCCCCTGAATATAGTGTGGCTACAGCCAATGATGGTTTCTGATTTCTGACTAATTTGGGCTTTGTTTTTATGTTTGGGTTAAATGTGTGGTATCCAGTATCTCATACACCTGCCCCATGTCTTGTTCCTCAGAGACCTTGGGTTTCAGTGTCCCCTCTTGGGATACACAGTGGTGAAAAGCACAGTAGTGTATTGGGCCTGAGAGGACTCATGTTTCCTGTGGCCATTTGCCTTTTTCTTCCCTCAGGACCCTGGCTTAAGCTCATGTTGGCATCCTCCACCCAGCCATTGCAACTGCCACCTGTGGCAGTGCTGCAGCACAAGTACCGTCCCTCCTTCCCTAGAGGAGGAACGTGTCCTATTCCAGTCAGTCCTCCACTGGCATCCACTGCACTGGCTCTTATGCCCTACCAGGTATACCAACCTGTAGGACCAGTGCTGGTGACTGGTCTTCTTGTCTCCAGTTCTCAGTGCATTGCCAGCAGGAAAACACTTGAGTCTGCCTCTTATTCATACTGATACCCTCGTATATCAGCATGACTGGTACTGCCCGGTGCCCCCAGTTCCACATTGGCCAAAAAAGATCCCCTCTCCCCATTTTCTGACCTGCATATGGGCCTAATCAGCCTGCCAATTCACTGTCTTGAAACCTTAACATACATTTATGCCACATCTTCCTTCCCAAGTCCGATGCTGGCACTGTGTGACGCCATACTGTGACTGCATCAGCATGGTATGACATCTGATGGGACTATTCATTAGCAATAGCATTTTGTGAGCCCTTTCTGTGTTGTATGTGAATGAGACACAAGTTTCTGTAGCTGCGGGGTAAGCACTCATAGCCTACTAATATTTCTCAGTTTTAGAAATGGGCACAGTCAGTAAAAAATCTCAACTTGCTTGCTTGTAGCTTTATTTAAACAATGGCAACAGTAAAACAAAACATCCAGGTACCGTAACTCACAGTGACAAGGATAACTTCATGTTTGTTAGTGTGGTCCAAATGAGGTAAACCAATAATTCAGTCAAATCCTTCAGGCAACTCCATCGAATGACCATTGCAACCTGTGCACACCTGAGTCATGTACTAATGTTTCAACATCAGATTGACATCTTCTTCAGAGTATGTGCATATTGTATTTTGCAGTGTTAAGCTCCAGTGCAACAGTTTGGCATTCTTGCCAATCATGCGCTGTACCCATATTAGTGGCTAATTGTCCGTGACCACTGTAAATTCTCTGCTTTACAAGTATGGATGCAACTTCTGCAATGCCCAAACTAAGCTTGGACATTCCTTTCCTATAGTGGCATATGCCACTTCCCTCAGCAGGAGTTTTTGGCTCAGGTAAACATTGGAGTGCTCTTCCCCTTTGGAACTGATGTGGCTCAGCACAGCCCCCACCCCAAAATCTGATGCATTCATAGGCACCATGAATTTTAAACTCAGGGCTGGCTAATGCTTTCTCACAACATTCCAACCAGTGCACCCTTTCAGGCATTCTCTTTTTGGTCAGATCTGTGAGGGGTGTTGCAATTGTGCTGAAATCAACCACATGTCTTCTGTAATATCCAGCAGTCCCCAAAAATGCTCATACCCATTTTCTGGTTGTGGGTTTGGAACATCCCTTTGTAGCTTCCACCTTCACAGGTGCTGGCTGGAGGTGTCCCCTCCCACTCGATGTCTGAAGTATGTCACTTTGGCCATGCCCACTTGACACATTTCAGCTTTGACTGCTAGCTTTGCAACTTGCAGTCTTTCAAGGATATCTTTCACATGAGTCAGATGCTTTTTCAAGGTTTGGCTAAATACTGCAACATTATCCATGTAAGGCATGGCAAAATCCTCTGCCCCTGTCAACACTCGATCAGCTAGCCTTTGAAAGGTATCTGGTGTGTTTTTACTTCTGAATGGCATGACCAGAAATTTGTGCAGGCCAAATGGCATGATAAATGCTGACTGCTCCCTTGCTTTAGCAGTTAAAGGCAACTGCCATTAACCCTTTGTTAAGTCTATAGTTGTTAGATACTTTGCTCCCCAATTTTTCCAGTATCTCCTCTGTTCATGGCATGGGATATACATCAGACACTGTGACAGCACTAAACTTCTGGAAATCCACACATAACCTTGTTGTCCCATCCTTTTTTTTGGATAAGAACAATGGGCGAAGACCAAGCACTACTGGATTCCCGGATGACCTAGGGGGTCCAGCATCTCATTTAGCTCCTCCTGCATGTGGCACATCACACTTTTAAGGGCTCTATAGGCATGCTGCTTCAGCGCTACATGAGGCCCTGTGTTCACCTGATGTTCTGTAAGTGAGGTGTACCTGGCTTTACTGAGCACAGGGTGCTGACACGGTGCAGCACCCTCTTCCTATATGCCATCTGTGCAGGCATCAGCTGTTCTAGGAGGGTGACAGAGTCCACTGAGGCATTCACTTACTCTCCTCTAATAGGTCTATTATTGGCTCCCCCCAACCCTCATCTTCATGGGTGCAAACCACCAGGATGGTCTCTCTCCTGTCAAGGTTTCATCATGTTGACATGATAAACCCTGTGTTTGTGCCTCCTACTGGGTAGTTCATCAACATAGTTAACCTTGTCCACATTTTACCACTATAAATGGACCCTCCCATACTGCATGCAGTTTGTCCTGTCAAACAGGGATGAGCACCATCACCTTCTGTCAAACATCATAGGTTCTACCCCTGGCCATATGGTCATACCAGTTTTTCTACCTCTGTTGTGCAGCTGCCAGGTTATCCTGTGCCAGGCCCATTAACTCCTTTAACCTCTCCCTCTCTGAAGTTAAGGACATATTCTACCACTGATTTTCCTGGGGAAGCAAGCTTGCCTTCCATTTCTTCCTGCACTAAATCTTTGGGTCCCCTCATGCTGGGTGCATGCAGGGGTTCAAAGAGTTAGTACCTTGTGGACTCCAATGGGCTTCTCTATAGGCAATTATAAGCCTAATTAAATATTAATGAGCTAGTTATGCTCACTGATTGGTTACTAGATTGATCATTAATGGTCAGTTAATGACTGATCCAGATGTGAGCATGACATGAGCAGCTGCCTCACATAACTGCGGTGTATTACACCATGCCACCAGGACCACACAAAGAGACAGATTTGCCTGTCAGCTGAAGCTCCCGATGACAGCTTTCTGTGGACTGTATTCCATTTCCTTTAAGTCTGCCACATAGCAAAAACATATCATTGGTTACACTGGGGCAACAATATCACTGCATGTCACTTCTTCTAATAAAGGCCAGCATGTATTTTTTTTAAATAAAAGCATGCAAACGTTTATTAGTGAAAATGAAATGAAGTGCTATGATTGCTTGAGTATAATGACAATCTGTTTTCCTCATGCGGCAAACCTGAAGCAGACAAAATACACTCCCCAAAATTCAGCAGATTTCTCCCCAACAATAAACACGAAAAACAAATATATGGTCAAGTGTAACTGCCTATCTCCCCATATCATTCTGATGCACTACTTCTTACCAGCTTGGCGGATGTTGATGGACATCATCTTGACATGACCTAATGATGCGCACCCATTGTAGGATGTCAGAAAGGTTGTGTGCCTGCTCTGCCAGCTCTGGAAAGGAAAAACAACACAATAGTGAGAAAAATAAAAAAAAATACTTGGACTAGGTGATTAGGCTTATAATAACAATAAGAACCTCTTTGGTGGTCATTTTCCTGGGGATAAACAACCTTGCAGTGGGTGGTGGCCCTCTTCTGCACCTCAGGCCACCCAACCCCCCACTCAGTCATTAATCCCCAGAAAATGACCACCAGTTTGGTTGTTATTGCTTGAATAATAGATGGGGAAAATGCATGTCCAAGCCCCACCCATGCTTCTCTGCAAAAGCTCTAAGCATGGTTTTAAGGGTGCCATTAAAGCATTCTATAACACTATTGGTTTGTAGGTGGTAAGTTAAAGCACATAGCTGTTGCACCCCTCATTTTTCCCCACAAACTCCTCATTTAAACTGAGATGAAATGTGTGCCCTAGTCAGATAAGCTCTCCCGAGGAACTCTAACCTGGTTGAAGAGCTTCATTAAATCAGCTGCCACTTTCTCTGCCTCTATGGAGGACATTGCCACAGCCTCAGGGTACCAGGTGGCATAATGCATTACCAGAATGTACCTCTTTCCTGAGCTAGATGGCATACTTAGAGGTCCCACAATACTTACAGCTATCCACTGAAATGGTACCTTTATTATGGGTAAAGGAACGAAAGGTGCCTTGCCCATGTCCCCTTACCTTTCCACTCTCTGGCATGTTTCACAAGTGTGACAGTACTCAGCCACATCTTTATAGACACCAGGGCAATAGAAGTTTTGTATCAACCTCTGCTTGGTCTGTTTCACCCCCATGTGTCCTGCAAGTGGAATGTCATGTGCAATGCTGAGTAAACTCCATAGGTACTACCCAGCTGCTTGTGCACCTGCCATTCCTCGGCACCTTCCTGTGGCACCCACTCATGACAGAGCAAGCCATTGTCTCATTACAATCAGCTCTGCCTTCCACTCTGAAGGTCAGAGTCAGCACTGTCTGCCTGTTCCCTTAGCCCCTTTAAGGATTCATCCCTCAGTAACGTACCTTTTAAATCTGTGCTCTTTACTCTTGAAAAGATAGCACCCACCTTTGTAGTTTCCTATGAGCAGCTCTCAGCTGCTACTGAGGATGGTCTGTCAAAAGTCTCTGCCTTCCGGTGTGCTACAGCGTCAGCCTGCACTGTAGCAAGTCAGTGTAAACTGACATATTTTCAGTAGCCCCTTTTTCCCTGCTGTCAGTTCCATCAGACTTCAGTCTAATGATCTGACTCCAGGTAACTGCACACACAGTTTCATTCATTCATTTTGTGTCATTCTTCAAAAGCATATCTACATCAAGGTCTTTCCTAGCCCTGACTTCTTCCACCCCTTGGACCCCACTCTCAACTCAGGAAAACTTGAGCCAATGAGACTGGCACTGTTGGTCTCACTGCATACTTTACAAACTAATTAGGAAGGACCTTTTCAGATTTAACTAAATCCTGATGCACTATGGAGAGTACAGCTCCTGTGTCGCTCCAAGCTTGTGTAAACTTTCCACTAATTTCAACAGGGAGCAGGTACTTAGCTGAATTAAAGTTTATTCCCACCTTATATAATTAACACCATGAGAGCCTGAGGTAGTAAGGTTTCCTCCTGCTGCCTCTGTTTCCTGGGTCTTCCATGCTGGGCAGTTATAGGAGAGATGCCTCATTTGGTGGCACACATAACATTTCTGTTCCCTTGGATCCTTTTTCATTTTTGATAACTAGGTGCACTTCACCCCGGGTTCAGGATCAGCTGTGTTCCCTTTAGACTTCCCTGCTGGCTTACTCATCCTTTTAGACTCATCTGTCCCTCAAGCTACACTCTTTTGTCTAGCAAAAGGATATTTGCCATATACCTGTCAGACATTTTGGCTACTTGCCTGGTTGAACTTGGGGCTTGGTCAGCCAACTACAACCTTAGATATTTTGCTCAGCACTTGAGAAATTGTTACAGTAACACAACCTCTATAATTTTCCCAGCAGTGGATGTTTCTGCACCCTGCAACAACCTCCTGAGCAAATTAGAAAGCTGGACCACATTTTCATATGACTTTCTTCATTATGTTTCTTAAATACATGAAATTTCAATCTATATGCATTAGCAGTTAATTCCTAACGTTTTAGCAAATGTTTTACAGCTGCAGTGGGCATAGCCCTACAGACGTGTTGCTATCACAGTAGAAAAGGGGAGCTTATCCAATACTGAAATGACTTATTCAAATTGGAGATGAACAGCAATCATTGCACATTCAGTGCACTAATTTGGTGGCCAGCTGAACATGGCACAGTCCATCTTGTCCAACATGGCTGCTGGAGTCCAGTGCACATGTGCAACTTGACTGCACGTATGCGTGACAACTCTTACAAGCACACTGAACTCCAGTGGCCACCTTGGACACAGCAGAGAGTGCCATGTTTCACTGTGCCCTCAGCTGCAGGGTACCGACTCTGGCCAGAGGTGTTTAACTTAATCATAGTCCCAACTGTCCTGTGCATTCATTTTGGAAAATGCATTTAGAGCCTGTCCAGATAATAAAGAGCTTATACTAGGATAGAAACACAATTTGATGGCAGATTAGGACCACTTGGCCTATCCAGTCTGCCCATTTTTCCCTACCTACATAACTACTGCAGACTGTACTTGATCTACACTGAGCGCAAACATTCCATTGTCCAATGTGGATTGTATACACATTTTCTCAAATATGTGAAGGAAAGAATCTAAATCATATCCTTCCTAAAAGTGACAAAACATTTTAGAATTTGGTTTAGGACTGTGTGCTGAACACTCATCTCCCGCTTCTTAACCCCCCACTTACCATTCCGGATAACAGCTAACATAATCATGCTATCTGAAGTTCATGTCTGCACTGTGCTGCCTTCTTTTCATCTTGTTCTGCCTCCATCTGCATCCTTTCCAGATGGATTTCTGCTTCCTTCTGCATCTTGTCTCATTCACAGTGCAACCTCAGCTTTTCCAGTTCAATATCATTTGTTCTTGCTTTGTCCTTTTGCAGTGGCAGCTGCAGCCTCTGCTGTGATGGCTGTTGTCTTTGCTGTGCCAGTGGTTGCTTTGGGGGCTGCTTCTGTTTAGGTGGTTGCTACTGTACTGGCTCTAGCTGCTGCTGTGTCTGCTCTGCACTGTCCTTCTCATGGACATCCTCTGCTGGTTTGGGGGACATCCTTAACAATGACTTGTGGCCTGAGGGCCCCCTTTTCTTCCTTGCCCTTTTTAAGAGGGCCTCTATGAGCTTTTTTTGACTAAGCGACTCATGGTTAATGTCCTTTTTAGTGCACAACTCTCACAGCTATTCTGATCTTAGCTTGTTACAATCGATAGGCATATTTGCTGCCATTATCCTGACCACTGACTGCACCCAAAAATAAAGGTGAAAAGCAACAAAAGAAAACTGTTTTTCCTGTTCCCTTTCTTAATGACTGGTTAGTTATTTTGGCAGTCTCTAAGGATTTACTCTAAGATTCTGTGTACACCACACAATCACTCTTCCGGTAACCACCAAGTGTTGGCCAGTACTTGCATGCTTCACAAAGATCCCATATGCTGCCACTAAAGGAGACAAACTCATCCGTCCATGCCTCAACCAGCAACCCTCTTGCAGCCACCTGTCACAAACCTGCACCTGTGTTCACCCGTGTCCTTGCAGCAACACTCAACCTTCTGCAAAGGAGGTGCACTCTGGACCACCGGGACCCTCTGAGCCCTGTCACCCATCAACCTGGATCAAGCCAAGGCCAACTGCTCAAACCCCAGGTGAAGTGTGGGTTCTGTCTAACCAAACTTCACTGCACTCCTTTCCCTGTATCAGGAAGGAATGTGTTTTTATGACTGTAGGTGGAGCTTGCAGGAGTACTGCATGTACAAAAGGAGTGATGTCATGTAATCTGTCTGTGGAACTGACTGAAAGTGTAAATAGCCTCCTCCGCCTTACCCTCCTCCAAGCAATGCTTTCCACCCTCAAATAAATATGCTTTTATGTTAGTCAATGGTTGCAGGGTACTATTTTTTTTTTCTTAAATGGGTGGTACAAGAACTAGAACCAGACTAGTGGGAGGCAGCATTAGTTGTTTTTTTTTTTGGAGTAAGATCCACCTCCACCCCAAACTTTTTTTTTGATTCATATGGGAGGGGCATGAGATAGCTCTAGCATGCTGTAACCAGATAGTCTAGTTTGGAACCTTATCAACCAACAGATATGCTTGTGCACTGGAGAACAGAACAGAAGTTATTTAATGCCTTCAAACTGACTTAAAAATCCTTTGGAACAAATGATTATCAGAGCCACCTGGTGCCTCAGAAGGAGACCTAGAGACACATCCAGCTCTGTAAGAAAATTTTAATTTTTTTTTTGAGGGGGCTGTGGGATTCAAATCCAGATCTAACTGCCCTGATCATCAATGCTATAAACTGCTATAAATAACAGACTCTAGCTGTTTTCTTACAGAAACCCCACTCAGTTAGATTTCAAGTATTTGTTAAGTTGTAAATGTAGGTATCAGCATTCTGTTAGTAGTTAGTGCTGATTGTGGTCTGTGACAAGATCATTTTTTTTTTACAAATGAAGTGTATCGTAGGAAGCTGAAAACAGACTTTGATGATAAAGCATGTTTTTTCTTTTAAGTTTGAGATATATTAGAAAACACTGAATGAGAAAACAATTAGTGATTTTAAAAGCTATTCTGATCAGAGCTGACATAAAAAAATCTTAACTATGTTTTCTTTTCTCATGGACAATAGTAAGAGGATGTTAGCATTCACTTCACTAAACCTGTTTTTCAGGTTTTTTTCATAGCATATTGCCAAGGTAATCTTCCCAGAATGCAATCTGTCATGGGGGGAAGGATTGAGGTTTGGTCCTGCACTTTATATAAAGTAAAAAGTACCATGCTGATTCGAGTTAGAATCCTGCTGTTTCATTCTCTGTTTGCAAAGACAATACTCCAGCTTCCTTGTCACATTTATAAAGTGCAGTCTGCTAGGTGTGGCTGGGAGCAAATCACTAGGAAAGTAGTCACAGCTTCCCCCTAATCATAAACCAATTCAATGTGTGATCTGCTCAGCCCTGGCGTTATAAATGTATTTAATTGTTTTTAGAGGGGCTCCTGGTTGTGACCAATATCAACAAACAAATGAAGTCCAGTGTGCCCCCCATCTGCCCAAACAGGCTTGTAATGGAGGATTTTTTTAATCTCTCATGTCCCAAATAGGGTCTCTTAGTTATCAAACTTTGGCCAAAATGTGAACAAGCCAAACCACTCCATCACAGCAGGATGAGACCTACTTGTGTAAGGTGTTTTGGTCAGGTAGATGATAGAGGAGTTTCCTCTACCTTTTGATAGAAGAAGGTGGTGAGTTTAAAATACATAATGTGTCATAAAAAAGGGCTAGAGAACATGTCATTTTGAGGTGAGACACAGTGGGACTGAGAAAATGCTTCAGAGACTGTTGTGTAGTGGTGTCTTGAGTGAGCACTTCAGGTGCTACTATGCTTGTAATGGGGAACTGAGGCACATTAGTTAGTATTTCAGCATCCTTTAAATGTAGCATCCTTTAAATTTCAAAAATGTGATAAATTATCTTGTTCCAGCCCTTTTTTATTAAATTAATAGGACCAAGTCATGCATTCACATTGGTATGTATTACTTTTGTCACACACAGTACATAGTAGCAGCTCCTTAATTAATATCAGATTGTGCCATTAAGAGAGAAAAAGCAACTGAATATTAGTGAAAGAAATGACTATTAAAGTTCACGATTTCCCAAATAGTTATTTTAATCAAACCTCCTTGTATGTTCACCCAATATAGAACAGTGCTGTGTATCATTTTCATCCCTTTTTGTATGCCTTGGTTATCTCTGGGATAAAGTAGGCATGTGCCTTTGGGGGGGGGGAGACTGCTTTAGCTAAAACTTGCCTTGGCTGTGGTAAACTGAGTGAGGGAACATCTGCATTGTTGGCTGCTATTGTAATAGGATACAGTTTGTGGCAGAAGCATTTTTTGTTCTGTAAAGCATGTTTCTTCAGTTCTCTGTCATGGTCAGTAAGTTAGGGGACTTTGCCTACAGAAGCTGTAGCAATTGCTAGCTCCATTCTCCACTGCAGGATATGTTGGATTTAGTCAAATCTAGTTTGTTTATCCTTATCTAAGATAGTGGCTGAAATCTCAGGAGAGCTGAGAGCCAGCCAGCTTGCAGCTCTCATGTAGCAGGAGATTTGTAAACTGGAAACACGTTGGGGGGGATGGTCATGCTGCTAGCAGTTGTTTGAGAAACTGGGGCCATAAAGAAACATTTGGATGGCTCCATTTTGGTCCATAGAACTTCCTTTTCTCTGTGGGACTGTTTTTGTGTTGAAAATAGCACAGGGTGGTTGCGGGTGCTTTGATTTAGTGCCACTGAACTCCAGTAATATCTGAATCCAGCTCAGGCATTTTAAACATTTTCCAGTGCAAGGAAGCTTTTCTGGGTGAGTTTGAGAGTACCCTTTTTACAAGTTAGTGGGGCTAGCAGGGTCACCAGATTCTTGTTGGTGATTAATACAAATCAGGAACCAGGTGGATTATTTATTATATTACCTCATGTAAATCACTGCATATATTCTGTGTTCAATTATGTAGGTCAGATATTTTATTTCCTGGCAATGCTAGCAGGGGTGTTCAGGTAGCTAATAATCTCTATAGTTGCACAATGTGATAATGTTCATAATTTGAATACTGTGCTGGCAATTTCTCAGCTAACATTTTCCTAGACAATTGACACTAGTAGAAGCCGCAGTGCTAACATTTCTAAGACTGCCAGTTTTGCAATTTTAAACAGCTGCATATCAGCAGAAACATACTCTTGTGGTCTTCTTTGATCTCAAAATGACATGTTCTCTAGACCTTTTTTATGACACATTATGTATTTTAAACTCACCACATTCTTCTATCAAAAGGTAGAGGAAACTCCTCTATCATCTACCTGACCAAAACACCATAAACAAGTAGATCTCATCCTGCTTTGACAGAGTGGTTTGGCTTGTTCACATTTTAGCCAAAGTTTGATAACTAAGAGCCCCTATTTGGAACATGAGAGATGAAAAAAATCCTCCATTACAGGCCTGTTTGGGCAGATAGGAGGGGCACACTGGACTTCATTTGTTTGTTGATATTGGTCACAACCAGGAGCCCCTATAAAAACAATTAAATAAATTTATAAAGCCAGGGTTGAGCAGATCACACATTGAATTGATATGGGTAAAACCCAGATCACCAGACCAGGACCAGTGCTGTAAAATCTACACTGGGCACAACTTGTGCAAATATTGCTGATCCAGTGGATCAAATAAATACGTGAAAATAAATACTCAGCTTTACCTTGTGCTTCAACCCACCCCAGGAGTGACGTTATTACATGATAATGCATACTCTGTTTTGCCTTATTGCTTAAATATGCCCTTTCTCAATGTACTATACTTTGATTCAGTTAGGGTATGCAACAGCCTTCACGTGAACACTCTGGGCTTCTCTTTGACTCCTGATGTCTATTTGCTTTAGCTATTGTATATTGTTTGAACTGCTTTGGTCTTCTTGATGTGGTGCCCATGTGCCTAAACTATGTAATCTGTTTATCTACTGTTACCCATGTATCTCCAGTGAATGATTGTTATAACTGTCTACTCTCCAAGCCATTGTTTTTGGACTTGTTAACTGTGCTGTCTTTGTATTAGTTTCAATGAGGTGCCTTTGTAAATGAGTCTCTGACTCAAAGGTTTGTAAATCTGATATTTTTTAAATAAGTAAATAAATGTTCATGTTTAAGTCCATGAAACACCCTTATGTAGTTAATGCATTCACAGTCATAGTGGCTCTGCCAGAGCTTGTTCAGATTGTTTAAACTAGGTTTAGTGTCTGTTCAGAACGATGGTTACACCAGAAATTCACAAACTATACCCATTTTATTAAAACTCATAACCAGTCTGTATGTTGGGCTAAATAAGAACTACTTTATTTACACATTGGTTAAAACAGAACAAAACTGCTTACAGGAGAAAACATTAAAAATAATAGGAGTTAAACCATAAAAATGCAAACTTAGCTTTCCTATAGCTAGGTCAAACTTACAGGTGATGACATGGAAATAGCAGTCTCTTGTCTTTGGAGAATTTGAACCACATCAGTGTCCCCCCTTCTTATACTGTCAGTCAGCCTGTTGCACTACACACTATCCCTCTTCTTCCCTGGCTCACAGTGAGGTCCTCCTTTTATAGGCAAAACTCCAATGGGACTCAGTACACAAGGTTTTTTTTTTTTTTTCCTTTCTGAATAGGAAAGGTTTCTTGCAAAAAAAAAAAAACATGTTTGTAAACAAGATTATATACCAGCTTTTATTGGAAACCAGACTCTCACTGTGTTCCCATCATTAGGAAAATCTCAGTTTCCATGTTCTATCAACAAACAAATATACTCAGATAGCCCTCCAATGTGCTGTGCTCTTGGCATCAAATCTTTGTCAACAGTTTCACTATCCCAGAGTACACCCTGCCGGTTGACCCCCAAGAACACATAAAGCTTATTACTCAAATGACTCTCCTTGTAAACCCTGAGATAAACACCAGGACCATTTGGCCACATATGCAAACCTTTAGAACTTGACCAGGCTGACCTACTGGTATTTTCTGGGACACTTCAACCAGTCTGCCAATTCATTGTATTAAAACATTAGTACATATTCAAGTCACACAGGGAGTGTTCAAATAAATCAATACTGTAGTAATCTTTAAAGCAGCAATACTAGATAATAAAAATTGGATGTTTTGCAGCAGTTTGTTCTCTGTTCTCTGTTGAGCACTTACTTGGTAATCTTTCTTGTTTTCACTGTACTATCACTCTGTAATTTGCTCCATTTATGTTTGTTTTTGTTTATATTTCTTTCACCTTCCATGTTGAAACTAGGACCCTCTGCAGCCAACCGCATATGCGCATGACTCACAGCACTACACAGGGACAGCAGGAATGAGCAGCACAGGGTCCCACAGAAGTAAACAAAAGACATGATGTGATTGTGAGGGGGGAGCTTGGCTGAAAATTATGCAGCAGCCATATTTACTGTGGCACCACAAAAATGGAAATAAATGTTAAATATCTAAAAAACTAATGATCGCTAGAAAGAAATATTTACAGATATGGAAACTGGAACTATGGCTGCATGCTTCCAGCCAAAAAGCAGAATTGTAATAATCATGTCCTAATTATCCAGTGCTGCTGCTTTTAAAATTGGCTCTTCTTAATATTGTACATGCAACATTTATCAGATAGATTTCTTCTGCAGTACATATGGTGTCACAGATACTGGTAGCATATTCAGGTGTGCCAACTAGTTACATGGTCCCCCCCACCTGTGAAATCACTGATGTGTTATGAGGCTACTCTGCTGTAAAACTCATGTCACATTCAGCATTCAGAATGTCTACATGCACCCCCCCAAGTGAACGGGCTGATGTTTTATCAGGCTACACTTGAGAACAAAGCTCTTATCATATTTAGCACATTTATAGGTCCATCTATGGAACAAATTGGTTGACAGGTTATCAGTTGATCCAATCATGTACAACTCTTGTTACACTGAGCACATTTAAGTTATGAGGCCACTCTGTTGTGTGAAACTCCTGGTACAGTCAACACATTTATATGGTTTCTCCTCCATGTGAATTCACTTATGTTTTGTGAGGCTACTCTGTTATATAAAACTCTTGTCACATTTAACACATTTATATGGTTTATTCTGAAAAGAAATTCCAGACTTAAAGTCCATCATGGCAGAGGCAGACCTGAATATTGTAGCAATTATGGAGTAATGGTACACAGGCAACCATGACTAGGGTATGGCCATACCAGGTTACACTGAGTTTAGGAAGGAGAGGGTATAGAGAAAGGGAGGATGGGTGGTGCTGTATGTAAAAGAAAGTATTAAAGCAACAGAAACACAAGAAATACCGGGGGAAAAGGAGGTACTATGCATCACCCTGGAGACAGGAACTGGAACCACTGTTCATGCTGAGGTGATCTACAGACCTCCATCACAAGGGGAATAAATAAGCCCAATGGCAGAAAAAGGGGAGGTGGTGCTGCTGGGTGGAAACTCCAATATGCCAGAAGTAGGCTGGAGCCTCCCAGCTGTGGCCTCAGCTAGAAGAATGGACATCCTACACTCTCTGCAGGGGGCATTTCTCAGACAACTAGTCAAGCTGCCAATTTACGATGGGGCAATACTGGACCTGGTGCTCACTAAGAGGGACAGTATTGCAGATGTCAGGGTTGGAGACCACCTTGGGGCCAGTGATCCCTTTACAGTCTTCACGGTGGAAGGGGATGGACAGCACACAAGCAGCAGAAACACTGAGGGGAGGGAGGCAGACACAAATCCATCTACCAACCAGAGAGCACTGAAAGGATGGGAAACAAAGTGGACAAAGCTATGGACAGGATACACCAAAGGCTGTTAAGGGCACTCAGGGAGGTAGCGGTTGCACTTCTATCAGCCCTATTTAACAACTCACTGAAAACAGGAGTGATTTCAGTGTACTACAGAAAGGCAGATGTAGTCCCACTTCATAAAAGTGGTAGGAGGGAGCAGGCTAGCAACTATATGCTGGTCAATCTGACATCAGTTGTGGGGAAGCTAATAAGAGTCATTTTTGAAGGAAAGGATTGTAGAATATCCTGAATGCAGCAAGTTACAAGATCTGAGACAGCATGGATTTATGAGGAGAGGTCATGTCAGATGAACCCGATAGATTTCTTCAACTGGGTGACCAGGAAAACAGATTGGAGGGTTGCGGTGGACATGCCAACTTGGACTTCAACAATGTCTTCAACACTGTAACACACAGAAGACTTGTTAGACAACTGGGCAGTTTGGGGTGGGTCCTGAGATAGTAAATTGGGACTGGTTGATGAATACGTGACAAAGGCTGGTGGTAAATGGAATTTACTCAGGGGAGGGAAGACTGACCAGCAAAGTGCCTCTGGACTCAGTACTGGGTTCAGTCCTCTTTAATGGCTTTATAAGTAACATCACAGAAGAACTGGAAGGGGAGGTATGCCTGTTTGAAAATGACAACTAAATCTACACTACAGTGGACACCTTAGGAGGAGAGAGAAAATGTCCAGAGACCTGAAAAAAACTTGAGGAATGGTCAAGGGTACGGCCACTGAGGTTCAATGCTGAAAAAAAAAAAGCAAAATCATGCAACCAGGGCACAGAAACCCAGATACAAAGTATTATAGGGAGGGTGAAGTAATGATGGGTGCCAGTGGGATGATGGGGTGCACAGGGAGGCATATCACCAGTAGGAGGAGGGAGGTAGTACTACCACTGTATGGAACATTGGTGAGACCCCACCTGGAGTACTGTGTCCTATCCTGGAGACCACATCTAAAGAAGGTCATATACAGGGTGGAAGCAGTCCAGAAGATGGCAACTAAAATGGTGCAGGGTTTGCATCAGATGCCCTATGAGAAGCCCCCAAGGGATTTCAAAATGTACAGCCTGGAAGAGAGGAAGAATGAGGCAGAGACCTATAAACATCTCACTGGGCTGAACAAGGTACAAAGGGTAGTATTTTCAAGCCTAAGGGGTGGACAAGAACAAGGACAAGTTATGTAGCTGGAAGGGGGAATATGTGGGAAGGATGTGAGGAAGTACTTATTCAATAAAAGAGTGATGAATACCTGGAACAGTATTCCAGCAGAGGTAGTGGGGGTGAAGACAGTGGTGGGCATCAAGCATGTATGGGATAGGCACAAGGGAATCTTAGCTGGGAAATGGGGGAGGGGTGAGGTAGCCGGAGATTAGGTAGGGTCTGTGGTGAAAGTATAGGCAGGGGAAAAAGGGGCAGACTAGCTGGGCCAAGAAGTCCTTATCTGATAACAAATTTTATGTTTCCATGTCCCTGTAACCCCCCCCCCATGAACTCACTGTTGTGTTATGAGGTTTCTCTGTAAATTAAAACTTGTTACATTCAACACCTTTCTACAGTTTCTCCCTGGGTTAGTATCTTCAAATGTTCAGAGATTTCTAGTGCTGTGATGAGAATGGACCACATTCTTAAGCCAGGGCATGTTCAAAAATCAGGAAATCAGTACTGTATTAGTCTCTGGTGTTTGCTGTAAGCGATTTTCTCAGCACGCACAGCATTCCCAGGATGGCTTCCTTTCATAGTTCATAAGGTGTCATGGATATTGGTAGCATATTTAGAGGTTCTTTTTGATTAGCCTCATTGCTCTGAGCAGTATTGGAATGATTTGTGTCTCCTTTCTCCACATCAGTTTAGTTTCTGTTTGTATATCTTGGTATTACATGATTTTGTGTCTCTCTGTGCGAAGGACACTGTACTTACTAATGGTGGCTATTTCGGTCTTGTGACTTACTGAATCTGAGGCAGCACTGATTCACAACAGAGAGGTCATGTCAAACAAATCTTTTTTTTTTCTGTTCTGTATTTTATCCCCTTCCAACCAGCCCCCTTCCACTGCCCCCCCCATCACTGCCACCAGGCTGCTCACTGGCCATAGCCTCTGCCAATTGAGGCGCCAGCTGTCCCAGTGCAGTGGGGAGACCAGCTTTATCCTGCTGGCTGGCTCTTTTCTCTTACATTTTTATTCCTTGCCGCGAGCATGGAGCCAAGGTGTGCAGTGATGCCAGTGGCCAAGCAGTGCACACTTCCGTACGCAGCATGCTGGGCATCTACCTCAGCTCCACCCCCATGTATGGGTTAATTGTGCCGGCCCCCAGCCACTGCTTGGGGTAAGTCCAGCAGCAGACGCCATCCCACCCCTCCCCAGGATAGGAGAGCTGTCCTCCGGGCGCTCGATCCTCTCCCACCCTGGCCGACCCCCCTGACGACCCGCTCGCACCGAGAACATGGTTCGCCAGCGTGACAGGAGGTAAGGCAACGCTGCCTCAATCCTCCACGCCACTGGGCCAGCCCTTGTCAAACAAATCTGATAGATTTCTTTGACTGGGTGACCAGGAAATTAGATCAGAGTGGAGCTTGGATGTGGCCTACCTAGATTTCAGTAAGGCCTTCAACACCGTTCCACATAGAAGACTTGTAAACAAGTTGGGCAGCCTGGGAGTGGGTCCAAAGGTGGCAAACTGGGTAAAAAATTGGCTGGGGGATAGACGACAGAAGGTGATGGTAAACGAAGCTCACTCTGAGGAAGGGAGGGTGACCAGTGGGGTGCCACAAGGATCAGTACTAGGACCAGTTCTCCTTAATGTCTTTATTAGCAACATTGCAGAGGGGCTAAAAAGGAAGGTATGCCTTTCTGCAGAGGACACAAAAGATCAGCAATAGGATAAACACTTGGGGGGATGATGAGAGATCTAAGAAAGTAGATAGGGAAAATGGGCAGAAAAGGTAGAAACATAGAAGTTGTCTGCAGATAAGGACCATATAGCCAAGGCCCCTAGAATTCTGCAGCCGCAGAATTTTGCGCAGAAGTTGCAATCTACCGCAGAACTTCTGCAGTGCCGCAGAATTCACTCTTCTTGGTGATTTTTTATTAATTTTTCTGTTTATCCATAGAATCTGGTTCCCTTCCCCTCTTTTTATATCCAACCCCCCCCATATGCTCAGAATGTGATGTTATCATTGCTATAACATCATACATTAGCTAACGAAATGACTGCATTCTACAACAGAAATGAACAGTCACAGCTCCCACTGCCAGAGATGGTGGCACAGCACATCATGCATGGTGATATTTGCGCAACCTGCATTACAGCCTAATACAATTTTCAGTCTTACATTATTGCGCTAGGGCCAAGTTAAACAAAACCTTGTCAATTGCACAGACTTGTTAAGTCCATACCTCACTTTGTACAAACCTATTTGTGCCTTTAAGGTATAGAGATGCCATCTGAAATGAATAACTGGTAAAATGAATTTAACTGTCATTTTTAAGAAAAATAAAGTAATTATGCCCAGAAACGTAGAATATAATAATGTGTAGACCTGTTGAAAGAACAGACCTGTTAAATAAATAATTGCACTGTAAGCATTTTTGCCAGGGTTATTGATTACATATTGTTATTGGTTGATAGAATCACCTAAAGGTTATGGAGAAATGTGTGCAGGGACAGCTGTTGGGCCAGAGGGTAGCATGCTGTGTTTCCATGCCGGCAACTCAGGTTCAGAGATTAGCTCTGGGAGCTGGCTGGGCAGCACAAGGATTGATGGAACACATCATAGCTCAGAGCCTGAGAAGATATGGTGCAGTGTTCTGTCACATGGTGGACACATTGTGATGGGCTGGAGAGCTCTATCTCACAACTGGTTCACATGCATGTCATGGCCTGATGGTGTCACGGTGTGTCAGGGTAAGCAGGTTGACATGAAAAATGAGTTTTGCAATAACTCCTCTATTCTATTTCCAGTGGGACCTGTATGAATGAGGATGCAAGTTCATGGAAATTAAAAAAAAATATATATATATATATATATATATATATATATACACACACACACACACACACACACACACATATTTGTATGTATGTTACAGATTGCATATAAATATATAAGTGATACACAGTGGGAACCTCATGAGTGGTGTAGAAAGCACATACAAATATTTAAGTGATAGACAGTGGAAACCTCATTAGTGAGATAGATAGCATGCATATAGAAATACCTTATTTATCACATAAGAGCCCCTCTACATATGTCATTTATGCAATAGGCTAGGACCTTAAGGGAGAGACATTTGTTTTGCTTTTTTAGGCATAAAATTATTTTTATAAGTCTGTTATTTTTTGAACTAGTGTTACTGTGCTTTCCAGCATCCTGATTGCTATAACCACTGCCATGAAAGTGAAGTCAGGATGACAAGCAGACACTGTGATGTGGTAGTTTTAGTGCCGCAGAACTTCTGCGGTGGTAGTTTGTAATTTCTGTGGAAGTTCTGCAGCAAATGGTAGTCTCGTCGCAGAACTTGGTCCCGTTGTGCCGCAAAAAAGTAGAGGCCCTGCATATAGCACACCTAGTCTGCCCTAAATTCCCTACCTGTGGTGTCTCTGGAGACCCTATTTGGACTCAAGTTTACATTCACCTCTTGCCTCCAAGATTCTCTTGTGTCTATCCCATGTGTTCTAAAATTCTGTAACCATTTTAACCCCCACGACCTCCTCTGGTGGGTCAAGTGGTACTTATCTGCCATCAGTTTATATGCAAGCAAGTTGACTGGTGCATGTATCTTTCCCATTTCTTTTTCCCATTCCTGAGGCTGGCATATATGTGTGACAGTGTGGGTGTGTGTGAAACATAGAAACATAACATAGAAGGTGTTGGCAGATAAGGACCTCATGGCCCACCTAGTCTGCCCTATTTTCCCTACCTACAGTGCCACTGCAGACCCTACTTGATCTGCGGTTTCACCCTCCCTTGTCTTGCTTCTAAGATCCCCTTATGTCTATCCCATGCATTCTTGATCCCTGTAACTGTTTAAGCCCCCATGACCTCTGCTGGGAGGCTGCTCCAAGCATCCATCACCCTTTCCGTGAAGAAGTATTTCTTCACATTTCCTCTCAGCCTCTCCCCCTCCAGGTTCATACTGTGACCCCTTGCCCTCGAGCATCTTTTTCTTTGGAAGATGCTCCTTCCCTGTACCTTGCTTATACCTGTGAGGTATTTAAATCTTTCAGTCATATCCCTCCTTTCCCTCCCTCCTTCCTTCTAGAGAGTATATATTTAATAACTTAAGCCTTTCTTCATAGTGCTTCTGGTGCAGACCCTGCACCATTTTGGTTGCCCTACCAGTCTGTACCACCTCCACCCTGTCAATGTCCTTTCAGAAGTGGGGTCCTCCAAACTGTACACAGTATTCAAGGTGGGGTCTCACTAGTGACCTATACAGGGGTATTATTACCTTCATCCTTCTGCTGGTAATACCCCAGCCTATGCATTCAAGCATCCCACTAGCTTTTCCCACTGCCTTGTCACACTGTTTAGCTACGTTCAAGTCATCAGTAATGATTACCCCCCCAAAAAAGTCCCTTTCTTGTTTTGTGACTGCTAGTACTTCTGCTCCCATTTGGTACATTGCCCCCGGGTTTCTGAGCCCCAAGTGCATAATTTTGCACTTTTTTGCTTTGAAACCCAGCTGCCAAGCTCATGACCATTCTTCCAGCTTTTTTAGATCTTCCCTAATTCATTCCACTTCGCACCCACCACCCCATCTGTCAACTCTGTTGCAGATTTTTGTGTCCTCTGAGAACAGGCATTCCTTCCCTTCCAGTCCTTCTGCAGCATAGCTAATAAAGACATTGAAGAGGAGTGGGCCTAGTACTGACCCTTGTGGCACCCCACTGGTCACTTTACCTTCTCCAGAGTGGATGCCATTTACCACCACCCTATTGTCTAGCCAGCTCACTACCCTTCTTACTACTTTACGGCCCACTGCCAGGCTTCTCAGCCTGCTCACCAGCCTCCTATGTGGAACAGCATCGAAGGCCTTACTGAAATCCAGGTAGGCCACGTCAACTGCTCCACCTTATCCACTTCCTTGGTGACCTAATCGAAGAACTTGATCAGGTTTGTCTGGCAAGGCCTTCCCTGTGAAACCATGTTGCCTTGGATCCTGTAGTCCACTGGTAACAAGGTATTCAACAATCCTTTCCTTCAGTAGTGATTCCATTACTTTGCCCACTTCTGAAGTCAGGCAAACAGGGTATAGTTTCCAGCATCCTCTGTGCTTCCACTTTTGTAGAGTGGGACTACAGCAGCCCTTTCAAATCTCACAGTAGCTCTCCTCTTTCTAGTGACAGGTTGAACAGGGCTGTTAGAGGAGCAGCCAGCTCCTCCTTGAGCTCCCTCGATAACCTTGGGTGCACCTCATCTGGTTCCATTGCCTTGTCTACTTTTAACTGTGACAGTTCCCTTAGGACTCTTTCCTCTGCAAAGGGGCTAATGTCCACTTCTCATCCCTTGAAGCCCCTGTCCTTTATCATAGGCTCACTACCTACCTCCTCCTCTGTAAATAACGAACTGAAGAATTTGTTCAGTATCTCCGGTTTTTGGTGGTCCTCTTCCACACAAGCCCATCCTTTCCCTTTCAGACTTACTATCCCTCCCCTTGGTCTTTCTCTTTTCTCTTATATATCCAAAAAATGTTGTCTTTAAATGTCTTAACATGTAACATAAAGATGTTGCACTCACTCTGCCCCAGACCTTGGATCCAGACAGTCAGAAAGTTGTTACTGTGCACCATCCAGCCTCCGCTAGATGGCAACTAAGCAGCGGCTTGCACTGTCCCCTCTCCACCAAGAAGGAGAGCTGTCAATGGATGCTCAGTCCTCAGCCAGCCCTTGAGCGACCCAGGTCTATTCCTGAACCTAGTTTACCAGCATGGTGGCAGGTGAGGCAACAGACCCTCAAAACTCCAAACCACAGGGCTGGCACTGCATTTCTAATTTTAAGGAAAAATAGTAAAAATCTGATAGGATGATGGTGGGGAATTGGGAATCATGGCTGCATCTGGAAAGTGACTTGCTACTAGAAAAGCAAGATATTACGCAATTCTTTCCTTCTGTAGAGATTTTCTTCAGTGGTACTTAATGGTGAACAGGAGCCCTTGGACCTCTCCCAATGTTGATCCCCACTGGTGAGACAGTGGGGAGAGTAACAGTTGGAGTTGGGGGCACCAGGATGCCTGAAGGCTTGAACTGGTGGCGACCATGTCCT
This sequence comes from Neoceratodus forsteri, assembly GCA_016271365.2. Classification (NCBI taxonomy): domain Eukaryota; kingdom Metazoa; phylum Chordata; order Ceratodontiformes; family Ceratodontidae; genus Neoceratodus; species Neoceratodus forsteri. Next base: position 687,167,158 of record CM057456.1, read on the forward strand.
AACAGGTATATGGGGAAAATGTTTTTTTTTTTTAATTCTGCTGATTATCATGGTAATCAATACATCTTGATAATTTTTACCCAAATATCGTGATACTAAAAATGTGATATCATAACATCCCTAGTGGCAACCATAATATGAGGGGGCACAGACTTAAGCTGGAGGGTGGGAGGTTTAGGAGGGAGATCAGGAAGCACTTCTTCACTGAGAGGGTGGTGGACACTTGGAATGTGCTGCTGGAAGAGGTCATCTCATTGAAGACAGTGGTCAGCTTCAAGAGAGGCTGAGATAGGCATGGGGGAGGGTAAGGATCATGGGTAGGGAGGAGTGTGGAGGGAGGGCAGGGACATTAGCTCAAGCTGTGGACCCTGCAATATGAGCAGACTTGATAGACCAAATGGCCTTCCTCTGGTGGCTTCTTTGTATGTTCGTATGTATGTATGTATGTTCGTATGTACTGAAAGACTCAGTAACGTAGTGAGATTGATCCACGGGAAACTGTGCAAACACTATAACATACAGGCAGCAGAGAAACACTGGAAACATGAAAGAGAATGAAGAAGTAATGATCACATGGGATCACCCGATATCAACTGCCAACAAAGTAGACGTGAGAAAGCCAGACATTGTAATAGAAGAAGGAAAAAAACAAAGAAGTATTCCCCTGTTGGTCCCATAGCAATTATTTTGTGCAGTAGTGTTTGGTTGCTTAGCAACCGAGATCGCACAGGTGCGATCAACTGGGTGTGACTACAAAAATGGGTGAGAGATTATCAGGAAGCAGCTACCATTAAAATTTGTTGGGCTTCAGTGCTTTCATGCAGAGGAATTTAACTAAAAAGGAGAAACTTGAGCCAGAAGGAGTGAGAGTAAGCAGTTGAAGTATTAAAGAACATTTAGAAGTTGCTATTTGAACTTTTAATTATAAAAGTAAAATGATGGCTATGAGACCAATAGGGAATACTATGATAATGTTTTCACAGACTACAAAGAACACTAATTCCACTCTAAGAAGCTCACAGCCTCCTTTAAGGTATACTGTTAACACAATAAGTAAATAGAAGCCACAATGTGGCTACACTGTAATATTAAACAACATAATAACAGCAAAGCTTTACAAAAATGATGTTTATGTCATTACAGGCTCAAAATTATTCTTTGCAAGAAAGACAAGAAGTTTTAAGTAATATATAAGGTACGCTGCAAACCAAAAAATATGGGGAACAAGCCTTACAGGCAGTAGTTAAACCTTGTTCCAAGTTGTTAGCAATGCTGTGTTCACTAACATACTGTGTATGTCTTTTTAGGATGCAACTTAGGATCTAAACAAGTACAAATAAATTAACCCTGTGAAAAATTAAGAATATATACAAGGGTGCGCAAGCAATACTCTTTATTGAATGGTATGTGTTTACACCAAAGAATTAAAAATTTAACATCATATTAAATAAAATGCTGATCAATGGCATAAAATAAATGTATTTACAGATCTGTAACAAATAATAAACCCCGTGAACAAGCTCCACGTCGAGCAAAATGTAGGGGGAAGAGAAATAAAAAGAAAGATTGAAGAACAATAACTTTGAGCGAAAAGTGTTTACTTTAAAGGGCCCCCCAACATTTCCTATATTTTTTCTTGAATTTGAAAACCTAGATTGGGGTCCGAAAAACCTAGAAGAGAACCATTGCCCACTAAATAATATTTACATTGTATCTTTTTAATTCACTTTTGTAGGCTAAAGTGAGTATATAGTGGAAGTTGGTCTATTTCTTAGAAAATTGTATAAACTTTTACAGTTTGAAGTAGGCCTTAACAGCCACACAAGAGGTGTAGCACATTAGCAGATAAATAGGTTTATTGTAATACAAAAGGAAGGTCCTGTCAAACTAATCTTATAGATTTCTTTGACTGGGTAACCAGAGTGGTGGACCAAGGGGGAGCAGTTGATGTCACCTACCTTGACTTCAGCAAAGCTTTTGACACTGTTCCACATAGATTGATAAATAAGCTGGGTAGGCTCGGGGTGGGTCAGAAGTTGGTCAACTGGGTGGCAAACTGGTTGACGGGCAGAAAACAGAGAGTGGTGGTAAATGGTATACAGTCAGAAGAGATGCAAGTCACAAGTGGGGTACCTTAGGGATCAGTTCTGGGGCCAGTCCTCTTCAACATCTTCATTAGTGACCTTGCAGATGGACTAGAAGGTAAGGCTTGTCTGTTTGCAGATGACACCAAGATCTGCAACAGAGTAGATGATCCAGATGGGGTGGGCCGAATGAGAAGAGATCTAGATAAACTAGCAAAATGGTCAGAAGAGTGGCAACTAGGATTTAATGCAAAGAAGTGCAAAATCATGCACATAGGAAAGAGAAACCCTGAAGCCACCTATAGGCTGGCAGGGGAGTTGCTAGCAGTCACAAAGGAAGAAAGAGACTTGGGCATCATCATCACTGATGACCTGAAATCATCCAAGCAGACCTCTAAAGCAGTAGGTAAGGCTAGGGGGTGTTAGGGTGTATTAGTAGGGGTATCACAAGTCATAAGAGGGAGGTAATAGTCCCTCTTTACAAGACACTCATTAGGCCCCATCTGGAGTACTGCATGCAGTATTGGAGGCCACACCTTCACAAGGACATTAACCAAATGGAGGCAGTCCAGAGAAGGGCAACCAAAATGGTGCAGGGACTGCATCAGAAGACATATGAGGACAGATTAACAGAGCTCAATATGTATACCCTTGAGCAAAGGAGGGAGAGAGGTCATATGATCGAGGCATTCAAACACCTTAAGGGCATTAACAAGGTGAAAGAGTCTAACATGTTTAAATATAAGAAAAATAGCAGGACAAGAGGACACAGCATGAGATTAGAGGGGGGCGATTAAGGGGGAATGTGAGGAAATTCTTTTTCACAGAAAGGGTGGTGGATGCATGGAATGGCTTACCACAAGAAGTGGTGGCTATGAATACAGTGCAGGGCTTCAAACAGGCATGGGATAGGCATAAGGGAGCAATACAAATGACTATGAATAGATAGGCCACTGACAGAGCAAAGGCCAATGGCACATTTATAAGGTAGAAAAAGAAATGGGGTTACTGGATGGGCCTTGTGGTCCTTATCTGCCGTCAACTTCTATGTTTCAATGTTTCTATGTTTCTATGTAAAATATACATAGATATTAACACTGAACAGACCAAATAAGGATGCATTTATATATAAAGGAAGCAGTATACAAAGTAATTTACATTTTGTGACATTTTCAGAGGAGGAAAAGAAGAGAGTGTTCACAGCCATGAGAGGAGACAGGGACCTGTCTGTGCAGATTGGTGAAGGCCCAAAACAACTTGCCCAAAAAACAAAAAACTTAAAATACAAAAACTGCCGTCTACAGTGGCATGGTCTAACACTAACACAATACTTACAATACAATAGAATACCCAGAGGGTTAAGTATCAATGTTGACCCTAACCTAGGTATAAAATCAGAAAAAATAGACAATAAATGGGATGGGATCAGAAATAAGGCTAGTTGTGATTTTATGTATGCCCACATTGAAGCCATAATAGATGAGAGGCAAATATTAGAAAATGATATAAAATTAGGAGAAGAATCATTAAAATTAAAGATGCAAGAAGAAGAATTTAAGAAAAATCTGGAGGACTGTAAACAAAAATTGGCAGAATATGAGGAAAGATTAAAACAACAAAAAAATAAAAAAGTTTATAAGGGACAAAAATGATTATAGGGACAACAAGGTATATGTTGATGTTCAAAAATGGGGGTGGGGGAGGACCAAAAAATACTCCACTCAGGCTGTTGTAAAATTTCTCAACATTCTTTATTTTTGTTAATTGCCCTGACGTTTTGCATTCTTGTGCTTTTTCAAACGGCTTTTCATATATTCTGTAGGAATAATAGATAAATATTGTTTATAAATCTTACATTTTTGAATTCCATTTCTTTTCATTATTCTTCTATTAAGGTTTTCTATTATACTTCATTACCACTGTGCTTCTTTCCCATGCTACGTATAGTACACACTCTGTACTCTATTCACTCTTATAACTAAAACTTTACAAAAATAATACAGTAATAAAGAATATGTACCCTGTATTCGTGCTTTGTTTCCACACTGGCCAGACGCTTTTTACTTCTGCCTTTGCCTGTTCTACTGATTCTTCGTGGCAAGGAACTGCACCAAACTGTGTCTTAACTATAATAATATAAACAATATGTGAAAATGCCTTCAGCAATCTTATTTAACAGGTTATTTTCAATACAATAATCAAACAACTTTCCCTTTTCTAACAGTGTACCACTTTAAAATATCTTAATTGGCTACATTTTACCTTTTGCAGCTTTATCTTTCAGCTCAGCATGTTCAGTTTCCTTTGTTCTTTGTCTTCCTTGAATTTTAGGTTCTGTTTTTAAAACATTTAAAGTTTTAATACAATCAAATTTCTTGGTAACTATTTAAACACTTCTACAATGTGTCTTTACCTGTATAACTGGTTTTAGCACTTTTTACTCTCTTTTGTGCTGAACGTTGTTTCCAACTTCTTATTTCTTTATTTTTTTATTTTATTGTCAGTCCCTAAAAAGAGAATCAATCCTTTCAGTACCTTTCAATATTTTATATTTTCAGTCCTATTAATCTTCAATTGTATGTTACTATCTCACTTTACCTGGCTGGTATGCGTAGATACTTTGAGTATAATGTTAAAAGTCACCTTCAATTCTTTCTTTAGCTTTATTATGTGAGCCCTGTATCTGTATGTAAAGAAAATAAGCTCTTTTAGTCACATTTTAAATGTATTTGACTTAGCCACAGCTCCTAGATATCTAAATATTTGTCTTTTCTTACCTTGTGCTGATTCTGTTGTTCCTTGCACTGTTTGGTGCAGCTACTGTGTGTATATGGGTGTGTGTGGTGCAAACTCTCTTGCTAAATACCTCTCGGCTTGATCACCACATGCAGATTCACCTGCAATGGATGAGCTCCAATTAAGCTCAACTCATGGTCGCTTAGCAACCTTTGTTGTGATCAGGCCATTGCCTGGCCACAGTGTATCTTTTTTATTTATTTAATTACTCATTTCCATGTTTAGTTTATTGAGAAACTAATGATGCCTTGAGGTGTTGGGTTTTCTTAATAAGTTGTGATTCTTCAATGTGCTTAAGTTTGTGTTTAGTTAATGTGTTCTTCATATGGGGGGATAGTACTATGGGGTGGGGGAAGGACTTCAGAATGTGAAGTGTTCTTAACTTTATAATTTCTTACTTTGCCATGTTTTTGTTAAAATTTGCATGCATATCCCTTCTTTTTCATGAACATTCAACTAATTGTGATGTTAGTTTCATGTTTCTGACATATAATTTTTGATGGAATGTTGCTATCTTCTTCTATTAGATTCCCATATACCATTTGTATATTAAAGTGGAGGACAATTTTCATTATGGCTTACTAGTCACATTTTATCATGTTGCCATTCTGTTTTTAGGAAAAAGAACCTATTTTGTAAAATATTCATTTTTTAATGTGTCTAACCTTACTATTTTATTTTGCTGAAGGCATTTTCACATATTGTTTATATTACTATAGTTAAGACATAAGTTTGATGCAATTCCTTGCCACAAAGAATCAGTAGAACAGGCAAAGGCAGAAGTAAAAAGCGTCTGGTCAGTGTGGAAACAAAGCATGAATACAGGGTACATATTCTTTATTACTGTATTATTTTTGTAAAGTTTTAGTTATAAGAGTGAATAGAGTACAGAGTGTGTACTATAAGTAGCATGGGAAAGAAGCACAGTGGTAATGAAGTATAATAGAAAACCTTAATAGAAGAATAATGAAAAGAAATGGAATTCAAAAATGTAAGATTTATAAACAATATTTATCTATTATTCCTACAGAATATATGAAAAGTCCTTTGAAAAAGCACAAGAATGCGAAACATCAGGGCAATTAACAAAAATAAATAAAGAACGTTGAGAAATTTTACAGCAGCCTGAGTGGAGTATTTTTTGGTCCCCCCCCCCATTTTTGAACATCAACACTGACTTAGTCCTATAAGGGGAACCATTAAACAAACTGTCTTAACAGTATCCCATTACCCATGGAGTGAAGCATTATAGCTACACACCTTCTGCCAATTTGTAAAAGAGCTGACCTGAGGGACTGGGACACCTATCCATGGACGTTGGGGTTACAGATTAAAAAAGGACTTTTAAAAGTAACTAGCAACACCAGCATAAAACTAGTGGAACACTTACCACCGTGAAGAATTGAATAAATCAACGGACACTATTTAAGGAGATGGAAGCATTTTGAGATATAGGCCAAAGTGCAAAAGGACCGATGTATCATAAAACATATACAGAAAAAACACATAAGAAACTATCTGATGCTATGAGAGGTGAACAGGACTTAATAGAACAACTTGGTGATACTAATAAGACTTTGGTACAAAAAATGGAAAATTATCGATATAAAAATACCAGACTAGAGTGGCATGGTCTGACATTAACAAAATACTTAGAATACAATATGATATCTAGAGAGCTAAGGATTTTCATTGAACCTAATCTGGGCATAGAGTCAGAGAAATTAGCCAAAAACTGGGATGGAATAAGAAATAGAGCATCTTGTGACTTTATGTACTACCTTATAGAGGCTATTTTGGATGAAAGAGAATTGATAGAAAAAGAAACAACATTAATGGAGGAAGTATTAAAAACTAAACTAGCAGAAGAAGCATTTAAAGCTAACCTAGAAAGTTTAAAACAAAATCAAAGAATATGAAGAAAGGCTTAAGCAGCAAAAAATAAAAAAAATTCAAAGAGATGCAAATGACTATCGAGATAAGAAAATATATACATATAAAAAATATTCTCAGAAACAAACATGGTGACAACAGAACAGATACCATAAGAACAGTACAGATAGTGACAGTAGCCATACAAGGGGCCCTAATATACATAAGGAGACAAGAGAAACAGAAGAGCCATCATTACAAGATAGACAGGAGCCAGGTACATCATATCAACAAGACACAACAGCAAGATACCAACTAAGAGATAGACAAACCAGTCAGGGAACCAGTGGGGGGGTACAAAGGTGGGTGGGGGGGCGGTCGAGGAATGGGAGACATAACAACTGGAAAAACAAGAACAGGGTACAGAGGCAGTCGGAATCAGAGACACACTTGATACCTATATTCAATCTAAGTAACAAAATATTAACCAATACAGAGATAGAAGTGTTAAGCCTAGGGTTGTCATTTGCTCCAAAACAGTCCACAGACCTATTCCAGTTGGAAGCAGACTTACAGAGATTTTTCAGGGCTTTAAGACTTAAGACACAATTTCAACAAAGTGAACAAATTGATTCATATGAGAAACAGGTAAAAACAGCATTACACATTAAATCTAAATGTAATCCACCAGTAGGGAAAAAATCATCAAGCAGAAATATACTGTACACTAGTACGGAAAAAAAATACATGATCTATATAGAACACAACAAACCAAAACAAACACAGATAATCTTAGTATAGCACAAAGGACAGCACTCAACAACTTACAAAAAGATGATCAAATTATTATCAAACCTGCAGATAAGGGGGGAGGCATTGTTATAATGGACAGAAAACATAAAAACATGTGTTTACATTTATTAGAAAATCAACAGAATTATGAGAAATTACAACAAAATCCCACTGACAGACTTCAACAATTAATAATACAAACATTAACGGAATTTGAAAATAATGGATGGTTACATAGTTGGGAAACCAATATAATACTAAACAAATATCCAAGAATACCAACATTCTATGCCATCCCTAAAATACATAAAGATCAAAAAAATCCACCAGGGAGACCGATAGTTTCAGCTAATGAATCATTATTTGAAACAATATCACAATACATACATTTTCACTTACAACCTTTAGTTGAACAAACAACAACTTATGTTAAAGATACCACAGATATGATATATAAACTGGAACAAACAACACTTAATGGCATACAAGAAATGGATATATTGGTAACAGTGGACGTGGTGGACTAATACACGTCCATACCGCACGAAGATGGCATACGAACAATGGGCAAATTATTGAACACAGGAAGCCCACAAGTGCATCCAAAGACAGAAATGCTACAAGAGTTAGCACACATCATATTGACAAATAATTATTTTGAGTTTGACTCAGAGTGTTATAGACAAGTAAGGGGTACTGCTATGGGAAGCACAATGGCACCTGCCTATGCAAACGCTTTTATGTACGATTTAGAAAAAGAACATATACTAAATGAGAGAGAAAATCCATTTTTTACTGATATTAACACATGGAATAGATATATACAGTAGATGATGGATTTTTTGTTTGGAAAGGTACCATACCGAGCTTAGAACAATTTTTAAATGATTTAAACAACATTAATCCTAATATAAAATTTGTTATGACACATAATAAAATGGAAATATCATATCTTGACCTCAAAATATATAAGGAAAACACCCAACTATTCACAAGCTTATGCAAAAAACCGACAGACAGGAACACACTCCTACATGACAAAAGTTTTCATGAAACAAGACTCAAACAAAGCATCCCCTATTCACAGTTAGAGTGAAAAGAAACTGTACTAAAGAACAAGATTTTCAGAAAGAAAAACAAGTAATGTTAAATCGATTTCAACAAACGGAATACAAGAAGTCCATACTTAAAAAAGCTAATCAAAGAATAGAGACAGTAACTAGACAAGACACTCTACAAACCAAACAAAAACTACATAAACCAAGGGTGGTATTTACAACTAAGTTTAATGATCGATTTACAGAAATTAAAAGAATTATAAACAAACACTGGTACATAATGTCAGTAGGCGAACAAGTCCCTATGGAATTTAAAGAAAGACCCATTATTGCAGCAAAAAAAGTTACAACTATTAAAGACAAATTAGTAAGATCCCAATTTAAAATCCCAGTACAGCAAGGGATGCAAATTTTACTAGGACCCCTCAAATCTGGAATGGTGCCATGTGGGAGATGCTCGGTATGTAACCATACCAGCAAAAAGGAAGTGTTTAAATACCCATACACGGGTAAAGAGTACCCTATAAGACAACATATAGACTGTACAACACAGGGGGTAATATATGTATTACAGTGTCCATGTGACCACTTATATGTGGGGCAAACAACCAGAGCTCCAAAAGCATGCATACAAGAACATAAAGGGGATATTAGAAGACAGGAGGAAAAATCACAGGTAGCAAATCACTTCGCTGAACAAGGACATACAGGAGCCTCACTCAGATTCTGGGGACTTGAACAAATCCAAAAACCAGTAAATGGAGGGGACTATCAAAAACAGTTGGACAGAGCAGAAATGAAATGGATTTTTCAGTTACAAACCCTGGAAAGAAATATAGGGATGAACAAGGACACAAACTGGAATGCTTGTTGGTAATGTTAAATTAGTAAGAGAGATGGAGTATGCTCCATAGACCAAAACTAAAAAATAAAATAAACATAAAATAGTAAAGGTTAGACACATTAAAAATGAATATTTTACAAAATGGGTTCTTTTTCCTAAAAACAGAATGGCAACATGATAAAATGTGACTAGTAAGCCATAATGAAAATTGTCCTCCACTTTAATATACAAATGCTATATGGGAATCTAATAGAAGAAGATAGCAACATTCCATCAACAAATTATATGTCAGAAACATGAAACTAACATCACAATTAGTTGAATGTTCATGAAAAAGAAGGATATGCATGCAAATTTTAACAAAAACATGGTAAAGTAAGAAATTATAAAGTTAAGAACACTTCACATTCTGAGGTCCTTCCCCCACCCCAATAGTACTATCCCCCCATATAAAGAACACATTAACTAAACACAAACTTAAGCACATTGAAGAATCACAACTTATTAAGAAAACCCAACACCTCAAGGCATCATTAGTTTCTCAATAAACTAAACATAGAAATGAGTAATTAAATAAATAAAAAAAGACATACTGTGGCCAGGCAATGGCCTGATCACAACAAAGGTTGCTAAGCGACCATGAGTTGAGCTTAATTGGAGCTCATCCATTGCAGGTGAATCTGTATGTGGTGATCAGGCCGAGAGGTATTTAGCAAGAAAGTTTGCACCACACACACCCATATACACACAGTAGCTGCACCAAACAGCACAAGGAACAACAGAATCAGCACAAGGTAAGAAAAGACAAATATTTAGATAGCTAGGAGCTGTGGCTAAGTCAAATAAATTTAAAATGTGACTAAAAGAGCTTATTTTCTTTACATACAGATACAGGGCTTACATAATAAAGCTAAAGAAAGAAGTGAAGGTGACTTTTAACATTATACTCAAAGTATCTACACATACCAGCCAGGTAAAGTGAGATAGTAACATACAATTGAAGATTAATAGGACTAAAAATATAAAATATTGAAGGGTACTGAAAAGTACAGTTACGTAAGAACTTACCGTAACAGTAGATCTTCGAGAACAGCTCTTGCAGCAGGTTACACCATTAGGACTGAAGCCGGCAGGCGTCAGGACCCCACAGAAATCTTCTAGCTAGCAGTCTTCAGCGGGGACTGCCTCCAACGTCGATCCCGACCCCGACGTCAGACGTAGTACATAAGGAGGCGGTCCCGCCAGAATCCCCAGTTCTCCCGCCAGAGACTTCCGGCCACTGGATGACATCAGAAGTGGAGACCGAGGATCCGCCATCAGAAGAAGAAAAGAGCGTAAGCTCCTGCCGAAGTCTGGTTAGGCCTTACCTCCACCAAAGGGGAATGGTGGGCAGGAAGGTACCTGCTGCAAGAGCTGTTCTCGAAGATCTACTGTTACGGTACGTTCTTACGTAACTGTACTATCTTACTTTGAGATACAGCTCTTGCAGCAGGTTACACTATTAGGACTGATTCCAAAGCAATAGCGTCTCTAGGCACTCTGGGAGGAGGCATAATGGAGAGATCTTGAAAAATCCTGACTCTAGGACGGGAGACCCTGTAGAACGGCAAGGCCGAAACCTGCTCTCCGCTGTGAGGCAATGTCCAGGCTGTAATGCCTGATGAAGGTGTGCACTGAGCTCCAAGTAGCTGCAGCACAAATGGCTGAGATGGAGACGTTCCGCAGTGCTGCGAAGGAAGTAGCCACCCCCCTAGTCGAGTGGCTCCGAACTGTGCCCGGAAGGGGCTTCTGTTTGTTGTTGTAACAAAACAAAATGCACTGGAAAAGCCTGCGGGAAAGGGTCTGTTTTGAGACTGGTTGGCCTAACATCCTCTCAGCGAAGGAAATAAACAGCTGCTCGGAGCTGCGATGCTGTTTGGTCCTGGTCAAGTAGTATCTTAAGGAGCGGTGAACATCTAGGGTGTGAAGCAATGCCTCTCCTCTATTGGTGTACCTGGGAAAGTACACCGGCAGATCGATGTCCTGGTTAAGGGTAACGGCTGAGACCACCTTAGGCAGGAATTTTGGATTCGTCCTCAGATACACTCTGTCCTGGTGGAAAATTTAATAAAGTTCATTACACATAAGACCGTGTAGCTCAGAAATTCTCCTTGCTGACGTGACAACAACCAAAAATAACGTTTTCCATGACAGAAAACGCAGCTCGCAATCTGCGGCAGATTCAAAAGGGGGCAGCGTGAGCTGCTCCAGGACGAAGAGTAGGTCCCATGGAGGGACGGGATCCTTGATGGGTGGATTAAGGTGTAACACCCACCTCATGAAATCTCGAGAGGCATCGAGTTGTGCCACTGTGCGTTGACCTATCGGGTAGTGGTAGGCCTAAATCATCAGAGGTGAACTTTAATCGAGGAGTAGGCAAGGCCTGAGTGGAACAGGGAAAGCAGGTATTCCAGAACTGATTTTCGGGGCAATCTAAAGGGAGGCCGCGTCTGGGACCACAGGGGAAACCGGGCGCCATTTCATGGCGTAGACGTAGACAAGTGCTAGTCGGGCTTGGCGGCAGAAAGAACTTCCGCCACCTCTGTAAAGACCTCGTGTTGCATGATGGCTATGCCTTGAGGAGCCAAGCATGCAGGTTCAGTGAGCGTAAGTCTGGATGGACTAACAAACCCCCCTCTTGAGACAGCAGGTGGGAGCTGAAGGGCAACGGGAGTGGAGGTTCCCGGGACAATTGGGTCATCATGCGGAACCAGATCTGTCTGGGCCAGAAAGGCACTACCAGGATCATTGTTGCATGCTCCCTGTGAAGTTTGAGAAGAACTCTCTGGATTACCGGGAAGGGAGGGAAAGCATAGAGGAATCTGTCTGCCCAGGAGAGGGACAATGCGTCTCGCCAAAAAACACCAGGCCCTGGATCTAGCGAGCAAAAATTGGGCAGTTTTGAGTTGGATGGGGAAGCGAACAAGTCCAATTCTGGGATGCCCCATCGAAGAAACAGATCCTCTGCAACCTCCTGAAGATGTTTCCACTCGTGGACTCAGGCCAGGAAACGACTCAGGCCGTCTGTGATTGTGTTGTCCACTCCGGGAACGTGAACTGCAATCAGGCTCGCGCCGTGTCAGATTACCCAATCCCATACTCTCATAGCTTCTCTGAAAAGGGGGTAAGAGTGTCTGCCTCCTTGTTTGTTGAGGTAATACATCACCGCCGTATTGTCTTTTTGAAGTAGAAGAGTACTCAGCAGGATTTCTGACTGGAAGGCCTGCAGGGCATAAAGGACCGCCCTTATCTCCAGAATGTTGATATGGAGGTGAGCCTCCTGAGGGGTCCACGTTCCCTGGGACCTCACCCCGTTCTGGTGTGCTCTCCACCAAAGCCCTGAGGCATCTGTGGAGAGGATTACCTCTGGGGACGGCTCTGCCAACGAACACCCACAGAGAGAGTCCCTGGTCTAGCCACCATTGCCAGTCCCGAATCACGGCCTTCGTGATTCTGACCGGCTGCTGCATGTGGTCTTGCCTTTGGTCCCATTGCACTTTTAGCATCCACTGGGTCACCCGCATGTGGAGCCTTGCCATAGGGATGGTTGGAATGGCCGCAGCCATTTGTCCGAGCAGGCGAAGGACCAGTCTGATGGGGACAGTCTTCTTCGCTAAGAGGTCCCTGATGCGCTTCGCTCTGCCCTCGGGAAGAAAAGCTTTCACTTGGATGGTGTCCAGAACTGCGCCTATGAACTGCAGCTTCTGGGATGGTACCAGGAGAGACTTCTCAAAGTTAATAAGAATACCCAGTGACTGAAAAAGCATTTGGGTGCTCTGGATGTCCAACAACAGCGCCTCTCTGGAGGTGGCCATGAGAAGCCAGTCGTCCAGGTACGGGAACACATAGTGGCCGTCTCCTTAGAGATGCTGCCAAAACTGCCATACACTTGGTAAAGACCCTGGGGGCCAATGACAGTCCGAAAGGAAGAGCCCGGAACTGAAAGTGGTGGCCGAGGAACTCGAAGTGCAGGAACCTCCTGTGTGCTTGAGCTATGGAGATGTGCAGGTAGGCATCCTGTATGTCCAGAGATGCTAGAAAGGCATCCTTCCTCAGCATGGGAATGAGCCCTTGGAGGGTCACCATGCGAAAACGTTTGTAGGCGACCTACATGTTGAGGTCGCTGAGGTCCAATATTGGACGGAGGTCCCCTGTTTTCCTTGGAACCAGAAAGAAGTGGGAATAGTAGCCGGCTCCTCTCTGGTTCTCCGGGACGTACTCCACTGCTCCTTTTTGTAGAAGCGCGAGTACTTCTTGCCTGATGAGCGATCTGTGCTGACCCAAGTAACAGGAGAGCAGAGGAGACCTTGTGGGTGGCTTGTCCATGAATTCAATAAAGTGGCCTTGTTCGACCAATTGAAGAACCCACTTGTCAGTGGTAACAGACTGCCACCCTGGCAGGTGGTCCGCAATACGACCCCCGACCTTGGTGTCTTGTTGATCCTGAGGGGCGGAGGCCGGGAAGGAGTCATGCTGTGGTGGCTGAGGGTCCTGCAGGCTGGGCCGACTTGGCAAGGCGTTGGCCTCGGCCTACGGATGACTTCCCCTGGGCTCTTCGGGAGAAGGAGCCCCTCTGTTGCGGGCCAGTGCGGGACTGTTGTCTCTGCGACCAGCTGCGAAAACGGCTCTGGTTCCTACGAAAGGAACCGAGCTTGGGTCTGTACATGGCTTGGACGGACCGCACCACCTTCCCAGCCTCTTGAAGTTTGGTGAGAACCTTCTCCGAAGACTCACCAAAAAGAACTCCTCCGTGGAACGAGGCATCTAGAATGTTTTTCTGGATGTCTGGGGTAAATCCGGAGACACGAAGCCATGAGTGTCTCTGGAGGCATACGCCTGAGGCTGCCGCTCTGGCCGAGGAGTCCGCGGAATCATACGTGGCTCGCAGCACTTGGGTTCCCACGTCTGAACCCGTGCGGAGGAGCTGAAGCAACTCTTCCTTCTGCTCACCTTCTGGCATCTTTTCTGCCAGGTCTAGTCCCTGCTCCCACAAGGCATTCTGAAACTGGACCATGTGGGTAAGATAGTTGAGGGACCTAATGGTGCAGGTAGCAGCTGCATACGTGTGCCTGCCCATTGCGTCCAATTGCTTGGACTCTGGGTTCGGTGGCAGGGTGCTCAGATGTTGCGGCCTCTGGGACCGGTCATGTGAGGCTGTGATGACCAGGGAATCGGCCAGAGGATGAGATGCCAAGTACTGGTCCTCCCTAGGGGCCTTGTACAGGCGGTCAGCCTTCTTTGACATCGCCGGGAGCGAGTGAGGACGTTTCCACGCTGCCTTGGTGACGTCCACGAAAGTGTCCACCAAGGGTGGCACCACCACAGGCTTTGGGTCCTTTTGCCGAAGATATCGTGCAAGACATAGCCTCTCGGGGTCAAGTTCCTCTGTGTCCCAGCCCATGTTCTCTTGAATATGCCTCATAATCTCCAAGAAAGATGGGTCATCCAGAGGAGATCTTGGGAGCTCACGTGGGTCCGGTGAGGGGACGCTGATGGGAGAAGGGGATCTGGATCTGTCTGAGAAATCCGATCCCGAGTCCTCCGTCGAAGGCGAGTGGCGGCGTCTTCTGGGTCTCTTGGGGCTGGGTGACCCTGAAGAAGATCTGGACGGAGGTCTCCTCTTGTCTGGTCTGCCCCTAGGAGATTCTGCAGGCTCTTGGGGGAAGGTACTCAGCCTGCTGCCCCGGATGGGGTGGGGGGCGCTGGGGCTGGTGGAGTCACAGGTGGAGGAGGAGAAGGAAGAGGAGGAGGTGTGTGGGAACCACGTCCTTCTTTATGGTATCCCACCAGTAGGTGAATAACTCCTTGACCTCTGAAATACTGAGGCCCGACGACGGACCGGGCGCCGGTGGTCGGTCGTCGGGTTCTGGCGTCGGCTCCCCAGGGGTCTCTGGTTCAGGGGAGGGTTCCCTGTGGGGTTCGACAGGACTGGGTTCGCCCGCCTGGTCTTCAGGCTGAGTCAACTCCTCCTCCGTAAACGCCTCCTGGCCAGCGTCGGTAAGTGGCGTAGGTGTTCCTCTCTCTCCTGGGTCGGGCATCGGTCCCCCGGCCAGCATCCGTGGTGGAGAAGGCCTGATGGGCATCGGGCAGTCGTCAGGTCCCGGGACCGGTAATGCTTGGCCGACGTAGGGTGGGCCGACGTCCTTTTGAGCGATGTCAGCTCCTTGGTCTTCCGCTGGGGTGGAGGGGGCAAGGAGACCGACCGGACGTCGGGAGCCGGACTTGTGGTGGTGGCGGTCCCCTGACCTCGGCGAGGCCTTGGAAGAAGATGAAGAAGGCCTGGAGGTCTTAACAGGCTGTAGAGTAGAGGAACCCGAGGATGATTTGACCGCGACCGGGGGAGGCTGAGAGCAGGCCCGGGAAGGATAGCGGTCGGACCGGGAGCTGGAGCTACGGGAGTCAGAAGCCCTAGAAGGGAATTTTGATCTCACCCTCTCCTTGTGCTTTTCGAGATGCCGGCGGGCTTTCTCGGACGATTCCCCCTTGGAGGCAGAATCCATGGCCTTCACTCTCTCTTCAAGAAGGTAAGCTTGTAGGGCCTTCTGGCGATGGATCCGGGTCCGGCTATTAAATCCTTGACAGAAGGAAGAGGCCTGGGTGTCGTGGTCTGGGCCTAGGCACCGCACGCAGGCTGAATGTGGGTCTTTAAAGGGAATTTGCTTCCCACAGGTGCACTTTGATGGATGGCCCTCCGCGGAAGTTGGAGAGGACATCAGATGGCAGACGTTCGTTGAGAAAAAAGGTTTCCAATTCGGAAAAAGAACTTTTCCAGGCGTCGCGGCTAGAAACAGACCGAAGGGTCAAGACATGCAAGTCAACGGCGGGAAAGAACTGGGGATTCTGGCGGGACCGCCTCCTTATGTACTACATCTGACGTCGGGGGCCGGATCAACGTCGGAGGCGGTCCCCGCTGATGACTGCTAGCTAGAAGATTTCCGTGGGGTCCTGACGCCTGCCGGCTTCAGTCCTAATGGTGTAACCTGCTGCAAGAGCTGTATCTCAAAGTAAGATGGATTGACTCTCTTTTTAGGGACTGACAATAAAATAAAAAAATAAAGAAATAAGGAGTTGTAAACAACATTCAGCACAAAAGAGAGTAAAAAGTGCTAAAACCAGTTATACAGGTAAAGACACATTGTAGAAGTGTTTAAATAGTTACCAAGAAATGTGATTGTATTAAAACTTTAAATGTTTTAAAAACAGAACCTAAAATTCAAGGAAGACAAAGAACAAAGGAAACTGAACATGCTGAGCTGAAAGATAAAGCTGCAAAAGGTAAAATGTAGCCAATTAAGATATTTTAAAATGGTACACTGTTATAACAGAAAAGGTAGCAATAAGGGAAAGTTGTTTGATTATTGTATTGTATTGAAAATAACCTGTTAAATAAGATTGCTGAAGGCATTTTCACATATTGGCCCAGATATTCAAAAGGATTGCGCCATGCACAATAGGGTTGCGCCTGCGCAAGTCCGAACTTGCTCCATTCTGCGATATTCAGCAGGAGGCAGTTGCGCCACTGAAAACAGGCTGAGCAACAGCGCAATGCAAATGAATGCATGCTGAACTGGAGGGGGAGAAACCATGCATAAACTACACAGCCTGATATTCAGCCGGGCAGTGCAGAGTTGTGCAGGTGCAACCCCCAACCTGCGCCTGCACAACTTTGAGCCAAAAAAAAGGCTTAAATCGAGGGCCACCCACAGGTGAGCTGCTGCATTGCAGGGTGCAACACAGCAGCTGCCACCTGTGGCTGGCCCCACCCACTCCCTGTGCCCCCTGCAGCCCGGTGCGGCAGAGACAAACAGTGCAGAATCCCCACTGGCCCGATCGCAGGCATAGTTTGAATTCCCCCACCAGCCCGATCGCTGGCAGCAATGTGGCTCCAACGCTTTCCTCTGGTGGTCCAGTGGATCAGAATCCCGATCACGGGCAGTAGTGGTGTAAAACAACCCCTCCTCCCAAACACATCCCTGGTGGTCCAGTGGACCAAAGCCCGATCGCAGGCAGTAGTGGTTTAGTAAACCCCTCCCCGAATTCATCCCTGGTGGTCCAGTGGCAAATCCCGATCACGGGATGTAAAGAGTTGAACAAACCCCCGAACATAGCCTTGGTGGCCAGTGTCCCCCACCCCACCCACCCACGAAGCTCCCACCACCCCCTCCTGGCAGCCGGCAGGTGGCAGCATCCCACCTGCCTGCCGCCTCACCGCCCGCCGACTGACTGCCCAGTAGTGCTGCACGCCCATTGGTGCAGAGCAAGAGCTAATGGTAGAAGTTTATTGTTTGCATAAGACAGTCCAAGTTTTGTGAATGAATGAATGTATTCATTCACAAATCTGGACCGTCGCGTACGGTATGGGCTGGCTGTGTTCGGGGTTTGTTCAACTTTTACATCTCGCGATCGGATTTGCCACTGACCACCAGGGATGAATTCGAGAGGGGGTTTATTAAACCACCACTGCCCGATTCGGCTCTTCGTCCACTGACCACCAGGGATGTGTTCGATGGGGTTTGTTTTACACCACTACCGCCCGCTGATCGGGATTTACGGTCCACTGACCACCAGGGATACATCTCGGGAGCTACATTGCTGCCCGCGATCGGGCTGGTGGGGATTAAACCATGCCCGCGATCGGGCCAGTGGGGGGGTGGTGGTGATTCTAGCACTGTTTTTGCCCGTGATCGGGCTGCAGGGGCGTCGGTCCCCGATGGCTGCTGCCTGGCAGGGTGCCAGGCGCAAGTCCTTGGGGATCAGCGCACCTGCATGCTAATGGCATGCAAATGGGGCCATAATCAGATGCAAATGGCCCCCCCTGCACCTTGCATGAATTATGGCCCCATTTGCATGTCACCTTTTGAATATGGGGATTTTGCGTATGGCGCAATGGTACTTGCGCCACCGCAAGTTGAATGCTCCACCTGACAACTTGTGTGGTGTAAGTTCCACTCACCCATGCACAGTGGCTGTGGTCGGGGGTGATATTCAAAGGAGTTGCTCATGGCGGCAACTGCTTTGAATATCGCTCTGGACACACCCCTGCACAACTATTTTGTGCAGCGCAAGGGCTTGCACCACAAAATAGCACAGTTTGAATATCCGGCCCATTGTTTATATTATTATAGTTAAGACACAAGTTTGGTGCAATTCCTTGCCATGAAGAATCAGTAGAACAGGCAAAGGCAGAAGTAAAAAGTGTCTGCCCAGTGTGGAAACAAAGCATGAATACAGGGTACATATTCTTTATTACTGTATTATTTTTGTAAAGTTTTAGTTATAAGAGTGAATAGAGTACAGAATGTGTACTATAAGTAGCATGGGAAAGAAGCACAGTGGTAATGAAGTATAATAGAAAACCTTAATAGAAGAATAATGAAAAGAAATGGAATTCAAAAATGTAAGATTTATAAACAATATTTATCTATTATTCCTACAGAATATATGAAAAGCCCTTTGAAAAAAGCCCAAGAATGTGAAACGTCAGGGCAATTAACAAAAATAAAGAACATTGAGAAATTTTACAACAGCCTGAGTGGAGTATTTTTTGGTCCCCCCCCCCATTTTTGAACATCAACACTGACTTAGTCCTATAAGGGGAACCATTCAACAAACTGTCTTAACAGTATCCCATTACCCATGGAGTGAAACATTCTAGCTACACACCTTCCGACAACAAGGTATATACAGTACCTGCAAGAAATACAACAGGAGACAACAGTCATATAATCAGTACAACACATATAAAAGTTCAGATAGTGATAGCAGCTGTACAAGGGACCCACAAAAAGACACAGAGCAACAACATATGGCACAACAACCAGGACCATCAAATACAAATAGTACAGAGAATAGATATGAACTTAGAAACCAAAGAGAGATTTACAGACAGGGGGAAGGTTTCAGAGGGGGGAGGGGAGGCAGGGGAAGAGGAATAGGTGGACGGCAAACAAGACAAATGAGAGGCAGAGGCAAATAAATAAAAATGAAGACATTATACGTTATATTCAATTTGAGCAAAAGAACACTAACAATGGAAGAAATAAAAGTTCTGAGTTTAGGATTATCTTTTGCCCCTACCCAGACGGTTAATCTGTACGACCTGGAGGCAGACCTGCAAAAGTTTTACAGGAATCTATGCCTAAAAAATCAATTTGGTGGAAGTGACACCACAGTTGATACATACAAACAAAGACTTAAAGAGAATATGCAAATTAGATCAAAATATAATCCACCTATTTGTAAAAATTATGGCATAGAATTATTTTGTAAAATTACAGAAAAAAAAATAATGGAACTATTTAAAACCAAAGAAAGTATGAACCCAGTATGGAAAAATGTAACTAAAAAAGAAAGAGAAGCATTAGAGAATTTAAAGCAAGATCAAACAATCATAATTAAGAGTGCAGATAAAGGAGGGGGTATAGTTGTCCAAGATAGGATGCAATATAAGGAAATGTGCATGAACTTACTTATGAACACAGAAAATGATGAGGTTTTACAAGACCCGACTAAAAAAATAAAACAGGAAATTGATGCCATGCTTAATGAATATGAAGCCATGCAATGGATAGAACCATGGGAAGCCGAATTATTATCCAAAGATTTCCCGAGAATACCAGCTTTTTATTCTATACCTAAAATTCACAAACATGCAACTAATCCACCTGGCTGACCAATAGTCTCAGGCATTGAATCTATCTTTGAACCAATTTCAAAATATATAAACTTTCACTTACAACCATTGGTAGAAAAAACAAAATGGTATGTTAAGGATACTACAGACATGACCTTGAATTACAAAACAATCACAGAACAAGATTTAAGTGAAGAAACCATCTTAGTGACATTTGATGTAGCAGATTTATACACATCTATCCCACATCAGGAAGGAATTCAATGTCTGGGGTACATACTAGATTCTAGGGCCAGGAACAGCTCACCTAAAACCAGAATACTGCAAGAAATGGCAGATATAATACTAAAAAGGAATTATTTTGAGTTTAATGGGACATTCTATCAACAGAATAAGGGGACGGCAATGGGTTCCACAATGGCACCAGCATATGCCAATGCATATATGGACAATTTTGAAAAAAACACACATTTTCTTAGACAATAACAGCAAAACACACACTTGGCTTCTTTTTGTTGACAATATTTTTATGTTATGGAAAGGAACACAGGAAGAACTTATTAAATTCCATGAGGAACTGAACAACAAAGATAAAAATCTCAAGTTTGTGATGAATTTTGATAAAAAAGTACCACATCTAGACCTCAAAATAAAAAAGGTAAACAACAAGATAGAAACAGCACTTTATAGGAGGGAAACAGATAGAAATACCATATTACATGGTAATAGTTTCCATGAAACCAAGCTTAAACAGAGTTTTCCATAATCTCAGTTAACTCAAGTGAAACGAAACTGTACAGCAATACAAGAAGCACAGAAAGAATCAAAAACCATGTTAAATAGGTTCATAGACAGAGGATATAAGCCTAAGACATTGAAACAAGCAGAAGAAAAAATAAGACACAAGAGGACCTATTAAAAAGTAAAGGACCCAAAACAAAGCCACAAAGAATTGTATTTGCTACAAAATACAATCACAAGTTAAAAGAAATTAGACAAATAATAAACAAATATTGGCCTTTAGTTGGAATGGAGAGTGAACAAATACCAGAACTTTTAAATAAGCCCATAATAGCTGCAAAAAGAGTACAGAAACTTAAAGATCAATTAGTAAAATCTCAGTTTAAATTACCAGAAAACAAGGAAGCACAACTACTATTGGGACCATTAGCACCAAGCATGGTCATTTGTGGCAAGTGCTCAGTATGCAGTCATACATCAAAAAAACAAATATTCATGCATCCACATACAGGGCATGGTCATACAGTTAAACAGCATATTAACTGCATGACAGAAGGGGTACTATATGTAATACAATGCCCTTGTGATAAGCTGTATATTGGACAAACTAGCAGGATGCTCAAGACCTGCATACAAGAACATATGGAAGATATAAGAAGAAAAGAAGAGACACCCCTAGTAGCAAGACATGTTGAACAAACAGGCCATAATGGAGCTTCTTTAAGGGTTTGGGGACTTGAAAAAGTACAGACACCAGAAAGAGGAGGTAATAACCGGGATTATCTTTTAAGAGCTGAAATGAGGTGGATATTTCACAGGAACACATTAGACAACAGGATTGGGATGAATGTGGAAACAAACTGGCAGGCATGCATTTAGATCATATAAACTGAAAGGGTAGTTATAACATGAAAAAACAAATAAACATTATACAGAAATCAATTAGTAAACTAGTAAAGTAGAGATTTAACCAGTAGAAATAACTTTTGACATTCACAATAGGAAGGTCAGATAGCAACTGACCCCAGTATGATCACAATAATGTTACTGTATAAAGTAAACTATGAGAAGCTAATAGTACAGGGATATACTAAATGAAGTAGAGATTTAACTTATAGAACAAATTGAAACACTTACAACAGGGAGGTCAAGTAGCAATTGACCCAAAGGTGATACAAATAACATTGTTGTAGTAAGTGTACTATGAGAAGTCAAAACACATGGATATTCTAAATAACAGTACAATCACTATTTAAAAGGATAAAGATGATGTTTTACCTCCAGGACAACTTACAGTATTGACAACAGAGAGGTTGAGCTGCACTTAACCCCTGTGTTATTTGATTGTTTTAAACAGTATTATGGTGTTTAAAAGTTTGGTTCGATGTGAGTTAGAGAATCGATCTATGAAGATAATTTTAAACCATGGAGTGATTGTGAAGGAGAAGGTCAAATAGCAACTGACCCCTCAGCATAATAAATAAGCAGCAAGTTCAGTATTTTTAACAGGGAGGTCAAGTTGCATTTGACCCCAGTGGTATCTAAATACTTATTGTTTAAACGGTACTATGGTATTTACAAGTTTGGTAGAGTGCGAGCTAGAGAATTGATCTAGGAAGACAATTTTAAGCCACTGAGTGATTGATAAATATTTAATGAATAGGAAGGTCAAATTGCAATTGACCCCTCATCAAGTAAACAATAATGACTGTTTGTATTACATTATGAATTTCAGTTTGGGTTGCAGAAAGCAGTAATGTAAGGTGATATAATAACAAATACTTCTGAGAAACCTGGAATTTATTTGCAGCATTTTTAATCAAGGCAAGAGAACTGTATTAGCAAAAAATCCTCTTTACTCTCATGTCACCCTGTGAAAAGAAAACATGATATGAGAACAATGTATTTTAATTTTAAAAACCTCACAAGAAAGTAAAAAAATAAATAAAAAAGTAAACTAGCACAGAGCTGCAGCAACTAGGAACAAATAGCCCATTTTTGTGAGTACCCAACTGCATTGATCAGTGCAGTAGTGTTCGGTTGCTTAGCAACTGAGATCGCATAGGTGCAATCAACTGGGTGTGACTACATGGTTAGTCACACCACGGGATCTCTCAAAAAAGGGTGAGAGGTTATCGGGAAGCAGCTACCATTAAAATCTGTTGGGCTTCAGTGCTTACATGTAGAGGAACTTAACCAAAAAGGAGACACTTGAGCCAGAAGGAGTGAGGGTAAGCAATTAAAGTAGTAAAGAACATTTAGAAGTTGGTATTTTAACTTTTAATTATAAAAGTAAAATAATGGCTATGAGACCAACAGGGGAATACTATGATAATGTTTTCACAGACTACAAAGAACACTAATTCCACTCTAAGAAGCTCACAGCCTCCTTTAAGGTATGCTGTTAACAAAATAAGTAAAAAGAAGCCACAATGTGGCCACATTGTAATATTAAACAACATAATAACAGCAAAGCTTTACAAAAAATTATGTTTATGTCATTATAGGCCCAAAATTATTCTTTACAAGAAAGACAAGAAGTTTTAAGTAATAAAAAAGGTATGCTGCAAACCAAGAAATATGGGGAACAAGCCTTACAGGCAGTAGTTAAACCTTGTTCCATGTTGTTAGCAGCATTGTGTTCACTAACATACTGTGTATGTCTTTTTAGGATGCAACTTAGGATCTAAACAAGTACAAATAAATTAACCCTGTGAAAAATTAAGAATATATACAAGGGTGCGCAAGCAATAAACTTTATTGAATGGTATGTGTATACACAAAAGAATTAAAAATGTAACAATATCATATAAAAAAAAATACTGATCAATGACATAAAATAAATGTATTTACAGATGTGTAACAAAGAATAAACCCCGTGAACAAGCTCTAAGTCAAGCGAAATGTAGGGGGAAGAGAAATAAAGACTGAAGAACAATAACTTGAGCGAAGAGTGTTTACTTCAAAGGGCCCCCCAACATTGCCTATATTTTTTTTCTTAAATTTGAAAGCCTAGACTGGGGGCCAAAGATCCTAGTTGAGAACCATTACCCACTAAACAATATTTACATTGTATATTTTCCCTTACTGCCTGAGCAACCCCAGAACTGAACCAGCTGAGCGCTTTGGCCCTGGTGTTCTTCCCCCTGAGCCTAACATACTCATCTGTGGCAACCAATATTCCTTCCTTAATGGTGGATCACCTTTGGCCTACCCCCATATATCTGCTCTGGAGCCTGCCAGATAGTTCCTTAGCACTTCACCCATTTTCCTGAAGTCCACCCTCCTGAAATCCAAGATTTTGGTCTTAGTTGGGATGCTTTCCCTGCCCATATCCAACTGGAACCACACTGTGCAATGGTCACTGCCACCAAGTGGCTCCCTGACCATTATTTCCTGTATGTGTTCCCCAGATCAAGAATTGCCTCAGGTCTTATTGGTTCAGTGACGCCCTGAGTCAGGAACACACTCTGCAGTCCTTTCAGGATCACCTGACTCCTAGCACATGTTGTGGAGGGTATGCTCCAGTCTATCTCGGACAGACTGAAGTCCCTCACAATTACCTCTCCTCTCCCTGCAACTTCCAATATTTGTGAGCTCAGTTCCCTGTCCCTTCTACCATGAGTGCTTCACATCCAG
Source organism: Neoceratodus forsteri (assembly GCA_016271365.2). Taxonomy (NCBI): domain Eukaryota; kingdom Metazoa; phylum Chordata; order Ceratodontiformes; family Ceratodontidae; genus Neoceratodus; species Neoceratodus forsteri. The sequence goes on from CM057456.1 coordinate 687,191,656, forward strand.
CTACAAGATATGCAACTGTTTCTAGTTCTGTACTACAAAACCTGTACCTGTCCGTTTTTCCCATTTTTTTCTATGTATTTTGTGAACTATCTTATGCATGGTCCACTATCTTAGGCTGCCATTATCAACCTCTCATCTCGTGGCTTACGTTCACCTCTTTTTAACCACTTGTAGGTCAGTTCTCGACTGGCTTGTGGTTGTTCTAGCAGCTCCCTGTATTTTCCACTGTAATTATGGGGTTTCCAGTTGTCCTTTCTTCATTTTTGATCTTTGTCCTTATATTCTTTTTTTCTGCTTCTTTGCACTTTCTGTTGCTGGCTGTTCCTTACGTACTGGTGGCTTAACATCCATCCCTGCTACCCTCCTGAAAGCTTCTCCTAACTTGATGAAGGAAGTTATCTTAGGCGTGTTTTCTTCATGATGCGGGACCTTGATTATGTCTGGGTCCAAGGATGTCAACAGGTATATCTGGAGCCCCACAATTGTGGGCTTGTATGTGTAATCGATCTCAAGAAGGCCCATGCCTCCCTCAGATGTTGTGATGCATAATCTTGGCATGCACTGTTTTGTGTGTTAACCAGTAAGTATGGAGTAGTTTTGTTTTATATCTAGTGGGTTCAGCACTTTCTGTGGCCAGTCAATCACACCAAAGCTGTATGATACCACAGGAACAGTGAGCTGATTTATAGCTTGCACTTTGTTTCGTGTTGTTAAAACAGTTTTCAGTACAAGCTTCAGCCACCTGAAATATTCCTTGCTGATTTTTTGCTCTCATTTATTCATGCTGTACTGTTGCTCCTTCATCTATTCCCAGGTATTTGTACACTCCCTCTTGCTCAAGTTCCTGTATGCCACAGCCCTCCATCAGGTTGTTTTCTCTATGAGTTAACTTTCCTCCTATAAATGTTGCTTTGGCAAACCTGTCAAAGCCAAATGTCATTGGAAAAGGTATTGAGAGTTTGTAGTTGTGCTTTCAGGTGTTTGCTGCATGAACTATAAGTCTTTGATCTCTCCCCGTGTGAATTTGCTGATGTTTTATGAAGTTACTCTGTGATGTAAAACTCTTTGTTACATACAGCCTATTTATATAGTTTCTCCCAGGATTAATGTCTCCAAATGTTCAGGGATTTCTAGTGCCTAGTGTGAATTCGTTGATGTGTTATGAGGTTACACTGTGATGTAAACCTCTTGTTACATTCAGTACATTTATATGGTTTCTCCCCCGTGTGAACCCGTTGATGTTTCATCAGGTTACTCTTGTGCGCAAACCTCTTGTTACATTCAGCACATGCATATGGTTTATCCCCCGTGTGAACTCGCTGATGTGTAATCATATTACTCTTTCTGGCAAATGTCTTGCTACATTCAGCACATGCATATGGTCTCTCCCCCGTGTGAACTCGCTGATGTGTAATCATATTACTCTTGCTGGCAAATGTCTTGCTACATTCAGCACATTTATATTGTCTCTCCCCTGTGTGAATTCGCTGATGTGTTATGAAGTTACTTTGTGATGCAAAACTCTTGTTACATTCAGCACATTTATGTGGTTTTTCTCCAGTGTGAATTCGCTGATGTGTTACAAGGCTACTCAGATGTGTAAAACTCTTGGTACATTCAATGCATTTATATCGTTTCTCCCCGGTGTGACCCCATTGATGTATTATCAGGTCACGCTTCCTGGCAAACCTCTTGTTACATTCAGCACATTTATATGGTTTCTCCCCTGTGTGAACAAGCACATGCTTTATTAGTGTACTCTTCTGGGCAAACCTCTTGTTACATTCATCACATTTATACAGTCTCTCCCCCGTGTGAACTTGCTGATGTTTAATCAGATTACTCTTGCTGGCAAACCTCTTGTTACATTCAGCACATTTATATGGTTTCTCCCCTGTGTGAACAAGCAGATGCTTTATTAGTGTATTCTTCTGGGCAAACATCTTGTTACATTTATACAGTCTCTCCGTGTGAACTTGCTGATGTTTAATCAGACTACTCTTGCTGGCAAACCGCTTGTTACATTGAGGACATTTATACAGTCTCTCCCCTGTGTGAATATGCTGATGTGTTACAAGGTTATTCTGCAATGTAAAACACTTGTTACATTTAGCACATTTAAAAGGTTTCTCCCCTCTGTGAATTCGCTGATGTGTTATCAGGCTATTTTGTGATGTAAAACACTTGTTACATGGAGCACATTTATATGAATTCCTCCCCCTATGAGTCCACTGATGTATTATTAGGTGCTGCTTCTGGGCAAACCTTTTGTTATATTCAGCACATTTGTACGGTCTCTCCCTCATGTGAATTCGCTGATGTATTATGAGGCTTCTCTGTGATGTAAAACGTTTGTCGCAGTCAGCACATTTATATCTCTTTTCTCCTTCATGAATCTGTTGTTGTACAGAAATGAGATGATGATCAAAGAAACTCTTCCCACACTGGGGATAGTGATGCAGACTCTCTGTTGAATGACACAGCTGGCATTTCCCAAGTGATGACTGCTGGCCACAACTCTCATTGCACTCAGTACTCCTGCTGACTAAAAATAGATATTTTATTAGTATTTGCTTACAACAAGGAAACAGATGTGTCAGCTATTTTTCCTTAAAAATGTTTTAAGCTACAACAACTTTGTCTAGATTTACCCAGAGGAATGTGGTTTGTAAAAACATTCCCATTTAAAAATACTTTGGATTAAATTGCTATTTCCGTAATCTTTCAAGTTCTTGTTCTTACCAATAATATTTATAGAATTAGTCTGACCAATTCTAGCTCCTCATTTGTCAGAACCTGGTCACATGCTGTGTATCAACCGGCACAAAAACATGGCAGGAGGGTTATGCTAACAAAAGCAGTAACCAAACAGGACAAATGATTACTATGTAAGTCAAAGATGACAAATCCTTTTACCAGCTAGAAACAAGCAAAAATACATTTTCAAAATGCAGGTAGTAGCCAAAGCCAGACAGAGTAAAATACAACTGCAAAAACTGTAAAAAGTTTACATTTTTAAAATGCAGACAGTAGCCGGACACAAAGTAAAATGCAACTTCAGCTGTTCTCTTGTTCACCTTTTAAAAAAAGCAGGCAGTAACTTGGCAGAGTAAAATGTAACTGTTGTTATCCTGCAAGTGAAAAGCAAGTTACATTTTTTAAATACAGGCAGCAGACAGATAAAGTAAAATAAAGACCTCTAAAGAAGTGTATCTTAATCATGCAAAGCCCTGTGGTCTGGGCAGCACCTCCAGCTTGCCCTTGCCCCTTATGTTCAAAGAAATGGTTCCTTTGCTTTTGTTGGTGATATTTCCTTATTTCTTACACTGTGAGAGCCTCTCCTCTGCAATTCTATCTGTCTGTATCTTCAGCTATTAGAGAGAACATCGGTGATACTGTAATCATGGCTCTACACTATGCCAGTACTGACACAGAATGACAGCTATCTCCCCCCATCCCACCCCCTCCAATTAAAGATCACAGATGGATTTGGTGACAGTAACAAAAATGTGAGCCACAGAGTATCATTAGTGGGAAAGGTTAATTATTTACCAGTAATGGTAGATCTTCATGAAGATCTCTATAGAGCCATAATGCATTGGATTGCAAGCCACTGGTATCAGGACCTTGCAGAAAGCTTTTGCATGATGGGACTCCCTACATCAATGTGCCTGCATACACATCTTCAGCACCCACTGGTGCATGTTTAACGTTGGTGACCCCCAACTACATCATGGTCCCACTGTCATTGACTGGAGTTTTAAATATCCACCGAGTTACCTGTAACAGCTCCTGGTTCCCTACAGCCTCGGCTGTCCTCTCCGCTTATCTGATGAGGGATTGCTAGAGGTTCCCAGGGTGCATCTAAAAACATCTGGTGCCCAGGCATTTATATTTGTGGCACCATCCCTGTGGAACTCTCTACCTCGTCAGATGAGAGAATGCAGGACTGTGGAGAACTTTAAAACCAGCCTGAAAACACATCTTTTCCAACAGGCTTTTAATGACTGATATTTATGATTGGGAATGTTTTTAAATTGAAGCTGAATTTGTGTTCATTTTTTAAATTATTGTGAAGTGCTTTGTATGTGCAGTGCTTTGAAACTGGAATTGCGCTATATAAATAAAAAATATTATTATTGTTATCATGCTGAGATACAGGAGGAATGCAGCAAACACTGCCCAGCACACAGCAAGTTGCAGTATGGGACAATGGTGGATGACTCACTATGCAGTTTCATGGTAAGAAGCTGAAAGGAAAGGTCCACTATATGAGGGGGACAGTGGGCAGGATGGTCATAGCTCTATGAAGATCCTCACAAAGATCTATTGTGACTGGTACATAATGATCCTATCTTCTTTGAGAGTGTCTCCACAGAGCCATAATACATTGGAAAATTACTAAGCAGTACCAACCCCAATTAGGTGGCAGGTAAACAACAGACTGGCACAACAGGACAGCAAATCTTGTAAGACAGCAAGCTCAAAATCTGCCCTTCTAAGGGAGATCATATCCAAACTGTAATGGTTAGTAAAAGTTTAGATCATGTGCCAGGTAACAGGACTACCAATATCAGCTGCTGAAATGTATTTATTTTTTTAATTTATTTTTATTTAAAATTGTGGTAACTGGGAAAGACACACAGAGCTGAGGCTCGTTTCCAGGTGTGACCCAGGGACATACAAGGAAATTTCAGAGAACTCAAATGTACTGTAGATGCGATGCAGACAGGGAATTAGGCAAAATATAGCAATTTGCATATACAATCACAATTTTACGTCAAGAAGTTAAAATAAGTTACAGACAGTTTGTAAAACCTTAGAGAAATACAATCATCAAGAAGAAATAATAGAACATTTGCAAAATACATTCCTGTTACTGTAGCTGGAGAACATGCCAATAAGATCAGGGGAGGCTAAGGAGGGGGAAGGGCAGGACGGAGGAGGAGGGACAAGGGCAAGGAGAGGCAGGAAGAAGTCGAGTGGGTTTTTTAAGAGTATGGACAGAAGTAGAGTTTCTAAGGTAAGAAGGGAGATGATACCAAAGGAGAGAGAGGCGGTAGGAGAAGGCAAACTGACCAGCAGTAGAGTGGGGATGGGAAATGGAGAATGAGCTGAGGTCCCAGGAGTGCAGTGTGTAGCAGGGGTGAGTAGCAGGGGATAAGCCAGAGGAGAGGTAAGGGGGAGTAACCCAAATTAGAATTTGGCAATGAAAGACCGAGAGTGGATATGCCTCATGTGGGAAAGGGGTGAGATGGAAAGAGTGGAGTAAAGGGAGCAGAAGAGAGTTCAGGGAGGGGAATTGGTGGTGAAATGGCAGGAAGAGTTTAGTATGGCATCGAGTTTAGAGAGGGAGGTAACAGGGGCAGTGTCATAGACCACGTCAGCATAATCAAATATTGGAGAATTATTTTAGAGACCAGCTCATGATTAATGGGAGGGAGAGGGAGTCTTTATTTCAATAGAGAATGCCAAGTTTGGGGCAGAGTTTGGAGCTTATGGCATCAATATAGGTGGTGAAATCATGGTGGTTGTCTAGCCAGACCCCTAGGTATCTGAAGTCAGGAACTGATTCAAGAAGGGAGTCATCCTGGGTGGAGAACACCGGTAGGGTATGGAGTCTGGCTAGTTTCTGTATGGAGCCAATCATCATAGAAACAGACCAAAAGCAGGTCATCGAGGCTGCCACACCCCATGAGGCATGTCCTGTAATGGTACTCAGCAGATCCTGCCCCACCTGCATGTAGCTGAACACAATGCAAGAGATACATTTAGAAAGACATTGTTTGGAAATTGGTCTACATCTGGTTCCAGAGCCAAAGGAAACAGTTAAGATGAACTGGCACAGTCCTTTGCAAGGTCCAGATAGTACTGAAGGGTTCTGTGGACATCCAAGGAGTGGGGTGAATATGTAATGCCAACAATCTCTGCTAAACACCAGAAAACGTGGTTCATGAACCAAGGCCTGTAGTTCAGACACTTTTCTGGCCAAAGTAATAGCAACAAGGAATGAAAGTCTTCTAAGACTGATACTTCAAGTCACAGGAAGAAGTAGGCTTGAAAGGGACTTTAATCAGAGCTTCTATCACATGGTTCAAGTGCCAAACTAGAGCCAGTTTGCCAGCTGGAGGGGCTACATGCAAGAGATCCTTCAGAAAGCTGCGAACTATGTCTAGCTAGGTCACTGTCTTGTTTCTGACAAGGGCATGTAAAGTCAAAATGACTGACAACAGAACCTTCACCAAGGAATTTAAATATCCTGGTCTCATTTTTGATTCCTCCTTGACTTTTAAAACTCATATTAACAAAACTGTTTCAAAAGTCTGTCAATGCCTGGGTCACCTAAAACATGACAGGCGCTGTCTGTCAAGCTTGGACCATAAATATATTATTGTGCAAACCATTCTCCTTATCCTAGGTTATGGTGATACTATTTTATCACCATGCATCTGCTTCATATCTTCTTTCCTTAAACACCACTTACTATCAGTGACTATGACTCATCTTAAAATCTAAATGAGATGAGCACCACTGTACCCTACTGTATCAATTAAATTGGCTGTCACCCTCTTCCAGACGCACTTTCCATTAGCTACCCTCATTTACAAAACTGTGAAAAACCAGAACCCTACTTATTTATTTGATAGGCTTATAGTTCCCGTCCATAAATACAGCCTTAGAGATGTGCCTCATTGTGTTTTTTTTCTCACCCAATTTTCAAAAACACTTTGGAAAAGAATGTTTCTCATATACAGACCCATTTTCTTGGAACAACCTCTCTCCTCAGCTTAGACTTTCACCTACCTTTGGTATTTTCAAACATGGTCTACAAAGATTATTGTTGCAGGAACAATCTATTTGCGCTTTGTTTTAACTGATTTAGTATATGTTAGTTTATGTTATTGTTACCATAATGACTTGGGACATTCTGTAAACGAGACTTGTTTCTCATAAAACTTATCCTGTATCTTATGCAACTTTAAAATAAATTAATTAACTGAAGGAGTACTGCAAACTAGTCTGAGACAGTCAGGAAGTAATCCAGCTCCATCTGCATGAAGCAAGTGAAGGACACCATCCAACACCATACAGCAAAGTGCTTCCATCTCAGTGAGTAGGTGTACCTAGTGGAAGGTTTCTAAGCAGCCAAGAGGACAAAAAGGAACAGCTGAAATTCCAAATGAAGAGAGATTTATGTGCGCAGGAGCCAGACACGCAGCTGAAGGGACTGCAGTGTGTCATCATTCTGGGACAAAAGGTCCTGCTGCCGGGGCAGTGGAAATAGGGCCTCCACTGCCAGTTCCTACAAAAGTGGGAACCACGTCTGCCTTGGCCACTAGGGTGCCACAAGGATCATACTTCCTGGTTCCTGCTTGAGCTTAATCAGAACCCTCAAGATCAATAGCAGAGTGGGAAAGACATATAGGGAATCTCTCCTTCTAGCAGAGGGACAATTTTTTTTTTTCCACCAACAAATATGATGCCCTGGAATATGAGAATGAGGGAGGAAGAGAGAGAGTAGCAGTTTTGTATTGCGCTTTCCCCACTTGTTAAACAACTGCCTTGTTACAGCCTGACTGAGGATCCACCTACTAGGCTAAACTACACACTATCTGAGGCTGTCTCTCAGGGCATTAAGAGAGCCAGTGACAGCAATAAGTGACACACATTAGGTTAATTCCCTGTCCCACAGCCAATGAGCCCAGTATCCCTGGGTTTGGTGCCCCACCCCCCAGACTGAAGGTATGTGTGGTGAGGATCACCTATGACTGAGGTTGTAGAAATGAAGAGCACACAAACAGGTGATTCTATTCTGCTACCACTGTAGGGAATCCCAGAGGGGTTGACAAACCACAATCAAGTAGTCCAGTGTCTGCGAGGCCTGAGACCACTGAGCATTAAGTAACCATTTAGGGCCTCTCATATGCAGACAGATCAGGGGACCTTGATTATGGAGGCTGCCATGAACCCCAGAAGGCAGAGCATGATGCAGGCCAGTTCCTTGTTGCTTGTTTATTGCACACTGTCGAAAGTAACTTGGGCCACTAAAGCTCTGTTTTCAAAGAAGAAGACCAATGCACAGGCTGAGTCCAGGACTGCTTTTATATTCTGGAGCCTTTAAGAAGGAATCTGCAGGGGTTGAAGAATCTGGGGGGGATGCATAAGTCTAGGACTTATGGTACATTTTTAGGGCAAGTCCTTATCAGGATCCAGTAAGTCACACTATTTTTCAGCGACGTACAGTATTATTACCATATAATTACCAAAAAAAAAGATTTATTTTCCCCCTTAGGATGCCCCGGTGACAGTCAGAGAAAGGTTACAGAGGCAGAGAATTATAAGACAGCAATACTGCAGCTTGCATCTGACTGATCTTCTTCTGTTTGTTTCGATGGACATTTGTGACCAGAGGAATGGACAGTACCCAGACTATTGTCAAGCCAGTACTTAACTGATGGTAGTGGATCAAATTCAGAGATGGATGGTCCTGCACGCATGATAAGCAGCGGATTCTCGAAAGACTGTTGCATCAGGGTTGTTCGCAATTTATTTTGAATGAAATTAGCTTTTGAAAATCCTCTTTCACATTCACTTGTGGAAGGGGAAATAGTGAGCAGAATCTCAATAAGCTTTTGCATAGGGCTCTTCGTGGAGCCTGGTTCACGTTCAGCAATTTTCATTTGTAACACCAACTGGTACATAGTTATGAGAAGTTTGGTTTGGAATCGAGAAAGGTATAACTTCAGCTGCACCCACTCATCTACAGCACAGTCTTTATCAAGTTCTGAGAAGTGAGAAGAGAAAGGGCTATCTGTGATGAGTTCAGTTAGTTCAGCATTGTCAAATGTTGCTAGATCTTCCTTTTCCACTGGCCAGTTGTGAAAGTTCAAAATCTGAAGCAAAGACAGAGGTTTCTCTGAGAGAACATCAAACATGGATGTAAGTGACAGTATCGTTAGCAAATGTGTGAAGTTCAGCTTCACTTCCAGGTGTTCCATGGATTTTTGTTTTGCCAAACATATGTTCTTCTGCATTATACTGTTCCTGGAATTTTTTAAGATATTTTCCAGAAGTACTTTTAAGTGCTTCTAGCTGCAGAACAGCTTTTTCTATATGTTCTGGTATCTCAACAATTAAGTAGTCTGCCAGCTGGAAAGTTTTTGATAATCTAGCAAAAACTGGCAACAAATCTAATAAGAATTAGAGAACTTTAATGAAATGCATAGAGGTCAGTTCCTTGTGGTAGCCCTTAGCTCTGCTAGCATCATCTGCCCTGTTGCCATCCACGAATCTGTGCTCCAGATGCATTGTCACAGTGTCCAGTTTTTTTTTCTAATGCTACAACTGCTTTCTCTTTGCTTGCTAGCCACCTGACTTGCTTTATAGCTGTGAAATGTGCAAGATGCTCATCAAGAACTTCTGCAATTTCTTTAAGTTCTCTCCTGCATTTTGGAGACCAAAAATAAAAACTGAAAATGCCTTTCAAACAGTCTTCAAATTTGGTCATGTATTTGAAATGTTTATTTGCATCCAAAATGGCAAGCTCAAGTTTGTGGGCAAGACAGTGAATCCCAATAACATCTGGCAAAAGTGATTTGAGTCTAGTAATGACTCCTGCTCGTTCACCAAGATTAACTGATGCACCATTAAAATTAGCACATACAAGTGCTGGATGTCCTCTGCCTGTCTTAAGTTCTAGTAATGGCAAAGCCACTGATTGTAAAGCTTTTTCAATAGCATTAAATACACCCTCAGCACTTGCAGTTTCAAGTGGCACCATGGATATTAGGTGTGTGACTGGCAAACAGCTGGCACCTACATATCTCAGGTAGACAATTTCTTGTTCAATAATAGAGTGGTCGGTACTTCTGTCTGCAAGAATGCTCAAAAAGGAGCCATTTCTGACCTCATCAATTATTACTGACCGCATTGTCTTTGCTATGTTGTCCATAAACAAATGACAACCTGCCATATTCATGTAGTTGTTACCAACATTTAAACCATTTTTACGCTGGATCTCACAAATCATTTCAAAATCAGAAAAAGGTTTTCCATTCTTTGCTAAAATGTATGAAGTGTTAAATAAAATTTCATATTTTTCAAGTTCTTTTGGTGTCGTGTCTGTTTTGAAATGACTGACTCAGAGCAGTTTCTGACAGGCGAATGGGTGGTACTTGAGCAGTATCCTTTAAGTAATGCTTTGTGTAACTGATGTGTTCCCTTGTCACATCATGCCTTTTTATGGGGTCTAACTTAAGATCACCTGAACCTTTAACGATAGCAGAATTTGGATCACAGATTTGGGGGTAGGCCTTATAATATATGCAGTACATTATAGATTTATCTTCATTGAAATTCAGCCATGGAAATTCTTTTTTCCATTCAGGATGGAAATTCCTGACCCTTTTTTCTCTGTCATATCTTTGATCCTTGGTAAGGCCATCATCAGAACTTTTACATTTAGCAGAACTGGATGTTGTAGTACTACTAGTACTCACTCCTCCAGATTTTGAGAAACCAGATTTTAATAAGCTAATTTTGCCATGAGAAATTGCTCCAGGATTTAGGTCAGAAGACAATAGTTATTTTTGTATTTAGAAAACTTTTATTTTAATGAACAAGGATGGAAATACATGTGAAAGAGGTGCTGCAGCTGTCTAGTGGCCCAGAAATAATTTGCTTAATTAGGTTAGCAAGGGCAGACAGACACAACACGACTGACACAATCACTGACACTGTACAACGACATGAGCTGACTCTCACTGTGGGGTAACACACTACAGCTATGAAAGGTTATTAATATTGTATTTATCACATAACTAAGGGAAAACTGGCATGCTTCTGCAAACTTCATGAATTCAGACACAGTGACACAGGCTTTGCTTCAAGAAAACTATTTTGTGACTAGTACTCTGACTTCTGTCTCAAACTAAATAGATATGACTGTTTGACTCACTAACCAGGCTTTGCTTCAGCACAGAAAAATACTTAGTAATTGTACTCTGGCTTTTGTCTCAAACAAAATATAGTCAGACAGTGAAGTAGGCTTTGCTTCAGCCCAGAACAATATTTAATGATTTGTACTCTAACTTCTGTCTCAAACTAAATAGCTCTGACTGTTGGACACAGTGATGCAGGATTTGCTTCAGACCGGAAAATATTTAGTGATTTGTACTCCGACTTCTGTCTCAAACTAAATGAATTTGACTGTTGGACACAGTGATGCAGGCTTTGCTTCAGCCCAGAAAAATAGTGACTGTACTCTGACTTCTGTCTCAAACTAGGTTTGACTGTCAGACCAGTCTTACTTCAGCACAGAATAATAGCGAAAGTTAGAATTCACCATAAATGACTGTTTGCTACAGACTTGCTATGTTGCTTCAGTCTAAATTTAGTCAAAGTGGCTCGTTAGTACTGACTGAATTAATGTCAGTCACTTAGGCACACTGGCTTGCCAGTACATCAATTCAGCCCCAAATTAAATTTAAAATAATCTGTGTCTCAGACAGACACTTGCTGCAGGCTTGCTTTAAGAGACAGACAAAAATGGATGTCAACAATTAAGCACTGTTCTTAGTGACTGCAGTAATTATTTGTGTGTCACAGACAGTGGGTTAAACTTTTAGTATCTATAGCCCAACTGCACCTGCAGCACAACTATACAGAGCAGAAATAGTGTAGATCTCTAATACAAATGGAAGGCTGCTCACTGCAGTGCTAAAAGCACAGAACAACAAGGCTTAAGTGGTCACAAGGACTGATCATTCGTTTTCTGTAGCCCACTACTAGTTTGACCAGCTAAAACTGCCCCTATAACAAACTAAAGGAGTGTCTCTGTCCTAGACAATTCCTCATTTTGTTGCAGCCTTTATTTTCTGCCTGTAGTAACACCCATATGCATATTTCACTCACTTAACAGAAATGGAGGTGGTAACTTGTCTTTTTTTATAATTAATTCCCCTGTTTTACTGAGCAAATAAGCCCTTAGCTTCAACTTTGTAGCCACAACTCAAAAAAAATCAGTCATTCAGCTGTTAATACTGCAGTAGTACTAATCATCCAAAATACAAAACTTTTTGTCCCCCAGAATATATCTTTGATCAAAAGGGTATCCCCCAAGTAGCTATTTAGTCTGGAGGGAATTGAATAGATAAATTGAGTCAATAGCACAAGTTTTGAAGGTGACTGTATGGCAGCACGTCCGTTCAGTTCTACATGCAGCTTCAGAGTGATGGCGCACTCGACAGTTCTTACACAGGTGCAGATCAGCCACAGACCACCTGATCGCAGACTTTGTCACACATGTGATTTCTCTGTGGCTGATCTCACCTGGTGTCGTCACTCCCGCGAGACTACTGTGCTGCCAACTCCTCTACGAACTAGACACCTGAGATGCAACCTTAACTCCGCCCCCCCATTCCTGGAGCTCTCTGGCTGGAGACATGCTGCATGATCTTTCCCCACCACCACCCCCGGCGCATTCCTGAGGATTTCAACTAAAGGAGAGAGGTAAGCGCGCTTGGGGGGGAGCCGCGTGGAGTTGCACACTGACACAACGTGCATCTGCAGTAGCAGGAAACACAGCAAGTCCGTCAGACTTCACAGCATTGTGAAGTTCAAGTCCTGATGCTGCACAAAAGTGTCCCAGACATCAGACTTGGGTATTTTTCATCCCCTGATTAACAGATTTGGCCACAGTGACCATAACCCCAGGTGGTCTAGTAGGAGTCTGGTGCCGTGCAAAGTGTACTTCACTCAAGCCACTGATGCCCCATGCAGGAGTCAGTTATCCAGGTAAGGGAAGAAATAGATCTTCTCTGATATAGCACCACAGGTAATATGGCAAAGTATTTGGTAAAGACAAGCATCAAACATTTTGATTGTGTTTATAGTTTGCCTTGTATTGCAGAGTCCCCTGAATAAGCCACATATAAAGTGGTGAAATGTTGGGGTTGTCACAATAAATGAAGATACTTTACCCAGAACAGTGGTTGGGCTTTCATGGCCTGAGTGGTCCACTTTGTTTGTTGACTTGCATTGTTCCTGACTGGGGAAGGCGCTCCACACAGACGATTACCTACCAAAAGTTATTACCACCAAGAATCCTTTACTTAAAGGCAAGATGCCCCAATGACAACCCAAAAGGCAAGACCCAAAATTGGAAATGGTGCCTCTCCAAGCAAAATTAGAGTTACTGCCTATGGCACCATCTGATTTGTATGTGCAGGTATGAGTCACAGTATCCAAAGGGCACAGCAAATCTCCCCTAAGCAGTAGAGAGAGAGCTCCAGAAGAACATGTACTGTAGAACTGTTTGTATGCCACTTACTCATTAACCCCCCCCCACCTGAGGTCCGATATAGGCCAGAAACTAGCGGTATCTTTGGGTACCAGAAAATAACTGGAGAAGGAACCCTGGTTGATTTCCACCAAGGGGAATGGTTGAATGACTAGTTTGCACAGAAAAGTCTATACTTCTTCCATCCGGCCTGTATGGTACGTGAGGAAGTAATGGCAGGTCCATGCAGGTGTTACTGGAGGGAGTGACACTAACTCTAGGGCACGCCCTTGCTGGACAATATCTGGGACCTATCTGTCATAGGTTACCCCCTCCCATTTTCACATCTGGAAGGTCCTGCATCACTAGTATGCTTTGTTTTTATGAAAAGATAAGTAGTTCATTAGATCTCGGGTTCCTTGCAACATGATATTTATTGATTTTTCAAAGGCCTTTGATATGGTACCACACTGGGCCATTATACAATGGTTGATGAATGAGAGAGCTAATTACAGATTTATATCCTGGATAGCTAACTGGCTTTCCAATAGGTTCCACTGTGTGAATATTAGAGAACATATTTCGTCTAGTCAACAAGTCACCTGTGGTGTGCCTCAAGGTTCAGTTTGGGGACCATTACTCTTTAATATTTTCATTTCTGGTCTAACTAGGAATTTATCATCATGGACAATTATTTAAATATGACAATGACATAAAAATGGGAAGTATATGCCTCACTAAGGATGACTGTTAATTATTACAGGAAGATCTGCAGTTCATGCACTGACTGTATAGGCTAACGAATGGGGAATGAAATTTAATTTGGATAAATGTAAGGTGAAGCATCTATGAAGTAAAAATTCCCTTTATTCCTATAAACTAAGTGGCAAAATCTTACCCCAGACATTAACTCATTTGCTCCCAGTCGCCATTTTGGGTCAGATCCAAAAATGGATAGTTCTGACACCATATGGCATCTATGGGAACAAAATTAAAGAAACTACATCTGGGTATAATTATTGACAGTAAATTTAATTCCTAATCACAGTCCTCATTTGCTATTACCTGAGCTAACAGAGTCCTATGGGCAATAAAAAGACGTATAAAATCTAGTGATCAGGCAACCCTCTATAGGGCCATTGTATGCCAACATTTAAATTATGCTTCACTGATTTGATGTCCTTATAAGCGTGAGGACATTGACCAATTGGAAAGGGTCCAGCAGAAAGCTACAAAAACTATATATGAAATTTATACTCTAACATACGAAACCCGACTAAAGCACTTAAATCTAATGACTCTCAAACAATGCAGTCTCAGAGGAGACTTGCTTACTATATTTCATATTATGCAGGACCCATATCTCCTCATGGAGTTCAACTTCAAATTCAAACAGAATTCCAAATCTACCAGGGGTCACCCTCTTCAGTTATCTGGTCAAGTTTTCAGAACTACTATTTATTTTATTTTATTATTTATTTATTTATTTATTTAAATAGTTCAGAAAACACCTTAGAGCAAATGCTCTTTTACAAAGGTTCCATGTCTGTACAACAACATATAATCAAGTTACAGGAATAGACAGAAAGTACAACAAATGCTATACAATTAGTACAAAGACAAATCGCATGACTCCTGTAAATATTTCAACAATGCCTGGTAATTACAATATCAAATTAAGTAAAGATGAAAATACATTCTGCGAGTAGAAGAAAAAAACAAAAAACAACCAGTTACTGACATCCATCAGGAGATGAGCATTAAGGGAGCACATTGCAGAAAAAGGGGTAGCAGCCTGGAGGTCAGGCTTAGTTAAAGCCGGTGTCAGTGGCTCAGTAGGTAGCGCACTCGCCTCTGAAGCTGGGAGATCAGAGGACTGTGGGTTCAGTTCCCACATCTGGCACTGGGGTTAATATCCCAGTACTGACACTGTAGTGAAGCATGAAAGGGGTGCTGCACTTCTGAGGTGCCGTCTTTTGGATGAGACGTTAAACCGAGGTCCCATCTGCCTGGATTGATATTAGTTCAGGTGGATGTTAAATATCCCATGGCACTTATTGAAAAGAGTAGGGGAGTTTTCCCTGGTGTCCTGGCCAAATTTCCCTCATTCACTAAAAATACCACCAACAGCTTAATCTGGTTCAAGGTCAGTTGGCATTCATCTGTATCCCCCTTCCCCAGGTCATGCCTGAAAATAGGCAGGATTTGTCTAGTGCACTTACCCGGTCAACAAAAACTAAATAAAATAAAATAAAATAATAAAGGTCCTGGAAGGGGGAATGAGGTCATGACCATGCTAGTGGAGAGAAGGGTATGGGACAAGAGAACTGGTGCTGAGGGGGGATGAATGCTTGATACGAGTGGGACCATGAGATAAGGGGAGTGAAAAAGTGCAGGGGAGATGCAGGTACAGTATTGGAGGCACTAGTCAACAGGAACAACAGTGTAAGAACAAAGAATGAGTTGGGGTTGGGGAGAAGGATTGAAATGTCAACTGAGCTTCTACTAAGAGAAAGTACTTTTTCACACAATGTATTATTAACCCATGGAAATCGTTACCCATTGAAATAATAGTTAGCAAGACCAAAGAGGAATTTAAAGGCAATTTTTTTATTTTGAGTGGTGGCATTTTGAATTACTATTTAGTTGGAGCAACATGGGTATGCAAGCCTTTTTGCTCCTTTCCAACTTCAGTATGAACCACTGGTGCAGGGACAAAGATCCTGCACCCAACCAGATGCCCTGAGCAGGGATCTAGAGGAGGGGGCAGGGAATCAGAAGGATGAAGAGGGGCTGGTAGGTGGTCTCTTTTCCCATGACCCTTGGGGATTTTGTAACATTACCTATAAACTGCTGCTGCAGGGTACAAAAAGCTTGTCCCTGACTACAGAGTGGGTTAATTTATTTTTTTAATTTTTTTATTTTAGTCTTTGGTAACTGGGTAAGGCCCACTAGGCACAAGTGCCTGTTTTCAGGGGCTACCTGGGAGCACTGGGCGGTTAAGTGACTTGCTCAGAGTCACACAGTATGCAAGTGGAGGTTGTGAGAAACAAACTCAGGTCTGGTCAGCTGGATGTACCAAGCTCATTCACACCTCATTCCTCTAACCTCTAGGCTACACTGCCAGCTTCAGTGAAAGCCTCTGTCAAGGCTATTTTGGTAGGTGTACAGTGTCTCAGACTAGATAGTCCTAATAGTAGATAGTCCTAATAGATTTTCAGGAGGTCTCCAGGTCATTAAGAATGACACTGACATCAAGCCCTATAAGCCTGGTACCCTAAAAGGAAGCATTCATGGCCGACTGCCACACATGCTGTGCAAAACCTAAAATGTGGACCAAGGAGAGCTATTTTAGGCAAATGCCAGAGGTGGATGTGGCATCTAAGGTACGACAGACTGACCCCAGAAGGTGCTTACCAGCATCAGAGCCCTAGGACACACAAGTGACAGCCTCTTTCTTCAGGGACACATCAGGCATGCAGCTGACAATATGGCTTGGGTCCCTTGTCAAGTGGTTCTGGTACGTGGCTAGATACACCTGGTAACTAGCAATGCAGATCATGGCAACCACAGTGCCAACTTAGGTGATTTGATTATGTATACATTGGGAATAGTTTTGATTTTCTGCCATTGGCAGGTTCAGAGACTTGGCAAACACTACAGTAGCCATTTCCATTTAATCTAGGAAATGATCCAGAGCCTTATACCTGCATCTGCATATTGGCTTGTTGACATTTTGGCAGATGGCGCAATTGTATCACATCATGGGCTAGGTCCAAACAATATGCACAGATCATGACTGTCTTCCCAATACATCTACTTTCCCTAGCAACAATGTTAAAAAAAGAGCTTTACCTGGTAATGACATTCACCGTTGAAAAACTCTTCTGAATGAGCAGTTACCAGAGAAAATAAACTTTGTTGGCAAACATCTAACAGAAAAATGTTTACTAGTTTGAAATTCATGCTCCCAGCGGCAGGAGAAAAAGAACTGAAGCAGCTGGATGCCACCCAGATTAAACAGGTCTGTAACTAGGCATGCTTTTTCACTCTCTGCCAGCACAGGCAGACCAAGAATGAAATTGGGGACTGAAAGGCAGTAAGGAGAGCTGAAAACAGTACTAACCTGCCCTTTTCTTGAACAGGTTCACAGGGCAGGATTTGGAGGTTGGTGGAAAGCAGGAAGAGGTTTCTGAGGTCATATGATGACACAATCAACTGAATAAGAACAGGAGGACAGGGAAGCATTTGAAAACCACTGCAGTCTGTAACTCACAGGAAAGTGGGCAGTTCGGGGGTCGGTCCTAAAGTGGCAAACTGGGCACAAACTGGTTGATGGATAGGCAACAGAAGGTAGTGGTAAACGGCACTCACTTGGGAGAGGGAAGAGTGACCAGCGGGGTATCTCAAGGCTCATTACTGGGAGCAGTCCTGTTTAATGTCTTTATAAGTGACACTGCAGATGAGCTGGAAGGGAAGGTATGCTTCTTTGCAGATGACACCAAAATCTACAACAGGGTAGATGCTCCAGAGGAGGTGGAGAGAATGTGGAGAGACCTGAAAAAAACTTAAGGAATGGTCAAGGGGCTGAGTGTCAGCACAGAAAAGTGTGAAATCACGCACCTAGGGCACAAAACTCACAGGCGGAGTATAAAATGGGGAAAGAGGTATTGACTGTCGCAAAAAAAGGAAAGGGACTTTGGCGTAATCATACTGGATGATCTCAAGATGATGAGGTAGTGTGACAAGGCAGTTGGTAGGGCCAGCAGGATGCTGAGGTGTGAAGGAAGGGGTATCACCAGCAGAAAGAGGGAGGGGGTGTTACCACTATATAAATTGATGTTGAGACCCCACCTGGAGTACTGTGGCCATTTCTGGAGACCACATTTCAGGAAGGACATAGAGACAGTGGAGGCCGTTCAGAGGAGGACAGCTAAAATGTGTAGGGGCTGCATCAGAAGCTCTTTCAGGAGAGGTTGAAGGATCTCAATATGTACAATCAAACAGCTAAAGAATCAGCAACTCCAAAATGTCTGTTCAAAAAAGTTCTTTTCAATTTTCAAGCTTTAGCTACATCCTATGGCACCCTGTTTTAAGGGCTTCATCAGGCAGAATCATGGTCCACCTGTGGTAGTTTTAAGAAAAAGTAAAGTATTGAGTACATATTGTCATATTTTACCACTCTGCTTGGAGCCAAGTGCATTTGAAATTTTATATTTTCTTCAAAAATATTAAGGTTATGGTGATCTTAAAACACAGGTGTACACATTTCTGGTTGAAAAAAACAAGCCAGACAGAGAAATAGGTATGAACTACGTAAGGATAGAAATAAAACAGCCAAGAGCACATCTAACAAAATGGTACTTGCCTTTAAATTCTCAGAAAGAAGTAACGAAATTAAAGATAGTAGACAGAAACTGGACAATTTTAGAAGGCATGGCAATTTCAGAATTTAATAATAAACCTATACTAGCATTCAAAACAAGAAAGGCTCTTACAGATAGGCTTGTACACATGGACCATTTTCATGAAAGGAACCTGGTGAACAACTTCTACTAGGACATCTTAAAACACTAGGCATGTACCCCGTCAAAGATGTTGCCACTGCAACAATACAGAGAAGGAGTTCATAGAACACCCTGGAACAAACAAAAAATTCTACATCAGGGATCACAGTACACGTAATATGGACCATGTAATGTACTTACTAAAATGCCCCTGCAGCAAAACCTATGTGGGTAAAACCACAAGACCTTTAAAAATCCAAACAGGGAAACACAAGAGCAGTATTAGGAACAGGGATGAAGATTCCCTTGTAACAACACATTTGAATATGCAGAGACACAATGCAACATCATTACAATTCCGTGGCATAGAGACAATCAATAAACTAAGAATGGGAGGAGACTAGGAAAGATTCTTAAATAAAAGGGAAATATTCTGAATATATACATTGGAAGCTTTAAATAAAGATGTGAACTTTAATGAGGAGGAAGAGTGGCAAACAATGTCATATAGAGAACTCTCATTTGAACTTTCCAGTAAAATCCCCCATGCCCCCATTTTTATTCATTATAATACAGAGAATTATTAGACATGTTCTGTTTAAACATAACATTTAAACCTGTGTGACAGACTGCTCCATTGACACAAGGTTCTGAAATGTAAAACCACTTTCACACTGTGAGATATGGAGGCCAGGAAGGACAATCAAACTCTGCAAACTATGATAGCCTGCTCTGGTGGCAAAAGGTTTTGAAATGTAAAACCACATCTGAGCTGTGAGATGTGGAGGTCTGAAAGGTCAGTCCCACTCTGCAAACTGTCTCAGGTTGGCAAGCCACCAGCCCCCACCCCAAGACATCCTTGAGGGTGTCAACTGCCATTTTTGAAGGACACTGGTTTTGAATTAAACAAGTATAAATGTTGTTAAAACATAGTGCTGTAATGAGGGTGAAAAGCGATATCCTCAGCAAGTTGTGAATGCAAACGACCTGAACAGTAAACAATGGAGGGTACCACATGCCATTGCTTAGCAACGGAACGCTAAGCAGGCAGAGGTGTGAAAAGATATCATGATGTCATATAACAGTTTGTTCCTTGCGTGGCATAACTCCACTCTCATCAGCACTACTGTAAAAACCCTGTGGACTGGAGGTTCAGTGCTCTAGTAACAACCATGATGAATGCACTGGACATGCTGCCTGAAGTAAGTAAAACTGTTTCCTTCAAGGAAATGTTTTGATTTTTAACAAATAAAATGTTGAATACAAATGAAAACTATAAAAGTAAAAGCAATATTTATTTTCAGCCCTTTGAATGCAGGCATTAAACAAGGACTATTGAGTAAGTGTGCCTTAGCTGAAGGCATAAACGCACTCTACACAGTGGTGAAATCTTAACTGATGAAAGAATCAGGGTAACCATAAACTAAAATAAAATACTTCTCTTTAATGTTCCAAATGTAGGCATTCAGCCACAGAAATAAAGTGAGTATAACTTAGGTGGGGGCGTAAAAAAGCACTTTGTTTTGTACACGATAGTGATATTATTAAGAACACTTGGATAAAAATGACCAGCAAATATGCTGTTATATTTTGCTTGACTACAATGCAGAGCAAAACTGAGCAAACAATGAACTTACACTAAATTAACTTTAGATGGACGTAATATCCATATTCTACCCATAGAAAACGTCACCACATAAAACATATAGACATTAAACTCTGGACGTTTTGGTGAATTTTACTCACAAAATGGAATTTGCATATTGGTGGTGTAACCCCTACGTGACGCTGCCCCAAGGGCTACTACCCCACCTGCATGGCTAGTTGCAGGTTAAGGGACCTGGGTACTGAAATGGGTGCCTTCACCCAGAGTACAGGATTGTTGGTAGCAAGGCTAACCTGGGCACAGCCCTCTGGAACACTGTAACCCTCCTCTTTCCATTCTAGTGGCCTGGACAATGTACAGTAAACACTTTCACAATAACTCTTGTTCACCACACAAATCCCCACTCTGGCTGCACTTACCACCAGGGCTGGTTCCTCTGGCTCAACCCTGGAGACCCCCTGTAAAACAAGGTTATACACAGCAAATAACAACAGTACAGTACTTTTGTCACAAACTGGAACCACAGTCAGGTTAAATGCAAAAAGAGTTAGATCTGATTTATTTAGGGGACTTGAACAAGGGAAGGGCATAATCAGGTTGATTGGCTTAAAGGCTAAATCAATCAGGCAGTCATGCATGCACTTCAAAGTCACTACACGGCCACACACTCTGGGTACCCAGGTGGGAGTAAGGTGGGCTAGCCTTGAACGTTGCCCGGGGTAGGCCAGTGTCGCAGCTGGTTGGGGCCCTGTGATGGAAGAAAGAAACATGCACAACCACACACAATTTGTAATCTGGAGCCGGATGTCTCAGTTTGTGACAAGAAAACAAGAAGTGAATTAGAAGACAACACTTTTGATTTATCTGATGTTGCAAGGAGCTATCCTGGTGTTTACTCACGGTACCCAATACAGGACACAGGAGGGATGAAATTGAGACTGCAGGTTGATGAAGCCATAGTTATTTTTAACCTCAGTCACAAACAACTGACAGACACTGAGATCCATGTGCTTAGTAGGGGTCTCTCCTTTTCCCCGTACACACCACCAGATAGATACCAGATCATGAGTGATCTACACCATTTTTTTAGACAATTACGTCTTAAAGAACAATTTCACTTACAGCCACCCCAGGACCCTGCAGTTAAAAGTCTGAAAAATGATATGAGACAGAAATCAGCCTATAACCCTCCCAAAGGGAGAAATCCTAATATTGAGGCCTACATTAATCTAATTCTACTGGATGTAGAAAAAGTTCTGAGGGACACACCAAACCCAAAACCAAAATACAATCTGAATAAACCTGAAGCACAGGCCCTGAAAGCACTTGAAACAGATGATACTATAGTAATCAAACCAGCTGATAAGGAAGGAGGGATTGTTTTGATGGACCAAAAACACTACATAGAGATGTGTGAAGAATTACTTAATGTTCCATCTAACTTTGAGAAACTCACTGGGGACCCAACCACTAGAATTGCCGCTAGCCTAAATGACATCTTAAAAACTGAAACAGAACTTGCACACCTTCAGGACTGGCAAGCAAAACTACTGAGGAATGAATTCCCTAAAGCACCTGTGTTTTATGGGTTACCCAAGATACACAAAAACCCTGTAAAACCACCAGCAAGGCCCACAGTGTCTGGCAATGACTCCATCCTAGAGGCCCCCTCTAATTTTGTTAACCATTCTGCAAGTGAAGCAGTTCCATTAATGCAGAGTTACCTAAGAGACACTAGTGAAGTTATTGACACCATAAAAAGTCTCAACCAGACATTACAGCAATACCAGATTTAGGACCTAATACTCTGTACCATGGATGTCAAAGACCTCTACACCTGCATACCACATGAAGATGGACTGTACACCCTGGAGATAGGCATCAACAAAATTAGAGATATTAACACTCCACCTACCAGTGCACTTCTAGAATTAGCAAGACTAATTCTATTTGAAAACTATTTTAAGTTTAATGGGACATTTTACAAACAAATCAGAGGTACTGCCATGGGCAGTACCATGGCACCTACCTATGCCAACCTTTTCATGGGAGCACTTTGAGACTCTTTTTATCCTTAACCCTATGTACAATCCATATTACAAACATATTGTAACATACAAGAGGTACACTGATGATTTATTATTTGTCTGGGATGGTACACAGGAGGAACTTGGGAGTTTTCATGAACACCTGAACTCAGTGGGTGACACCCTACAATTTACCATAACAGCAAGCACAATAGAAATCCCTTACCTTGACTTACTGATTTGCAAAAGTGAAACATCTATAGAGTACTGCCTATACAGAAAGGACACTGATAGGAATACTCTGCTACATGCCCACAGCTACCATCCACCCCACCTCATTAAAAGTATTCCATACTCCCAGATGTTAAGAGTCATACGAAATAGCAGTGAGGAAAAACTTAGACACAAGGGAATAGATGAGATGTCAGCTAGGTTTGCCAATAGGGACTATGGAAACAGAACAATACAGAAGGCAGTATACAAAACTACATTACCACGACAGGACACAAGCAATAATGTAGGAGCTAGTGACAGGATGGTACTACCACTTCTCTATTCTGGGTTTACTGAACCAATCAAAGAGATTGTTAACAGACACTGGGAGACACTGAGGCCGGCGGGCATTGAAAAGTTCAAAAATAAACCCATAATAGTCTCTAAACGGATAAACACACTTAGGGATAGATTGGTACATTCTGAACAAAAAGGAGCTCCCACACAGAGTGGGCAATTACTGTTAGGACCATTGGCACCAGGCATGCATCCGTGTGGCAGATGCTGCCACTGTAACAACACATCAAAGAAGAAAGAATTTAAACACCCTAGTGGCAACACTACCTATAGTATTAAGAACCATATAACCTGTGACACTGATCATGTGATCTATATGTTAACTTGCCTATGTTCCAAATACTATATTGGCATGACCACCAGACCATTGAAACCGCATACCACTGAACAGAGTAATATAAGACTGAGGAATGAGACCTCTCCGGTAGCTGTCCATTTTAACCAGGCAGGACACAACCCTTCCTCCATTAAATTCTGGGGGATTGAGTATGTATAACCCCCAATAGGGGTGGGAATTGGACTAAAACAGTTGAGAACCGTGAGATGTTCTGGATATATAACCTCAACACCACCAGTGATAGGTTTGGGCTTAATGAGGATGAAAACTGGGGAGCTAGCTGGTAAAGTGTGTTAACAGAGATATGACAATGAATAGTAATTAATGAGGGTAATTCTAAACAACAGTGTCTGAGCCAATTCTCTCCCCATTTGTGTCCTACTTAAATTTAATCTGCGGATATAAGATACTTAAAAGTGATCTATGGAAAATAATATCCCCTTGCAGCAATGTGTGATGGGTCCCTCCCACCTGACCCCCCGCAGGCCTCATTGACCTTCCATAATCTGTTCTGCATAAGTCACATAGAACTTGAGAACAAACCCTGATCATTTATAGGAAACATACTATACCCAGAACAATAACTTCTTTTGAAAGTAGGATTGACTACTGGGCAAAACTAAATGACTAGCATTATGAATTTATGCTTGTGACTGTTGCCTAGCAGTGCCTTGGATAGCTGACTTCCACCTTCATTAAGATGTAACCTAACATGATTGAAACACAGTAAAACCTGGTGTGGATGCATAGGACCTGGATCCAGAACTCATAATCCTTTCTTACTGAGTACTACATGAAAAAAGCATTAGTGAGTGAGTAACTTATGATAGCTTAAATAGTTAGAAGGTGTTTGACAGAAAAGCAGGTCTGTGAAACTTCTGTTAGCATGTCCTGCTCTGCATAATGACAACACATTAGCAAGCTGTATACTCTGTGGTTCCTTGGGGGGCACCCACCAGGTTTTTCTGGTGGTGTGTTCACAGCCATCATGTCACTTTTGCCTCTCCAGAATTGGTCCACTTTCCTCATCTGACCTTTCTGGTTACAGCTGTAGTTCCACCCCTGGGATCGCTCCCCTATATAAACTCTACCAGAACCAAACACAGTGCAACAAAGACTGGACCATTTTGGTGAGAGCAATGCAGAACAGTGAAGGTAACAAACACAAACCTCTAGTTTGCAGCCTAGAACACGTCTATTTACTGTCAGACAAAACGTTTAAAAGGAAGCTGAATACAACTTTCTGTGCAGGCAGAGTGCTGGCCACAAATGAAATAGACATTTGAAAACCTGGTAGTGCATGACACAGCTGGAAATAACTTGTAAGTCTTTTACTTCCCTAACTTGGCTAGAAATGATTGTATAGGAACATATAACTACATTCTAATCATTGTAGATATTTAAAGTATTCAATAGCAAGTTTAATATGAACCTTGTGTGCAGACAGAGCACAAGCAGCTACTGTTTGAAAACTCTTGTTTGAAAACCCAGAAATGGGTGATGTATCCTGCAAAAGTCAGCAACGTTTCGTCATCTGCAATTCAGCTAGAGAAGCTCATTTTGAACCGAATTATGGTTTAGACTGTTTCGCTAGATATGCGTTATTAACAGCTTAACCTGTTTAACTATAGTTGTGAAAAATGAGAAACAACTGGCTGCAAGGAATTTACTATTAAATATGTGGAGGAGTGTTCTGCTAGTAAGGTTAGAGGACCAACATTTTGAGCTTCTTTTGTGTGTACTACCTATTTTGAGAAAGTTAGGTGCAACAAGCCCTAATAAAGATACACTGTGTTACAGATCAGAATAGAGTGAAGCTAGCAAAGCAAAAGAAAAAGCTCCTGTTGAACTTAAAGGACACAGGTCAGCAGCACTATTTGTGTTTAAGTAAATGTGTTCATATTATTTTTTGAAATACAGGAATGGGTACACCTAATATGATTCATTTTTAATTTATAAAAACAGCAGAGATAACTCTCAAGTCCTGCACAAGACTGTCTAAAATATCTTTTCAATATTGCAGATACTAAAGGTATGTGGGCCTTCCCCCAGAATAAATGCATTATGTAATAAACTGCTGTAGGAAGCATGCATTATAGTAGTTAATTAGTATCCTTGATTTAAACAAGTATATGACCTGGATGATAACAGAGGTCTGTGACACACAGTGGGATACCATGGGTTTGATGGACACAGCCCTTTTCCTCAGTGAAGGCTGCCATGAAGTTGACTTGATCACTGAATGAAATTGCTTTTTACCATGTAAATAATAGTACAAGTCTTTCTACTTTAGATATTGAATGATAGAGTATGGCAACATGACCATTGTGGCATGAACTTATAATAATTTTAAATATTTTTATTTGTAAAAATTGTGGTTGTCAGTGTGAGAAACTGATGTTATTGAAATCAAAACACTAAACATGATTTATGTATTATTTAAAATTAGATCCTATCCCTGAAGAAGCCTATTGAAGTGAAACGTTGCGTCATATAGGATCGATTGTAAAGAATAAAAGAAAAAAAGAAAAGAAAAAAAAAGTTGTTGAAAAACTGAAAGGCGTGGCTGGCCATTGTTCTTTGACTTTTGGATTATATCTGCCTACCAGCCCCCGAATAACAAAGATTTTACTGGGAGGGAACCCACAATTCCTGGACTTCTTGATGAGCTGGAGTGCCAGAAGAAGCAGGGCCCACATGAATCACTGAGGCGTCATTCCTGTTCAAGGCGTTGAGCAGGGGGCTGATCCCCAGGCAGGTCTCTCATCAATGGTTTTCTCTGTGGCCTGAGTAATCTGGCTGGGCCAGTGTGACAAGGCCCAGACCAAGGAACAGTTCGGATGAGAGTCCGAGAAAGCTGGAGGCAGCCTCCGGCAAGCAAGGCACAGTTAAACACACAGTGGGTAACTAAATCGTGACACACTAGCAGCACACAGCACATGTATAGTAAAACAATCACCACTATACCAAGCTTATGACAGTCCAGCCGCAATCACAGAGTCTCTGCACAAAACCGGGAGTTCAGCGGTAAATGAAGGTCCTGACAGGCTGATCGCGTTCAGCAAATCTTTGGTCTTCTTCAAGTTTCAAGCCTGGTCACCAATTCAGTGGCTTAAGTCTCTCTCACAACTTCAGATGCAGTCCGATTCTTTGAAGCCCTCCCTCACAAGGGACAGCAGACAGGCAGGCCAAAATTCAGCCCTTCCACAGTTCTCCCGCGTGAACTATGCAGGAGCTGCTGCTCGAATCCCTTGAGCTGTTTACTCTTCCAACTCTAACTCCAGACTGACTGACTGCAGCAGTCAGCTTGGGAATTTCCCTTCGGTCCAAAAGGCTCTGGTTGGTTGATCCATCAGTCTGTCAAAGCAAGGGCTCTCCCTCCAGATGCATTTAAGCCGCAAAGTCTCAAAACTACAATTCCTACAGAAATTCCTCCCACAAGACCCCTTGGAACAGACTCCATTTTAGGGTCCCCAAAGGTACCGATTGGCCCATTCTTGCAGTACAGGACCAAGATGGTGGTGATAAACAGAACTGTCAATGCTGCAAAGAAGGCACGTTAGACAGACTACAATATCATTACTGTGCTAATAGATAATCAGCAAATAAGTACAGCTTCTTAGAGAGCTCCCTCTGTGCAAATAGCGATGGCAGAACAGAGCGATTATCTGGCAGCTCGGGTGGGACTTGAGCATAGAAACACTCAGCCCCCTCCCAGATTAAATAAGCACCATGTTATTGGCAGCTCTTAAAAGGGACAGAGCACAGAGGCATTAAGGCACTCTCACACAAACACTTTTAAAGTGCTAAAACACAGGATACCAACCTAGCAGTGGGCATTTAGGCACACCCAAGGAAGACTTTCGGGAACCCCCATTTGTAGGGGGGGTTACACCAGCATGTGACTAATTAATATACATGGTTAAAGACGCTGTAACCAGAGTGTTTTCCTGTCGAAGTTCATGTGTTTGATGATGCAAATATTAAGTAAAAGATTTTAGCTGTATTGGTCCTTGGAAAACGGAAGTCATTGGAAAGTTTGATACAGTACCTTTTACTGGACCAACATATATCTTGTGCAAAGACGGTACAGTACACGAAGCTTTCAGGGCCTCACAGGTTCCTTCTTCACCTGAAGAAGGGAACTGTGAGGCCCCAAAAGCTTGTATACTCCAACATCTTTTTACAAGACATACAGTAAGTTGGTCCAATAAAAGGTATCAAACCTTCCAGCAACTCATGATGTAAATATTGGAACTGTCTGTAATATCTGATTTACTGTTACATTGTGACTTACGTGGTTTCTGTATAGGTAAAGATAAGATATGCAGGACTCTGACAACAGATTTCACTTCAGATATAGAAACAAAATAAATAATGTCTTTTTTTTTAAATTATAAGAATAAATCCAGCACTCCAGGTCCAAATATTCAGGGAAGAGTATTTTTATTTAAAAAAAAAAAAACAATGAAAATAAAAAATACTTACAAATGTAAGCAAAAATAGTATAATGTGAAATACAAGGATGTTCAAGGCTCCTCATCCCTTCCAGCCTCAGCGCTCCAAGGCAATGCTACCCCTTCATCAGGAGGTGTCAGGTTTTTTTCAGCCTAAACTGTGTACACTTAGCACCATAGCTTAACATTTTTAAAGAGAAAAATATAAAATTTCAAATGCACTCAGCTCTGAGCGGAGTGCTAAAATAAGACCATATGTACTCAATACTTGAATTTTTCTTTTTTTCAGTTAATAGTTTTATTAGTGTTCAGTTTACCAAAAAAACATACAGAAACATGTCACATGGCAAGTACATAAGAAAACATACTGTAACAGCAGAGAAGGACGTAAAACATTATATCCACAGTCATATATAATACCTCATATCATGAAAGTTATGATCTTAACTGGGTTTTAGAAGGGGTATGAGGGAGACCCTCAATCTCTGCTCCGTTCAATGCCTAAGGAGATACAGGGGAAAAAAAGTGTCCGACACTGGGTTTCCCTGATATGTATTATAGCAGGATGAGTGGGAAAAGGAAAAGGGGTAATAATAGATAAAGGTGCTATAATTAATAAGATCAGTACATTGTCTATGGCTGACTATTTCGAGCTAGGAGAGAAGTCACTTATATCTGGAGTGTCATATTAGAGAGAATCAGCAAGGGAGCTTACGGCCTGGACTCATCCTATTCCAGTCCTAGGTTTCAAATAGGCTAGAAAGGGGGCCCAACAGGCTATGTATGCAGTAGGTTTATTAAGGGCAGAGTAGGATAGTCGGTCAAGGGTAGCAAGGAGCATGAGAGCATGGTGAAGTTCTTGGATGGTGGGGATTTCCGTAGAGCTCCACCAACACAGTATTACACGTTTGGCAGAGATACCCACAAGAGCCAGCCATCGAAGTTGGGAGGGTTTAAGGTAGAGTCTCATGGGAGGTAGGCCCAGGATCCATAAAAGGGGATCTGGTTGTAATTTGAGGCCTAATGTATCCATGGCAAGTTGGTTCACTGCTTGCCAGAAGGGGGCCAGCAGGGAGCATTGCCACACAATAGGATACAAGTCCCCAGAATGGGTCTGACATCTCCAGCACAGGTTAGTATTCAAAGGTTGAGCTTTGTGTAGAACATCCCGGGTTCTGTACCAGTGGTGCAGAAGTTTATTTTGGATGAGACTACTACGAGCATCTGGATAGCATGTACGTGCCAATTTCCAACAAAGGGCCCACTGAGTATCCCCTATTTCCATTGTTAATGCTTTTTCCCATTTTGTTTTAAAGGCCCCAGATTGTGAGGGAATGCTCTCTCTAATTTCTGCATAGACTCTGCTTGCTTGGCCCCTCGAGTATTTGAGCCAGATAGAGAGCTTCTGAGGAGTGGTCTTTTCAGGGGAATGGCTTTTAAAGAGGTCAGATAGGGAACTGCAGAGTTGGAGATAACTCCAGAAATCGTTCTTACTCAGATTGTATATCTGAGCCAAGGTTTGGAAGGGTTTCAGTCTGGAGCCAGTCTCATCAAGAATATCTGCCAAGATCTTGATGCCGGCTTTCTCTCATTGGGGCCAGTGGAAGGGCTTTTTATCTATCAGTAAGCGCTTATTATGAAAAATTGGTGTGTAAAAAAGGGGGGTTGGATTAGCATGGATCTTGTTGTGCACCTTGTACCAAATACAGGTCACCAATGCGATAGTGGGATGGGACCGTAAGAACTTAGGTACTGGGCGGTAGATCAAAGGGAAGGGAATGCACCTGAGCCATAGCCTGTTCCATATGGAGCCATTGCGGGAAATTAGAGTTCAGGGTAGTGAACCATTTTAAAGATTGTGCCACTGAGTATGCCCATGTGTATCCCTCAAACCACGGAAGTCCCCAGCCACCATCTTTCCAGTGGGAGCGAAGTTTACCCCTACTATAGCGTGGTTTTTTGTTGTCCCAGAGGAAGTTACCCACTACAGTATCTATAGTACGGAGCCATGTTACTGGGTGGGGGGACTATAGGAATATGAGAGAGGGGATAAAGTAGCTTGGGAGCTGCAATCAGTTTAAGAACAGCAATTTTCCCGGCTAGGGTGAGGTGTAACATCTTCCACCTATCTAGTTCAGTTCTGAGATTGGCAATCAGGGGACTAAGATTAAGATCCCAGAGTGTAGACAGGTCAGAGGAAATGCGGATACCAAGGTACACAAGAGAATCTGGGGCCCATTTGAGTCCAAGACAGGAGACTATATTTGGGGTGCAGGTAGAGTTGAGGGGTAGTAACTCAGTTTTGGATGTATTCATCCAGAGACCGGAGATTGCTGTGAAGTTAGTCAGGAGAGTAAGGAGAGCTGGGAGTGCTATCACAGCATCTTCAACCGGGATTAACAGATCGTCAGCATACATAAGCGTGGAATACAACTGATCTCCGATGGAGATACCACGGATAATGGGATGTTGCCGAACAGCCACTGCTAAGGGCTCCACTGCTAGTATGAACAGGAGGGGGGAAGGGGGCATCCTTGACGAGTGCCCCTACCAAGCTGGAAAGGGCTGGAGAAGACTGTGTTAGTCCGGGCTTTGGCTGTGGGTTGGTGATACAATGCTAGCACCCATTGCCGAAATGAAGAGCCACAGCCGAATCTCTGCAATACCTTGTCTAAAAAGTCCCACTCCAGGAAGTCGAAGGCTTTCTCGAAGTCTACTGTGATGGCAGCTGCAGGGGTAGGCAGAGTCTTGGCTTGATATATAATGTTAACCAGTGATCTGATGTGATCTCGGCTAAAGCGTCCCGGCATCAAGCCCACTTGAGAGGGATGAATAAGAGATGGAAGAAAAGGGTTAAGCCTGGTAGCCAGGTTCTTAGCGAAGATTTTGCTGTCTGTATTGATTAGGGAGATGGGGCGGTAGCTGGAGGGAGTGGTAGGATCCTTACCTTTTTTGGGGAATATGGTAATGACCGCTTCACGAAGGGTAGGAGGAAAGATGCCATTGTGCAAGGCCTCACTGTAGACCTGAGAGAGAAGGGGGCAATTTGTGGAGCTAGCATCTGCCACAGCTCGACCGGAAAGCCGTCCCCTCCGGGTGTCTTACTGGTATTAAGAGCGTTAATGGCCGCTATGACCTCTACCTGAGTTACAGGCAGGTCCAACTGCTCAGCTTGGGAAGGCAGAAATACGGGAAGTTGGAGAGATGCGAGAAAGGTTTCCATTGTCTGCTCCATTGAAGTTCTGATGGATGTGTAGAGGGTTGAGTAGAATTGTTGCATAATGGCATTAATGTCGACGGGGTCGGTGCAGATTAAGCCCATCTGATTCTTCAGGCCTGGGATTTGACGTTCAGCCTGTTGCTTGCAGAGTCTGTAGGCCAGTAGTTTGCCAGCTTTTTCACCCCCCTCCCAATAGTGATGGCGTAGCCTTAAAATTGCCACTTCAGCCTTACGAGTTAGTAGGTCATTTAATGGCTAAGCGAGTGGCAAGCAGGTCTCTGCACAGTGGGAGTTTGGTGCCAGGTTGGGCGATTGTTTTGCTCGAGCTTCTAAGTTTTTAGCTTGGTTTCTAGGGAAGACAGGAGGTGCTCCCTTTTCTTCCTTAGTTTAACAGCGTAACTAACGATGGCCCCTCACAGAGTGGCTTTGAAAGCCTCCCAGCGAGTGCCGGGAGGCGTATCTTGGGAGGGATTTTCTGCTAAGAAATAAGCCATCTCTGAAGTGACCCATTGGACAAACTGGGGTTCTTTAAGTAAAAGGGGGTCTAGTTTCCAAATAGAGGATTTAGGAGAGGATGGGCCCCAGAGGACATGAAGGTGCACAGGGGCATGGTCTGAAACAATTTTAGGCATAATCTTGGTGTCAACTGCGTTCCGGACAATATCAGCTGAAACCAGCCAGAAGTCTAATCAGCTGTGAGACCCATGCACCGTCGAAGTGAAGGAGTAATCTCTCGTTTTGGGGTGAAAGGTTCTCCAAATGTCAGTGAGACCCACTTCTGCAATCAATGGTTGCAGGGCTAGCCGGGCTTTGGGATGTTGCGGGGCAGAAGGAGCACTGCGGTCCAACTGAGGTACTAGAGCCAGGTCGAAGTCTCCTCCTAAAACAGTGGGTACAGGGTCTGGGGATATATAGCACACCTCTTGGGTTAATAAATGAAAGAAGGAGGGACAATCTTCATTCGGGGCATAGATGCAGCCGAAAAGTATGGGGCCATCGAGGGTTTTCATTAGGGCTAGAACCCATCTGCCATAGGGGTATGTCTGTACTTGGATGATGGACCAAGCCAAAGATTTGTGGATGAGGATAGATACTCCTCTTTTCCGGGTAGGGGAAGACACAGATAGGACCTGTCCTACCCAGTCTCTCTTCAGCATATCATGATCGTGCTTTGTAAGTTTAGTTTCCTGTAGGAAGGCCAGCCTAGCCCTCTGTCTTTTCAGATGAGACAGCACCTGTTTACGTTTAACCGGGGTATTCAGACCCCGTACATTCCAGGTGTATGCATGAAGGTCAGCCATGATCAAGAAGACAGGAGCATGTGCAAGTTACCATAACAGAAGTACAAAAAGTACAGGCTGAGGGTGCTGCTGGCCTTCCCTCTAGGAGCCTCCCAGTGACATCTAGCTGCCGAACACAAGTGATCCATACAGAGCCCAAACATCTAAGACAATTATAAGAAGCCCAGTTGCTACACAATATAATCCAAAAACTCACGTAAACGGCCCATACCAGTATTAACCTATATACAGCAGTACACAAGTACCAATTGACCTCTAGTATTCGGGGGTTGATAGGCTGGCAGTCAGGCTGCCAAGGCCGACTATCATCCCCTCGTGGGGTGGGCTGAAGAAGTGAAGAGACAGAGCACTGCATAGAGCTCTGATTCGAACAAATATCATGCAGCAGCACAAATCCGTTCCTCCACGTGGCCTACGGGCAAAAGAGAAAATACAAAAAGGAAACAACAAGGGGCAGTGCAGGAGACAAAGCCCATGTCCAGTGAATAGAGGCTAAGAGGAAGGGAGATAGGGAATTATTTGCCTTGTCCAGGAGGCAATCCTAAGTCTACTGCCTCATCCAAGGGTTAAGAGAGGAGATAGGAGAGCTTCAGCCCTAAACAAAACGAGAGCTGTGTGGTGTAACATGACTCCAGTCCACCCCATACACCACCATCTTGTCAGGATAGCATTGTGAAAGGGCAAAGAGGTGTTCAGGCACAGTTCAAAACATGCACAGTGCAGATCTCCACCCCCCCCCCCATAACTGGGACATAGTGACACAGGTAGCAGTTGATGCATCTGAAGCCCTAATTACAGGGGATTGGGCCAGTGCCCAGGTCTCACCCAGTAGCCCACTGATTAAATATGAGAAGCAGAGGGACAGTCAAGCAAGGTGTCCAAGGAGGCTAATCAGCATACAGTTGCTGCGTTAGGATCAGCAGTTTCTCTGCAGCATAACAATTCAGCAGTCCAAAAAGGTCCTGAGTTGCAATGCAAACATGAACATGTTCATGGACAAAGGCTGGCCACAGAGGCGAGCAGCGACATCCAGTGGTCCAACCAGGCAAAGGCCATCCAAGCTACAGACAGCACCTGGGTCAATCCCAGGAGCGAGGAGGTCGGTTAAGAGCCAGCTAGGGCTCCTTTCCACCCGATGCCTGATACCACAGCTTAAAAAGGCCTAGACAGCATACAGAAAGAAAAACAGGTACTTAGCTGTGCAGTCAGGAGGGAAGATTCATCAGCTGATCGAGCCGACAGAAGAGCTGTTGATGCTGTTGTATGCCGGTCATTGCTCACAGAAGGGAGCAGTTGTTGTTCTGTGGAGGTTTGCAGTGGGTCCGTTGCTGCATCAGCAGACCATGTTTGGGGTTCTTCAGATGGCAAGCTCTGTGTCGGCAATTCGGCCCCTTGAGGTGCATCCTCCTGGAGCGTCAACAGCAGAGCAAACTTGTTCAGGGAGAAGTGCTGGTGAAAGCTGCCGTCTTCATCCTCCTGGGGAGCTTCCACATACTGCCTCATGTTCAGGTGTTGTCACCTCTCATGCCATTGTGAGGTATGTCACTTCCTGGTCCTAGGAGGGAGAGAGGCTTCAAATCGATGCAGCGCAGGCTGGGAGGGTATCAGCCCAGGTCTAGCAGATTCGTCCATGCATTTGGGGGAGTCAGGAGGGCCGTGGATTGGGCTGAACACTTCGGGATCTTGGAAATTTTTATTTATTTATTTAGTTTTTGTTGACCGGGTAAGTGCACTAGACAAATCCTGCCTATTTTCAGGCACGACCCGGGGGAAGGGGATACAGATGAATGCCAACTGACCTTGAACCAGATGGAACTGTAAATCCTTAGGGAATTGCTGTCAGAGGTAATCTATAAGGCTTTCCGGCATGGTGAATAGAGTAGGAGCCCCATTAATAATGAGCCTCATCGTGGCAGAGTAGAGTAGAGAAAAGGAGATATGATGTGCATGCAGGATCTTGCGGCAAACCGCATAGGCTTTCTGCTGCTCCATCAATTCCCAAGAGTAGTCTTGCAAGACATGAATGGTATTGCCAATCTAGGATAGGGAACCTTTGTCCCTTGCTGTAGCAGTGATCAGCTCCTTTTGGAGAAAGTCCAAAAAATGGGCCAAGATGGGTCGCAGTCGCTCTCCTGGTTTAGGTGGTGGGGTCAGAGAGCGATGGGCCCGTTCAATTTGTGGGACAGTAGCAGGAGACAGGCCTAGCATACACGGCAAGGTATTCTGCAGAAAACAAACTGTCCCATTGTTTGGGCCCCTCTGGGATGCCAATGAACCTCAGATCATCCACTTTATCTGACAGATAGTGTATAAGACGTGCTTGTTCCCGAGTAGTAGCCATGACTTCTTGTAAAGCTACTTCATGGGCCTTAAGATGCCTTTCCATGTGGAACATCCGTGATTCAATTGCCTGTAGAGTTTGAGTATTACTATTTAGAGCAATAGTCATTTGGGACATTGTGCCAGCAATTGAGCAAACATTTGTTCCATTTTTGCAGGTTCAGCAGGAGCTGGAGAGAAGGACGCCATACTGTAATCCTTAGGATAGCAGAGACACCCCTAGCAAGCTGATCCCCACTGATAAAAGAGGAGAGAAGAAATAAGGGTGATACTGCTATGTCTGGTAAGTCTCTCTTTGAATTCTTGTATTTTCAGATGGTTAAAGAGGCCCCTCATTGTACAGTAGGATGTCCAAGGATAGTAGCCCACAAGAAGAGAGCTAAGGAATTATGCTGCCATCTTGGATGAAGGCTAAGCCACGCCCCCAATACTTTAATTTTTCTTAAAATTTATTAGGTGGGCCACCATTCTTCCTGAAGAAGTTCTTAAACCAGGGTAAATGTTGGGTGCCATAGGACGTGGCTAAAGCTTGATGAAAAAACTTCAATAAAATTGGAAAGAACTTTTTTTTTTGAACAGATGTGTTGGAGTTGGCCGATTCTTTAGTTGTTTGACTGACCACTGAGGTGTCAACATCAGCTCTCGAACTAACCTTGAATAACTTGACTTAACCTGACGAGGGTACCCCACTGACCTCTACAAACTTTTGATCTCAATATGAGCACTGGGTGGGGGGTGGGCATGACAGAGACCTGTAAATACCTCACAGGAGTGAATAAGGCAAAGTAGGGGGTATTTTTCAGATGAGAAAGTACAAAAGAATGGCAGGGCATGCTGTGAAGCTGGAAGGAGGGAATTTAGGAGGAACATAAGGAAGTACTTCTTCACCGAAAGAGTGGTAGATGCCTGGAACAGTCTTCTAGTGGAGGTAGTGGGGGCGAAAACTGTGGTGGGCTTCAAGCATGCATGGGACAGGCAAAAGGGAATCTTATCTGGGAAACAGAGGAGGGGAGACAGACAAAAATCAGGTAGGACCTGTGGTGAAAATAAAGGCAGGGAAAAATAGGCAAACTTCATGGGCTAAGCGGTTCTCATCTGCAAACAATTTCTATGTTTCTATGACTGCACCTCAAATACTGTTTCCAGTTATGGAGTCTCAGTTTGAAGGAGGACATAAACAAGCTGGAGGCTATGCAGAGAGCTGGCACATAAATGATACTGGGACAAAATGGTAACTCGTATGAGTCAAGACTGGAGAGCTTGAACATGTACTCACTGGCAACCAGGAGGGAGGCAGGGGGAGAAACATGAAAGAAAATCTCTACACCATACTTTTCTGGTCACTCAGAGGCAGTAATCAATTTAATAAATATTTAAATTCATCCAATTTGCAAAGATTACTTTTATTAAACACAAATATTAAAATACATAAAATACCTTCTGCATCATCCATTCACAGTATACAGCAGGTCTCATTTTTTCATCCGGCACCACTCTTTGGGAATATGGACATCATAAACTGCAGGTACAGCGGGACCTTAGTTACCACTGTAAGTGGGGCACTATGGTACATGCTCTGCCCTCAGTGACCTACATACTTGGTTCCATGTGGCACAGGCCGAGATAAACTACTTCAGGATGCAACTCAACCACACAACACAGAACAACTCCTTCAACGTTTTCACCCTTTAGGCACCAACCAAAAATGCCACTCCCTCAGAGGACCAGCAGACCAGGGGGCTGGCAGTTGGTAGTAAATCAGAAAGATCGACCAAACAGCATGCCCAGGGCGACTCCAACACCAATCCACTTGTCAAATAGGTTCTCACCACTGTCATCTGTTCCTACGCTCAGGGCAAACAACCCAGACAACCAAACCAAAACAAAAATCGCTGAACACAACCAAAAGTGCGTACTGATAATAGGAGCCTCTATGGTCCAAGTAGTAGAGTCTCACATCCAACAAAGCAGCCCATCAGAGACTGCAGTCAGATACCTCCCAGGAACATTGGCATGGAGGGACATAAACCACATTGAGGGAACTCTGCAAAACACCAAACGACACACGCACATTCTGATCCATATCAGTACAAAAGGCCTAGCTAGTCACTCTGTGGAAGAAATAAAGCTAAATCTTTCAAAACTACGGGAAAAATTATCTTCCATTTCATCCAGCATCTCCTTCTCAGAGATTCTGCCTGTGTGGGGAAAGGGAGCCAACAGGCAGAAAATCAGAGAAGGACATTGGCAAGCTTAATACCTGGCTTAAAAATTGGTGTCAGGAAAAAGGGCATGGCTACATCGGGAACTGACAGAACTTCTGGGAAAGGGAATTCTTTAGATTAGATGGCCTGCACCTTACAAAGAAGGGGACACGAGCTCTTGGTCAAAGTTCGACATCTTCGTCAGCCATTTAAACTAATAGGTGGGGACGGGGCACCTGTACCCATTGCATCATATGGGCTAGCAGATGCCCCTCCCCCATCAAAGGTTACTTGGTCAGGGCCAGGACACTGAATCACAAGCAGCATGTGTGACACAAATTGCAAAATCCCACAAAGATGTTCCATACGCACTAGGAACATACAGTATGCTATGAACATAGGAAGGAGAAAAAAGGAAAAAATACTCTGAGGAAGACAGAAGCGTTATGGGAAAGAGGTAATCTCAACGATCTAGAGCCAAGGAGTTCTGTCAGAGAAGCTACAGAAAGGAGGTCTTCAGAGAGAAATCATGCTTGTCAAAAGAAGGAGGGTGGCACATGGAAGGAAGTGGTAACTAATGGCAGAAGCCTGGCTAACAAAATCCCTGACCTCAAGGCCAGTATAGCAGAGGATGGAATAGACTTATTGGCTGTGACAGAAACTTGGTTCACAGGAAGCCATGAATGGGACATGGTCATTCCCAGATTCAACATGTATAAGAGGGACAAAATGGGGAAAAAGGGAGGGGGGGGTTAATTTTGTACATAAGGGAGGAAATCAAAACCACAGAAATCCAGGGGACCCTAGATGACATTGAGGCACTGTGGGTAACAGACGAGACAGGGAATGGGGTAGCCATTAGGTTAGGAGTTATCTATAAGCCCCCGTCGCAGGGGGAAGATGTGTGCAAAGAGACACTGGAGAGGATACATAAAATGGCGGACAAGGGTGAGGCAATTATAAAAGAGGACTTTAATTTACCAGACATTAACTGGGGTTCTCAGACAGCATCGACAAGAGGCAGGGAATTTTTAATCAGCACTACAGGGGGAAAGGCTGAAGCAACTTGTTGATTCATCAACCACAGGTGGAGCTGTCTTGGACTTGGTTCTCACCAACAGTGACAGGGTAGAAAGGGTCGCGGTAGGGCGCCATTTTGGCAATAGCAACCATGATATGGTCGATTTCCAAATCAACACAGCTATGGATACCAGCCATTCCAAGATCAGAGTTTTGGACTTCAGAAAGGCAGACTTTTCCAAAATGAGAACCAGCCTAGCAGAGAAACTCAGGCATGGCCGGGGGGGGGAATGTGGGAGAACCTCAAGGAAGCTATCAAGCAGGTAACCAAGCAGTGCACTAGGAGGATCAGCAAAGTAAATAAGAGAAGGAAACCCCTCTGGTTCTCCAAGGAGGTGATTACTTTAGTAAGGGAGAAAAGAAAGGCCTATAAGGCAGCAAACAAGGATGATGACAGGGTAACTCACATAGCTGCACAGAGGAAAGTGGGAAACGTAATTAGAAAAGCTAAAACTCACACCGAGCTAAGGATAGAACAGGATGTTAGGGGGGAGACAAAACCTTTTTTTGGGTACCTAAGAGAAAGGAGAAAGACTAAAGGAGGAATAGTAAGGCTAACAGTTTCCGAAAGGGGACTAGTACAGAAGGACAGTGAGAAGGCAGATGTCTTTAATAAATATTTCTGTTCCATGTTCAGTAGGGAGAATGCAGGGGTCGGCTCAACCAAAGCAGTTGCACCCAGGGACCAGGAGTAGACTCAAGACACGGAGGGACAAGTCTTGGGAGCCCTAAATAAATTAAAGGTGGATGAGGCCATGGGGCAAGATGAGATTCACCCAAGAGTTCTTAAGGAACTGGGGAATGTGACAGCAGCGCCCTGGTGAAGCTCTTCACCAAATCACTGGAAAGTAGCACAGTGCCTGAAGACTGGAAGAGGGCGACAGTGGTCCCACTTCACAAATCAGGAAGGAGGCTGGAAATTACTGTCCAGTGAGCCTCACATTGGTGGTAGTAAAACTGATGGAAACACTGCTCAAGCAAAGAATAGTAGCACATCTGGAATCCAGCGGGCAACAGGACCCAAAACAGCACAGTATAATGGCTGGAAGGTCATGTCAGACAAACCTGGTCAACATTTTTGACTGGGTAACGAAGGCAGTGGACTAAGGGGGAGTGGTGGATGTGGTCTATCTGGATTTTAGTAAGGTCTTTGACTCGGTTCCACACAGAAAGCTGGTAAAGAAGCTGGACCACATCGGCATAGATAAGGAAGTGGTGGGCTGGGTGGGCAACTGGCTGAAGGGAAGAACACAATGGGTGCAGGTAAATGGAGTGGTATCGATGGAGAAGGAAGTGACTAGTGGAGTGCCTCAGGGGTCGGTGCTGGGGCCCCTACTCTTCAGTGTGTTCACAGCCAACATCGGTAATGGACTGGAGGGGAAGGTGTGCCTGTTTGCAG
Organism: Neoceratodus forsteri; assembly: GCA_016271365.2. Taxonomy (NCBI): domain Eukaryota; kingdom Metazoa; phylum Chordata; order Ceratodontiformes; family Ceratodontidae; genus Neoceratodus; species Neoceratodus forsteri. The sequence continues at coordinate 687,230,983 of CM057456.1, forward strand.
ATGACACCAAGATCTGCATCAGAGTGGACCCCCCAGGAGGAATCAAGAGCATGGAATCAGACCTGAGGAAACTTGAGAAGTGGTCAGACACCTGGTAGTTGAAGTTCAATGCCAAAATGTGCAAGCTCATGCGCTTAGGCAAGGGAAACCCCAAGGTGGGATACTACCTGGGTGGAGAGCAGCTGGCATGCAACAACCAGGAGCGAGACCTAGGAGTCATTATATCAGAAGACTTAAAGGTGGGGAAGCAGTGCGAAAAGGCGGCTCTAAAGGCCAGTGGTATGCTGGGCTGCATAGGGAGGGGAATCATGAGTTGCAGAAGGGAGGTGGTGCTGCCACTGTACAGGGCACTGGTGTGCCCCCACCTGGAATGCCGCATACAGTTCTGGACGCTGCATCTTAGGAAAAACATTGATAGGATTGAGACTGTGCAGAGGAGAGCCACAAAAATGATTCAGGGTCTGCTTCAAATGGCATAGGAGGATACGTTGAGGGAGCTCAACATGTACTCCCTGGAGCAGATGGGTGAGGGGGAACATAACTGAGACATTCAAGTATATCAAGGGTATAAATAAGGTAGAGGTACAGGAGCTCTTTCAGGAGAACGAAAGCATCAGAACTAGAGGACATGATATGAGGCTCAAGGATGGGCGATTCTGGAGCAATTTTAGGAAGTTCTTCTTCGCTGAGAGGGTGGTCAACCCATGGAATTGCCTGTTCCGGGAAGTGGTGGATGCCAAAACAGTAAACAGGTTCAAAAACATCTGGGACAGGCACAAAGATATCATTTCACACAAAGGATAGAAGGGGGGTAGTTACCCATATCGGGCAGACTAGATGGATCTTGCAGTCCCCTTCTACCATCAATTTCTATGTTTCTATGTTGCATGAATGTTGCCAGAATATCATATACTTTATACATTACAAACAGGGGCATGAAAAAGACTCCCCAAAATGAGCACGGCAACAGAGAAAGCTAAAGGCAACCTGGCACCTCGCCTCACAAATGAGCCTTCATCAGGAATAAGCTGCTTAAGTTTCAGAAACAAATGCTCTTAACAGCATGAGTTACTCGTGCAAATCAAATACCCATACAATATACAATCATTTCATGATTGGACTTCAATAAATAAATTGTAATTTACAAAATAACATTAAATTAAGACATAACATTTTAAAACACTGTGCTGACAGGCAGTGTAATTAGTGCATCAAACATTTAAGTCCATAACAATGCAGATCAAAACATGACAGAAACCTTGAAGTAAATGAACGACATAAATATGGTGGTCTCTAGCAGACTGCGTAGACCCAGTGAGATTGCAAGTACCAGAAGGAATGGTAGCACGATGGTGGGGAAGGTTAAGGAAGAATATCATGAAAAGGGGGTAGAGGGTTTGAACAAGCCGACAGAGAAAGGGGTTAATGCTAAAACCATACAGGGCTTCATGGCAGGGAGGAACAGGTAAAAGGGAAAGATAGGGAGTCAGGGCTGTGAGGGATTTGGACCCGTAAAGGGCAAGCATTTGGGCAGACTCGATAGGACACAATGCCTTTGTTGCTCGCCATTTTCTGTATTTCCACATGTTGTCTCTGCTTTTCCATGCAATAACAACCTCCACAGTCATTGTTTGTCTGTTTCTTAAGTGTCCCTAGTGTTAGTGATCAGTTAAAATATGCATTTCAAAAGCGTTAATCTGTGCAATGCTAACTTCACGTCAGTGCCTTCACATTACTTTGAACATAGTATTGTGCCTCATATTCATGTCTCCACGCAGTGCTAACTCATGCCAGTGCCTTCACATTACTTTAAACATGAGCTTTAAATACTGCACTGCACCTCATATTCATGTCTCCGTGCAGAGCTAACTCATGTCAGTGCCTTCACATTGCTTTAAATATAGCACTGTGCCTCATATTCATGTCTCCGTACAGTGCTAACTCGTGTCAGTGTCTTCACATTACTTTAAATATAGCACTGTTCCTCATATTCATGTCTCCGTACAGTGCTAACTCGTGTCAGTGTCTTCACATTGCTTTAAATATAGCATTGTGCCTCATATTCATGTCTCCGTACAGTGCTAACTTGTGTCAGTGTCTTCACATTACTTTAAATATAGCATTGTGCATCACATTCATGTCTCTGTGCAGTGCTAACTCATGTCAGTGTCTTCACATTGCTTTAAATATAGCATTGTGCCTCATATTCATGTCTCCGTGCAGTGCTAACTCATGTCAGTGTCTTACATTACTTTAAATATAGCATTGTGCCTCATATTCATGTCTCCATGCAATGCTAACTCCTGTCAGTGTCTTTACATTACTTTAAACATGAGCTTTAAATACTGCACTGCACCTCATATTCATGTCTCCATGCAGTGCTAACTCGTGTCAGTGTCTTCACATTACTTTAAATATAGCATTGTGCATCACATTCATGTCTCTGTGCAGTGCTAACTCATGTCAGTGTCTTCACATTGCTTTAAATATAGCACTGTGCCTCATATTCATGTCTCCGTGCAGTGCTAACTCACGTCAGTGTCTTCACATTACTTTAAATATAGCATTGTGCCTCATATTCATGTCTCCATGCAATGCTAACTCCTGTCAGTGTCTTTACATTACTTTAAACATGAGCTTTAAATACTGCACTGCACCTCATATTCATGTCTCCATGCAGTGCTAACTCGTGTCAGTGCCTTCACATTACTTTAAATACAGCACTGTGCCTCATATTCATGTCTCCGTGCAGTGCTAACTCATGTCAGTGTCTTCACATTACTTTAAATATAGCATTGTGCCTCATATTCATGTCTCCGTGCAGTGCTAACTCATGTCAGAGCCTTCACATTACTTTAAATACAGCACTGTGCCTCATATTCATGTCTCCGTGAAGTGCTAACTCATGTCAGTGCCTCCACATTACTTTAAATACAGCACTGTGCCTCATATTCAAGGCCCCTACTTTTTTGCGGCACAGTGGGACCAAGTTCTGCGGCAAGACTATCATTTGCCGCAGAACTTCTGCGGTGGTGGTTTGTAATTTCTGCAGAAGTTCTGTGGCACTAACAAACTACTACATTTCAGTGTCAGCTTGTCATCCTGTCTTCACTTTCATGCCACTGGTTATAGCAATCAGGATGGGGGAAAGCACAGCAACACTAGTTCAAGAAATAACAGACTTGTATAAATAATTGTATGCCTAAAAAGGCAAAACAAATGTCTCTCCCTTCCTAGCCTATTGCATAACTGAAATATACCAAGGGGACCTCATGTGATAAATAAGGTACTTCTATATGCATATTATCTATCCTACTAATGAGGTTCCCTCTGTATATCACTTACATATTTATATGCAATCTGTAACATACTTACAAACGTGTGTGTGTGTGTGTGTGTGTGTAGTGAGAAGAGAGAGATACTGAGTGTGTATGTGTGTGTGTGTGTGTGTGTGTGTGTGTGTGTGTGTGTGTATATATATATATATTTTTTTTTTAATTTCCATGAAATTGCATCCTCATTCATACAGGTCCTATTGGAAATGGAATAAACGGAACAGAGGAGTTATTGCAAAACTCATTTTTCATGCCAACCTGCTTCCCCTGACATACTACGTAACACCATCAGGCTATGACATGCATGTGAACCGATTGTGAGATAGAGCTCTCCAGTCCATCACAATGTGTCCACCGTGAGACAGAGTACTGCACCATACCTTCCCAGGCTCAGAGCAGTGATGTGTTCCACCAGTCCTTGTGCTGCCCAGCCAGCTCCCAGAGCTAATCTCTGAACCTGAGTTGCCGGCACGGAAACACAGCATGCTACCCTCTGGCTGAAAAGCTGGCCCTAAACACATTTCTCCATAACTTTTATTTGCTCTATCAACCAATGACAATAAGTAATCAGTAACCCTGACAAAAATGTGTACAGCGCAATTAGTTATTTAACAGGTCTGTTCTCAGCAGGTCTACACATCATTATATTCCACTTTTCTGGGCATAATTACTTTACTTTTCTTAAAAATGACAGTTAAATTCATTTTATCAGTTATTCATTTCAGATGGCATCTCTATACCTTAAAGTCACAAATAAGCTTGTACAAAGTAGGTATGGACTTAACAGGTCTGTGCTACTGACAAGGTTTTGTTTAAGATGACCCTAGTGCAGTAATGTAAGACTGAAACTTGTATTAGGCTGTAGCACAGGTTGAGCAAATACCAGCATGCCTGATGTGCTGTGCCACCACCTCTGGCAGAGGGAGCTGTGGCAGATAAGTGACTGTTCATTTCTGTTGCAGAATGCAGCCATTTCATTAGCTAATGTTTGATGTTATAGCAATTATAATATCACATTCTGAGCATAGTGAGGTTTTGATACTAAAAAAGAGGGGAACGGAACCAGATTCTATGGATAAACAGAAATATTAATAAAAAGTCACCAATAAGAGCGAATTCTGCGGCACTGCAGAAGTTCTGCGGTAGATTGCAAATTCTGCGCAAAATTCTGCAGCCACAGAATTCTAGGGGCCTTGCTCATATTCATGTCTCCGTGCAATGCTAACTCATGTCAGTGCCTCCACATTACTTTAAATACAGCACTGTGCCTCATATTCATGTCTCCGTGCAGTGCTAACTCATGTCAGTGCCTCCACATTACTTTAAATACAGCACTGTGCCTCATATTCATGTCTCCGTGCAGTGCTAACTCATGTCAGTGCCTTCACATTAATTTAAATATGAGCTTTAAATATAGCACTGTGCCTCATAAAACATAATTATGTCTTCGCCATGCATGTGCACAATCCCTGGTATTGATGTGCTGCACAGACTACTTTCTCAATTACAACATGCCTTTCAAAAGTGTTTATTTGTGCAGTGCTAACTCGTATCAGTACTTTCACATTACTTTGAATACAGCATTGTCCCTCATAGTCATGTCTCCGCCTTTCATCTGCAAGTACACAATCCCTGATTTTGCTGTGCTGCACTAACTACTTTTGTACTGCAGAAACTGAGGGTTCCAATACAACAAGCCCCACACTAAGTGCAGACACAATGAGCAAACCTATGTGCGTGCAGCACCCAAGGCAGTTTATGCTGTCAAAAATATTCTAATATGCTGCCCCCTATAGTAGAATCTACTGTAGAGGCTAAGATTTTGTCAATTTTTTACAATTGTCTAATTTGTCTTATTGTAAAAGTCCTAAAAAAGGAAGTCACTGTATCAACTGAGGCAGTACTTAAAAGATAATCATTATAAGAAATTTTAATCAGGCGTTCCTCCATTCTACAGTATAGATAATACTCTGGTGAATGTGATCAATTACATTATTTTCAACAGTGCCCAGGAATCTGACACTGTGGTAATGTTATTAGATCTAGCTTCTGTGTCTGACATTATGAATCACTTGAATATGTTACAGCGACTACGTGACTGGAGTGGCATATGTGACATGCATTCAGGTAGTCGGAGACTCGGAGTCATATTTTCCTTCCAGGATTTTTATCTGTTTAATGAACATACAAAAAAGCCAGCAGAAGAAGGCCTTACAGTCTATCCAGCCTGCCTGATTACAGAACCCCTGATCCAGCAACCACTGCAGGCCTTGAAATGGAAACATCGATCAACCAGAAGAAATACTATATCAGAGTGCCTGAAAGGGTCAGTCTTATGTCATCTGTTGTTTACTATTTAGCTACTCCTTTTGGGCCATGTTATTCATATTTATAACACTGATTTCCATAAATATCTGGATGATACTGAACTTATCTAAGTTGCACTCAGATAAGGCACTGTGATCCTGTTTGGGTGAAACTGAATTATGGTTAAATGCAGATTTTCTTTGTCTGAACATAGACAAAACCGAACGTATGATATTGCGACCACAAATGTTATTGCAAGAGGTTTCATCAAAATCTTTTTATATTAAAAGTTGGAATTTTGGTATTCAAGTGAAAGCTCAAGTTAAAGATCTAGGTGTGACCTAAGGTCAGACATTATCCTTTGAGGTTCAGCTAAATAAACTATGTAAGATATCTTATCATCTTACAAACATTACATAAATTTGTAAATATCTCACGGTAAATGTGAAAACATGTGGATGCACTCTCCTTGGTGCTCAGGAACTGAACTATTGCAATACAAGTTTTTCTGATCTTCTTAAAAATTCCTTCAGTAAGTTTCAACTGTTTATGAAATTGACTGTTTGAATGGTACCTGGCGCAAAAACTTTTGACTATCTGTCCTATTTTGGTATTTTTTTTGCTTGATTAATTTACTGTCATCCTTGCAATACTGCCTGTATCAACACTTCCTAGAGCCTTCTTTGGTTAAAACCCCTTTTCTTCGCCTTTATCTTCTTTGTTTTGGACTACAGTTATTCACTCCTCTCTGGACTTCCCAAGCCCGTCCTCTTTCAATAGCGAAATCTCTATAATGCAGATACCTGCCTGCTCAGCCGCTCCTTCTAGTAACACCCCACGGACTCAATCTTCCGTCATGCTGACCAATTCTCAGTTCTGTCCCTTATCCACTAGCATGTGAACCAGTTTCATTTAACAATTCTTCTTGCCTCTATTCCTTCTAATCTCTCGGACACTGTCACTGCCTACACATAAGGAGTGAACTGTCTGACTATGTTAAGAGTTTTGGGTGTCTTGGAGTGCTGCTGGATAGCACCTTTTCATTTGCGCCACATTTTTTGCATGTTATCATGCTCATACATCAGAGGCTGGGTATGCTTTTCAGGATACAGGATTCTGTAGTACCGCAGTTGTGCAAGTTCTTAGCCTATAGTTTACTTTTTTTCCCTAATTTGGACTATGGAACACCAGCTTCATGGGGGCCTGTGATAGGGTTCAGTCCAGGTTGAGGATCACGTTCTGTAGTGTCTGTCATTTTCACAATGAATTTTCAATCTCTACGCACTACTGTTCTCTGTACCAGACAGCTGGTTGCCTGCCCCTTGAAAACAGGCCTTCATAAGGGAGCCCTGCTACCAGTTTTCTCCAGGGGAGTTAATGTATCAGGTCCCAGAGTAGAACTACATTTAAAACCCCTTTTCACAAAACTACTTTTGGGCAATGATGTCTTGTTTAAAGCTCCATCCTTCTACAACTCTGCCAAGTCACAATTATTAACCATTTTAGACTGAGCACTTTCAAAGTTAAGACTAAAAATGGCTACAGTCAATATGTGCACTTGTTATTGAATTCTTACTGTTTTGTCATTTTTGTCTTGTTTTTATTGTATTTTTATTATGTCTGTATAATGTATAGTATGTACTTGTCGCAAATGAAAATGGTCACACTGCTCATCTGATAACAGTATAAACAAGCATTTGTCAATGCCGAATGTTTGCTTGCTGGCATTGGCATTGGCAGAGTAGGAGTTAGAGAGCTGCATAATAGGAATGGCAGTGAAGTATTGAACTGAAGCCAACCCCGCCACCACCCTGCAGAGACTGACAGGCATTGGGGTGTGCCTTTGGGTCATCAGGCATAACAGCCACGCTATTTCCCCACACCCCTACCGGCAGACACCGACAAGTGTCACGGTGTGCCTTGAGGTTTTGGGCCCTTATGCTCACCCCATTCCATCAGGAAATATGGTGAAATGGGTGCAGTATAAGAGAACAGGGTGAACTTTGGGGCCAAAGAGTCCAAGGCACACCTCGATGCCTCTCACTGGCTGCAGGGTGTGGAATGGTATGAGCATTACAGGCGAGAATCCCAAGTCACACCCCTGATGCCGGTCAGTCTCTACAGGGTGGGACGTTATGGTCGGAAACCCTAACATCTCAGGCGTTCGTTGGCATTTTCACTCCAAATTTTCAACATGGGTTTTTTATGACCCCCACCTTATGATAAGTGGCAATATCAGTTTGTTAGCCGAAAGCTGATTTTGCACAGCAACTGCCATTTGGCACCACAGGTGTGAAAACACATTTCGAAAAGGATGTGAAAAATGACAGCTGTAGTGTTCATGGGGAGGTAGAAAAAAATGGCAATGTTGAAAACCTACAGTGAAAATATTTAAAAAACTGGTGAAGTCACGAGCATGTGTAGAAACTGCGTAACGCACACCCATAATGTAATTAGTTTGGGGATTTTTTACAGCAGATTGTCAACACAGGCATTTTGGAACCTCCACTCATGAACAGTGTCACTGTGATTTTCTTAATCTGTCCCGAACAGTGATTTCCCACAGCGACCACGCTCTTCTGCCCTGGAAGTGCGAAAACGCATTTCGGCCATGGTATGAAAAATGACAGCTGTACTGTTCATAAGAAAGCATGGAAAAATGCCAGTGGTGAAAATCTGGACTGAAAATATTAGAAATCCATGAACTTACGGTGCATGGAAACTGCGCCAATGGTCGCCTAGTAACACAGTCATTTATGGACTTTATTCACCAAATTTTTAACATACCCATTGTAACACCTCTGCTCATGAACAGTGTCACTGTGATTTTCTTAATCTTCGAACGTGATTTAAGCACCTGACTGGGCCATTGTGCGCTACATGCGCGGAAACATGTTTTGGGCGAGATTTGAAAAATGACAGCTATACTGCTCATAAGGAGGTGTGGTAAAATGGCAATGTTGAAAATCTGGAGTGAAAATATTGAAAATTCACTAACCTACGAGCGTGCGTAGGAACAGCGCAACGCATGCTCATAAAACAGTCATTTTGGGGAATTTTTTCACCAAATTTTCAACATAGGGTTTTTGGAGGCCTACCTCATGAACTGTGACACTGTCATTTTGTAAAATTGGTCCCAAAAGGTGGTTCCACGCAGTGACCGCAAAATCATTTTTCGTGGCCGATTAACAAAATGACAGGACAGAATTCATGAGGTGGGGTCCCAAAACCCCATGTTGAAAATTTGGTGAAAAAAGTCCCGAAAATGCCTGAGATATGCATCAAAGTTGAAAAAACCCTATTCATTGCATTTCCTCAGTTCGCAGTCGGCTTTGAAGAGTGCAGATGTGTTCCTGGTCCACCGAAGATCGTCACGACAGACTCCGGAGGTAAGTATGGGGTGAGGGTGGATGTGGGGAGGCAGGATGCGCAGAGGGTGGGTGCAGGGGTCAGGACAGTCAGCGAGGGAAGGTTTTCTCTTTCAGGTTTCTTTTTTTTCTTGGATGACGCGGGACTTTTGCCATGCTGGGGTGGGCTCCCAGCATGGCAGCTGGAAGGCTGTTTGAGGTGGTGGGGGCAGTGGAGCCGACAGGAGATTGGGCACCCACGTCGTCCATATGGACTGTTGCCACGCTGGGGTGGGCTCCCAGCGTGGCACCCGGTTGTCTGTTGGGGGACATGGAGCCGACGGGGATTGGCTACAGTGTGTGTGTGGGGCGATTAGCACACAATATGCATGCATGCGTGTGTGTGTGGGGGGCATCCAGCCACGGTTATTTTCTTTGCAGTTGCAAGGTTCCCAACTAGTGTCACCGGCTGTGTCCCCCATTATTGGTGGACATCATACTGCCCCAAAATGCCATGCCGGTACTGGCCACAACAGTGCAGCACCTCCAGAACCTGCTTCAGCACCAAGCTGCCACAATACGTTTCTTGCGCTGTGCGCAAGCAAACATAAAAATAAAATTAGATAAAATAATCCCATGCTCTGTTCGCTTCTATTCACTAGACCTTTTCCCTATTCCTCCTAGCCCCCTCTTAAGTATAGCTGGAACCATATAAACTCATTATTTATTCATCTACTTACTGCTGGGAGTGTCTTCAAGATGACTGTTCTGCTGTGCGGTCACCTTCCTCTCCACATCACCACATGGGAGTTCCTCAACTCTCTCAAACAGAAATAACAGTTGCTCCATTGGGATGCTGTATCCTGCACATTAAAAAGAGCAGACACTAAATATTACAAATGCTACTTATAATCAGACTCAGATAAAAGTAAAAAAGAATGCTTCAGGGAATGTCTTTAATTGCAATTGTACCTGAAAAAGACCAAAGGTCCATCCAGTCTGCTCTGGTTCAAACCTACTTCCACTGCAGCCAATCACTGGATGTGTTTAGTCTGAGCTCCCTATCAGCAGTTCAGTCCGTTTACTAGCTTTACTCTCACCCACCTCCCTTGCTCCATCTGCAAAGTCCTAGCACACCTTGAACCTCATCACCATCTCTGCCATGACCAATTCACTTGACAAACTACTCCAGTTGTCCACCACCCTCTATATGAAGAAACATTACCTCACATCTCTCCTGAACTTACCCCAAGACACTTTCTAACTATACCCCTTGTGCAGGTCCCTTCACTAAATTCAAACAGCAGACAATACAGTAGCAAGAGGGCCGTTAGTGTGAGGGACACAGCAATGCCTATGGTATGTAGGGCAGTTATGACCACTGCACTGTACACAGTGACAATCCACCATGTCGATCCCCTTGAGGTATTTAAATATTGTTATCATTTCTCCCCTTTCTCTTCTAGTCTCCAGTGAACGTATCAGCCTCCTCAACCTTTCATTGTAAGGCCTTTCCTGTATACCAAGAATAATTTTTGTTGCCTTCTGCTGCACTGTTTCCAGGTGATCTCTGTATCATTTCTGCCCTTTCCCTTCTAGCCTTAAGTGAGTACTTCCACAGCCTCAGCCTTTCATCATAAGGTCTTCCTAGCATGCCCAGTATAATTTTAGTGGCCCACCACTGCATTGTTTCCAGACAATCTCTGTCTCTCTAAGATGAGGACCATACCTCTCAACCTCTTGCCTCATGAATCAGGGACAAGGCTTAAAAAAAATCAGGGACAAAGACCTCAAATCAGGGATACATCTTAAAAACTGGTACCTTTCACTTAGAAAGCTGATAGAATAAAGGGATTTGTGATAAGATGCATTTTCTGAAGAACAACAGGTCTGCAACTTTAATGTTTGACATTATTTTGTGCTTTTAATCCCCTGTTCTGTCACAAAAACACAAACTTTATGAGGGACAGAGGAAAATGTTGAGGCCAAATCAGGGACATCCCTGAAAATCAGGGACAGTTGAGAGGTATGAGGACCCCAAAACTGCAGATTACCACAGGTATGGTCTTTCCAGGGATCTATAGAAGGGAAGGATTACCTCCTACTGGTGAAGCCAATGGATCAGGGAATGCCAAAGAGTTTATCCAGCTTGATAAGCAACTGGCTGAGGGAAGAGAACACAGAGGAAGGTGGTAAATGGGACTTGCTCGGGGGTCAGGAAGGTGACGAGCAGAGTGGCACAGGGTTCAGTCCTTGGACCAGTACTCTTTAATATATTCATCTCTGAATAGGAGTGTGCATACAGGGAAAGATTAGCTTATTTGCAGAGAACACAGAAAATATTTGGCAGGCTGGACATGGAGGAGAGGACTGGAGGAATAAGACTGGACATTCTGAGGCTGGAAAAATGACCTAAGCTCTGGAAATGGACCTTGGGGTAATCATTAGCAAAACCCTCAAGACACCAGACAAGTGCAAGAGGACATAAGCTAAGGCCAGCAGGACGCTGGGCTGCATTGGCAGGGGCTTCACCAGTAGGAGGCAGGAGGTAACCTTTCCCTTCTGCCCAGTCTTTGCAATGATATGGCCTAGTTTAACTACCCAGCCTTTGTAGTTACGGTATTATGCTTGTGTTAACGGACGTGCATTAGATAAGTCTGGTACCTATTTTTACCTGGGAGCTATAGCCTCCCTCCTCCCTTTGCTAGCCACTGTTTTGAACAGAGGAAATTTCTTACCTCGTATCCAAGTTGTAGGGTATTGAAACATGGAAAGATTCTTAACTGGACTATTGTTGCTGCTGTGGCCCTCAGTTTTCCCTCCTACCCTTAACCTCTCACCTACTCCATTTCCATATGATATACCTATGCATTTTACAGGGCATATTCCACAATGGGGTCCTAATACATTTAATACAGCAAACTTTTCAATCTCTAAAATGTCTATTAACTTGTGGACTATAGTTATGGTGCCTATGCATTACTAGACAGAAAGTGCATACCAGAGGCACGCACAAACCAGTATGCACAACCGGTATGCCATCTGTCTATGCCCCTCCCCCTGGCACATAGGAATATGCAGGGTAGATGGGGAAGAGTAGAAGACCCAGGCAGGCAGCCAATCGGGTTGCTTGTCCTGGTCTCAAAGAAGATGCCTTGCACGTGAAGGCGCTGAGTTCGGGTGCATGAACACCTTACACAGGCACCTGGCCAACACATGATTGGACTGCATTGTTTAGTGGTCCTCTCTGTCTGTTACCCAACCCTGTGGCACCACGCCACACCTGGTACATGGATGCCCACCCCCCAACAGAACACCGCCGGTCCTGACAGTAATATGCAACCACACACACTGGAACCCCGCCTGGTCCGGCATCTGAATGTTAACCTCCCCAGCTCAGAGCCCCATCACCATCTTTATGTAAACCTACCCCCTTACACAGCACAGGGCCACCCCTGTCTTTTGTGCACCCCCACAGACACACACACACACACACACACACAGCACAGGTCCACCCCCGTCCTGGTGCAAAACCCACCCCCTACACACGGCAAATGCCCCATCCCCTATATGTGCAAAACCCCCAACACATCAGAGAGCCCCTTTCCCCACATTTGTGCAAGTCTCCTCCTGCATACACCTGAGCCATGTCCATCATATATGTGTGTACCCCCATTAGAGCCCTCTCATGCAGGAACCAGACCAGTACACCATGACCCGACCACCCCCAACCCCAGCTCCTCTGCCCCTCAATTGTGGTCAGTGCCCCCCCACAGCACAGCACCACCCTCCATACCTGCATGTCTGTGCCGTGGCTATGGATGGACAGTGGCACATCCCTCCACACACACCATGGCTGCAGCCATCTGACTGTTGCTGGAAATGCAGCACCCTATAAATAGGCAGCACACTCCCAGCATCAGCTGGATGGCTGGCGGCGTGAAGGCGCAATGAGAGGATGTGCTGCTGACCATCCGCCCAGCAGCTCAACATGCGATGCGAAAAAGAGACGAGGGTGGTGTTGTCAGTGCCACAGGGGAGGCCACTGACCACCAATGAGTGGCAGGAGTGAGGAGTCGGGGTGGTCGAGCCGTAATTACTAGGCTGGATCCTGTGTGAGGGAACTATAGTTTGGGGGTGCACATACATGGGACAAGGCACAGATATGTGTGTGTGTGGGGGCTTCATAAATGCAAGAATGGGGCTCTGATGTCGGGGTTTGATATATGGGGATGAGGCATTGCTGTGTGTGTGTGTGAGGGAGGAGGCGGTCTGCACTCAGACAGGGCGGGCCTGTGGGTGGGATGGGTGGGTTTGCATAAAGTTGAGAGGCGAGGCTCTGTTGTGGGGAGTTTATACCATAGCCGTGGATGGGGCACATATGTGTGCTGGGTGGGTAGGCTGGCATACTGGACAGGAGTGGGGTTCTGTTGGTGGGGATTGAGACTGGCTGCCAGGCCGGGCGAGTGTCCTGTGTCCATGCGGCACATACTGCAGTTATGGCAGAGTCCTCTGCCATATCATCCACCACACACCCCACTGTGTGCAGCACTACGCCTCTGTGAATGGTGCGCAGTGTGGGCACGCCCGGGACTGCCCAGGCACATTGCTGCCCGCTGTCGAGAACTGGGTGTGCACCTGGCCAGCGCACCTTTGTGAACGTCACGAGGATCCGTGGAACCCCGCTGTGTGGCATTGCAGCTTATCTATGACTCCACACCCGATTTCCTTGCCGCTTTGGTATAATGCATAATGCCCTATGTTAGTATTAAGCGCCCTGTACAAATCTTGGCTATCAGTCTCCACAATCCGTTATTAATAGGAAATAAACTAAAGCCAGAATAGAAGGATCATATCCTAAATATTAAAAGGCATATGATCAAAAAACTTCTACTATTATTAATATGTTCAGGCAATGTAGAAATCAGTCCTGGCCTACTGTCCCCAGTTCCTCTCCTTCTGAGCTCTAGTCCATCAAAGGAGTAAATTCTTGTTATTTAATGTGTGAACTCTATTAAAAAATTAGAAAACATAAATGCCCAAGTCTTGCATACAAAACTCAGTGTAGTTGTAGTCCCAGAAACCTGGCTAAATGGCTCAGTCTCAGAGCAGAAATAACCATACTTCCTATAATCACCTTCGTTTAGATGGATCTTCTAAGGGAGGTGGCATTGTCATCTATATTAATAAAAATGTAATGTACCTGAATTTAGTTCACTATCGCTACCTCGGGAGTTTGAATGTTTGGCAGTCAAACTGGCATTATCTGACACAGAGTCAGTGACTATCATTGATTGTTATATGCCTCCCAAGGGTGGTTTAGAGCTTCCTAATCACATCCATTCGATACTAAACTCATGTCCCAATGAAACAAGTTTACTAGGAGACTTGACTCTGGACTGGACCTCACAAAGATCCAATAATTAAAAAAATCTCTGTGATGAACTAGGACTAAAGCAACTAGTCAATGAGCCTATTGGACCCAACACTAAAAATCCTGACAATGACTCTACCTTGGACCTTATATTAACAAATAGGCCTCTTAAAATTTCCCATACAGTAGTATTCCATAACGACGTTGGCAACCACAATATTGTAGCCCGTATTCAGGGTTCTGTGAAACAAAAAACGACTGTAAAATTCATCACAAAAAGAAGGTTTATTAAATTCAATACAGCAAGTTTCCTAGCCGAGTTAAGTGCTATAAACTGGCCAAAATTCTACTTAGCCAAGGCAATTCATGAAGCCACAGACATTATCAGAGATCATAAACAGACATGCCCCTTTGGTTAAGCAGGGCGTCAAAGAGATGATCTCCCTGGTTCACTAGAGAAATAAAAAGCCTTAAGCATCAGGGACAGACTCTGGGCAAATGCTATGCACACAAATTAGAATCTGACTGGTTGGAATTCAGGAAGGTGAGGAACAACTGCCCCAAATTGGTAACAGATGCTAAAACTCATTTAACATAGAAACAGAATTTGACGGCAGATATGACCGCTTTGGCCCACCCAGTCTGCCCATTTCCTACCTAATGGATAAGCTGCAGATCCTAGTTAACCAGCACCTACTTCTTCTACCCCACCCCTAGAATTGCCTTATGACTGTCCCATGCATGCTTGAATTCCACCACTGTTTTGACTCCACAACCTCCTCTGGAAGGCCGTTCCATGCATCCACAACCCTCTCTGTGAAAAAATACTTCCTTAAATTACCTCTGAGCCGCCCCCCTCTATCTTCAAATTGTGCCCTCTTGTTCTTGCACACCTCTTTTTTTGAAAGATGCTACCATCTTGGACTTTGTTGATTCCCTTGAGGTACTTGAAAGTTTCTATCATGTCCCCCCTCTCCCTCCTTTCCTCGAGGCTATACATATTAAGCTCCTTAAGTCTCTCTCATATGTCTTCCAGTGCAGACCCTGCACCATTTTAGGTGCCCTCCTCTGGACAGCTTCCATCCTGTCTATGTCTTTGTGGAGATTGGGTATCAGAACTGCATGCAGTACTCAGATGGGGTCTGACCAGCTGTCTGTACAGAGGATGATAACTTCCTGTTTTCTACTGGTGATGCCTCTCCTATGCATCCCAGGATCCCCCAGCAACCCTCCTTGCTGCCCTCTCTCATTGTTGCCCACCTTTGGGTCATCTGATATGACTACCCCAAGGTCCCTTTCCATTTTTGTTGTTGTTAGTATCTCACCCCCCTATTGTGTACTCTTCCCCAGTGTTTTTGTTTCCCAGATGCATTACCTTGCACTTCTTAGCACTGAATCCAAACTGCCATACATTTGACCATTCCCCTAGCCTTGTCAAGTCCCTTCTCATCCTTTCCACCCCACCTTGTGCATCAACTCTGTTGCAGATCTTTGTGTCATCTGCAAAGAGACATACTTTTCCTCCCAGTCCCTCTGCAATGTCACTTATAAAGACATTAAAGAGGACCGGTCCTAATACTGAACCCTGCGGTACCCCACTAGTAACCCCCCTTTCTTCAGAGTGGAATCCAGTTACTATTACTCTCTGTGTCCTATTCTCCAGCCAATTCTTTACCCAGGCTGTCATCTTGGGACCCACTCCCAGGCTGGCTAACTTGTATATTAATCTTTTGTGTGGGACTATGTCAAATGCCTTGCTAAAGTCTAGGTAGGCCATGTCCACAGCCCCTCCCTGATCTACTACTTTGGTCACCCAGTCAAAGAAATCTATCAGATTTGTCTGGCATGACCTTCCCGCTGTGAATCCATGTTGCCTTGGGTCCTGTGCCCCTCTAGCCTCTAGATACTCGACCATTCTTTCCTTCAGAAGTGATTCCATCATTTTCCCTACTACTGAGGTTAAACTAACAGGTCTGTAGTTTCCTGCTTCTGCCTTGCTCCCACTTTTGTGAAGGGGAATCACATCTGCCCTCCTCCAGTCCTCGGGTACCACCCCATCCTCCCATGATTTGTTAAAGAGGGTAGTCAGTGGTGTCACTAGTTCTACCCTTAGTTCTTTTAGAATTCTGGGATGAATCCCATCAAGCCCCATTGCTTTGTCCACCTTCAGTTTAAGAGTTCTTTCAGAACCCTTTCTTCTGTAAATGGGCTGGTATCAACTTCTGTATCCAGAGTGTCTCTACTGTTTGTTTTTAGGTACCTCCCCACTTCCTTTGTAAATACTGAGCAAAAATATTTGTTTAGTATCTCTGCCTTTCACAGTCACCCTCTGCCCACCCTCCCTCCCATTTATTAAGCATCACTATACCTCCTTGGTCTTCCTTCGCTCCCTGATGTACCTATAAAGGTTTATCCCCTTCTTAACTGAGTTGGCTATCTTTTTCCTCGGTTTGGGCCTTTGCTGTTCTGACTGCCTTCCAGCTTCCTTTTGCTTTAACTGATACAGTTCTCTGTCCTGCTCCTTCTGTGATTCCTTGTACTTCCTGAATGCTTTCTTTTTCTCTTGAACCTTCACTGCTACTTCCTTTGAGAACCATAGTGGTTTCTTACATCGTTCGTTTGTTTGATTTGCTTCACACAAAGGCTTGTTACCTCTGTGATGGCAGTTTTATTCCCCATTGTTCTTCCACCCTCCTTCCTGCCCATTTGCTAGTGCATTCCTTAGGCACTCACCCATTTTAGCAAAGACAGCCTTCCCAAAGTCCAGTACTTTTGCCTTTGTGTAAGCGACTCCATTGCTGTATTTATTGTGAACCATGCTACTGTTCGATGGTCGCTAGTTCCCCAGATGGCTACCCACTTCTACATCTGTGATCCTCTCTTCATCTCCATTTGAGAGAACCAGGTCTAAGATGCTTCCTCTCGAGTGGGCTCCAATACTAGTTGTCTAAGGCATGCCCCTGTAGGGTGTCTAGAATAGCCTACTCTTGAAGTGGCTGCTGCAACTGCACTCCAGTTAACATCTGGCATATTCAGATCACCCATCAGCAATATATCCTTTTTCTGCCATTCTAAGTATATCTCTATCATTTCCTTGTCCATTTCCTCCCCTGAGGGATCTGTGTCTAACCCTGTGCAGATTGTGGTGCCATTGCGGTCTCCAAATTTACCCACAGTGCTTCTTCTCCTCCCTGTTTTTCCCTTTTGTTCTGTTGCTTTGATTCCTTCCCTTATGTAAAGAGCTACTCCTCCTCCTCTTTTCCCTCCCTGTCCTTCCTGTAGATAGTGTATCCTGGTATGTTTACGTCCCAGTCATGGTTTTGTGTGTACCATGTTTCTGTGACTGCCACGATATCAGATGTTCCTCCTCCATCAAGGCCACTAATTCAGGAAGCTTGTTACTCAGACTACGGGCATTGGTACTCATTGCTCTCCATTTCTTGATTGGCTTTACCTTCTGTTGCAGCATCTCCCACTGACCTTTCTACCTCGGTCTTTTCTCATTTAGTACCCTGTTTTGTAGGGAGGCTGGGATTTTCCTGCTGCTTATCAGTGCCTCCCCACTTGACTAGTTTAAAAGCTTGCCAATGAAGCATTTAAACCGATTGCTCAAAAGACGTGTTCCCTTTCTGGACAGATGCAGACCATCCTGCCAGTATAGGCTGGTGTCCCTCCAGGTGGAACCCCAGTCCCCAATGAAGCCAAACCCCTGTGCTCCACATCATTTCTTCAACCATTCATTAAACTGCATGGTGCAAAGTACCTTCGCCTCACTCATGCCATTGACAGGCAGCACCTCTGAGAAGGATACTGTTTGTGCTACTTGTCTTAGGCCCCTCTCCAATTCTACAAAGTCCTTCTGCACTGCTCTAATCTCATGATGAGCCAAGTCATATGTCCCTAGGTGGACAATAACGTCCAGCTCAGACTCCCGTGTAGCTGATCTCGTGATCCTGAGGATGCGCTTCCTGTCCCTCCAAGCCATGGCACCAGGCAGGCACCTTATTTCAGTTTTCCCTGCTCCCCAGTTCTATCCCCTAATAATTGGAGTCCCCCACAGGAGCTGCTTCCTTTCCTGTAAGCGTCCTCTGCCTCCTTCCTGTGGGCCTCCCTGTGACAGTTGTCCTCAGCCTCCTTAGTCTCCTCTGCGGGTGCATCCATGGGAGCAATGCTCCCCAGAATGGTGTATGGATTGTGGAGTGGAACAACTGACTGGGTGTGCCTCTGTTCCACCATCCTCACCCTCCCTGAGCCCACTGTGGTCCAACTGCTGTGCTTTCTTCGCAACCCCTGAGGTAGTGGTGGTAGCTCTGGTGCTCCCTGGATGGGGGAGGTTCCCTTCCTACTGTCCAGTGTGGCCTGAAGACGGGCAATTTCCTCCCTCAGGGCAGAGAGTTGTCTGCAAATAGGGCAGCATCTCAGCCTCCAGGAAGACTCCTGGAAGACTGCTGCTCCACAGCCATTACATTGCACTACTCCCCACATGTTTATCTACTTTCCTTTTTTTGTGTGTGTTTGTGTGTGTGATTGGTGTGTTATATAAAAATAGATATATTATGCAATGTGTATGCTTATATTGTCAGTGCAGTGTGCTAGAGAGGATATGACAGTGATATGCACCTTGCACTCTTGAGGAAATGATGTCAGAACCCCAGGTATAAAGGAACTATTTCCAGGGGTGGGTGGGGTGAGGGTGGGAAGGGGTTGGGCCTAAACTGTGTCCTCACAAAACAATCAGCTAAAGCTCTGACCCACTGCTGCGAAGAGTGCCTTCCTGTCAGCAAGATGTCCTACACAGCTACTACCAGTAAGATATTTCCAACTATTTTATTTCCAACTAAATTAATGTAAACTGTCAAAATACTAGCAGACAGTCCAGATAGCCACAAAGGAAAATCAAATATGCAGTTATTTCAACCCTTCTGAAATTGCTCACAAGATAAGTAGTTTTGAAAACCCTCTTCCTGATTTAAAAATGAAATTAAACACAAAACAATCCCAATGTAAGACTGTAAAGTAAGGAAAACCTCCCTCAGACGTAATTAAGAGAGATCAGTTGTAGATTTCTAATCCAATGTAGTATATCCCATGCAGCTTCTCAGTTGTTTCAAAGCACAGCCTGTTACACCACTTGAAGAGATGGGCTTCTGTCTGAAACAGGATCACACCAGTAGTTTATAGTAATTAATCAATGCTAGAATATTCATCCACCCAAAACAACTGGCTATGGTACAGGGTCTCCCTGACTAGTGAAGACAATTTCCACCACCTGAGGCTGTGTCTGGCATCAAATTACAAACTGCAGCCTTTGCTATTCAAAGTACACAGCTACTACCAGTAAGATATTTCCAACTATTTTATTTCCAACTAAATTAATGTAAACTGTCAAAATACTAGCAGACAGTCCAGATGGCCACAAAGGAAAATCAAATATGCAGTTATTTCAACCCTTCTGAAATTGCTCACAAGATAAGTAGTTTTGAAAACCCCCTTCCTGATTTAAAAATGAAATTAAACACAAAACAATCCCAATGTAAGACTGTAAAGTAAGGAAAACCTCCCTCAGATGTAAGTAAGAGAGATCAGTTGTAGATTTCTATCTGAACACATTAGACAGTGCAAAGAACAGCTCATCCAAATTCTGGACTATAGTATGTAACACTGGTGGTCATAAAAATCCATCCCCTCTACCATTTAAAATGGAATCAAGGGGTCTTATAATAACGGATAGGCAGTAATTCTTGAAACTTTTAATACTCACTTTGCTACGGCTGGCCTGGCTTTTGGCACATCTCCAGCTGCACTGCATCCTATTCCAAACACAGTGAATGTGGACACTGAGCATTACTCTCTTGAATTATTTTCCTCCTACGGTCCTGTAGCCGCCATATGGCATCGGAACCATCCACTGCTGAACCTGACCCAAAATGGCCACTGGGAGAGAATGAGTTTTAAGACCGTAACTTATAAGCAAGTCGAGGATCTGTTGCTATGTTTAGACACTAAGAAAAGTGCAGGTATCTTTGGCTTAGACCCACTATTTCTAGGAAATGGCTACTACTGTCTAACAGCACCAATAACTACCTCTTTAATCTCTCCCTTTCTAGTAAAGAGCTACCTGTAATCTGGAAAATGGCGCATGTCATTCCTCTTTTCCAAATCCAGAGACCCAAGCCTATTAAGTAATTACTGACCTATATCTAGTCTCCCAATACTCAAATCTGGGAATATCTGCAGCAATTTAATTTTATTAATCCAACACAATACAGCTTTGGACCTAATCACTGTACAGTGCTGGCCCTAGCTAAAGTAACCAATGACTGGCTCACAGCTCTAGACTGAAAGCATACTACTGGTGCAATATTTATTGATCTCAGCAAAGCCTTTGATATGGTAGATCATAGCATTTTATTAAAAAGAATTCGCCTGGGATCCTCTGCACTCTCATGGTTTTCAAATTATCTTCAAGGTAGGCAACAACAGGTTAAAGCAGACAGAGATTTTTCATCTTTAACACCTCTAATGAGAAGAGTTCCTCAAGGGTCATACTAGGCCCTTGCTATTTATAGCATATAAATGATCTTAGCAGGAATATTAATATAGCTAAGCTCCATTCCTTTGCAGACAACACTGTCCTTTACATTTCACGACCGACACTAATGAGTGTATGTTCTAACCTACACGCAGAATTTAATGTGCTGCAGATGAACCTATGCCAGTCTAAGTTATTACAAAACTCAAAAAAAGTACTGTTCTTACTACCCCACTGTAGAATCCTATGCATTATCTGTGCCTGCCATCACTACCTTAACAGGGCATATATTAGAAATAGTAAATGATATAGATTACCTAGGAATTTGGCTAGACAAATGCTTAACTTTCAACACACATAGAGAGTCTATCTGTAAAAATTGAGAATTAGATTGGGTTTACTGTATAGGAATAAGAGCTGTTTTCCACTAGAGATAAGAAAAAGACTAGTGCAAGTTACCTTCCTCCCCCTACTGGATTATGCTGACCTAATCTACAGCTGCTGTACTCACACTTACCTGAACAAACTAGATGTATTTTATCATACAGACCTTCGTTTTGTTACAAATTCTGCCCCCAGAACTCATCATTACACCTTATATACAATGGTAGAGTGGCAGTCTCGAATGTCAAGAAGACTCAAAAATTGCACATGTGGATCTACAAAGCAATAACTAAAATCTCCCCTGCTACATTTCAGACTTTGTCGTATAATCCCATAGTAGGTATACACTAAGGAAATACAATTGCATACTATTAGATGTCCCGACATATGCCTCCCAATAGGGAAAATCAGCTCTTAGTCATGTCATTCCTATGGCACAGAATGAACTACAAAATACTCTCAAACTTACCAGTTTTGTAAGTACTGGTGTATTTGAAGTCCTCTTAAACAACTTATGCACAGAAACGTGCTTGTGCAAAGGCAAAATTACATGAATGTGGTTGTGATATAGTGATTCATACTTAGATGAATGTGTTTATGATCCTGCTCTAGATTGGATGCTTTTTTTCTTTTTTTTTTGTTGTATACTATTGTCATTTTTGGAACACAGTTGCTGTCAGGCACCCATTGGATGTACTTATTGGTTATCTACAATTATGTTATGTATTCTCACACCAATTTAAATTTTCAGACCTTTATTGTATTATACTGTACTTTGTATAGGTCAGTAGTATTTATATTCGTCCAACTTGTTTTCCCAATGTATCAACATTTATATACTGTATGCAGTCCTATCAAGGACTTCCTTGTGAATGAGCTTGTCTCAACGGATTCTCTTCCTGGGGAAATAAACTAAACTAAACCAAACCAAACCTCAGGACAGTCCTGGATCTTACTAGCACACTTGACAGTCTATTCCAATTACTCACCACCCTTTCCATGAAGTAGTACTTTCTGATGTCCCATTTAATTTACCCCCACCAGCCTGAAATCGAGGCCCCTAGTGCCTGACCCCTTGCTAACAATGAAGAGTGCTGACCAGTCCACTAAGTTGACCCCAAGTTTAAATGTGTAGCTTAAATGTCTAGAGGTAAAGGTAGCAAACTTCTGCCCAAGAGTGTTTGCCCCCTCTTCAGTGGGAGGAAGGCCATCCCATCTATAGTCTCCTATACCAGAAGTATCCCCAGTTCCTTACTTATCTGAATCCCTTCTCTCTGCACCCCCCCAGACATCTAATCTTTAGAAGCCTCTTGTCACCCATATGTCACACCAGTGGGACTTCTGATAAGGCTACAAATACCACTACACCCTCTGATTACCTTCCCACATCCAGAAACTAGCCTTCACTTTCTTCTCATAGCTAGTCAGGTCACTGCCTCCAAATGGACAATTACATCTGGCACCTCCCCCATGTGCCCAAGTATCCCCACTGTCCTAGTGATACATCTTGTTGTTGTAGATATTAATAGTGAAAGACACGCCAAAAAACACAGTTGTCAAAATACACCAATTAGTAATATAGCAATAGTGAACAGGTGTTTACAATTCTGTTAGCCAATGAGAAGATCATTCAAATGAGGTACCGGGCATACATGTATGTGTCAGAAGTTATTAGTTATGAATACTGAAACTATCCCTAAATAAAATAAAGGCAGTAGTCATTTCACAGAATCTTGAGGCAGAAAGTGATGTCATTGACGGTCAAGCTGTATGTTGTTTTACAAAGTTTGCCTCTATGTGACACATGTTTCTATCTCAAGATTCCACAATATAGCTGTGGCCGTGGTATAATTTATGGACAGTTTACATATTTATATATGTGAACTACTCTGCTGACACCTACAAGTAAGCACATTACGTCTTAAAGAAGATTTTTTCATGAACTTCAGAATGTGATGGACCTGGAGAACATACCTTCAACTAACTGAACTGCCATATTTGTACAGTTTTAAAACCATAAATGTGCTTTAATGGCTTTGATCTCCTGGGAAGTCTTATCTGCCTTCAACAACACAGGCGTCAAAACATGCAAGTGAAGAGCTGAGATCAGTGTATTTCCGTAATGCTTGGTTTTAAAAGGTGCAGAAATGTCACAGTGGAGTCCCTAAACCAGTCCATCCACTCCCCGACAGGACATCATGCTTGAAGTTCTAAAGTAAGCCCATCTCCCTCAGAATAGAAACAACACCTCTGAGACTGTGACTTACCTACCGATACCATGGTTTCATAATTCTGCACCATCACTTCCTTGTGAAGTCCTTCTCCTGTTTGCTCAACATCTTCCACTCCTCTTCTGAAAAAGCAACAGCAACATCTTCAAAGGTTTCTGGTATCTGAAAGGACAGGAGACAGGTTTAATTGCTCTTGATTTCACTGCACACTTGGAGAAATCTGCAACAAAAAAAAAAAAAAGTGGACAGACAAGGTTACAATGCGCAGCCTAAAAGACAAAGGGCTCGATTCCCAAGGTTGGCGCAGGCCTTACACAAGCACTGCGGACAACCATGCAACTGCACCAAACAGTTTGGTGCACAGTGCGCCTGATTCTGGTAGGTTGTGCGTCATTGTGACACTACACCCTTTTTACAGTGGCACGTGTCAAATACTTAGCGCATACCCCGTAAAAAGGTCATCGCAGTTAGACCAGCAAAAGCTGGTTTAACTCACAGCTTGTGCTGCATGGAGGGCTTGGGGATTGAGAATCCTGTTTTGCTCTATCCGTGGCACACGCCGGGCCTTGCGCCACTAAGCAGGGCACATGTCTCTTGCACCATGGAAAGTCCTTTGAAAACAGAACCCATAGAAACATTAAAAAACATAAGACAATGATGGCAAAAAAAGACCCATGGTCCATCCAGTCTGCAGGTTCCCTAAATCCCTGGGATCATTCTTGGAACCTAATGTTCCCCCAGGACACTAACCCTCACGGATTTTACCCTAGGTATAGTTGCACTGGCCCAGGTAACCACTATTCCCCCTTCATTCTATCCCAACCCTGTTTGAACCCCCTTACTGTGCACGCTCCCACCACCTCAGCTGGCAGACTGTTCCAGGGCTCCACCACCCTTTCTGCAAAGAAGTACTTCCCCATGTCTCTCCTGAACCTCCCACTTGCCAG
The DNA here is from genome assembly GCA_016271365.2 of Neoceratodus forsteri. Classification (NCBI taxonomy): domain Eukaryota; kingdom Metazoa; phylum Chordata; order Ceratodontiformes; family Ceratodontidae; genus Neoceratodus; species Neoceratodus forsteri. The sequence continues at coordinate 687,255,440 of CM057456.1, forward strand.
CTTCCACTCATGACCCTGTGACTTTAAGTCTGTACTCTGGCTAAATAATTCTCTGCAGTTCACTTTATTAATTCCTTTGAGGAATTTGAAGGTTTCAATCATATTGCCCTTCTCCCTTCTGGTTTCTAGTGAGAACAAATTAAGTGCCCTGAGGTACTCCTCATAGGATGTACCCTGTTGTCCCTGAATCATTTTGGTCACTCTACATTGTACTGCCTCCAACCTATCTTTGTCTTTTCTGAGGCAAGGACTCCAGAAATGGGCACAGTACTCCAGGTGAGGCCTCACCACGGCTCTGCAGAGGGGTAGTATCATCTCTTTTCTCCAACTGTCGATCCCCCTCCCAAATCCAGGTTCCCCCTCAGGTTGCTGTTTATGGCAGTGTCAGTGGCTCAGTAGGTAGCACACTCGCCTCTGAGGCCGGGAGATCAGAGGGCTGTGGGTTCAGTTCCCTCATCTGGCACTTGGGTTAATATCCCAGTACTGACACTGTAGTGCAGCATGAGAGGGGTGCTCACTCTGGGTGCCGTCTTCGGATGAGACGTTAAACCGAGGTCCCATCTGCCTGGATTGGTGGTAGTTCAGGTGGATGTTAAAGATCCCATGGCACTTATCGAAAAGAATAGGGAATTTCCCCGCGCCCTGGCCAAATTTCCCTCATTCACTAAAAATACCACCAATAGCTTAATCTGGTTCAAGATCAGTTGGCATTCATCTGTATCCCACTTCCCGGTCGTTGCTGAAAATAGGCAGGATTTGTCTAGTGCACTTACCGGTCAACAAAAGCTAAATAAATAAAATTAAAAAATGCATCCAACATTCTGCTGGCCTTACTGCAGGCCTTGTTGCACTGACTAGTTTGTTTAAGTGACTTACTGATGGTTACTCCTAGATTCCATTCCTCATTTATAATGCTAAGTCTCTCCCTCAGTACTCCGTCAAGGGTTCTTTTCCATAGATGCATTACCACACTTTTTTGCATTAAACTTTAATTACCAGTCCTAAAACCACCCCTCCCATCTTAGCAAGTCCTTTTGCATATTCCTTATTCCTTCCTCACAAGCCACCCTCCTACATAATTTTGTGTCATCTGCAAATAAACACAACTTGCCCTGGAGTCCTTCTCCAGTGTCACTAATGAACATACTGAAGAGGACCGGCCCCAGAACTGACCCCTGCATAACACCACTCATTACTTCCTTCTCTTCTGATTTAACCCCATTGATCACCACCCTCTGTAATCTACCTGCTAGCCAGTTTCCCACTCAACTCACAAGAGTTTTACCTGCCCCCAGGTCCTCCATTTTTGTAAGCAACGTCTTGTGTGGTACTGAATCAAATGCCTTACTAAAGTCAAACACAGAAACATAGAAATTGACTGCAGAGAAGGACCGCTAGGCCTATCCAGTCTGCCCGTAGGCCCTATACAGTGTATGTGGCCACTACTGACCCTATGTCATCACTCCCTCCCCTCTGAGGCTTCCCTCTTGTGCCTGTCCCAAGCATACTTAAATCCCTCCACTGTGCTTGCCCCCACTACCTCCTGTGGCAGACTATTCCATGTGTCGACTACCTTTTCTGTGTAGATAAACTTCCTCACATTACCTCTTAATCTACCCCCTTCCAGTTTCATATTGTGCCCCCTTGTTCTAGTACTTTTTCTACACTGGAAAAGCTCCCCCGCCTGCACCTTGTTTATGCCCTTGAGGTACTTGAAAGTTTCAATCATGTTCCCCTGCTGTCGCCTCTCCTCCAGTGAGTATATACACTGAGGTCCCTTAGTCTCTCCTCATATGTTTTGTGGTGTAAGCCCTGCACCATCTTTGTTGCCCTTCTCTGGATGGTCTCCACCTTATCTATGTCTTTGCACATGTGTGGTCTCCAGAACTGCATGTAGTACTCCAGGTGAGGCCTTACCAATGTTTTATACAATAGCATCACCACCTCCCACCTCCTGTTAGTGATATCGTTATCTATGCACCCCAGCATACCACTGGCCGTCCCTGCCGCCTTTGTACACTGCTTTGATACCTTAAGGTCATCAGAGATGATAACCCCTAGGTCCTTTTCCTCTTTGGTGACAGTCAGCTCCCCTTCCCCCAAAACCTGTAGCTCTCCCCAAGGTTCCCTCTATCCAGGTGCATTATTTTGCACTTCTTTACACTGAACCTCAGTTGCCACATCTCCGACCATCTTTCAAGCTTCTCCAGGTCCCTCTTCATTTTCTGCACCTCTTCTGGAGTATCCACCTTGTTGCAGATCTTGGTGTCATCTGCAAACAGGCAGACCTTTCCTTCCAGCTCCTCTGCAATGTCACTAACGAAGACACTGAACAGGACTGGTCCTAGTACTGATCCCTGTGGTACTCCACTGGTCACCTCCCTCTCCCCAGATTGTACCCCATTTAACACTACCCTCTATCTCCTGTCTGTTAACCAGTTCCTAACCCAGTTCGCCACCTTGTCTCCCATGCCCAGACTACCCATCTTGTTAATCAGCCTTCTATGTGGGATGGTGTTGAAGGCTTTGCTGAAATCCAGGTAGGCGACGTCTACTGCCCCTCCCTGATTAAGTTTCCTAGTCACCTAATCAAAAAAATCTATTAGATTCATTTGACATGACCTTCCTGCTGTGAATCCGTGTTGCCTCAGATCCTGAGCATCACTGGATTCCAAATGTGCCACTATCCTTTCTTTCAGCAGTGTCTCCATGATCTTTCCCACCACTGAGGTGAGGCTGACTGGCCTGTAGTTCCCTGCCTCCTCTCTACTGCCGTTTTTGTGCAGTGGGGCTACTTGTGCCCTCCTCCAGTCCTGTGGAATGACACCCATGTTGAGTGACTCTGAACAGGGCCGCCAGAGGCTAGTTCCCTTCGCAGCTCCTTTAATATCCTCGGGTGGATGCCATCTGGCCCCATGACCTTATCCACCTTCAGCTTTGTGAGTTCTTCCAGAACTCTCCTCCACTGTGAATGGAATTTGTGTTCACCTCTCCCCCCCATTACCTCTGCAACCCAACTTCCCATGGTCCTTGATCCGCCCCCAAGTGGTGCCGGGCAGAGTATTTGTTCAGTATTTCTGCCTATCAGATCCCCTCCTTACACTCTCTCCCTTCTCCCCTTTGAGTCTCACACCGCATCCCCCACCCCGGTTTTCTTCTTTCATTGATGTACCTATAAATGCCTGTGATCCCCTGTGTTTACAGACTGTGCTAAGCTCTCTTCTGTCTCGCCTTTTCCCTCCTAACAGCCTTCCCTGCTTCCCTTAGACATTCAAGGTACATCTCCCTGTCCTTCCTTTGGCTCCCCTTATATTTCCTGAAACTCAGCCTTTTAGCCCTAACTTTGCATGCGTGGCCTTTGTCTATTTCCTTTGTCACCCAGTCAAAGAAGACTATTAGGCTGGTCTGACAGGACCTTCCTGTGACAAAACCATGTTGTTTATCATCCCGGAGACCGTTACTCTCCATGTATTCTATGAGATCTTCTTTAATCAGGGACTCCATCAGTTTCCCCACGATGGCCATCAGGCTAACAGTTCTATTAATTCCCTGGTTACTCCTGCCCCACCCCTTATGTAGCAGTACTACGCCTGTTAACTTCCAATCGGCTGGGACCACCCCAGTCCTCAGTGAGCTGTTGAACAACTTGGCTAGTGGATCAACCAGTTCGGTTGCCATCTCCCTCAGTATCCTCAGGTGCAATGCATCCGGACCCAGAGCCTTATCAATCTTGAAGGTTGGGAGCCCTTCTGGACTCTTTCCCTAGTAAACCCTGGCAGACTCCTTTCTAGAATTCCCTTTGAGGCCACTTTGATGCCGCTTTCAGGGAGGGGCCCGCCTTCTTCCTTAGTGAAGGCAAAGCAAAAATAGTTGTTCTGAACAGCAGCCTTCTGCCCATCTTCTTCTATCACCCTACCCCCTCTCCACCAGTCGTGCAATACTCCTCCCATTTTACTTTTTTCATTAATGTACCTAAAAAACCTTTTCCCTTTTCTTTACCCCCTCCACGAAGCACAGTTCTGTGTCTGCTTTTGCCTCCCTGATGGTCCTCTTAGCCTTCTTGGCTTTCTGAAGATATTCCTCCTATTCTAGAAACATAGAATTTGATGGCAGATAAGGACCGCCTGGCCCACCTAGTCTGCCCCTTTCCCTACCTACTGTATAAACTCCAGATCCTACTTGATCTGCATCCTACCTCCTCCTCCCTACCCTTAGTGTTGCCTTCTGCCTGTCCCATGCATTCTTGAATTTGCCTACCGTTGTTGCCCCCACAACCTCCTCAGGGAGGCTGTTCCATGCATCCACCACCCTTTCCATGAAAAAAATACTTCCTCACGTTGCCTCCGAGTCTTCCCTCCTCCAGCCTCATATCGTGACCCCTTGTTCTTGCACATCTCCTTTTCTGAAAGATGCTGCCCTCTTGAACTCTGCTAATCCCCTTGAAGTATTTGAATGTCTTCATCATATCCCCCCTTTCCTCCAGAGTATACAAACTGAATTCCCTCAATCTCTCCTCATATGGTTTCTGGTGTAGCCCCTGCACTATTTTCGTTGCCCTTCTTTGGACTGCCTCTACTCTGTCGATATCCTTTCGGAGATCAGGTCTCCAGAACTGCACACAGTACTCCAGATGAGGTCTCACCAACTTCCTGTACAGCAGCATCACCACCTCCTGTTTTCTACCGGTGATACCTCTACCTGTGCACCCCAGCATCCCACCAGCTTTCCTCACTGCCTTCTCACGTTGTTTGGCTTTTAGATCATCTATTATGACTACCCCAGGTCCCTTTCCAGTTTGGTTGTTGTTAGTACTCCCCCCCTTCCCCACCTTTGTGTATTCCTCCCCTGGGTTTTTGTTCCCCAAGTGCATGATTTTGCACTTCTTGGCATTGAATCTAAGCTGCCACACTCCTGACCATTCCTCCAACTTGTCTAAGTCTCTCCTCATCTTTTCCACCCCCCCGAAGTGTCAACCCTATTGCACATCTGCTTCTCCTTGCTTGCTCCTGTATTTATAAACGGCCCTCTTTTTAACCCTTACTGCTTCTCTGACCCTAGGTATGAACAAGAGTGGTTTCTTAGATCTGTTTTTCTTTTTCACTGCTTTTACACGTCTCTGATGCCTCAAGGATAGCCCCCTTGATTGCTTTCCATTTCTCCTTCACCCTGCATATGTCCCCCCCTTCTAACTTCTCCCTGACCAGTTCCCTCATCTTAACAAAGTCCACTCTTCTAAAGTCAAGGACTTCAGTTTTTGAGTGTGAGTTACTAGCCTCTAGGACCAGATCAAACCACACAGAGCTATGGTCGCTATTCCCCAGTGGCTCCCCACTCTCATGGCACCCACCAGCTCTGTGATGGTGAGTACTACATCTAGGACTGTGGACTGCCTGGTGGTTCCTTAATCAGCTGTACCAGGAGACAGTCCTGAAATGCATCCAGCAATGACCAATTTCTGGTGCTCTTGGCCACCAGAACCTCCCAATCAATGCCAAGCAAGTTTAGGTCTTCTACTCCTACCACCTCTCCCTTTGCCACCCCCTTCTAAGTTCCTCCTCAGGTACTCTGTCCCTTTCCTCCCCTTGACCCGGGGGCCTACAGACCACCCCTAATGTTATCTTTCTGCCTAAGGCCACCATAAGTTGCATTCATATATGGACTCAGTTGCCCCATCTGAGCTTCTAATGCCACCATCTTCAGTCAGCTCAATGCCCTCCTTGGCACAGAGGGTAACCCCCTGTACCTGTCCTGCAATCCCTTCTGAATAATATATATCCAGGGACTGCCATCTCCCAGTCATTGTCTGTGGACCATGCTTCTGTGATGGCTACAAGGTCTACCTCATTGTGTGCCATCATTTCTTGGAGCTCACCAAGTTTGTTCCCCAGGCTCCTGGTGTTAATGCAAAACCCTTCCACTTAGCCACTACTCTGGTTTTGTTGCTGCCCATCTGCCTACTATTCTTTCTCCCCTCCTTCTTAGTACATTTGCCACAGTTTTTTATCTTACAACCATTCTCCCCCTTACTCTTGTATCCCTTACATTGTTCCCTGTACCCCATATCCTGCTACCATCCCTGGGTGTGGGGGAGTACTATTTTGGATCCCTTTCTGCTCACCCTCTACTGTGGATCCTGCAGACCAGGACTTCCCCGCAGTTAGTTTAAATGGCTGATATAGACATCAAACATCTGCCCCAGTGCGCTGGCCCTCTCTTGTCAGGTGAAGCCCATCACCATTGAAGAACAGTCTGTGTCAGAAATCCCCATATCCTGACACCATCCTTTAAGCCAGTTATTGAATTCTGCTAACTCAGTACCCCAATCCTGTCCTGCATCTCCACCTGGCACCGCAAAGGGAGGACTTTGGAGAAGGCCAGGGAAGCCAAGTGCACCACTAACCTGTGCCCCAGTCTACAGAAACTCTGCTTCATTGTCTCTACCGACTGGTTGGCCAGATCATTGGCATCTAGGTGCACCAGCATCCACTCAGGTCCCCCCCCCTTCCTTCTCCACAAGACAAGGATGAATCAGTCACCCATTCACCAAGGATAAATAAATTCTAGTGTTGCTCAGATAGTGCTTTAGTAGATCCTACCACTATCTGTCAGATAGTGCTGGTATCCTACCTAGGATCCTACTAGAAATCCTATCAAAGACAGATGTAGGAGCCAGGATCAGACAGCGATGGATCCTAGTTAGGATCCAGGGATCCTAGGTCAGATAGTTAGGATCCAGGGTCAGATAGTGATGAATCCTAGTTAGGGTTCAGGGATCCTAGGTCAGATAGTTAGGATCTGGGGTCAGATAGTGATGGATCCTAGGTCAGATCCAGGGATCCTAGGTCAGATAGTTAGGATCCGAGCTGGATCTGTTGCGAGGATCCACAACATTTATAGGATCCATGCACTGGATCCTAGAGGGTGGGATCCATGGTCAGATAGCACTACTATCCTACCACAGCAACTATCTGGCCAAATGGGAGGTATCTGTTAGTATCCTAATTTCTAGGATAGTAACTGAACAACACTAATAAATTATCTTTCCCCCTAGTGCACGTGGATGAATCAGTCACCCATTAATCAAGGATAAATAAATTCTCCCTTTCACCCTGTGGGTGATGGACTGACGGCAGTTCAATGGTCTGAGGTGTGAGCTAGCAGGCAAGATGGCAGCTGCTGCTGCTGCTCATTTTTTGTATTGTTAATACAAACCAAATGATGGCCTGGCATTATGTAATTTTTTAAACTGTTATTTATGTAACTCACCCCCTCACCCCTCTTTACAGTGGGGGAAGTGTTTGTTACCACATATGGCCAGTGTGGGACTGGTGCCCTGACGCCATACTCTATGGGTGAAGCTGAGGTGTGGGAGGAGCTACAGGGAGTGTACAACTAGGGTGCCCTCAAGGTACCGGCAGTCAAGGTTCTGTGCTTATGAAAATAGGAGTTGGTGCTCTTGGAGGACAAGCAGCTAGGTATTAAAGCAAAGGTGAGCTGCTCTAGGCACACTTTTGCTTTAATATTTTGACATTTCCATACAAATTGGAGTAAAATAAAAAAAAAAAAATAGCATCTGTAAGGATTGTCTGGACCAGCCATGAAAAGTAGTAAGTCCCAAACAGCTTGGGGCTACTATTTATTATCTTGATGTACATCTTTTATTTGTATTTATTGACTTACTCTGATTGAAATATGCATTTTTAATAATGATGCAACTGTGTTTATTTGTCCTTTGTACTAAAATGTGCTTTATATATGCTGGTCACTCCTGAAAAAAAGAACCTGGTTACAGTGAAACATAGAACCATAGAATTTGTCAGCAGAAATGCTTGGCCCACCCACTCTGCCGAAATGTTCCCTGCCCATTCCATCTCTGCAAACTATCTGGTCTACTGCAACTGTACTGTGTCCAGTTCTGGAGCCCCCCTCTCTCAAAGGACATAGACAGAGTTGAGGCAGTCCAGAGGAGGGCAAATAAAATGGTGCGGGATCTGCATCAAAAGCTCTATGAGGAGAGACTGAAGGACTTCAACATGTACAGACTGGAGGAAAGGAGGGAGAGGGGGGATAGGACAGAGACTTTCAAATAACTCAAGGGTATAAATAAGGTTCAAGCGGGAAGCCTTTTTCAGAGAAAATGATGCACAAGAACAAGTGGTAATGCAATGAAGTGGGAGGGGGGTAGAATCAGGGGAAATGTAAGGAAACACTTTTTTCAGAAAGGACAGTGGATGCCTGGAGCAGCCTCCCTGAAGAGGTGGTGGGAGCAACTGCTGTAATGGGATTTAAGAAGGCATGGGATAGGTATGAAGGAACCTTAGAAACAAAGAAGGGGGGGAGGGGTAAAGCTGGAGATCAGGTAGGGTCTATGGTGTGACAGTAGGCAGGGAACATGGGCAGACAAGGTGGGCCAAGTGGTCCTTATTTGCCATCAAATTTTATATTCCTATGTTTAACCCTCCCCTTCCTCTTTTCTAATATAACCCTATGTTTATCCCATGGATGCTTAAAGCCCCTTACCATTCTAGCATCCACTACTTCTGCTGGTAGTCTGTTTCAGGCATCTACCACCCTTTCAGTGAAGAAATATTTCCTTCCGTCTCTCCTGAACTCTCCCTCCAAGCTTTAGTGCGTGCCCCCTGGTTCTGGTGCTTGTCCTCATTTGAAAGAGATACCCCACCTGTACCTTGTTCACCCCAGTGAAGTACTTGCAGGTCTCTGACCATGCCCCCCTCCCTATCTTCTCTTCTTGAGTGTATATGCAGAGATCTCTCAACCTCTCCTCACTTGGCTCCCCATACAAACCCTGCACCCTTTTAGCTGCCCTCCGCAGGACAGACTCTAACCTATGACCTTTCTGAGATGTGGTCTCCAAAGCTGGACACAGTACTCCAGGTGGGGTCATACCAGAGAGCGATATAATTACAGTACCACCTCCCTCCTCCTGCTGGAGATACCCCACTCTATGCAACCCACCATCCCATTAGCTCTGTCCACAGCCTTGTCATACCATGCTGCCAGCTTGAAACCTTCTAATATAATAACCTCAAGGTCCTTTTCTTGTCTAGTTACTGTCAGTGCCTCCCCATCTTATTCTCAGCACCAGGGATCCTATGCCTGAGGTGCATGGTTTTCCATTTTTTGGCACTAAATCCTGCCATGTCTTGGACCACTACACAAGTTTCCCCAAGATCCCTGTACATCTTCTCCACCTCCTAAGTGTCTACCCTATTACATATTTTGGTGTCATCCGTACAAAAGGCATACCTTTCCCTACAGTTATTCTGCAACGTCCCTTAAAAAGACACCGAAGAAGACTAGTCCAAGAACAAACCCTGTGGTACCCCACTGGTTAGCCTCCTATCCTTAGAGTGAGTGTCATGAGTCACTACTCTCTGTTTCCTATCCATTAACCAGTTTCTAACCCAATTTACCACTTTGGACCCCATTCCTTGGCTGGACATTTTAATCAGCAGAGCCTCCTGTGTGGCACAGTATTGAAGGCTTGTTGAAGTCCAACACAGGCGTCATCCACTGCCCTCCCTGATTAATCTCCCTGGCCACCCAGGCAAAAAAAAATCTATCAGATTCATTTAAAGTGATTTTGTGAACTTTGCCATAGAAAATGGGATTAATAACCTGTAGGAGTTGTGATTCAATCAGCTACCATTCAAGCTGCCAAAAAGTGTTGTTTTCCATTAAATAAATGATTTTATTTTTGTGCTCTGCTTCATTTGCATAGCCCGCCCCTTGTTTTTTTACTCAGTGCTGCAGCCTCCATGTGTGACATCATGCAAGGGAAACAAAGTTTATAAGCACTGTTTTGAAACAGAGACCTCTGTTGGTCAGTCTTGGTATTGCAGACGTTTACACTACCAACATAGAAGACTACATCTCTCAGTATAGAAATCCTGTCAGCTAGATACTATATGCACAATGCCTTGTTTGGAAAATAAACATATGCAAGCTTTTATTGTTGAAGCCACTACAGAGATTTGAGACTGCACCTTAGAGTAAGGGATATGGAAAATAATGTCTGACTGTACCCACAATTCCTTGCTATGGATATCTACATATTAGGTGCAGTCACCACCACCAAAATAAGTGACTACGCCTCAGAGTAACTAACATTTATAGCAACATGATAATTTACCCAGAATTCCTTGTGCTGTATGTAAAACATTGACAGCTCCCTTGCATGACATCATTCTGGGGGTGTGACTGCACACAGAAAACTGGAGAACACAGTGCTGATAAAACATAAATAAAAATGTCTATAACATTTTTTTTTTTTATGTAAAACAAATTGCAGCTTCAGCACCTGAAGCATGGGTGGCAATGAGATACTATGTGAAAAAGGCATCTGTAAAAATCACAAAATTACTTTAACATGACCTTCCCCTCTTAAATATGTGCTGCCTGTGGTCCCGCATTCTAGATGTTCAACCGTTTTTTCTTTCAGTAGGGTTTCCATTAATTTACCCACCACTTAAGTAAGACTGACCAGCCTATACTCGCTAGCCTCCTCCCTCTTGCCACTGTTATGTAGAAGGACCACATCATACCTTCCCCAATCTTCATGAACTATGCCATTTTTCAGTAAGCTGTTGAACAAGGCTGTCTGTGAGGTAGATAGCACCTCCCTGAGTTCTTTCAGTACTCTGAGATGTACCCAGTCCAGTCCAATAGCCTTATTCACCTTCAAGGCTGTCAGTCCTTTCAGGACTCTTTCCTCTGAAAATGGACTTATGTCCAGCTCCCACTATTCTTGCTTCTCACTCGTGGCCTATCCCCTCCTCGATCTACTGTGAAGAATGAGCAGAAATACCCGTTTAAGATGTCAGCTTTTTCTTGGTCTCCTTCTGCATAGTCCCTCTGTTCTGCCCTTCTGATCCTCACTATCCCCTCTTCTTTTTCTCTTCTCACTTACATACCAGAAAACAGTCCTATCCGTTAAGCCACCTCTCTAATAATACTTTCCTATGTCTGCACCTTTGCTCTCCAAACCACCTTGCTTAGTACACCTCCCTTTGTGTTTCTTTGTGTAACACCCCTACAAATGGGGGTTCCCAAAAAGTCTTCCTTGAGCTTGCCTAAATGCTCACTGCCAGGCTGGTGTCCTGCATTTTAGCAGTTTAAATGTATTGCTGGAGAGTGCCTGTATAGCCTCTGTGTACTGTCTCTTTAAGAGCTGCTTGGATTGCAGTCATAATTAATCTGAGAGGGAGCTCTGTTAGAAGATGTACTTGTTTGCTGATCATTTGTTCGAGTAGTAATAATATTGCAGTTTGTTCTAACCTGCCTTCTTTGCAGCATGGGCAGTTCTGTTTGTTTCCATCATCTTGGTCCTGGACTGCTGAAATGGGCCAGTCAGTACATTTAGGACTCTAAAATGGAGCCTGCCTACAGGGGCTTGGTGGGGCCAAAACTTGCAGGAATTCTAGTTTTGGGCTTTTAGCGCCTAAAATAACCTGGAGGGGGAGCCCTTGTTGTGACTGACAGACAGATCAACCAACCGAACCTTTTGGATCTTGGAGAAAGTCCCACACTGCTTGCAGTTTCAGTTAGATCTGAGCTGGGAAGTGAAGAAATAACAGCTCGAGATAGTTCGAGTAGCAATCCATAGTGGATTCACATGGGAGAACTGTGGAAAGGCCCAAGTTTGGCCTGCATGCCTGCCTGCTGTTCCTGAGAAGGAACTTGTGTTTTGGACTGAATCAATTTGAGAAACATAGAAACATAGAATTTGATAGCAGATAAGGACCGCTTGGCCCACCCAGTCTGCCCATTTCCCTACCTGATGGATAAGCTGTAGATTCTAGTTAATCAGCAGCTTACTTCCTCCTACCCTCCCCCAACTAGAATGGCCTTATGTCTGTCCCATGCATTCATGAATTCTCCCACTGTTTCAGACTCCACAACTTCCTCAGGAAGGCTGTTCCATGCATCCACAACCCTCTCTGTGAAAAAATACTTTCTAACATTACCTCTGAGCCGTCCCCCCTCTATCTTCAAATTGTGCCCCCTTGTACTTGCACCTCTCTTTTTCTGAAAGACACTACCCTCTTGTACTTTGTTAATTTCCTTGAAAGTTTCTATCATGTCCCCCTCTCTCCTTTCCTCAAGGGTATACATATTAAGCTGCTTTAGTCTCTCCACGTATGTCTTCTGGTGCAGACCCTGCACCATTTTGGTTGCCCTCCTCTGAACAGCCTCCACTCTGTCTATGTCTTTGCGGGAATGGGGTCTCCAGAACTGCATGCAGTACTCCAGATGGTGTCTCACCAACTGTCTGTACAGAGAGATAACAACTTCCTGCTTTCTACTGTTGATGCCTCTCCCTGTGCATCCCAGCATCCCCTCAGCCCTCCTTACTGCCTTCTCACATTGCTTGCCAACCTTTAGGTCATCTGATATAATTACTCCTAGGTCTTTTTCGATTTTTGTTGTTATTATCTCACCCACCATTGTGTACTCTTCCCCTGGGTTTCTGTTTCCCAGATGCATTACCTTGCACTTCTTTGCATTAAATCTGAGCTGCCATATATTTGACCATTCCTCCAACCTTGCCAAGTCCCTCTTCATCCTTTCCACTCCACCTTGTGTATCAACCCTGATGCAGATCTTTGTGTCATCTGCAAAGAGACATACTTTTCCTTCCAGGTGCTCTCCAATGTCACCTACAGTATAAAGACATTAAAGAGGACCAGTCCCAATACCGAACCCTGCGGTACCCCGTTAGTTACCCTCCTTCCTTCATTGTGGACTCCGTTTACTATTACCCTTTGCATCCTGTTGTCCAGCCAGTTTTTTTATCCAGGCTACCACCTTGGGACCCACTCCAAGGCTGGCTAACTTGTATATTAATCTTTTGTGTGAGACTGTGTCAGATGCCTTGCCAAAATCTAGGTAGGCCATATCCACAGCCCCTCCCTGGTCTACTACTTTGGTCACCCAGTCAAAGAAATCTACTAGGTTCATCTGACATGACCTTCCTGCGGTGAAACCATGCTGCCTTGAGTCCTGTGCCCCACTGGCCTCTAGGTACTCAACAATTCTTTCCTTCAGAAGTGATTCCATCATTTTCCGTACCACTGAGTTCATACTTACTGGTCTGTAGTTTCCTGCCTCTGCCCTGCTCCCACTTTTGTGAAGTGGAATCACATCTGCCCTTCTCCAGTCCTCAGGTACCACCCCATCCTCCCATGATTTGTTAGAGAGTAGTCAGTGGCGTTACTAGTTCTACCCTTAGTTATTTTAGAATTCTGGGGTGAGTCCCATCAGACCCCATTGCTTTGCCCACCCTCAGTTTCAAGAGTTCTTTCAAACCCCTTTCTTATGTAAATGGACTGGTATCGACCCCCCTATTCACAGTGTTTCTCTTGTTTGGTTTAGGTACCTCCCCCTCCTCTTCCGTTGTGAATACTGAGCAGAAATATTCGTTCACTATCCCTGCTTTTTCACTGTCACCCACTGCCAACATTCCCTCTCCTTTATTAAGTCTCTGTATCCCTCCCTTGGTCTTTCTTCTCGGCCGAATGTGCCTATAAAAGGTTTTATCCCCCTTCTTAACAGAATTGGCTATCTTTTCCTCAGTTTGTGCCTTTGCTACTCTGACTGCCTTCCCTGCCTCTTTCTGCTTTAACTGATAAAGTTCTCTGTCCTGCTCTTTCTGTGTTTCCTTATATTTCCTGAATGCTATCCTTTTCTCCTTAACCTTACCTTCCACATCTTTTGAGAACCATAACGAATTAAGCCACTGAATTACGACCAGGCTTTAACCTGAAGAAGACCAAAGATTTGCTGAAAGCAGTTGGCCTGTCAGGACTTCCAGCTACCTCTGAACTCCTGGATTGTGCAGAAACTCTGTAATTGCGATCAGAGAGCCATTTGCCTGGTACAGTGGAATTTCCTTACATGTGAATGTGCTGTGTGCTTATAGTGGGTCGTGATTTGGGTCCCCACTGTGTGTCTGAACCATGTTTTGCTTGCTGGAGGCTGCATCTAGCTCCATGGACTGAATCCATATCCATTTTCGTTTGCCTGGGCTTTGGCACACTGGCCCAGCCAGAATACCTGCTACACAGAGAAAGTCATCGACAAGAGACCGGCCTAGGGATCAGCCCCCTGCTAAATGCCTTGAACAGGAATGACGCCTCAGTGATTCGCGTGGGCCCTGCTTCTCCAGGCACTCCAGCTCAACAGCCTGCAGTCTTTTTTCTTTTTTTTTTTTTAATTTTAGTCTTTGGTAACTGGGTAAGGCCCACTAGGCACACGTGCCTGTTTTCAGGGGCGACCTGGGAGCACTAGGTGATTAAGTGACTTGATCAGAGTCACACAGTATGCAAGTGGAGGTTGTGAGAATCAAACTCAGGTCTGGTCTGCTGGATGTATCAAGCTCGTTCACACCTTGTTCCTATAACCTCTAGGCTATACTGCCAGCGGGTATTGTGAGTAGACATCAGGGTAGTTCCCTGCAACCACAGCTAAATCTAAAAGTGTTGTCATCTGATTGTCTTGTTGCCTTTTCTTTCACAAACTGAGCCCTCCGGCTCCAGATTACAAATACTGTGTGTTGTGCATGTTGCTTTCTTCCATCACAGAGCCACAACCAGCTGCAACGTTCCTAGCTAGTCCACTGATTTCCTACCTGGGTACCCAGAGTGTGTGACTGTGTAGGGACTCTGAACTGCATGCATAACTGTCTGATTAATATAGCTTTTAAGCAAATCAGCCTGATTACACCCCTCCCTTGTTCAAGTCCCCTGAATAAATCAGATTTAACTTTGTTTGCATTTAACCTGACTGTAGTTCTAGTTTGTGCCAAAAGTATTGTACTGTTGCTATTTGCTGTGCTTAACATTGTTTTACAGGGGGTTCCCAGGTCAAGCTAGAGGAACCAGCCCTGGTGGTAAGTGCAAACAATGTGGGTTAGTGCCTGGTGAAGAAGGGTCATTGTGAAAGTAATTATTGTATATTGTTTAGGCCACTAGAAGGGAAAGGGGTGGGTTACAGTGTCCCGGAGGGCTGTGCCCAGGTTAGCTTGACCACTAACAACCCTGACCTCCGGGTGGAGGCACCCATTTCATTCCAGGCCCCTAAGCAGGCAGGGGTAGTAGCCCTTGGGATAGCACCACCTAGGGGTTACATTTGTATGTCATGAATGTAACCCTTTTTTTCCTTAACCACCTTTGCCACTTCCTTGGAGAACCATAACTGTTTCCTTTTCCTTCAGCTTTTGCTTGCCTCTTTCGTGCACAGGTTTGTTGCCCTAATTATACACTCCCTTACCCTCCCCCATGCCTATCTACTCCACCCTGGCAATCCCCCCACCCCCGAGGCAGTTTCTGAAGTAATTTCCCATTTTTTTCAAATCCACTCTCCTGAAGTCTAAGACCCCCATCCTCGTGTGACTTGCCTCTGTTCTTGTCCTGATGTGGAACCACGCTATACGGTGATCACTGGTACAAAGGAGACTGCCCACTGTGATGTCTGCAATGCTGTCCCTGTTTGTAAGTGTAGCTCAGGCACCGTGTGCAGTGAGCTACCCCCGCCTGGGTCCTGCTACGGTGACAATTGGGGGTTCATTCCCAAAGATATAGATGCTAGCATGGTGCCTCCACCCAGAGTAAATTATAAGTGGGCCAGGTATCCGCTCAGTACATTCCCCTGGGATACTGTACCTACCCACCTCCCCAAACAACCACTCTGCACACAGAATCCCCAATGACCTTGATCCACCACAAACCATACATCCCAGCAGTAAGCAAATGCAATGAACCTCGCTGACACAGCAGTTTCAACAAACAACTCACAGCTTTATTTTTGGGTAAGGGCTAGGGACTGGATACCGGCACAAAGGATGGCTGTGAAAGAAAAAGAAAGGTTAGTGATGTATTTGACAGTAGTCTTTGGGCCCACAGGCCTAACCCACTCCCAATGGTACAAGTGTTCCCTAATTGTCCTTAGGGGTACCCACTAGGTGCAGGCCTGGTTGTTGCCGCAGGTTGGCAGGCTGTTGGGGCCCTGAAATATTTGCAATGAGCTTGGTGCAAGAACAAAAAACAAATTTCCCTTTTCCCTCTCCAGGAACCAGATCCTGGGTACTCAATGTCTGTCGATCTCAAGACCTGGAGTAAGCTCCTTGTTCAATGCAGCAAAGGTTGGAAGAAGGACAGCCTTGTTCCTCTGATGGGATGGAACTTGCTCGAGGATCTTGCTGCTGGTCACTTTGTAGTTCTGACCGCTTGTCACCTTCAGCTGATTCTAGCTCATTGCAGAGCTCTGTGGCAGGATAGTACCAGCCCTAGAAGGCCCAGACCTGGGAGTGGCTCCACAGCCAGGCTTCCCCAATGGATCCTAGGTGCCCTAGCACCCCAGCAAGCACCAGTGACCTCCTGAGACAGTGAGTCCCACTTCAAAGAGGTTAGCAGGTTCCCTCCCTGGCTCTGAGTGAGAACTCCTGAATGGTGGGGGTCCTCCTGCAGGCCCTTCAGCGAGTTTGAAGCAAGAAGAGTTCACAGGCAGTTATCCGAATAAAGTCCAGTACCAGTTTGAGTGGGTGCTAGCCCTAGATCCAAGAAGTGTAGGTGCAATCAAGCAGGGGAACCCAAACACAACAGCCCTTGCACACCAATCCGCACTTTCCAGTTAGACAATGTCCACAACCTTTTCTTCAGCTGTAGCTGGGACTCGGCTCTCAGCCACTTTAACCAGTTCACTCAGGACATGTACAGCGCCTGGCTAGCACCCTGATGTCCAGAAATGCTTTGCCTCTTCCAAATTACAACTGCAGTCCCACACAAGTAGACTAACCCACAGCAGCAACTGTAGCACTCAAATACAGCTCAGTCCTCTCAGCTCAATTTAGTCCACCAGCGCAGGGTTTCTGCAGCATTTAGTTTCTCCAAGCAATCATTAAGCAACTCCTCAGTACCTGAGGAATCAGGACCACAATTCAGCCTCTTTTCTCTCTTTCCCCTTCTCAATCCAGTTCTGCAAACAGCAGTCTCGAAAAAGGGACCTGGGAAAGGCCCTTGCAGTTCAAATCCACTCTCACAGGATACCGCTGACTCGTACAGAGCCCGGAAACAGACTGAAGGAATCCCAGTAAGTCCACAGAGTTTCAGCCCAGAATCAACAGTTCTGATTGGCTGATGGAACCTAACAATAATCTATAACCACAGAGATCAATATTTCTTGCGGGCTCATTGGGGCATGATCTAGGCACCTGAAATAGTCCCGTCCTTCTCCCAGAAGTCCCTTTAGGTCAGTTTTGGGCACCTAGATCACTGATTGGCTGCCAGAAAAGGTTAAAGAGTTATCAAAATGTCAGCCTCCAGTCTGTACAGTGCAATCCAATATAGTTCCTCAGAATCCGAGGTCTGGTGCAGCCCACATCAATACATTATTTATTTAACAGCCCCCACCGATTTGTAGCCCTTCCTTTGCTCTGTAAGACAAGCCCCATATCCTTATGCTAGCCCCAGCAGTTCAGCTGCCACTGCCGCTGAAACTCTGTTCCCCTAGGTGGCAGGCAGCAACTTCATTAATATTCAAGAGAGCTCATGAATAATTCTTGAGCCTGTACTATATGCCCTATTCTGAACTCTTCCTAAAAACGGTCCTGAGGCTTTTCCGCTGCCTCCCCATGGTCACCAATCCCCATTTGAAAGCACAGGGCAGCGGGCAACCAGGACCACTGATGTTCTCCCCTAACGACTGCTAGTTCTGTGGTCGATACTTCAAAGCCCACAAGGCGCATGCGCGAGTGCCAGCCTGAAGTAAACATGCTGTCAGCTCGCGGCCAAGGATTCACACCTGAACTGGGCAAAAACAACATGCTGGACTGTCCAGGGCACTCGGGAAGAACCAGGGGCACCAAAAGAAATGGGGAAAAAGGAGAGGACACCAGGAAACAAAATGGGAGAAACGAGGAAATCAGGGGACAACTCAGGTAAGCCTCCGGGGGGGTTACATAAGCACCAGGTCCAACACTGCCCTGTCCCTAGTAGGTTCTTTGACTAGCTGCCTGTGAAAAGTAACTTGTAGGGGAGTCAAGGATTTGGAAACACTATAGCATGGTGGCTAAGAGCACTGAGCTGCAAACCTGGAGAACTGGGTTTGAATCCCAAAGCCACCACCTACATACCGTGTGACCATGAGCAAGTCCCTTAACTTCTGTATGCTCTCAGGACACACCTGGAAACAAGCCTCAGCTTAGTGTGTCTTTCCTGGCCAAAAACTGTAAAATAAATAAATATAAAAGGATGGCCTGGCTCCAGCTGAAGCTGCAGCCAGAAGGTTCCATTCCACATCTGGCAGATTGAAGTCTCCAACTAACAGCACCTCTCTCTTACTTGCTGTCCTGATGATGGTTTCCATACTGCCCTGTCTTCTCCCTTGTGCTGGAGGTACACTACCTCAGTACCAATAGCAGTCATAGAGCCTGTCTCTAGGATCACCCACAGCACTACTGGGGAAGATCATGCCAAATAACTCTAATAGATTTCTTTGACTGGGTCACCAAGGAGTTAGATCAGGGAGGAGTGGTGGATGTGGCCTACCTGGATTTCATCAAGGCTTTCAACGCCATTCCACAAAGGAGACTGGTAAGCAAGTTGGGTAAGCTGGAGTGGTTATTTAGGTGGTAACCTGGGTAAGACCACTCTTCAAGCCATTCCTTATAGGTTCAGGATGCCCATTACTTCTCCAAGTAAAGTCACCAACAATGTCTTGGGTCATCCAAAAGTAACCATTTCAAATTGTGGAAATCAGTAAGGATGAACTCCACACAAAATCAAGTTAAAAAATGTTGTTTATTTATTTCTCTTCATTTAATGGGCGATGGTATCATGGCCACGCCACTTCGTTAGGCCCTCAGTGATGTTTCTGTTTAGAAAATTTTTGACAACAATTTCAAATCATACAGGTAATAACTTTACAGATAAATTACTTGTATAGCAACATTGTTGCGCGAGGACCTAAGAGACTCTTTGTTAATTTCACTTCCGGGTGACAGCTTGCTTTTATTCAGCCCTCCAGTGAGTGGGCGAGCATACGCTGTTGATCTGTGAAGGGAACAGCACATGGGGAAAGAGCCTGCGGGCAGCATTTGACAGCTACAGAAGTGTGTGTCTAGGAGCCCTGCTATCGTATGCAGACAGAGAGCGCTGTTATTCACACTTCAATATAGTGCTGTACATTTTAAACTGATTAACTAAATAGCTTAACATGTGTGTCTCCCAAATGAATGAGTAGAGAATGCACGGCGAGTCAATAGCAGCTAAATTACTCGTATAGCAACATTGTTGCGAGGAGCTATGTGACCCCTTGTTAATTTCACCTCCGGGTGACAAGTCGCTTTTATTCAGCCCTGCAGCGAGCAGGGCGAGTGTGTGCAGGGCACGCGCAGAGACATGCGTGTCTATGCATGTCAGCTGTGTCCGCTGAGTATGCGGAGTATTAGGGCATGATTATTTGACTCAACTAAAGCCAACCGTTGGTGAGTACAATCAGGACAGTACAATGTCACAAAATAAGGGAAAGCAAGGTAGCAAAACAAAAAAGAGTTTGTAACAATTGTAAAATGTTTACAGACGAACCAGCCTGTAAGGAGTTTGTGTGTGAGAATTGTATCTTAATTACAAATCTAAGGAAGAAAATTGATATTTTACTACAGAGAAGAGAGACTCAAAAATAAATTACTTGCCTAGAAAGATTTATAGATCAAGCTGCCCAGGATATTACATTTTCTGAAATCCAAATTTCAACTGTTAAAGATAAAAGCATGTTGGAAGAGGAATAAACAAATTGTGCCGAGGGGGTGGCAGAGCCTATACAGCCTGTGGTTAATACTCCATGGGCACAACCCAAATAGCCTTCTAAAAAGCACTGTACTAGCTGTAATGAGAACATTGTGCCAGTCCAAAATATGTTTGAATGTTTGCATGATCACGTAGACCTTGAGGACAGGTCTATGCAACATCCCCGAAATACTCACCAAGTGTTTCACCCTGTAAATAACCAGGACATATTATCAACTAAAAAGAGCTTGACCAAAGATATATTGGTCATAGGTGATTCAATAATTAGGGGAGTGGACACTGTGGTATGCGAAGGCAGGAAGAGTAGCACTACTGTCAGTACCCTACCCGGAGCCAAAGCGGGAGATGTATCTGATTTATTAGATGGGCTCATGGAGAATACAGAAAAACCCTTGGTTATTGTCCATATTGGTGCCAATGATGTGAATAAAACTAGCCCAAATGTATTTCAGGCTAAAATAGCTGATATAACAAAAATAATCAAACAAAAAGGTTAGGATATTATATTCTCGGGCGTATTACCAACACATGGGTCTCTTGAATATAAAAATGGGGCAATTAAGTCAATCAATAATTGGCTAAGAACCTTTTGCAAAAATAATAATCTTGGGTTTATGGATAATTCCATTACATTTTGTAATAAATTCCTATTTAAACCAGATGGTCTTTATCTTAGCTTGGTAGGATCTAGGATTTTGGGCAGAAAACTGAACAAAGTTATTGACTTCTATTTAAACTGGTGCAGGGGGGGCAGCCCACGTTAGAAATTAACTCAGATACAATCATGGTCAAGAAGATGGTGCTTATAAATGCCAGAAGCCTTACAAATAAATTTGTTGAGTTTAAGGACTTTTTGGTATCACATGATACACAAATAGCTTGCATTACAGAAAGTTGGTGGGACAACAGTGATTCTTGGGAGAAATCAGTCCCAGGTTATAATCTATATTATAAATCTAGATTATATAGGAAAGGTGGGGGCATAGCAATATATATCCATAATTCCATAAATAGCTTACAGTTACCTTATGATGACCTTGATTTAGAAACTACTTGGATTAAGTTAATATCACTGAGTGGCCCCAAAATTATAATTGAGCTATTTTATAGACCACCATCTATTACATATGAAAAGGATCTTATCTTTTTGGATTTACTTAATAACTTAAATCCAGCAGACAATTTAATAGTATTGGGAGATTTCAATCTCCCTAACATTGATTGGAAGTTAAAAAAGGTGGATAATAAAACTGAACAACTATATTTGGATGCATTTGACCAACTGGGTTTAGAACAAATGGTACATGAAAATACAAGAGGTGACAATATTCTAGATCTTGTATTAACCAACATGGGGGATTTAATAAATGGGGTACAGACCCCCTTGGATAACAGTGACCACTCTAAGGTTCTATTCACACTAAATGGGATGGAGTTAACTCACAATTTAGATTTATTCTCAAGTTCTGGGGGAGTTACTAAATTAAACTTAGCTAAAGAAAATTTCTCCCAACTTAGGTTAGATCTAGCATTGTGGGATTGGTTTAAGGCTTTTAATGGGAATAACACTGAGGACATGTGGAATATACTCCTTAAAAAGCTTAATTACCTAATTAACTTGTATATTCCAAAACATAAAATTAAACATATGGAAGGCAAAAAATCTAATCTATGTTGGTTAAACAAACATATCAAACATTTAATTAACAGCAAAGATAGAAAAGATAGGTTATTTAAAAAATACAAGAAGGAAAATACCCAAAAGAACCAGCAAGCATATAAAAAAATGTGCTAAATTGGTTAAGGTATCTATAAAAACCGGAAGGCTCAGCAGGAGCTTACTCTGGCCACTAAGATTAAAGACAACAAAAAATGTTTTTATTCTTATATAAATGGTATGAAGAACCATTCAACAATACTACGGCCTTTTAAAGACTCCAACGGAGAATTGGTTAATGAGAAAGAGACAGTGAATATCCAAAATAATTATTATTGTTCAGTCTCTTTCTGACGAATTAGTACTTATCCCGGGGTATGTTAGAATAACACCTGAGGAGGTTAGGAGTAGACTAAAAAAATTGGAGATTAATAAATCCCCAGGTCCCGACAATATTCGCCATAGAATCTTACAAGAACTTGCTGATCCCTTAACACTCCCATTTAGCTTCCTTTTCTAAACATCCCTAGACAGGGGTGTGGTCCCTCAAGATTACAGGGATACTTTGATGATCCCTCTCCACAAAAAGGGGTCTAGATCTGAGCCAGCCAATTTCAGGCCCATTAGCTTGACATCATTAATGGGTAAAGTTATGGAGGGGATCTTGAAGGATATCACTGTTGATTACTTAGCAGTAAATAATCTGTCTGACCCTACACAACACTGCTTCATTAAATCTAGATCATGTCAGACTAATTTGTATCCTTCTATGAAAAAGTTAATACTGAATTGGATAATGGTAAAGCAGTGGATGTAGTTTTCATGGATTTCGCCAAAGCATTTGATAATTTACCACATGAGAAATTAATACAATTACTGACTAGGGTAGGACTAGACAGCAACATCATACAATGGATAGCTGTGTGGCTGACTGGGAGGAAGCAGAGAGTGGTGGTTAAGAGTGTGATGTCAGATTGGTCTACGGTCACTAGCGGTGTACCTCAGGGTTCGGTGTTGGGACCCTGACTTTGTAATATTTATATTTCTACCCTACAACTTAGCAATCCTCACATATTGATTTCTAAATTCGCTGATGATTGCAGACTAGGTACAATTGTGACTACTACAATTGAGGCCCTTTCTCTTCGGCAGGCCATAAATGAAATCTATTTGTGAACAAAATCCAGTAAATTAGAACTTAACATCTCTAAATGCAAAATTATGTATTTAAGTCAGAATAATAATAATTATACGTATAATATTGGGGATAACAGTCTAGCACCAACATGTGAAGAGAGGGATTTGGGCATAAAAATAACTACAGATTTAAAGTTCAACACACATTGCAAACAGCAGCTTAAAAGAGCTAATCAGAACCTAAACTGCATTCTGAGGCATATTTCTAGTAGAAATGAGAGGGTCATTGTGCCACTGTATGGAGCCACGGTGAGACCACACCTAGAATATTGTCTCCAGGTGTGGTCTCCCCAAAAAAGAGAGGATATCGCTAGAGTAGAAAGTGTACAGTGCAGGGCCACTAAATCAGTGACTCACTTGAAAAATGTATCATATGAGGAAAGACTGATAAAACTTAAATTGTATTCATTGCATTACAGAAGATTAAGGGGTGATCTATGCATGATGTTTAGAATATCTAAAGACAAAGCATTAAGAGAAGACCTTAGAATATCTTACAAACCATGGTGGACCAGTGCTAGAAGGCACAGTATGCAAGCACACTTGCCAAAGTGGAACACAAACTTAAGGTAACACTGGTTTACAGTCAGGGTGGTGACTGCATGGAATAGCTTACCAACAAACGTGGTGGAGAGCACAAACATGGACACATTTAAAAATAGACTAGACAACTTTTCCTGTGACAAAACTACTTTGTTCTAACAATAGGACTGGCAAGCATTATGGATGCATGATATGCCATAGCTTGAATCTACTTATGAAACCTATGAAACCCCACATACACCACTATTCCCCCATAGATGCTTCTTATACTTTACCTGTGTCTATGGTTCAATGCATACTTCTATACATGCTTTTAATATACAATTTTCTAACTTAGAACAAAATAGGGAAAGGATTAACAGTATTGATAGGCAGGGGAAGAACTTTGATATTTTGAGTAAGAAACCTGAAACAAAAATAGTAAAAAAAAATGTGCCTACATTTTTTTTTTCGGTTTTTGCATTCCAATAATCTAGTTGATTATGTCCTCAAGATGAGTCCTAAGCCAGTTTGTGGTCCAGATCATTTGGACTTTAGGATAATTAAAAAAAGTTATACATTCTATTGCAGAACCATTAACCATTCTTTTCAATTATTCCCTTTGTAATGGTGTGTATCCTGAGATTTGGAAGAGTTCTATAATTAAACCTGTTTTTAAATTTGGTCTTAGAACTAATATAAATAACTACCGACCAATATCTCTGTTAGCACCATTGTCAAAATTATTGTAAAAAATTGTACTTCACCAAGCCACTAAACACTTGGAAAATTATAACTCATGGACAGATTCACAACATGGTTTTAGATCATATCATAAACACAGAGACTGCCTTGGTGAGGTTCACCAGCTGAGTCACTAGAGCTATTGATAAAGGAAATTATGTGGCTTCAGCATTTGTGGACCTCACCAAGGCATTCGATCTTGTAGATCACATTGAACTTCTTAAAAGTTTATCTGGTGTTTTCTATTCTGATGAGGCGATTGCCTGGTTTAGGAACAATTTATCATACAGAAATGATAAAACCATTATTAATGGGGTACTTTTGAGTCGAGTAACAATAGGGTATGGAGTCCCTACGGGCTCCATACTCGGACTTTTTTTATTTTCTGTTTTTGTTAATTCTTTATCGCCTATTTTTTCCTAACACAGAATTAATTCTTTATGCAGACGATGCAGTATTATTTTGCTCTGGGACTAATTTGTCAGCTCTTCATGAGTCTTTGCAAACTGATTTCACCTTACTGCATCACTGGTTTAACTCACACAAAATGGTACTGAACTCTGTAAAGACTAAAACCATGGTTTTTACTTCACATAAGAAATGTTATGTTTCTGAATTTAATATTTTTGACAATGATGGTATTTTGCATGAGTATGTTAGGGAGTTTAAATATTTAGGAATTGTATTGGATTCCTATTTTTCATTTGAATCTCATATTGCATATTTAATTAAAAAACTTCATCAAAGATTGGGTTGTCTTTACTGGATTAGAAAGTATCTTAATATAGAAATTAGGCAACATACCATTCTGCTATACGTTTTGCCACTGGTCAGGCAAGAACTACTCATCATTGCATGTTATATAGTTCTTTTAGATGTCTCTCATTAAATGGGAGATTTAATAACAGGTCTCTTACATATTTGCATACAATTAAGTTGAAACTTCTTCCCACTAGCATTACGAGTTTGTTTCCAGCCATTCCCATGATAATTGATACTCATTTGCAGAGTAAATACTCATTTCAGATTCCATTTTACTGAACTGCTTTTGTCCAAAAGTCTCTGACATATTCTGTACCTAAACGTTATAATGATTTACCTTGTCATGTTGTTGGATGTCAATAAATTTCTTTATTTAAGACAGCTCTTAGAAGAAATTCATTGACAAAGTTTGTCTGCAGGTGTTTTAAAAAGTTCTAATTTTGTAGTAAATGTTTCCCTGGCTTTGTTTTTTATATGTAAAAGTGTTTGTATTTTGTAATGTTTTGTATTTAATGTATTGAAACTGGACATCTGTGAAAATGGGCTCTGCCCACAGACCTTTTCAGTATAAAATCAAATCAAATCAAAAATTCTTCACATTTCGAGATTGCATGCTGCATTTTCTGACTGTGTAAGCAGCCCCCATAATTTCCAGCTAATTCCTTAGAGTCCTCCACCAGCATGTCAAACCTTTATTTCACTCATTTAAATTTCTAACCCTTGCATTTTCAACTCCACATCGTATTATAACCTTTTCATAATAATCATACTAATAGTGGTTACTTTTCTCAAATTTTCTTTTTGTATTTCAACTGATAATTTTTTTAAATGGTGACACCAATACACATCCTTTAGTAAAAACTCTTACTTGCTTTTATATAATGTTTCTATAGCAGGTACAAGCTTTTCTGTCCACATTTATCAATGTAATTTATTGCTCACCTACATAATTGCATCACAACTCTTCTCCATTTTGTTTCTACACTTGTTTTTAAATCTTTCCTTCTCCCTCTACTGACTCTATAAACATATGTGTCCATGTTTTAGTTATTTTCTCCTGAAAAATTTTACATTTTCTGGCTTTCTCATTTAGAATATAGAGACTACCTGGTCAGTGTGCTGGGCTGAACTCAAGTTTCCTTCCCATGTTAGAAAGGGTCCATGCCCACACACGCATTCTTTAAAGACTTTGGTATGATCCATTGAAATAGAGAAAGAAAGTTTGAGAAAGGCAATTATTAGTGTGAGTACAATAAAAATGATACTTGTACTACAGGTAATGTTCACTGTCCTTTAATTTTCACTATGTTTGCTGATACGAAAAGTGCTAAATTAAAAGGACAGTGAAATAAAAAAGACACTGGGCCCCATATTCAAAAGTAGGTAGCTGCATTGCACAAGATCATGTGCTGTGCATCTCAAATGTGCCGGCACAAAACATTGGTATATTCTGACGATGCATCATAGAATGTGATCACACAAGTCCAGCTGAATATCCTAAACAAGCACAATCACACAGTGTGAGATGTGTGGTGTGGCAGGGGACCTGAGGCCTGTGTGGGGCATGGGGAAATGCATGATGGGCAGCCACATGTACTGAGTGCAGAATTGCAATATTCAGCCAGGGTATGCAAATGGCCTCATTGTACAATCTGAGCCCATTCCACACATTTGCATTTCATTACTGGAATGTATGCAGGCTATTTGCATACCTGTGGCATGGGCAAATACAGCTCTGCAGGGTAGCTCCACCACTCACAAAGGGGAACAGGAGATACTGCAGCCTAGCAGGCTGGTGTGGGAGTGAGTGTGTGTGTGTGTGTGTGTGTGTGTGTGTGTGTGTGTGTGTGTACTGCAGTGGCCGACAGTGCAGTGCATCCAACCATAGCCCTGTGCAGGGCCTGACTTGGTTACAGGGGGCTCACCTGGGCAGTAGCTATAAGGGCCCACCTGGACAAGCAAGGGGGGGCCCAGGGTGACACATTCTGGCCTGTATACCACATGACTGTGACACACTAGCCCTGCATGCATCATACAGTCACCTAGAGAGACTCACATACCCTATAATATTGGACAAGGGTTGAGTCTTGTGAGGGACGATACACCACCATGGGTGTGTGACACTGGTCAGACCCTGGACCATGCCATGCTACCACCAGTACCGTCACACCACCTGGGCACTGGTGCCCCAGATGTCACATCACTATGGGCACATGCCATCACCGGATGGTGCCCAGACGGCTACACGTGTGCAAGCCATGGCCCCTGTTATATGTGCTATGTTGTGGTTGTCCACACCATCTGTATGCCAGGGGTGCACACAATGGCACAAGCATGTGGCAGCTGGGTGTCTAGGTCCCTGGTTCGGTGTGGGGAGGGTGGCTGCCTGGGTGGTGCCAGGGGTGTCACAGAACCTGTGGCTTTGGGTACTGCCCTCCTGGTATGACTGCTGTGTGTGGGTGCCTGTAGCACATCCTGGTGCAATTACAAGAGCTGTCTCACCTCCAAGGGCTGTATCAGGAGCGCCTGTCTGCAGTTCAGCAGCCTGCATGTGGGTCGCTGACTGAGTCAGGCCATTCTTTTGGTGTCCTGTCATTGCACGACACATTTCTGGGATGCGCAGAACATGCGCCGCCGATTTTGTCTGAATATTCCCATGTGCAGCACATTCATGTCTCTGCCCACTGCTTCGCACCACATACATTATCTATGTACCATCGTATACCCCTATTACGTGCAACGACTTCTGCTATTTGAATATGGTGCTTTGCATAATTTTCAGGATGCATGGCACATCTCAATTTTGAGCCATGCATCGGTTTTGAATATGTGAGCCACTGTGGTTACAATGGTGTATAATTACAGCTGGCTGTCAGGGCACTAAAATTAATAGACCCGAGTGTGTTGCCATAGACAAAAGAGTGAACATTAAATGGCGTGAATATATTATGTAGTACAGTATATCATGATGTGGAGTTGAAAATGCATGGTTAACAAATTTAAATGAGTGAAATAAAGGTTTGACATGCTGGTGGAGGACTTTAAGGAAACAGTTGGGAATTATGAAGGCTGCACAGTCAGAAAATGTATTTATTTATTTACTTGTTTTTGTTAACCGGGTAAGGCACACTAGACAACCAAGTGCCTATTTTCAGGTGCGATCAGGGAGGGTTACATAGGTAGTAGTGGACACTAGACAATTACATACAGTTGAGCAACAACAGGATTAATAGTTTACGTACAGTTTGAGCAAAAACAGGATTAATACGTAATGAATAGGTAGCTAGCAGCAAAGTAAAACAGTAGCAAGCAATAAAAACCAACAGACATACCCTGATGGAAAGAGGAAGCAAGGCAGCAATTGAGTAGAGGTTGGGGACACGAAAAATACTATTATGGAGTAGAGCTAAGCAAAAGATGAAATTAGGTACACATTAATGAGCTAAGTTAGTGCTATCAGAGTAAGTGAACGGGAGGGGAAGAAGCAGGTAGGGGTAAGAGAGGAGCTGGGTGGAGAAAAACAGGAGAGGCCAAGGTTGGGGGGGGGGAGTGAGGGGAGAGGATGAAGAGGCGTGAAGGGACCGGAGAGGCCAGGGTGAAGGGTCAGTGAGGCCAAAACATTGTGGGGTAAGGAGTGAGGGGAGAGGATGGAGAAGGATGAGGGGTCTGAACTGAGTTCAGAGGGGGTAGGGAGCAGTGGGACCCTGGGAGCTCAAGGTGCATGAGAAGGTAGGGTGAAACTAGGAGGAACAGAAGCAAGCGGAGGAGGGGTACAGGAAGTGCCAGAGCGAGGATTTGAAGCGGAGATGTGAAGGGGCGGACCTGGTAAGGACTGGGAACGAGTTCGAGTTTTGGGGCGCAGGAGGAGAAGGCTTGGTCCCCCGTGAGGGAGCGAGTTCTCGGACAACCCGATTGAGGGCCTCTCCAGATCTCAGCTGACAGGATGGGGCCAGATTGGGGGAGACAAGGCAGAGGGAGGGCCAATCTAATAATGTTGTCAATGAAATTACCAAGAACGGCGGTATGATGCTTTTCTGGGGGAGCCACCCAGTCAGGGAGTAGAGGTCACAATGGTGAGTGAGGGGCGGAGCTGAAAGGGCAAAGCTGCAGATGTTATTGTAGGCAGTGTCCCATTTCAGCGCTGGATGGGGGTACAGAGCAAAGTGTAACCAGTCCCAGCAGAGAGTAGGGAGGAGGACCCCCGGCAAGCGCCAAACGAGGCCGCCGGGTTAGGCAGTTTTTAGCCTTGTAGGCAAGGCTGAGTTTATAATTTGTAGCTCTGCAGACGCTATAAATTTGCAGGGTGAGATCAAGCTGCGGGTCCAGAGGACGCCCAGGCATTTGATTGAGGCGTCAGTCTGCAGGGGGAGCTGGCCTGCACTCAAGAACGGGAGGGGGGGAGGAGCAGGACTTACTCTTGTGCCGTGAGCCAAACAGCATAGCCTGGGTTTTTTTGAGGTTATTGGAGAGTCTGTGATCCACTAGCCAGGACTGAATGTGATGGAAGTCCGCATTCAGCTGGGAGTTTATGATGGCAATATCACGGGCACTGGTCAGAATGACCAGGTCATCTGCGTATAGAGTGGTGTGCCCGTGGATGGTGGTGGACGGGAGTTCGTCGATAAAGAGGGAGAAGAGGGTCGGACCGAGGACAGACCCCTGGGGGACCCCACAGTGGACTAAAGAGGGGGAGGAGTGGATGCGATTGAACTTGGAGTATTGCTGTCTGCCAGAGAGACAGTTGAGGAACCACACGAGGGCAGGGGGGAGAAACCTAAGGATTGGAGGGTGGAGCAGAGAAGAGAGTGGTCAACTTTGTCGAATGCTTTGGAGAGATCCACGAAGATGGCCCCCAGTGAGGTTCCCCTGGTCAGCAGCAGTCCTGATGGTCGAGGTGACAACAGCGAGGGCAGTGGACGTGCTGTGCCCTTTTCTGAAACCGTGTTGAGCTGGCGAGAGGAGAGTATGGTTCTCGATGTAGAGGGATAGCTGGGAGGCCACAATCTTCTCAAGGATCTTTGAGGCAGCAGACAGTATCGCAACAGGACGATAGTTCTGGAGGTCCTTGGGGTTGCCTTGTTTTAGGACTGAGACCACCTTGGCCACCTTCCAGATATCCGGGATTAGCCCAGACCTGAGAGAGGAACTGAAGATGTGCGTGAGAGGCCTAGCAAGGAGATGGGCCCCTAGCCTGAGCAATTTAGGCTCGAGGCAGTCGTGACCAGCCCCACTGTGAGGGGATAGGCTGGCAAGGAGCTTCTGGGTCTCGTGAGCAGACACCTGTTGAAGGATGAGTGGAGGACGGGAGTTAGAACTGGGAGATAGGGGGTCAGGGGGCTTACGGGCAGTGCACTGGGGAAGGGAAGCCGGCAGTCCAGAGAATAGGGAGTTAAAGGTATTAGAGATAGTGAGGGTGTTGTTACAGCTGACCCCATCATTAAGTAGGTCTGAGACTTGCACTCTGGCAGACCCACCAACAGTGCTTCTGATATTTTGCCAGAAACTCCTCGGATTAGTGGCTGAGGAGAGCAAGGCAGACTGGCAGTATTCGCTTAGCAGAGCGGATGGCTCTTTGCAGATGTTTCTGAGGTCCTGTAGGCCAGGAGATTAGAGCTGCTTTGGGTGGCCTTGTAGGACGCCCAGCATTTGTCCCTAGATTTCATCAGGGAGAAGAGGCCACCATGAAGCCATTTGGTGACGGCGCCTTTTACTCGCCTCCTAGTGCGGGGGGCATGTTTGTTCTGCACGGGGATGAATTTGGTAAGGAATTCATCTAGGGCCTGCGCTGGGTCATCTAGTGAGAGAACCCCTGACCAGTCAACAAGTGAGAGGTCTGAGAGGAAGTGATGAGTATTTAGTTTGGAGTAGTCCCTCATCGTGATCACTTTGCTGGGAGTTTTAGTCCGTGAGAAGCCCCACGTGCAGAAAGTTGGTGAGTGGTCAGAGATGGCATCCGGGAGGACCCCTGAGGAAGTGAGCCTGTCAGGTCAGTTAGTCAGGATCCAATCGATTAGCGACCCTTTATTCCCCCGGGTAGAGGGCCTGGTAGGCTCAGTGATGACCTGGCTCATGGCATGGCCCGAGAGCAGAGGTTCGTACAACTTACGGTTATTCTTGAAATGTGAAGAATGTGTAAAAGGATACATTTAACCATAGACACATGTAAAGTATAAGAAGCATCTATGGGGAAATAGTGGTGTATGTGGGGTAGTTTGTAGAAAAGTGATTACACATATGATTTTAAAACACTGTAAAACATTTTCTAAACAGAAACTGAGGGCCTGATGAAGTGGTGCAGCCAAAAAACTGTCACCCATTAAGTGAAGAGAAATAAACAAACAACATTTTGGAACTTGATTTTGTATGGAGTTTATCCTTATCAATTTGCTCAATCTGGGTAAGAAACACGGAGGGTAGTGGTAAACAGAGTTCACTCCAAGGAAGGGAGGGTGACCAGGTCCTCTTCAATGTCCCTATAAGTGACATAGCAAAGGAAGTGGAAGGGAAGATCTGCCTCTTTGCAGAAGACACCAAGACCTGCAACAGAGTGGACACTCGAAGGGGGGATGGACATGGATCTGAAAAGACTGGAAGAGTGGTCAAGGGTATGGCAGCTGGATTTTAATCTAAAAATGTGCAAAATAATGCACTTGAGCCATAGAAACCTGGGAGCGCAGTACAAAATGGGCAGAGTGGTACTGGTGTAACCCCCCCCCTACAAATGAGGGTTCCCAAAAAGTCTTCCTTGGGCTTGCTTAAATGCTCACTGCCAGGCTGGTGTTCTGCATTTTAGCAGTCTAAATGTATTGCCAAAGAGTGCCTGTGTAGCCTCTGTGTACTGTCTCTTTAAGAGCTGCCTGGATTGCAGTCATAATTAATCTGAGAGGGAGCTCTGTTAGAAGAAGTACTCGTTTGCTGATCATTTGTTAGAGTAGCAATAATATTGCAGTTTGTTCTAACCTGCTTTCTTTGCAACATGGACAGTTCTGTTTGTTTCCATCATCTTGGTCCTGGACTGTCAGAATGGGCCAATCAGTACATTTGGGACTCTAAAGTAGAGCCTGCCTACAGGGACTTGGTGGGGCCAAAACTTGTAGGAATTGTAGTTTGGGCTTTTGGCGCCTAAAATAACCTGGAGGGGGAGCCCTTGTTGTGACTGACAGACAAATCAGCCAACTGAACCTTTTGGATCTTGGGGAAAGTCCCCCACTGCTTGCAGTTTCAGTTAGATCTGAGTTGGGAAGTGAAGAAGTAACAACTCAAGAGAGTTCAAGCAGCAATTCATAGTGGATTCACACGGAAGAACTGTGGAAAGGCCTGAGTTTGGCCTGCATGCCTGCCTGCTTTCCCCGAGAGGGAACTTTTGCTTTTTTTCCGACTGAATCCAAATGTGGAGAGTAAATTAAACCACTGAATTGTGAACAGGCTTTAACCTGAAGAAGACTGAGGATTTTCTGAATGCGATCAGCCTGTCAGGACTTCCAGCTACCTCTGAACTCCCGGATTGTGCAGAGACTCTGTAATTGCGACCGAGGGGAGCCATTTGCCTGGTACAGTGGAATTTCCTTACATGTGAATGTGCTGTGTGCTTATAGTGGGTCATGATTTGGTTCCCCACTGTGTTTTGCTTGTTGGAGGCTGTATCCAGCTTCACAGACTGAATCCATATCCATTTCTGTTTGCCTGGGCCCTGCTACCTTGGCCCAGCCAAAATACCTGCTATGCAGAGAAAGTCATCAACGAGAGACCAGCCTCGGGATCAGCCCCCTGCTCAATGCCTTGAACAGGAACGATGCCTCTGTGATTCATGTGGGCCCTGCTTCTCCAGGGACTCCAGCTCCAACAGCCTGCAGTCTCGATTTCAGCCTGCCTGTGTCCAGTATTAGGTATTGTGAGTAAACATCAGGGTAGCTCTCTGCAACAACAGCTAAATCTAAAAGTGTTGTTATCTGATTGCCTGGTTGCCTCTTCTTTCACGAAGTGAGCCCTCCGGCTCTGGATTACAAACAGTGTGTGTTGTGCATGTTGCTTTCTTCTATCACAGGGTCCCAACCAGCTGCAACGTTCCTGGCTAGCCCACCGTTTTCCTACCTGGGTACCCAGAGTGTGTGACTGTGTAGGGAGTCTGAACTGCATGCCTAACTGTCTGACTAATATAGCTTTTAAGCAAATCAACCTGACTACGCCCCTCCCTTGTTCAAGTCCCCTGAATAAATCAGATTTAACTTTGTTTGCATTTAACCTGACTGTGGTTCCAATTTGTGCCAAAAGTATTGTACAGTTGCTATTTGCTGTGCTTAACCTTGTTTTACAGGGAGTCCCCAGGGTCAAGCTAGAGGAACCAGCCCTGGTGGTAAGTGCAAACAGTGTGGGTAATTGCCTGATGAATAAGGGTCATTGGGAAAGTAATTATTGTATATTGTTCAGGCCACTAGAAGGGAAAGAGAGGGGTTACAGTGTCCCAGAGCCTGGGCTGTGCACAGGTTAGCTTGACCAATAACAACCCTGACCTCCGGGTGGAGGCATCCGTTTCATTACCTAGGCCCCTTAACCTGCTACTAGTCAAGCAGGCAGGGGTAGTAGCCCTTGGGATAATGCCACCTAGGGGTTACACTTACAAAAACCAAAAAGGAAAAGATCTAAACGTAATCATATCAGATGTAGGGTTGTGCGAACCTGTAAAAGTTCTACCTTGCGAACTTTGAGGTTCAAACCCCCAAAGTTCTACTTAGTTCTACCAGGTTGAATCAGGTTCTACCTTTTTCAGGACACACAAGTTCCCTCCTCCCATCCACCAATAGCCGACTGCCGGCCCTTAGTATTAAATTCCCCGGTGTCT
Source organism: Neoceratodus forsteri (assembly GCA_016271365.2). Lineage (NCBI taxonomy): Eukaryota > Metazoa > Chordata > Ceratodontiformes > Ceratodontidae > Neoceratodus > Neoceratodus forsteri. The sequence continues at coordinate 687,288,987 of CM057456.1, forward strand.
AGTGCCCCCCCTCCGCCGAACACCAGCCCCAAGAATAATTAGATTCCCTGGTGTCTAGTGGTCCCCCCTACCCCTGATTGCCAGCTCGATGAGCAAATTAAATTAAATTCTCTGGTGTCTAGTGGTTTCCCCACCCAGGCAGGTAGTGCCCTCCACCTTGCTCCCCACCGCCACCCCAAGCGGGCAACTGACACAGCCTCCCTTCCACCACACAGCCAGCCCGGTTGAGTTAAAGAAGATCAATGAATGAGTGCATTTGTACAAGCATACACTCATTCATTGACAGGACAGCAGCTTGCATCCATGAACTGAGCTCTTTCGGGGCACAGACAAGAGCGGAGGGTTTTTCCGGTTGCCCCCCCCCGCCAGAGATCAGAGTAACCTTCCACTCTTGTCTACGCTCCCAACGGAGCTCAATGCATGGGCGTGAGCTGGCAAGGAATGAGCGTGTGCTTGTACAAGTACACACTTATTCACTGACATCTCAGCTGGGCAGCCCGCTTGGTGGTGAGGGATGGCTGTGCTGGTCGGCCGCTTGGGGTCGGGATGGGGGGGAGCAGGGTGGGGGGCAATAGACACCAGGGAATTTATGCGACCGGCTATCGGCAGGGCTGGGTAGGACCACTAGACACCGGGAAGGGTAATTTAATATAGTGGGCTGGCTGCAAACCAAGGTTCGCAAAACATGGCAAAATGTTTGAGGGTGTTCTCGACCCTCCGAACAATTGAGGTTCTACCTTTTTTGGATCAAGGTAAAACCAAACTTGCAGTCCCAATCAGATCACCTGAAAGTGGTCAGGTGGTGTGATATGGCAGTCAGAGGGGCTAATGCTGGGGTGCACAGGAAGGGATATAGCCAGCAGAAAGGGTGAGGTGATGCAGCCCCTATACAGATCACTGGTAAGACCCCATCTTGAGTACTGTGTCCAGTTCTAGACCCCACCTTAAGTATTGTCTCTAGTTCTGGAGACCACATATCAGGATGGACATGGAGTTGAGGCAGTCCAGAGGAGGGCTACCAAAATGGTTCATGGTCTGCATCAAAAGCCCTATGAGGAAAGGTTAAAGGAGCTAAATATGTACACCCTGGAGGAGAGGAGGGGGGGATATGATACAGACCCTTAAATATCTCACAGCAGTAATTAAGGTACAGGAGGGGGATATCTTTCAGAGAAAAAAGGTGCTCTAGAAAAAGGGGGCATGCTATGAAGCTGGAGGGCGGTAAACTCAGAAGGGATGTGAGGAAGCACTTCTTCACAGAAAGAGTGGTAGATACCTGGAACAGCCTTCCAGCAGAGGTTGTGGGGGCAAAAACAGTGGTGGGGTTCATAAATGCCTGGAACAGGCATAAGGGAATCATAGCAGAAGAGGGAGGCGACACTGTGCTGTAGATCAAGTAGGGTCTGCAGCAAATAAATTATAGCTCCCCCCATGTCTAGGGGTATGGATGTTAAGTCCATGGGGAGGGGACACATACAGCAGCAGAAACATCGCCAAGACTGGCTCGATACCTAGGCCTTGATGATATATGGGGTGCCCCCACAATCCTGATGCTGGAAGACAATCATGCATCAGTTCCAACCAAACAGGTACTTTAACAAACCTGCCGTTCACACAAACTTGATTAACTGGTGCAGGGATCCCAAATTTTATTCAAAACATAGCCATTCCAAGGGGCAGAATTAATCAGTGAGGCTCTCATGTCCCTGTACAGACATGGCTGAGATGGCCCTACTGTAACTTTTAATTCTGAACCCAGAAGGTCTCACACTCTGAGGCAGCTCTTTCAGGACTGAGAGGTCACACATTTATCCAGGCAACACTTATCTCAGAAACAGTTCAATTGCTTAGCAGCACCAAAGTCCCTCTCTCAGCTTGAATTTCCCACATATCTCCATTTTTCTATCTCACTCCCTCTACAGCACAGTGGTCCCTTGAACAGCTGACTTCACAAATCGGGGACTGCTGCTCCAAAGACCTCCACTGTCCAGGCTGCTGGTCTCAACAGGCAACCGTCCCCACAGCCACAGGGGGCACATCCCAATATGGTGGCACCTCCCAAATTCAGCTCTTCTCATCTCGGCTGATCACTCCCAGCAGAACTGCTCAGATTGAGGTTCGAGAGCTGGCACACCAGCTGCTTGCAGCTCTCCTCATGTCTGGCCTGCAGCGTCAAATGGATCTTTGCCAATTGCCATGGCTGGGGACCGACCCCACTTTCATGAGGCCGGGCCCAGGTTAGTAGAGCCAGGGGCCAAGCAGGCAATCAGCCCCGCCCATCCCCAGGACACTTCCCCGATCTCTCCCCTTTCTCCCCAGTGCCATTCGCAAAGAGCCCTGATCTCCTGCCAACCCGGACATTAAATCCCCCCTGCACATTCGCAGTGACCTCCTGACCCACATAAGTGCCACCCAGGAGGCACAAAGGATTTAACCACTTTTTTCCCCAGGCAAAATTAGGCCACAAAACCCAGGAGATTAACAGTAATCACTTGAGTGGGGGGGGTTGTTACAAAATGAAGGTTAAAAAAATGGGCAGACTAGGTGGGCCCTTATCTGCTCGCACATTCCATATTTCTGTTTCTAGCCCCTCCTATTCAGTAAGCCTAACAAATAAATCTACCACAACATTTCTGGTTTAGTTTTCAGTGTGAAACCTTCCTATAATCAATTGTTTGCACACATTTATAAATACGTTTGACTATAAAACCATGTAGCTAACCTCATTCTGTCTTGTATTCTAGTTTGTTTACACAGTACCCAGCATTCTGTACCTCCAGCTTCATGATCCTCTGTTTCAGTCTCCAACACCACAAACTGCACTGTTCAAAAACGCAAACAGCTGCTGCTCTTTAGAGTTTGGGATTAGAAAAACAACAGATAACTAGCTATCCCCAGAAAAGAAGTTCTCTCTGCAGCTCCCAGTATGCTCAGGTCTGTGCTCCTGTCTCTCTCTCAATTTCGGAGGCTAAAGTCTTCTTCCTGTCCGCCTCTGAAATGTGTCCCTACTCCATTCAAAATACCTTATTAATATTCATAGCATGCAGCAGCAAAGGCAGTGCAAGAGGGTTTGCTAAATATTTAAAGTGGAAGGCTAGCACAGTTGGCTACCTCACACTGTTACAAGAGGCAAACTTTTACTTTATTTTTACAGTCAATTCCATTTGTATGCAGTTCAGATTGATGTGCTTTTCAGATATTTGCACATTTTCCTTCAGTCTCCTCTTCTATAATGTTAATTGTTTCCAGTTAGTGTTGCAAATTGTGGTTGTACGTAACCATTTTGCCTCTTTTTCATGTTTTCTGACCACGCTGAGGGTGGTAATTACTGAGATTCTGTGTGATGTTAAATACAAAATGGCCTCAGAGTACAGTCACACAAACAGTAGTTTTGCTCACTAAGCTCAAAATACTGACTTCAAGGTACAGCACAAGGTACACAGTAGCAGGGAGGTAACTCAATGAAACAAATACACCCTCAACCAAGTGGCTGGGGTTTGTGACAGTCTATCAGTACTACTTGTAAATAAAATGTCGGGACACTGTATATTCTTTTGTAGCCCAGGCACCATGTTCCAGTGGATTACTACCCCTGCCTGTTGAACTTCACACAGGTTAAGGGGCCTGGGTCCTGCTATGGTGGTGTTCGTGGATTCTATCCCAAAGAAATAAATAAAATAGTACCATGCCTCCACCCGGAGTGAATTGCAGTGGGCCAGGTGTATGACTGGTACAACCCCCTGGGATGCTGTATCTACCCAGCTTCCCTTCCAACCATTCCACATACTGGATACCAAACAGTTCCCCAATACCATATACACGTAACATTTTATTCCCAAAAAACATCCTTCACAAAGCAAGTGCAACAACAAACACTGCTTTATTTTGGGGGAGGGCTTGGGTAGGGGTACCTGGAGCAGGGATAGCTGTGGAAGGGAAAATGGTTGGAACTAATTAATAACAATAGGGCCCATAGGCCAAACTAACTCAGAGCCCATCCCCACTGGTACCAGTATAGCCTCAGTACAGTCTCTATGGGTACCTTAGAATGTTGCATGCCTGGTCAGTGCCGCAAGTTGGCCGGCATTGGGGCCCTTGTAGGATATTGTTAGAGAATAAAGCTCTGAAAGTTAAGTTTAAACCTCTAATTGCTACTACAATTTCCCCAGTTATCTTATTCAGGGCAAGTCCTGAATTACTCACAGTCCTGGAGATTCTGGGCAGTCTCTGGAATGGGGGGGGGTCTTCGAACAGCTCAAGAATCTGCTGATTCAGTTCAGGAGGACAGCAGCAATGGGGCAGCAGTAACTGATGAAAAGGCATGGGCTTGATTGAAGGTCTGGCCGCTTGTCATCTTGACTGAAGATCTTGCAGCTTGTCCCCTTCAGCCTATTTAGGCCAACTGCAGAGCTCCCTTGCAAGGCCCACCAAACCACGGAGGACCCAGACCTAGGAGTGGCCCCACAGCCCAGCTCCCTCACAGGTTATGGGTGCCCTAGCCCCAGCACACGCCGGTGGCCCCTGTAGTCAGCAGACCACACTCAGTGGGGATTAGCAAGATCTCTACCTAGCTCTGAGATATAGCTGGAAATTCCCTGGTCCCACTTTTTCTTTCAGACAGAAAGACAGCTCTGGTGTGCAGCCAGATAGTTTTACAGATTTTTCCACTCTCCAGTGCCTTTTGGCTACATATTCCACAGTCCAGATTAACTACTCCTTCCCACACTTTGGCTTCAGCAGCAGCAACAGGTTCCTGAAGCATAGGACACTTGCTCACCTTTTTTCCTCTTATAGTTCCTCTGATTCAAAACAGCACTCACCTTTGCTCTGGCTCACACACAGTTTCCAGCCAGTCTCTTTCTCAGCTCAGGGGATTCTCTCAGTCCCTTTGATGCAGGATTTCTGCAGCAATAGTTCTCCTCAAAGCCAGCGATGTCCACCGGATGCCTGGACCAATTAGCACAGCAACACCGTTCCCTTAAACAGCAAGACTCCTTCCCTCTTAGTCCTCAGACTAACTCTGCTTTAAGTCTTGTGAAAGGCCCTTAGACGTGTACCCCCACAGCACTGAGCCCTCCTGACTTGATCAGCGCCCAGAACAGACTGACTCAACTGCCCAGAGTCTCTGGGATGTTTCCTGAGAATCCTGCCCTCTGATTGGCTGCCTCCAGTTATCACTCACAATATTGAACCCTCTTAGATTATTGATTTGTTACGTCTCTTGGCACCTGAAAAGAGTCCACTTCTCCTCCCATCAGCCCTTTCAGACAGTTTTTGAGCACCTAGTTATCTAATTGGGTGTTCCTTGGGGGTCAAAGTATCTTAACATGGCTACTTCCATTCAGTCCCACATGGTCTATAAGGCAGCCCCAACTATTTTCAGTTCTTGCAGCCAAAGTATATAGTTTTTAAGTATAGCTGCTGTAATGTCCTGCAGTAATCCCTGTCCCCTCCCAAGCAACTGCAAAACCATTATTATTATGCCCTTCTGCTGCCTGTTCTGATTTGTTCAAGCTCCGATATCAGCAGTCCCCAAGGAGCAGTGACTGGGTTCTCCACCCCCATTTCTACAGCATGCTTTGGCGCTGTTTTAAAACTCCTCTCAGACTTCCCTCTTGTCCCCTCACAGGTGTCCAACCCCACTCACCTTAACCAGGGGGTTGAGAGCACCGGGGAGACACTTAAAGGGCTGCAGTATCAGTGGCACTCAAAACACACTAGTGCACGTGTACAAACTGGCAGACTTCTTTTAAGACAGAAACCAAGTCGCCAGTCCCACGATTAGACCCCCCACAGCCCCGTTTGGGCTGATATGCAATGCGAAGAGTTCAGAGGAGCAAGGCAACAGAAAGTAAGCCCCCACGAGGGGGGTTACACTTACACAGCCTTCGTTTACTTTTTCTTTTCTCAATGTCAGTGAAGTTTGAGCAGGAGCTGCATCTTTCATTATGAAAAAAGCAGCAGTATGCAAGTCCTGGCTCAACTGTTTAATCCATATTTTCAAATCATCATAGGATGTACCATGTTCTGTAAGGACAGGACAGGAACAAAAGGTGGGGAATTGTGCTGTATGTGAGGGAAGAAGTTAAGGCCACAGAGATACAGGGTCACTAGAGCAAGAAAGAGGGACTATGGTACTATAAGTCACCCTAGAAACAGGACCAGGGGCCTTTATTTGAATAGGAGTGGTATACAGACCACCAACACAGGGGGAGGAATTGGACAGAGACTTGGGGGAGTCCATTAGTAAAGTAGCAAGTAAGGGGGATGCATTGGTTTTTAGTAGATTTTAAACATGCTAGTTGTAGACTGGGGCATTCTGACTGCAGCTACAAGAAGAAGCAGGACCATCCTCAACTCCCTACAGGGGCATTTCTGAGGCAACTGGCTACAGAACCCACTAGACATGGGGCCGTGCTGGACCTGGTACTTACAGAGACAGCATTGCAGACGTCACAGTAGGCAGTCCCCTGAGTACTAGTGATCACCGTACTGTGTGGTTTGGCATACGGATAAGGCAGGAGAGAAACCAAACAAAGACAAGGGTCTTAGACATCAGGAGGGCAGATTTTAGAGATATGGACAACTGTCTCAGAGATTACTATAAAGGAGGGATGGCCTGGGGGTGTGGAGACCTATTTATAGGATTAAGGAAGGAATAGCTAAGGCAATGGCATGCTGCCTTAAAGGAAGTTAGTAAGGAAAGAAAGAGGAAGGGGCCACTGTGGTTCTCAAAGGAAGTCATAAAAGCAGTAAAAGAGAAAAAAGCAGACTTCAGTGTAACCCCCAGGTGGCGCTATCCCAAGGGCTACTACCCCTGCCTGTTTGACTACGGACAGGTTGAGGGGCCTAGGTCCTATGGCGGATACCTCCACCCAGAGGTCAGGGTTTGTAGTGGTTAGACTAACTTGGTCACAGCCCTCTGGGACACCGAGACCCCCTTTTATCCCCTTCTAGTGGCTCACACAGTACACAGGAGTTACAGCCCCAATACCCCACGTATACACACTGTTCACTCATAAAGCACCACTTACCCTCGAGACTGATTCTGCAGCACATCTCTGAGGACCCCCTGTAAAATAAGGTTAAACAACATACACAGCGAAATACAGTACTGTTTCCATAAGTACCAACACCACAGACAGTATATAGTATATGTAACCCCTAGATGGCGCTATCCCAGGGGCTACTACCCCTGCCTGATTTGCCACTAACAGGTTGAGGGGCCTGGATCCAATGGCGGGTGCCTCCACCCAGAGGTCAGGGTTTACAATAGTTAAACTAACTTGGTCACAGCCCTCTGGGACACTGCAACCCCCCTTTCTTCCCACTAGTGGCCCACACAATACATCAGAATTACCTTTACAGTATACACTTACCCCCAGGACTGGTTCCGCACTGGGACCTCCTGTGAAATAAGATACAGTGCAACAATCACAGTACAGTACTTTAACATAGACAAATACCTCAGGCAGTATAACTTTGCTGAAACAAGCAGCTCTGATTTATTTAGGGGATATAACAAGGACAGGGGAAATCAGGTTAATTAGCTTATCACTCTACTCATCTATTTATGGCTCTGTGCACAGGCCCATCCCTATCAGTTACTGTCCCTGGGTACCCAAGCCCAGTGGCTAGTCCAAACCGTGGCAGCTGGTAGGGGCCCTTTCACAGAGAAAAGGAGAATTAAACAGTCAGCAGTACAGTAATTCCATTTGGATTTAATGTGGCAATTCAACAGGGAGTCGACCCTGAATTAGTACTCACGACCTCCAAATAAGATAGGGTCCTTCAATGTCAGCAGGGCTCACTTGAGGTACACAAACCTCTTCACACATTTATATAAAAGAAAGCACTATACCAGGCAGGCTGCATCTGTATCCCGATCGCAATTACTGCACAATACCCGGAGAACACACAGCAGATTCAGTTCCTGACAGACCGAGTGCATTTTCAGCAATTCCTCCAGTCTTCTACAGGGTGAGCCTGGTTTCTACTCTTCAGATATCCTTTGATTCTCTTCACAGGACGGATTCAGTCCTAACAAGCTGTTACACAAGCTGCAGACCGAACTCTGGGCCTTAACACGTTTTTGACTAAAACTGCACACTGAAAAGCACAGGGCTCCTTCCTTCTTCACTGCCAAAGCTCAACTGAAACTCCAACCGACAAAACGGGCACTTCCTTTGAGTTCCTCCCAGTTCTTGACTGGATTGGCTGTCACTCACAATAGACTGCTGCTGTTGGTCCAAAAAGGCACTGAAGTCTAAACTACATCCCAGAGTCACTGCCCATACAATCCTCTTGTGGCTGGCTCAGATTATGAGTCCAAGTTCTGATTCGTCCAAGGTACCATTTTAGAGCTAGCTTACCCACACTGATTGGTCCAGTTCAGCAGTTCAAAACTAGAATGGGGAACTAGGCAGACACTGTTCTGACTGCAAAAGAAAGCAGGTTAGACAAACTGTAATTTCATTATTACTGTAAATGATTTCTGGCAAACAGTTACATCTTTCAGATAGGTTCCCTTGCACTCCTAGTGACTGCAAAAATGGAGTGAATTGGCAGCAGCTTGAGTGGTACTCAATCAAAGAAACACACAGTCCCCATACAACTAATTATGTCTGCAAGCAGACAGCTCTTAAAGAGACAGTACCAGAGGTTCTAAAACACTCACTGATAAATGGCTTAAACGCCAAACACCATTCAGGCTTGAGCATTCAAGCAAGCTCCTGAAAGTTTTTTGGGAACCCCATTTGCAGGGGGGTTATATATAACAACAACAAATCTGATTTATTTAGGGACAGTAACACGGAGGGGAAATCAGGTTAATTGGTGGCATTAAATCACAGTACTGTGCACACATACAGGGTCTGAAAAGTCACACTCTGGGTACCCAGGTTGGGGGGGGGGCTAACCAGGTCCATTGCCCGGGGTTGGCCGGCAGGTGCAGATGGATAAGGCCCTGTGGAAGAAAATATATGTACAACACCCAATTGTAATCTGGAGCCAGATGGCTCAGTCCATGATGCAGTGAAACAAGAAGAATTAGATGACACACTTGTGACTGAAAACAGGCTGCAGAGGAATACTCTGATTTGTACTCACAATACCCAAGCTGAGAACCGGATGGTGGATGTTCTCTGGATTGTCAGAAACAAGAGGGCATGGAGACAAGGTCCTTGTGACTGGACCCCACTGCAGTTTATAGCAAATGGATTTAGTCCGAGACAAGCTGTGGTTTGCTACCAGCTTCAACACACAGCACACAGCACAGGGGATTGGAAATAGCAATTCCCCACAAGCAGTACGCACATTCATATGTAAAAAGGAAAGTACTATACCAGGCAGGCTGTTCCTCAGTCCAATCCTAATTACTGCAAAATGCCAGAGCACACAGCAGCTTCAGTTCCTAACAGACCGAGCGCGATTCAGCAATTTCTCCAGTCTTCTACAGGATGAGCCTGGTTTCCACACTTTTAGTGCTTCTTTCTCCTCACAACTCGGATTCAGTCCAAACTGGCACTCACAAAGGCTACAGACCGAAACTCAGGGCCTCACACGCACCTCCCGCATGAAACTATACACCGCAGAAGCACAAAGTTCCTTCTCTCTTCACTTCCACAACTGATTTGATCTTTCCAGTCACAGAGCAGGGCATTTCCTTTAACTCCACACTATTCTGTTGGCTGATTCAGCTGTCACTCACAATAAGACTCCCTCTATTGGTAGAAAAAGGTGCCAAGGTCAAAACTACATTTCCCAGAGTCACTGCCCGTACAATCCCCTTGTGGCTGGCTCAAATTAAGAGTCCAAGTTCTGATTCATTCACAGGCTCCATTTTAGAGCTCCCTTAACCCAACTGGCCCAGCACAGCAGTTTAGGTCCAAAATGGAGAGGTAACACACAGAGTCCCAGCTGCAATAAAAGCAGATTAGACAAACTAAGATTTTGCTAATGCTTTAAATGATTACAGGCAAACAGTTACAGCTTTTAGATGGGCTCCCTTTGCACCTTCAGCAACCGCAAAAATCGAGCGATTACTCTGCAGCTTGGGCAGGATTCGAGCATTAAATACACAGTCCCCCCATACAAACTAATTAAGTCTGCAAGCAGACAGCTCTTAAAGAGACAGTACATGGAGGCTCAAATAGCACTCACTTGCAACCACAGTTAAACAGCTCAGACGCTGAACACCACCCAGGCTTGGAGCATTCAGGCAAGCTCCTGGAAGACTTTTGGGAACCCCCATTTGCAGGGGGGGTTACACCCTTCCTGGCCAGGAAAACTTGGCGTCCGCGTCAAGTAAGTACCACCATAAGTTTTAATACAACTATATACATTTACATCAGTATCATATTAGGCTTATACATGTAATTATCAGTCAACATATCACCTTAACAGAAACACATTTCTGAAACTTTTCAGTACATCACTTTTTCACAGTATTATACACACATTGTACCATAACTCAGGTTATTACCTCCTGCACATGAAACCTGAAGAGAGGGGGCCCTTCCCTATCAGCTACCTTGGGGCTGGATGGGGCAGGGGCACCATAACTAGAGGGCAACACAAGTAACTTGGAGTTAGCACTGTTGTTCAGTTTGGGCAATGAGCTCAGAGACACATACACTCCTTTATGAACAACATTGAGAGGCAAGTCCACAGGACTCCCAGGGGAATCATAACTGAGGTGCACCACAGGCTTTATAGCTCAATCAGTCTTTCTAAGGGGAACTGTTACAGTCTCTGCACTCTGAGCCTCATTTTCAGCATGGTCCTCACTTGTCAGGGGAGTCTTCATTTGGGGTAGAGAGGCTAGAACATGGGGCACTTTCAGCTCCAGGAATTACAATCTCTGAGTCCACAACACTTGTCTCACATGGAGAGCTTTCAGACACTAGCAGCAGTGGACCATCATGGCACTCAAAATACTCTTCTTGTTCTGGTATATCACCAGTCTGTTCTAGTCCATCATTTTCCTCCTCTGAAAGCTCAATCAGTTCAACCATACACAATGATTCCATATCATCTGCCTTGATGCTTTGCACTTCACTTTCTGGGAGCATTGGCTCCAAGGACAAAGCTAGGGGCTTAGACAGCCCAGAAGGCCCAGCTTCATCTCCAGGATTGACTAGGGGATTGCTCCGAAACAACTGACTCAGTTCATAAGAAGGGTAGTATTCAAAGCCACACTCACTTTCCTCTGACATGGACTGACAGTCATGTTCAACTGGGACTTGTGGAGGGGAACACTTTAACTCAGCTTCTGTAGGTGCAGATTTTCTTGATTTTTTCTTAGCAGCAGCTCTAGTCACTGGTCCAGAGTAAATTATTTCTATGCATTGTTTGAGAGGCAATATAGTGCAGTGGTTTAAGGCTCTGAGCTGCAAATCTGGTGACATCTAGCAGACCAGACCTGGGCTTGAATCCCACAGCTTCCACTTGCATACTGTGTGACCCTGAGCAAGTCACTTAACTTCCCTGCGCTCCCAGGTCGCACCCGTAAAAAGCTTTCAGCTTAGTGTGCTACTCCTGGTTAAACAACTAAAAAAAAATTAGTATCTTTTGAATTATTTTTAGGCCTTACTTTGTACACAGGCAGGTCATCTGGTTTGCCCACTACAATGTGAGGGAGATGGTACCATCTGTCAGCAATCTTATGCTTGCCATGCAGTCCCAGATTTCTTAGCAATACCCGGTCTCCCTCCTGGAGTTCCTGTGCTTTCACCTTTTTACCATACCTTTCTTTGTTAGCCAGATTTCTTTTGGCAGCCATGGTTTGAGCCAGTTGGTACGCATGATTTAGCTGGGCCTTTAACTTTTGCACATACTCTAAATAGTTGTCAGCTCAAACCCCATCAGGAGAAACTCCAAAACATACATCTACCGACAGTCGAGCTTCTCTTTCAAACATCAGGCGGTAGGGGGAGAACCCAGTGGCATCACTTTTGGTGCAGCTGTAGGAATGTACCAGGGTGTTAATTTGTTGGTTCTATCTAGGCTTGTCCTTTGGGTGGAGGGTGCCTTGCATATCTAGCAAAGTGTGGTTGAAACATTCAGACTGTGGGTCCCCCTTGGGGTGGTAAGGGGTGGTTCTGGACTTTTGCACTCCCCACAGAGAAAGCATCTCTTTGATCAGACGACTCTCAAAGTCTCTCCCTTGATCAGAATGGATTCTTTGTGGAGCCCCATAGTGAACAAAAAAGTTTTCTACAAGTACTTTTGCCACAGTGGATAACTTCTGGTCCTTGGTGGGGAAAGCTTGGGCATATCTCGTAAAATGGTCAGTGACCACCAGCACATTACTAATATTTCTTTGATCTGACTCCAAACTCAGAAAATCAATGCAGACCAGCTCCATGGGTGCACTGGTGGTGATGTTAACAAGGGGGGCAGCCCTCTGGGGCAAAGCTTTCCTCTGTAAGCAGCGACTACAAGTTTGAATGTGTTGCTCAACATCAGCCCCCATCTTAGGCCAATAGAATCTGGATCTCACCAAGTCAAGTGTTCTGTCTATACCAAGGTGCCCCATGTGGTTGTGTAAGGACCTCAGTACTGAGTCTCGAAAGGCAGTGGGCAGCACTAGTTGTTGTTTATCTATTTGTCCCCCTCTGTCTACTGTTTCTCTGTATAACAGTCTATTGATCGGTTTCAACTTAGGACCTTCCTTGTATAACAATGCAGTTCTCAAATCAGTGGAGCATAATTTGGACACATCTTTCCCTGCATAGAGGGCTTCTAAAGCTGATTTGATCATGGGATCTCGGGATTGAGCCCGCTGAATACTGTCATTGTCCAGCTGAGGCAGTGCACCAATGTCTATTGCAGAAAAGTGGCAATAAGCAGCAGGTACTGTATGCAATTCTCAGAGGGTCCCAAACAATCCACCATACAGTCCACTGTGTCCATGGACATTTGTTCCTCCCTGTCAAACTTCTGGCGGAGTGCTCAAATATTAGGTTCTGACAGTCTTACCCAGTCATTCCGGGGAACAGGCCTTCGGGAGAGAGCATCAGCATCTATGTGGTTCAGGCCTGCTCTGTATTCAACAGCATAGTCGTATGTAGATAATGCAGAAAGCCACCTATGGCCAGTGGCATCCAACTTAGCTGAAGTCTGCACATAGGTCAAAAGATTATTGTCAGTTTTTACTAGTATCTTAACCCCATACAAGTACTCGTGGAACTGGTCAACAATAGCCCACTTCAAAGCTAGGAAATCTAACTTATGTACAGGATAGTTCTTTTTGGATGGGGTCAGGCTTCTACTGTCAAAGGCCACTGGTCTCAGGCCATTCTCATGCTCTTGGTACAATACTGCCCCCAAACCTTGCAGGATAGCATCAGTGTGCAAGCCATAGGACTTCGCTGGATCTGCATAGGCAAGGACAGGAGCATAGGTAAGTTTATATATAATCTCATGAAAAGCAGCTTCATACTCAGGTGTCCATCTGGCTCCAAATACTTAATTGGGATGGACATACACTCTCTCAGGCTCAGAAGAAACTGACCTCTTGTATTTTTTGTGGGTAGGAGGGTAACCTTGAGTAAGATTAGGTAAAGGACGGATCACTCTTGAATAGTTCTTGTTGAAACGGCGATAGTAGCCACAGAATTCCAGGAACCTTTGCAGTTCTTTTAGATTGTGGGGTTGTGGCCAGGTGGTCAAGGCCTCAACTTTACTTGGCTAGGCCTCTATTCCCTCGGTGGATACTATGTGTCCCACATACTTTACAGAGGTTTGGAAGAACTGACATTTTTCCATGGATAGTTTAAGGCCAAAGTCTTCCAGTCGGTCCAACATCTTGAATAATCTGCTCTCATGTTCCTCCAGTGAGCTGCCAAACACAATAACATCATCTAGGTATACCAGGCACTCTCATAAGTTCATGTCCCCCACTGCAAGCTCCATCGATCATTGAAAAGTGGCTGGGGTGCCTGAAATCCCTTGAGGTATCCTCATGAATTCATAGAAGCCAAGCAGACAGATAAATGCTGTCTTCTCATGGTCTTCTGGGGCCATCGGGATCTGGTAGTACCCACTGCAGAGATCCAGCACAGAGAACCACTTGCTACCGTTCAGGTAGTCCAAAGCATCCTGAATGCAGGGCATTGTATACTGATCAGGGATAGTCCGCCGGTTTAAAGTACGATAATCCACGCACATCCTTACTGTCCCATTCTTTTTCTCACTACCACGATGGGGAAGCATAGGAGCTTCTGAATTCTTGTATTACACCAGCAGCTAGCATCTCTTGCAGATGCCATCTCACAACATCTATGTCAGCAGGGGCCAGGCATCGAGACCTCTCATGAAATGGCCTTTCGTCATGCAGCCGGATGTGGTGCTCAGCTCCTTGCACACATCCTACATACCATTCCTTTAAAGAAAACACCTGGTCTCTCTGGGCAAGCTTTCTACTGATTCTCATCTTCCATTCAGCTGGCAACGGGGAGTCCCCAAAATCAAACAAGTCGGGCATCACTCTGTCATTCTCCCCCGAACCCTTGTTACTGGTTAGTACTGCAGTATCTGCACAATGTACATTAGTCAAGGTGCAACCTCTATTTACTCGAATCTCTCTATCAGACACATTATGAACTTGAACCATTACCCTTCTGGCATAAGCATGGGCTATGGCAGGCAAAATACTTGGCTTGACCAGCAGTCCTTCTGGCAATTTCCCATCGCCTGGTGCATCCAGCATGAGGATTTTTTTCTTGACATCCTTTCTGATACGGACTTCCCCCTGTAAGGTACACTGGGCATTTGGCGCCAGAATCAGAGACTCAGGTTCCTTCTTCCAGACAATTCCAACTGGTTCCTCTGGGTCCATTTTTTCAGCATCTCTCTGTGCCTCATAGGCCTTCTTGATCAAGGCCGGGATTCTCAAAGCTCTACCAGTCCTTGACTCTTGTTTCTCATAACACAACTGCACCAACCATCCAAACATATGCGCATTTGTCCCAATTAGTAGAGGAATTCCATCATACGGTCCAGTAGGGGGCACACTAAGGCCAGGATCTCTACTTGCTCTGCTACTCCAGCCATGGAGGTAGGGAAAGAGAGCCAAACTCAGATATACCCAGAGTAGGGGTAGGCCTTCTCACTTAACCCACATACATGCAGTCCTTCCAATGGTTGTTAGGGTACATCTGACAAATGCTTCTGATACCAATCCTGAAACATAATTGTCACTTGGGAGCCACTGTCCAACACAGCTCTGGTGGGCACACCATTCACTTTTACTGTAGCTTCCATTGAAGGGCCCACTATTCTGGACCAGTCTGGAGCGGTGGTAGCAAGGGCCTGGGTAGATGATCTAGCCACATAAGGACGTGAGTTAGCATTTTTGGGACCTTCACTGCAGTCATTTCGTGCACCTCTTAACCACTGTTTTGTGCTCCAAAGCTCTCCTTGTAGCCGGCTCACCACTCTCTCTCTAAGCCTTTCTGAAACCGGCATTCCCTCTTCATGTGCCCATCCTTCCCACAATTATGGCAAAATATGTCTGCTGAAGTTTGGGGCGACCAAGGCATCACATTGGGGGCTGCAGCATTGATACTATCAATAGAAAACCTTGGTGCCACCTCAGCTGGCGGTGGGTTGGACATTTGGAGACATCCCTTCAGTTCCCTCACTTCCACAGTCAAGGCATCAAGTTTCGAACTGTCGTCAACATGAGGTGCCTGGGTAGGCACCCCCAACCCCATAGCAGAAGCAGTCGGGCAAGTGTCAGTGCCCATACTGGTAGGAGCAGCCTTCATGATGAGACTGTCTGTTACTTTCCTAATCTCCCTCAGCAGTTCATCCCATGGCAGAACATCGGTAGCCATCCCTCTCTGTCTGGGCCCCCCTTGGCTGACATTTGGGTCTCTGGTTCTGTCATGTGATTTTGGTGATTCCAGACCATCAGCATCTGACCACGCACCTGGAGCAGGGGATGTAGCAGCTACAACTGTACAGAGCTCTGAAAAAGCTTCCTCCTCCTCAACTTCTCATGCCTCCTTCATCGACACATGGAAAGGCAAGGGACTAGATTTCCTTTGATGCAGTTGCAATTTGAGGAACACCCAGCTAGAGTGCCGGGCAGAGCAGAGTATATGATCCAGTCTTACCCAGTCCACTTCACTAGAGGTCCAACCCCCCTTTCGAAAAATGGTTTGCAAGATTCCCTCTAATTGATCCATATAGGCAGATGACAATTCCCCTGACTGTTGTCTAACATCTTTAAGCTTCCATTTCAAGGCCTCAACACTAGTGGTGCCCCCAAATACATTTTCAAGGGCAATTAGGTACTCTTGGGCTTTGGCATCAGGGTCAGAGACCTTCAGGGAGCGAAAAGTACATTGGACGGGTCCCTGGAGGCTCTCCCCCAGGCGAGCCCTTTTTTCCGCCTCGGAGCATTGCCAGTCTTGTTCCACAAGGGTAGCAGAGTCTATCCAGGTTTCCAGATCGACCTCCCTATTTGGAGTGGGACAGATGCCAGAGAATACTTTGAGCTTGCAATAAGAGTCATGACTAACGGCAGGTACAAACATAGGGGCTAGCACTGGCACAGAAAGAGGGTCAATAATGGGTGCTGGAAGGGGAGAGGGTGTTGGGGGAGGAACGCCCACTGGTGGCAATAATAGTTTCTTTAAATCCTCCACAGTTTTCCCCTCCTCCAGCAACAATTTAGCAAATGTCTCCTCAAAAGTTTCAGACAGTGGGGGGGCTCATTCCCCGGTCTCTACTGTCCTTAGTTATCACTCTTTAGGCAGTGAGGGCTCCCTCTGGGGTAATAGTCTGTGGCACTTTGGAGCTATCTATGGGGTCCTTATACTCTACTAGTGCCATGAAAGTGTGGGTGAGCAAATCAGCATGTCGACCCACCACCACAGGGTTTTGTAAACATTCCACCTTGGAAAGTACTCCCTGTATAGTGTCTGTATTGATACCCAGGGGGATGTCCAGGATAAGCATAGCATTTTGGGGGTCGATCTCCTCCCCAGTACACCACTCCACCAACTGGTGCACAGCCACTTCTGTCGGGGTACCCATTTATTTTTTTTAACAGTGGTTCGTAAATGTGACCACTAGAGGACACAAAATCCCAGTAGTGAGCCTCCAAGATGTAACCCCCAGGTGGCGCTATCCCAAGGGCTACTACCCCCTGTTTGACTATAGACAGGTTGAGGGGGCCCTAGGTCCTGTGGCGGGTGCCTCCACCCAGAGGTCAGGGTTTGTAGTGGTTAGACTTACTTGGTCACAGCCCTCTGGGACACCGAGACCCCCTTTTATCCCCTCTAGTGGCTCACACAGTACACAGGAGTTACAGCCCCAAAACCCCACGAATACACACTGTTCACTCATAAAGCACCACTTACCCTCGAGACTGATTCTGCAGCATGTCTCTGAGGACTCCCTGCAAAATAAGGTTAAACAACATACACAGCGAAATACAATACTGTTTCCATAAGTACCAACACCACAGACAGTATATAGTATAACAACAACAAATCTGATTTATTTAGGGGGCAGTAACACAGGAGGGGGAAATCAGGTTAATTGGTGGCATTAAATCACAGTACTGTGCACACATACAGGGTCTGAAAAGTCACACTCTGGGTACCCAGGTTGGGGGAGCTAACCAGGTCTTTTTGCCTGGGGTTGAATGGCAGGTGCAGATGGATAAGGCCCTGTAGAAGAAAATACTGTATAGCAGCTTATATTGGCGCCCTCTTTATTTAGCGCGGAGTGGGATGCAGTACTATTTAGCGCCCTGTTAAATTAGCGCATCAGCTTCATGTCCAATTACATCATTATGCTCCCTGTAATATTAGCGATCAGCTTATTTTAGCGCTTTTGTCAGTTAAGCTAATATAGCGAAAATAAACTGAAAGCTAATATTTCCTGCTATACAGTATATGCACAACACCCAATTGTAATCCGGAGCCAGATGGCTCAGTCCATGAAACAGTGAAACAACAAGAATTAGATGATACACTTGTGATTGAAAACAGGCTGCAGGGGAATACCCTGATTTGTACTCACAATACCCAAGCTGAGAACCAGATGGTGGATGTTCTCTGGATTGTCAGAAACAACAGGACATGGAGACAAGGTCCTTGTGACTGGACCCCGCTGCAGTTTATAGCAAACGGATTTAGTCTGAGACAAGCTGGGGTTTGCTTCTAGCTTCAACACACAGCACACAGCACAGGGGATTGGAAATAGCGATTCCCCAGAAGTACTGCGCACATTCATATGTAAACGGAAAGTACTATACCAGGCAGGCTACTCCTCTATCCCAATCGCAATTACTGCAAAATACCCGGGAGCACACACAGCAGCTTCAGTTCCTGACAGACCGAGTGCGATTCAGCAATTTCTTCAGTCTTCTACAGGGTGAGCCTGGTTTCCACACTTCTAGTGCTTCTTTCTCCTCACAACTTGGATTCAGTCCAAACTGGCACTCACAAAGGCTGCAGACCGAAACTCAGGGCCTCACATGCGCTTCCCGTGTGAAACTATACACTGCAGAAGCACACAGTTCCCTCTCTCTTCACTTCCACAACTGTTCTGATCTTTCCAGTCACAGAGCAGGGCTTTTCCTTTAGCTCCACACTATTCTGTTGGCTGATTCAGCTGTCACTCACAATAAGACTCCCTCTGTTGGTAGAAAAAGGTGCCGAGGTCAAAACTACATTTTCCAGAGTCACTGCCCGTACAATCCCCTTGTGGCTGGCTCAGATTAAGAGTCTAAGTTCTGATTCGTCCACAGGCTCCATTTTAGGGATCCCTTTACCCAATTAGCCCAGCACAGCAGTTTAGGTCCAAAATGGAGAGGTAACACACACAGAGTCCCAGCTGCAATAAAAGCAGGTTAGACAAACTACAATTTTGCTAATGCTTTAAATGATTACAGGCTAACAGTTACAGCTTTCAGATGGGCTCCCTTTGCACCTTCAGCACCTGCAAAATCGAGCGATTACTCTGCAGCTCAGGTGGGATTCGAGCATTAAATACACAGTCCCCCCATGCAAACTAAGTAAGTCTGCAAGCAGACAGCTCTTAAAGAGACAGTACATAGAGGCTCAAGTAGCACTCACTTGGAACCACATTTAAACAGCTCAGACGCCGAACACCACCCAGGCTTGGAGCATTCAGGCAAGCTCCTGGAAGACTTTTGGGAACCCGCATTTGCAGGGGGGTTACATCAGAAACTATAGGAGGGGACAGTAGGACATGGACCGGGAGGTACTGTATACCTGGCAAAGCAGTGGGAGGCAGGAAAGAGGTTCAGCACAGCAAAGCACAATCAGAAGAGAAAAAGGCAAAGGAGGTGAAGAAGGGGGCAAGACCTTTTTTAGATATGTGAGCAAGAAGAGGAAGACAAGAGGAGGGATAGTGAGAATCAGAAGGCAGGGGGAGAGGAACTGTGCAGAGGAGAAGGCTGAAATTGTAAATGATTACTTCTGCTCGGTCTTCACAGTAGGGTGGGGGGAAGACCAGTATGTAGTAGAAAGTTCCAGGGGGAGGGTATGACTTGGCCACCATTCTGTTGTCCACTTAACTATTTCCACTCCTAGGGTCCCCTTTTAAAATTTGTATCTACCTGTCTCAGAACTGCTCCTGCCACCAATGCAACCTAATGGATTCAATGGGTTAGCCTCTGAGGAACAAAAACATACCTTTTTTATCCAGATTGGTCCAGCCATTGTCGAATCACATTGAGGACTTTGTTCCTGTCAGGAAGGGTGAACTACACTTTGGTGCCATGGTAACTGTAGTTCCCAGCAACTCTGACTCTACAATGGAAGAAATCAAAAGCATGACTGAGCATCACATACAAAAAAAAGATAATCTAGAAATATCTACTCAGAGAATAAATGCAGACATAGTGGCTCTGAGCAACTGGACCAATGTTGCTGAACAAATAGTGGAAGACTCTACCAGCAGGCTGATGTCACACATGAGAGAGCAGCATCAGGTCATTAGACTATTATGGAACAAAATCGGAAACCTCAAAAACAGAAGTCAGAGAAACAACCTCCAATTTGTGGGCTTTCTTGAGGGTACTGAGAGCAAGAATACCAATCTCTTTCTACAATAAGCCCTTGCAGAATTATTTGCCCACAACTGCCCTCCCAATGTTGAAATCGACCAATCCACTGATCTCTCCCCCACCCCAACTCCACCCAAATGGGGCCAGGCCCCTTGAGAGGAATTCTGGACCCCCAGGAAAAGTTCAGACTTTGGGGCCCTTATACAGCTGTGTATAGTAGCATGCCGAGCAGCCTGGGCCCCTCTTTGGTGCTGGGCCTTGGGAATTATCCCCTGCTCTCTCATCCTTTCAAGGGCCCTGAATGGGGTGAATGTCCCAGACTAATGCTGGCACAATTTCTTCGATTTACAAACAAAGAGCGAATTATGGGCTGGGAGCGACAGAATGGAGCCCTCACATGGCATGGACACTGCATCAAAATGTTCCCAGATTTCTCCTTGGAACTCTCTTACAGGAAGTGGGCCTACACTCCTGCCTGCAGGGCCCTAATGTACCTAGAATCCTGTACAGTCTGCGTTACCCTACTGGCCTCCGCATTACCCGCAATGGCATATCTCAACAGTTCGAGGCCCGTGAGGCAGCAGAGGCCTACATTCAAAAACACTGGCCCAACATAGATGCTTCCCAAGGTCTGGGGAGATCAACCCCTCCAAACAAACATGGACACAACCCCCATCACAGAAAAGGCTGCCCAGCCCAACTGGTGCTATGGCCCTCAGTTGCCAACACCCACGGAGGACCTGGATCCCTAATTTATGGCCTCCAGTCCCAGAAGAAGAAACAAAAAGTCCAAGGAAACAAAAAGAACCCATCCCAAGGCTCCGAAGCTGCAGTCAAAGCCGTAGCGAGGAATTCCAGTTTTCCTCAGCTACACACTCCCCCGTGATAGGGGCTAACATATTTGTCCCACTGCTTACCGTACCCCTGGAAGATGGCTTAAAACAACCCTCAATCCAGCAGAAGCTTTCCATTGATGCAGTGGTGAGGCCCAAGTCCTGCACAGAAATAGTCAGCCTTGTCACCGCCATTACTAGCCTTCCTGTGAGCAAATCCTCTGTCCCAGACAAACTATGTAATTTGTACTCTGGTACATATAGGACAAATGTTCTGAATTCTTGTCATGACCTCAGCTTGTATATCCTGTCAGGGACTGCAAACAATTAAGGACTTAGGTGTCATAAGGCAGCGACACTTACTATATCTTTTGTCATGTATGTATATATGTATAAATGAGGAATGTTCAGTGCAGAAGCCCGCATTCCCCTTTTAAATGGTGGGTCACTAAATGCAGAGGCAAGGGGTATTAACTGCAGTATGACTAGGTGGGGGTGGAAGGTGATAGTGCTGAGATCTAAGCCCAGGGATGTTGTTATAGTCGAGACCCACAAATGTAAATCTCAGGTACAAGCTCTCTCCAAGTTATTGTGTTAGCTAAAAGGGACCTTTGGGGATGGGGACAGCAGATTCCAACCTGTAGGATCATTTTCTCCCTGATGATACATAGTCCTAAGGATGCAGGGTTGGGTGCCCACAGCCATTTCCTGAGTGGCAACATGTCCACCATTTTATCAAAAGGTCTCAGTACAGTACATGGCGCGCATGTTCGCAAGGCCACCCTGCCATGATCCGTCAGAACTTACCACAGGACGCCCATCCACTCTGCTTACAATGGGATGGAAAGGTGAAGCAAGACTTTGTAAAAGAGACCATGGGCCCACTAAGCACAAGGAATAGAGCGAGACCAAAATTGGCTCGGCTTGACAAGGTCCACTAAAGGGGACCTTGCCCCTTTCTCCACTGGCACATATGGGCTCAGCACCCCCTGCCACACACAGCAGCACTGCTTCTGTTAGCACAAGACAAAATAGTTCAAAATAACAAAGACATAATTACCAACGAGAGACCCAATACCAATTACGCCCCCCAGACCTTTGTGCCAAAGCAGTGTATGCTTTTCTTGACTGGGTACGAGTTAGTTATCTCTGGGGGCATGGAGACAGAGGTGTCTGGAAGACTCCTCAGCAAAGCTACCCACCACTGGAACACCAACCATTTTAGGTAGCTGGATTGTTCCAGCAGACTACATATGTGCTGAGCTACTATTACTAGATCCAACAATACTGAGGGGAAGGGCCTTTTTTTAGTCCGGATCCCCCTCCGCTCCCCAAAGGGAGCTCAGTCCATGCCCTCATGCCACCCTCCCATGCCCAGGCTTATCCTCCTGGGCAGTGCCACTGGGTGGACACCCCTTCCCATGGTCACCAGTAGCTTGCCTTGACTTACCCCCAAGGGTGGAGCCACAGGAGCAGGACCCCCCGGCGGACACTTATGACAGCGGGTACAGCAGCAGAACAGGGCATCATGCCAGGGGGACCAGTAATTTTTTTGTTTTTGTGGCAATCTGGGGGCAGAGTCGTGCAATGATAACCAGCATCCTTCTCGCCCCCTGACATTATGGTGCTGGCACGGAGGTACCCCCAGCCTCCTCCAGAGGTCCGTAATGTGCCGTACACTCTTCCCCCCTTCCCCCGGAGATGGAGAGCAGTCCCTAGGATGCTCAATTCTTCTCTCCCCCCCCCCCGGCCAGATTTCTGACTTCCTGGGTCTGTTCCTGAACCCAGGTAGTCAGTGTCACAAGCAGAAATCTGACCACTGAGCTGGCGGACCAGCCCTGAGGGGAAGGAGCTTTTACCTCTCCTATGCTCCATTTCTTGGGAGGGAGAGGGAGGGAGCTCTCCCAGCCTAAGTACTGAGCTTGGAAAAGTCAGCTTTCACCTTGTCTGGGGAAGTAGTGCTACTTTGCACAGAATGACTTTAGGTAACCACCCAAGGGCAGCAAGTTACAAAGTGGTCATACACAGACAGCACTGGTGGCCTCTCCACTGCCACCCATGCACCCTCCCACTACCCTGATGCCTGGTTTCAGCTCTTACCACAAAAGGCAATGTTTGCACAAAGAGGAAAAAAAATCAGTCCTCATTAGGAAGAGAGTTAATACCCTTTACTTCCCCCACAAGTTGGCTCAAGAGGCCCTCCCCCCAAGCATGGCAGGGCCCTATGAGTTGTTCTTCAGAGTCTCAATTAAATTATGCAGATACTGGATACAAGAGTGGCAGGTAGCCATATTCTCTGAGGCACTATGTAGGTCATACTAGGAGTCATACTAGGAAATATAGATGTACAGAAGGCCAAAGCCCATAAATATACATCTCCTGCTGTAGCAGGCATTAATCCCTATTTTCAACATTCAACAAATACCTATCAAGATTTGATTTGAATAGGCTATAGGGATCAACTTCAACAATATCTTTAGGTAAAGAATTCCATGATGAAATAATCCGTTGAGTAAAAAAGTTCCTTCTCAGCTGAGTTTTTGGATATGTAAAACCAAGTTGGTAACTATGATTTCTCAAAGAGAAGAACCTTTGATGTGGAATAAAATCTAAATCTGCAAACAATATAGGGTCCCTTATAATTTTAAACATTAGTAAGAGATCTCTTCTCCTTCTCCTAAGCTCCAAGGAATAAAGATTTAAGGAAAGTAATCTTTTATCATAATCTACCCTATGAAGGCCCTGAACCATCTTAGTAGCCCTCCTCTGAACCCCCTCCACTCTCCTTACATCTCCACGTAAGAAGGGGCTCCATAAAGGAGAGCAATAATCCAGAATAGGTCGTACATAGGCCCTATATAAGGGGATTATACAGTTCCTATCTCTGGAAGTAATTGAGTGTCTGATACAGCCAATAAGTCTATTAGACTTTTTAATTAGTTCAGTACAATGGTTACTAAATTTTAAATTTTTTGAGATCAAAACACCAAGATCCTTCTCGTGTTCCACAGACTGTAGTTGATAACCATTTAGAGAGTAATTAAAGCATTGGTTATTATCTCCCAAATGCACAACCACACTCTTTTCCAGATTAAAGAACATTCCATTTGAGATTGCCCAAGATTCCACTAATAAGAGATCTCTACAAAGGTCAGAATATCCCTTCTTTGTACTGATGTCCAATGCAATTTTAGTATCATCAGCAAACTTAACTGAGAACCCCTTAATGTCCTTGTTTAAATCAGATACAAAAATTGAAAATAATAATGGGCCCAATACTGAGCCCTGAGGGACCCCACTAGTAACTCTACCTTTATCAGAAACATATCCCTTAATCCTAACAGTTTGTTCTCTATTCATCAACCAATCCTGAACCCAATTTACAATAAAACCATTTATCCCCAGGTTACTAATTTTTTTAATAAGGTTTACATGCGGAACCTTATCAAAAGCTTTACAAAGATAAAAAAAAAATAATATCCACTGCTTTTTTTCCTCTAAAAGTTTACTAGGTTTCTCATAGAAACAGAGATTAGCCGTGAGGCATGATCTCTGGGTCCTAAAGCCATGTTGTGTATCATCAACAAAACCTTTGGTTTTTAAATCAGATATAAGTATGTCCTTTACAATAGATTCCATAATTTTATCCAAAATGCTGGTCAGACTGATTGGTCGATAGTTTGTCATGCTACCACGATCGCCCTTTTTAAAAATAGGGACAACTAAAGCTTGCTTCCGATCAGCTGGGACCTCCCCCATATGTAAGGATCTATTGTAAAGGACAAATAGTGGTTCAACTAGCCACCATCCTATAGCCTTTAGGACCCTTGGATGCAATAAATCCAGTCCAGGTGTAGTATTTATATTAATCTGGTTTAATTTACTACATATCTGATCCCTAGTTATTATAATTTCCTCATTAGAATCAATATCCTGTAAAGAATTAATATCTTTATCGGAAAACACGGAACAGAAGAATCTATTAAACTCATTAACTATATCAACAGGATTACTCAAAACATTATTTGAAATTTTAATTGGACCAACTATACTGGAGTCCTTCTTTTTATTATTATAGGTGTAGGAGAATGGTGAAGTCTACTATGTCTGATCCTCAACACCTAGCACTTGGGCATCGGTGATGCCAGTGTATTTAGTTCTGAGGATTTACAATTTAAATGTGTATATGATGTGGGAAGGATTAGAGGAATTACAGGGTGGGAGGGGTGGAGGGTGACTAGGAAGTTAGGTTAGCCCACCCGTCATCAGGGCATGGAGTCCCGATTTCATTGTCCTATCTTTTGTGGGTTGTGCCTGCCCCATGCCCTTTCCTTTCTAATTATTTTAAATCCATGGGGGACCTCGGGGAAGGGACGGTGAATTTTCCCTTGTGGTGCCCTAATGACAGGTGCATTCTGACAGGTGCCCTGAAGGCCGGAAGGGGTTAGGGGCATTGTTTTAATTTACAATATAGTAATATAGTAACATATCCCAGCATATTTCTGGGGAAAAAATATTGTCTGCCATTATTTGGGTAACATTGTATCCCCCCAATCATTCCTTCCATATGGCCTAAGGGGACACCCACTCCCAGGTTTCATACACACACTGTTGTATTCCTCCTAACCCAACAATATGGCTGACATGCATGTCATTTCATGGAATATCAGGGGTGTAAATTCACAGGTGAAAAGGAAGAAGGTGATCAGACACCTAAATTAATTGTGAGCCCAGGTGGCCTATTTCCATGAGACCAAGTTGACTCACAAGGAAGTGGAAAAACTTAAGAGGGATGGGCTGGGATCGAGGTCCATAGTACCTCCAATTCAAAGAAATGAGGGGTCTCCATTCTGCTTCATAGGAACCTTCCCTGGGGACCAGGATGTTTACTCTCAGACAAAGAGGGGCACTGGATATTAGCTAATGTGACCACACCCCAACGGCCTCTGGTACTACTTAATAACTACTGTATGCTCCAAATGAAGATAGCCCAATGTTTTTTCATGACCTTAACCAGGCCCTGACACAATTCGCTCCAACCAACACACCTATTCTGCTGGGAGGTGACTTCAATCTTACCATGGAGGCATGTCTGGACCATAGTTCTGGTTCAACAGAACCCCGCACTAAGACTAGAGATGTCCGGGACACTTTACTCCAGGAGCATAGGTTGAACGATGTATGGTGGATCAACCATCCCTGTGAGAGGGACTACATCTGCTTCTCAGCAGTGCACCACATGTCTAGCTGGATAGATATGTGGTTCTCCTCTCCCCAGATCACCCACAACACGGTGGACACTAAAATACACCCAGCCATCATATCTGACCATGCAGTGCTTGCACTCACAATGGTGTGCGGGCCAGCTCTGCCACATACCACAGCCTGAAAACTGGACCTGCTCCTAATGTGGGATCCCCAGTTCATTGCATGGGGCCATGAGGAAACAAGGATGTTCCTCAAAGAGAATAATCCGGGGTAGTTCTAAAGGAGTAGTCTGAGAAGCTTGCAAGGCCACTATGCAGGGAAAGATAATACATTTTTCCCTCGCAGGTGTTGAGTAAGAGAAGCAGGATTGAGCTCCCTAGAATCAGAACTGTCCTTTCTGGAAGCTGCCTATAAGAAGTAGCACACCCCACAAAAGAAACTCTCTCCAAGTTCACCCACACATAAATGAGTCTTAACAAGCTGCTGACAAGAAGGGCTGAATTAGCCATATGCTGTCTGAAGCATGCCTTCTGAGAAGGAGGAGGTAAGGCGGGCAGGCTACTGGCATACTGTATCAAGAAAAAAACAAGCGGACAAACATATCCCAGGTCTACAGGATGAACAGGGACAAGTTCAGTCTGATATGAAACAGATCAATAATATTCTGAAAGCCTTCTATGAATGCAAATACTCCTGCTCTAACCCCCAACAGTTATGACTTGCTGCAGTTCCTGGACACAATCCCTCTGCCAAAAGTTTCCTACATGGAATCAAATTTGACAGATCAGATGATCACTCTAACAGAGGTGAAGGGTGCCATAAATTTGCCTAACAAAGGGAGGATGCCTGGGCCATATGGATTCCCCGCAGACTTTCTGTAGTCAATGAGAAAGGAGGTTGGTCCTATCCTACTGGAGGTCTACCAGTCCTTGCTGGACTCAGGCATCCTACCCTCTACCGTGGGAGAGTCAGTCATCACTTTGTTACCTGAAAACTCTTTGTTACCCGAAAAGGGAAAAACTGTACACTCCCCCAAAAATTCAGACCCTATCTCTCACCAATGCAGACATGAAACTGTTAGCAAAGATCCTGGCCACGTGTCTAGAACCAGTTCTGATGTGCCTCCTCCACCCTTCACAAGTGGGTTTCATATGAGTGAGGCACAGCATCTCTTACACAGCACCCAGTTACACCCCTTCCCCACCATTGTGTTTGCCATAGCCTTCACTATGGCCTTTGACTCCATGGAGTGGCCATTCTTGTGGTGCGCAGTGGAGCAAATGGGCATTGGACCTATTTTTCTCCAGTGGGTCCAACTTCTCTATAATTCACCAAGGGCCATGGTACTTAGCAGTGGTTTGCATCTGACTCCTTTCTCCTCCAGAAATGCACTCATCTAGGCTGCCCCCTCTCACTCTTACGCTTTTTGATCATCATCAAACCACTGGCTATAGCCATTAGAAATCACCCAGTACTCTCAGGTATTCACTGTGGGAATACAGAACATACAGCAATATTGAGCGCAGATGACCTCTTGATGACCTCTTGATTGTTCAGGCAAATGGTCAGGCCTTCCTCTCACCCCTTCTTCAATTGCTTCAAGATTTTGCCTTGGTATTGGGGCTTGATATTAACCCCACAAAAACTGAAGTCCTTCCTCTGCATTCTACTTGTAGCCTTGATCCCATTATTGAGAAGGGCATGAGGTGGTCCCCAAAGAGCATAACATATCTAGGTATCATGATACACCCCTCCCTATCTACAATACTCAAGCTTAATATAGCTCCCTTACTCAACTCCATTAAGAAAGAACTGGACAGATGACAATGTCTGAACCTCTCATTCACCGGGATGCTAGAAGCCTTCAGGATGATGCTATCCCCTAGGATCATGTGTGCTGGCTCACCTCTCAATTTGAATTCCTTCAAAATGGTATGCAGATCTGGATAAAGCTATAGCTGGGTCAAGCTATGCAGCCATTGGTCTAGAGGTGGCTTAGGTCTCCCTTGGCTGGAAGGTTATCACCTTGCCTATCTGGTGGCACAGACAGCACATTGGTTCTTCCCAGCTAGCCATCATGCTCTGCAATGGCTAGCAATTGAGAGAGGAATTATATGCAGCCCATCTCCAGCTGCAATCATGTATTATCTCCTATCTAGGACCATTAAAACCCACCCTGTCATTTCCTTTTCTAGGTGGTCCTGGTACTGAATCCATAAATTGCTGGAGGAAAACCCAACACCTAGGTTGCTGGAACCCATATGGGGTAACCACATGCTCAGCACAGGGAACGGACTCCCAAAATGGTCAACCTGAGCCCAGAGGGGCTTTCACCATATTGGAGATTTGCTCAACTAGGACCGCAAGGACATGGAAGTATTTGAAACCCTCGCGTGCAAGTATAGCTTACTCAAGCATAACTTTTGGAGGTAGTTGCAGAGCAGGGCTGACATCAACTGCCGAATATAGCTCCCATAACTGGGAGGAAAAGATACCACCAGTATTATGTTCATGAAGACCAGTGAGCTGGTAAAAGGCAATGCAAGTCTCTTCTAAAAACACCTACAAGATGCCTATCCAGACCCCTCCCTCCCATCAAGATTGGTCTTGCAGGTCGAGCTCAGCACTGTAATTGATGATGCAGAATGGGCCATCTGCCTTCACAGAGCCCATATGGCTTGCCATGCTGGCCGCAGGCAGTTTATCTAAAACAAGGTGATGCTACAGTGGTACTGTACTCTGGCTGCCCTACACAAAATGAACCTCCTGCCAGATGACAGATGCTGGAGGTGCCAGCAATCAGGAGGCACTCTTTCTCATATACTGTGGTCATGCCCAGCCATCTCAAAATTCATAGATGGCAATAAGAGGGAGTGTTCTACTGTCCTAGGTCATCATCTGCAATTGCATTGGCCATTCTTCCTGCATGGCAAGACCCAGTCTCCCCTTCATAAACACTCCCCATCTATCCTCTGGCTTACAGCAGCTGGAGAAGTGGCTAAAATACTGCTCCTCTGCAAAGGGTGGATTCAAGAAGTACACTTGCTTGTGGAATGGCTCACTGGCCTAGGGCAATTAGCCTCCTTTGTGAAACTGTCACATAGGAATGCAGGTACCCTAAAGGCTTATGAATGAATCTGGGGACCTTAGCTATCCCCACTATACTATAATAGCCACTAATATTGATTAATTTAGGGAGGAGGTCTACATTTACACCATATAGGAGGTACGGGATGTTTTTGTTTCCCCTCCCACCCTGAGCTCTGGACCAACATAACACCCCAACTATAAGTAGTATACCCAGAGGATGCAGTATGAGCACACGCATACTGACAGATCGCTTAGATTCAACTACCTAAGGATGATCTCCGGGTTTCCACTGGAACAATGCTGGAACAATGTTTCATGTGAATGTTATATTGTTATTGCCTGTAACATACTGCTGTTTTCCTTTTCTATAACTCAACTGATGTACTTATCAATTTCTAGAATGTGTTATTGTTCTTGTAATGAGTGTAACATTTTCAATAAAAAGGTTAACCCCAAAACAACAGCAAAAAAAAGAAAAAGAAAGCTCCAGAGGATGGGAGAAGTGGACACTAATCCCTTTATGGAAGAGACAGTGTGAAAGGGTTGGAAGCCCTTAAAGAGAATAAGGCATTGGGGCTGATGGGATTCACCCAAGGATCCTACTGGGCTGAGCATTGTTCCAGCTGCTCCTCTGGCAAAACTGTGTGGCATCTCGTTCCAGATGGGGCAGTACCAGAGGATTGGAGGAGGGCTGATGTGGTCCCTCCACACAAGAGCAGCAACAGGGAGGAGCCTAGCAACTACAGACCT
Organism: Neoceratodus forsteri; assembly: GCA_016271365.2. Classification (NCBI taxonomy): domain Eukaryota; kingdom Metazoa; phylum Chordata; order Ceratodontiformes; family Ceratodontidae; genus Neoceratodus; species Neoceratodus forsteri. Next base: position 687,318,924 of record CM057456.1, read on the forward strand.
GTCAGTCTCACTTCAGTGGTGGGAAATTGATGGAAACACTACTGAAGGAGAGGCTGATGAAGTGTCTGGAGACAAAAGGCCTGCAGAACCACCAGCAGCATGGCTTCACAGAAGGGAGGTCATGTCAAACGAATCTCATTAATTTCTTTGACTGGGTGACTAGAGAAGTGGACCAGAGAAGGACAGTGGATGTGACCTATCTGGACTTCAGTAAGGCCTTTGACACTGTGCTGCATAGGAGGCTAGTGAAGAAACTAAGTGGCTTGGGGATAGGGGAGAGAGTGGTAAATGGTATCAAACTAGCTGAAGGATAGGAGGCAGAGGGTGCTGGTGGATTGCAGGCACTCGAGGGATAGAGAAGTGACTAGCAGGGTGCCACAGAGATGAGTGCGGTGACCAGTTCTCTTCAATTATCTTCACAAGCAACACTGTGAGGAGTTGGAAGGGAAGGTGTGTCTCTTTGCCAATTATACAAGAATCTGCAATGGAGTGGACTCTCAGGAGGGAGTGGAGAGAATGTATAGGGATCTGCAGAGGCTGGAGGAGGAATACAGGGGAAACTGTAAACAGTAGATCTCTACGCAGTTCAGTGGTACTTGAAGCCAAGTTTCAACTACTCATGAAATGGAGGCAACCTGACTGCCTCACCATAACACAGCCAGAACAGGGGATAGCAATGACTGCTGCATAAGTGCAGGTTCTATACAGACAGAGGGGTACACCAACAAAGTTCATTTGTGCCTAGACCTTGTGGTTACTGAGTAGGTGTCTTGCAGACCTTTAGCCTCTTCAGTAATACCTCTATTTTCCCTTCTCCTACTCTTTAGGAGGTAGGCAAAATATAGTAGAAGTCTTCAAGCCACTGCATGTATTCATTAGTAGGTGCATAATTTTATCCCCACATGTCAGTGCGTGCTCACCTCTCTGTTCTGGAATAAATAGCATAGGACCAGCAGTGCTCCATGTATCTTGCCTCTTTTTCTAAAAGTAATTGATTAGATGCATGTACACCTTGCCTAATCACCCCCTACCCATTACATGTTGCATACTGCATGATTTCCTTTGTATCATATGATGTGCAATAGGTAGATATACCAAATTATACCAGACAGAACACAACAGAGTATAAAGGAAAACGTCTTTCTCTCTGCCTGGATATAATTACTGCAGTTACAAGATGACAACACGGACTGAGATAGGAATGTTTTTTCTAGTTTTTTTTTCTGTAATAGGTGCATTATCTGCTTTTTTTCTTTTTAAATGTAAATGTTAACTGCTAAACGTTGCCTTACTGTATATAGGAAGGTTTCTAATATATAGCGTTTTTCTAGTTTTCTTCTTATTTTCTGTTACTTATGTATTTGTACAATGTTTATAAATTAGTTGTCTTTCTCTTTGTTACTTATGTATTTTTAAAAAGATCTCTTTTTGGTGTTGTACCTCCAAGTGGGGTTTCTCCAGCCAGGATAATTTAATTGATATGTAATATGATGTATTTATAATGTTATTTTGAAAACTAATAAACTTGTTTTATAATAATAACAACAAATTACCATCAACTTACACCAGGAGCCATACCATTTTCATTGAGGGTACCCAGACAGATTTCAGTTCTACTGGTGTCCAAGGGTCAAAGGAAAACTTTCCAGAATGGAGAACTTGGGCATGATCCCCAAGATCAAGGGATCCACAGACTGGTGTGCCAGAATGGTAAAGGTCTCAAAGCCAGGTGGCGCAGTAAGGATATGCATTGACCTAACCAAGCTGAATGAGTCAGTCAAATAGGAAACATTCATCCTTCTCTCAGTGGAACAGATGCTGGGAGAAGCAATTTTCTTCGCCAGGTTTGATGCCAATGCAGGATTTTGGCAGGTATGCACACCAAAGGCATCAGAGAAACTGACCACCTTCATTACGCCAGCTGGATGATATTGCTATGGAAGATTGCCCTTTGGCATCTCATCCACCCTTGAGCACTTCCAATGCAGAATGTGTCAAGTCCTGGAAGACCTGGAGGCGGTTGTGTTTTTATCACAACAGAGGAGTATGACCAGAGAGTCTATGCAGCCCTAAGAAAGATTTAGAGTACAAGGTTCACACTGAATGCCAAGAAATGGGACTTTGGGAAAACCAAAGTCTGGTTCTTGGGACACATCATCTCAGACAAAGGTGTACAACCTGACCCAGAGAAGTTGGAAACCAAACATAGGATGCCAAGTTTCACAAATGTGTCTGAAGTTTGAAGTTTCCTAGGAATGGTTAACCAAATAAAAAAGCTCATATCTGCCTTAACAGAGAAAATAAAAGTCCCATGAGAATGTTTGTCACAGGTAAACCAGTGGTTTTGGGGTCCAGCTCAAGAGCAAAGGTTACAGCTCTCAAAGCAGAACTCATGGTATGGCCCACCCTAGTATTTTTCAGTAACAACAAAGGTAAGTCTGCTAGGCACCAGAAGCCTAGATGACTTTCCTCTGAGTATACAGAGGTTCTACATGTAACTGTTGAGATATGCCTACACCATTGTTTATGTTTCAGGTGAGTCTTTCCTTACTGCTGATGCCTTGTCAAGAATGCATCTCAATGGATGACTTACAGATAGCGATACAAACCTCATGGAAGGAACAAATATCTATCTCCCTCAAATATGAGACATGCTTCCAGCATTAAACAGCAACCTTGAGCAAATCAGACAACTATGGAAAGATGTCAGCGAGTCATGAAATTTTGCCAACACGGTTAGCCACCAACGGTTCAAGGTCTGGATACTATCAAAGTGCTCTTGCATTAGCAACACACCTTGACAGTTCAAGACTGCTTACCTTACTTATGAAGGGAACCAGAACTGTGATCCCTCAATCTCTACAGGTTGCTACCCTGAAACATAGAAACATAGACTTTGATGGCAAATAAGGACTGCTTGGCCTATCCTGTCAGCCCATTTCTCCCTACATACACTATTAAAGCAGACCATGCCCGATCTACAGCTCTTTCTCCCTCCTTCCTTTCCAGTATGACTCCCTTGTACTTATCCCATGCATTCTTGAACCCCACCACTGTTTTCACCTGTACCACCTCCACTGGATGGCTGTTCCAGGAATCCACCATTCTATCTATGAAGAAGTACTTCTTCACATGTCTCCTGACTCTATCCCCCGCCAGCTTTATAGCATGTTCTGTAGTCCCTGAGCACCTTTTTTCCTGCAAACTACTCCCCTCCTGTACCTTATTTACCCCTGTGAAGTATTTAATGGTCTTTATCATATCCCCCTCCCTCTCCTGTGTTCCAGGGTGTATATATTGAGGTCTTTTAGTTTCTCCTCATAGGGCTTTTGATGCAGACTCTGCACCATTCCTCTGGACTACCACCACTCTATCTATGTCCTTCCAGAGATGTGTTCTCCAGAACTAGATACAGTACTCTAGGTGGGGTCTTACCAATGACCTATACAGAGGCAACACCACCTCCCTCTTTCTGCTAGCAATACCGCTCCCTATGCACCCCAACACCCCACTCACCTTCTCTACTGCCTTGTTGCACTGCCTGGCTGCCTTTAGGTCATCTAATATGATTACCCCCAGGTCCCTTTCCTGCATCATGGTCATCAATTCCACTTTACCCATTTTGTACCCTGTTTCTGGGTTTCTGTGCCTTAAGTGCATTATTTTACACTTTTTCACACTGAAACCCAGCTACCATACCCTTGACCACTCCTCTAGTTTCTCAGGTCTCTGCTCATCCTGCCCACCCACCCCCTAGAGTGTCCACACTATTTTAGATTTTGGTGTCTTCCACAAAGAGGCAGACCTCCCCTTCCAGCTCCTCTGCAATGTCACTTATGAAGACATTAAAGATGACTGGTCCTAGCACAGTTCCCTGAGGCACCCCACTGGTCTCCCTCCCTTCCTTCATGAAGGACACCAGAGCATAGAAAAATGTTGCTGGAGAGCACAACAGGCTGTGTGGTGCCCAGGGCTTGGTGCACAACTAACAACTCTGATAAACAAGTGTGAAGTTTGTACCAAATTCCACAGCAATCCAGTAGAACTATTGATCCCATCTAAATTTCTAGACATACCATGGCAAAATGTTGCTACAACTCTCTTCAACCTGAAAAGTCAGAAATTCTTCACAGTTGTAGACAATCATTTGAGGTACATTGAAGTTGTTCATCTGAACATCACTATTGTAAGTCATGTTACTGGACACTTGAAAGCAATTTTCACTCATCACAGAGTATTTCAGACTCTAGTATCAGACAACGGTACAGAGTTCAATTGTTCAACCTTTCTCGATTTTGTAAAAGACTATGGCTTTGTACATTTCACAAGGAGACCAAGACATCTGCAAAGCAATGGAGAAACCAAAAGAGTAGCATAAACAGTAAAGAGGCTTCTCAAGAAAGCTAATGATCCATTCAAAGCTTTACTTGCCTACCAAGCCACACCACTTGTTAATGGCTACAGTCTAACAGAATTGCTGATGGGCCACAAACTGAGAACAACAGTACCTATTTTGCCATCTCTTTTGAATCTCAAACTTCCAGACTAAGGAAAAATCCAAAGCCACGAGCATTTTTTAAGTTTCAAATGCAAACAATCATACAACTTAAGACATGGAGCTCATACTTTGCCACAACTTAAGCCTAGAGAATGAGTCTAGATTCTGGACATGAAGATTCTGGCACAGGTCCCAGCACAACTGTCACCTCATTCATATCTGAGGGACAGATGAGATACAGCAGGTGTCACTTTGTGTGCCTTCACTCCCGAGAGGGAGAAGGCCAGGGATCAGAAGATAGACAGTCACCACCTCTAGGGATCCACCAGATGATCCATCAGAAGATCAACAATAAGGGGTTCAACCAGTATCACTAGAAAATTCTGTACTATTACTGAGACCACAGTAAGGCTGTTGCAAGACAGACCAGTTGCAGAACAAGCAGCCATGAGACGCAGTGTTGTGACCCGAGCAGAATGGGTGTCAGTTCAACCTCAAAAACTGGACTTGTAAATAAAAGGACTGAATGTGTTAAAATAATTTCATTAAAAAAAACCTGAAGGCAGAATAATCATCCTACTGAGCAGAAAGTATTTAGGCAGTCTATCCTGACCTTCATTGATAGCCAACACTATCAACACCAGAAAAGTTTAAACATAGTTTAAAAAGTTTAAGTACAGTAGTAAATTATTATGATTGCTTAAACTTCTGTAGGTTGTGTATCTGTCCCAAAAGGGGAGATGTGGTGATAGGAGGTGCTGTAACTATGCCAATCTATCTAGTTTACTGTGTGAGCTCTGGGAGAAATTACTTAGAGGAACTTCCTGTTAATACAGTAGTTGTCATCTTTCCTTCTACCTGTGTGCAGCATGGTTCTTAACAGCTTACATAACAATAAGCACCCGGAGGAATATAACCAAGTACACCATTTCAATATGTTAAAGCAGGGGTCTTAGAAGATCTAAATAGTGATCATAATGTTGTATTTTGTCTTAGAGGTAAAGCTCCTTTGTTAAAGCAACCAAAGTTTATTTCCTATCGAGCTACTAGAAAGTTTGATTATTTAGCGTTTATAGAGGACTTAGATAAGATTAATTGGGATAGAATGTGGATAATTCCTGAAATTGATTTGGCTTGGAAGTACTTTCTTTCAGAGTTGATGCAGGTTATAGACTATCATATGCCTATGAAAATGAGGAAGGTTAAACAATCTTCTGCTCCGTGGTATTCTGCTATTCTGAGAAGGTTAAAAAGGAAAAAGGGTCAAGCTTGGGTAAAGGCACGTAGTACAAATACTCTGAAGGATTGGTAATATTATAGAAGTCTGCTGTTAGAAAGAGTAAAAGATCATATTATCAATCTAAATTAGAAAATTCTGCAGGGAATGTTACTATTTTCTGGGATATAATTAAAGAGATTAATGGTCATCATAAACAGGGAGGGAAAAATAAAATTGAGATCTCAGGTTTTGGGGGAAGGGAATCTTTGGCAGATGGGTTTAATAATTATTTTGTGAATTCAGGAAACTTCTTTGGTACTTCTGATCTATGTACTACTAATGATGATTCATTGGTGCACATAGATTTATCTAAGTTGTTTTTCATCAAAAGATTGGAGGAGTATGAAGTAATTGAAGCCTTGTTGGGTTTAAAGACATCAAAGAGTGGTGGCCCTGATGGATTGAACCCTTATTTACTAAAAATCTCAGCTTTGAAGATAGCAGCTCCCCTTACCTATTTGTATAATTGGTCAATTAAGGAGGGAATAATGCCCTCGGATTGGAAGATAGCTAGGGTTGTTCCAATATTTAAAGGTGGGAGTCCGGATCAGTTTAATAATTATCGGCCAATTTCATTATTGTCGCAAGTTTCAAAGATATTGGAGGGATATGTGACTAGACAAATGATTGCATTTATGAATCAGAATGATTTATTTGACAAATATCAGTCAGGATTCCGTAAATCGCATAATACAATTGTGGCCATGTCGAGGGTCTTGGATGATGTCAACAAAGCTATGGAAAAGGGCCACTTGACAGGTGCCATTTTTGTTGACCTCTCCAAGGCCTTCGACACGGTGGATCATCAGATACTCCTTCTCAGTTTGAAAGATATTGGACTTTCAGGTAGTGCTCTATGGTTTTCCTCCTATTTAGAGGGTAGGATGCAGACAACGGTTGTTAATAAGATTGTATCATCGCCGTTGCCAGTAGTTCGGGGGGTCCCTCAGGGTTCAGTGCTTGGACCTTTGCTTTTTTTGATTTACCTTAGAGAATTGGGATGTCATGTGAATAATATGGCTTATCAATTATATGCAGGCGATACTATAATATATACTTCTGCTTTTTCAGTGGAAGAGATTCAATTAAATCTGCAGTTAAGCTTTGATAAATTATTTGGGTTTCTGACACAACAGAAACTTAAAATGAATGTAAGTAAGACAAAATGTATGTTATTCGGATCTAATATGAAACTTAGAACTTATACTAAGATGACAGTGTTAGATCCTGAGGAGATAGAATTAGATCAAGTAATGACTTATAAGTATCTGGGTTTCTGGATGGATCCCTTGGCTACTGGCAATATACATATAGATGAGTTGGTTAAACTAGTGGGTGTAAGGGTGGGGTTATTGTATCGAAATAAAAACTGTTTGGGGGGAAATACGATAAAGAAAATTGTTGAGTCTCAGATTTTTCCTCTCTTTGATTATGGTGATACACTGTATGATAATTCTCAGTCTGGTAGATTGCACAGACTAGATGTACTGTATAATCGCCTTGCGAGACTAATCTTGCAGTGTCCTAGAGACACCCATCATTGTTTAATGTACCAGAGATTGGGATGGACTTCGTTAGCAGAGAGAAGACAGTTGCATAAATACCTTCTAGCCTTTAAAAGCATTACTATGGTAATTCCAGAATATTTGGCTGAAAGGTTAGAAGTTAGGGAAGTTAAATCTTCATTAAGAAATGCAGGATATAGGGATCTGGTTGTACCTAGGTTAAAAACTAAATGATCTGATTTCTTTTTTAGTCAGTTAGTTCCTAGATATTGGAATATGATTCCTGTAAGGTTTCAATTGTGTAATCATAAAATACCTTCAAAAAAAGCTGTTAAAACTTGGTATTTCGAATCCCTTTTTGGGCAAAAGAAGGATTGTTGTGGTTAAATAAGTTTTATTGTTTTTCTTTCTTCACATGTTAAGTATGTTCACGTATGTTTGTCTTTTTCTTTTTGTGTTTATATAATTGTAGTAACCATAATTTTGTATGACCAAGGGTCACCATTTTAAATGTGTTTTACTCAATGGTCTAACCCATTTAATAAAAATGAAATGAAATGAAACTTTAATCTGGCTATGCCAGTGTAACCCCCCTGCAAGTGGGGGTTCCCAAAAGTCTTCCAGGAGCTTGCCTGAATGCTCCAAGTCTGGGCGGTGTTCGGCATCTGAGCTATTTAAATGTGGTTCTAAGTGAGTGCTATTTGAGCCTCCACGTACTGTCTCTTTAAGAGCTGTCTGTTTGCAGACTTAATTAGTTTGTATGGGGTTACTGTGTATGTAATGCTCAAATCCCACCCGAGCTGCTGTCAATTCACTCCATCTCTGCTGTCCCCACATGTGCAGAGGGAGCCTTGTTGAAAGATATAACTGTTTGCCAGAAATCATTTAGAGTGACCGAGAAAATGTAGTTTGTCTAACCTGTCTTCATTTCAGCACGAACTGTTTCAGTGTGGCTCTTTCATTTGGTCCTGAATTGCTAACTTGGATCAATCAGGATGATGGGGAGACCTTAAGATGGAGCCTGTGGACGAATCAGAACTTGGATTCTCAATTTTGAGCCAGTCACAAAGGGATTGTATGGGCAGTGACTCTGGGAAATGTAGTTTTGACTTGGTGCCTTTTTTCACCAACAGAGGGAGTCTTATTGTGAGTGACAGCCGAACCAGCCAACAGAATGGTGTGGAGCTAAAGGAAATGCCCTGCTGTGTTGCTGGAAAGATCAGATCAGTTGTGACAGTGAAGAGAGAAGGAGCTCTGTGCTTCTGCGGTGTATAGTTTCACGCGGGAAGCGCATATGAGGCCCTGAGATTCGGCCTGCAGCCGTTGTAAGTGGCAGTTCAGACTGAATCCAATTTGTGAGGAGAAAGAAGGAAGTCTGAAGAGTGGAAACCAGGCTCACCCTGTAGAAGACTGGAGAAATTGTTGAATTGCACTTGGTCTGTCAGGAACTGAAACTACAGTTTGTGCTCTCAGGTATTTTGCAGTAATTGTGATCGGGATCTAGGAGCAGCCTGCCTGGTATAGTACTTTTCCTTTACATATGAATGTCCAAAGTGCTTGTGGGGAATCGCTATATCCAATCCCCTGTGCTGTGTGCTGTATGTTGAAGCTGGAAACAAACCCCAGCTGGTCTCTGACTAAATTTGTTTGCTATCTACTGCAGTGGGGTCCAGTCACAAGGACCTTGTCTCCATGCCCTGTTGTTCTGGCAACCCAGAAGAACATCCACCATCCGGGCTGTCAGCTTGGGTATTGTGAGTACAAATCAGGGTATTCCCCTACAGCCTGTTTTCAATTAGAAGTGCGTCATCTAATTATTGTTGATTACAATTGGATGTTGTGCATATATTTTCTTCTACAGGGCCCTGTCCATCTGCACCTGCTGGCCAACCCCGGGCAACGGACCTGGCTAGCCCCACCCCAACCTGGGTACCCAGAGTGTGACTTTTCAGACCCTGTATGTGTGCACACTACTGTGATTTAATTCTGCCAATTAACCTGATTGCCTCCTCCCATGTTACTGTCCCCTAAAGAAATCAGATTTGTTGTTGTCATACTACATACTGTCTGTGGTGTTGGTACTTATGGAAACAGTATTGTATTTTGCTGTGTATGGTTGTTTAACCTTATTTTACAGGGGGTCCTCAGAGACATGCTGCAGAATCAGTCTCGAGGGTAAGTGGTACTTTATGAGTGAACAGTGTGTATACATGGGGTATTGGGGCTGTAACTCCTGTGTACTGTGTGAGCCACTAGAGAGGATAAAAGGGGGTCTCAGTGTCCCAGAGGGCTGTGACCAAGCTAGCCTAACCACTACAAACCCTGACCTTTGGGTGGAGGCACTCGCCATAGAACCTAGGCCCCTCAACCTGTCAGTAGTCAAGCAGGCAGGGTTAGTAGCCCTTGGGACAGCACCACCTGGGGGTTACACCTGCCTCTAATTCGAGCTCATTTTATTTACAGTATCCTTTCTTGCAATATAATAATACCTGAATTGCTAATATATGAATTGGATAACTAAATTTAATTTCTGCACATCATGTTCGAACTGTGGATGGAGACATGAGGTTGCCAAACTCTATTCAGCCAGTGTACAGTTATATACCATAATAAGACCCGAGGCCTTATAAAAGCGTTATCCCAAGGAAAGGGATTACAGGAAGGGCAACAGGAGGATTATGCCTCATCAGCCTAGGTTCCCTGTATTTCAGATTATTGCCTGGATCTGGCAGAATGCGAGTTTTAAAAGTGGTAGTGTGTACCGAATACCACAGTCAGTTAGGAGCATGTATACTATAAGAGAGAGACTGCTCTGAGTTCAGGCCATGGGTCCTCCCTTTAGTAATCCTTTAATTATAGTATCATATCCACTCAGTAGGGAGCGAATCCTGTTAGTAATGTGATCACATAGCCTTAGTTATGAATCAGGCATATGATGTAAGTGAAGTCGGAATGCACTTGTGTTCTATACTATCTTGGGCCTAATTTAGGCAATGTGGCCCCTGGGTTGCTGTGTCTGGGTTCACATCCCTGTCTGGTGACTGTACAGGGCCCACTTGCTTGTGGGGATTGTATAGGGTACACCTGTTTGAGGGTGTTGGGTTTGTTATTTCTCCTGTGGTAGAGAGGTTTGTCCCCGAACAAATAAATAGCAGGGGCCTCCACCCAGAGAGAGAATAAATGGGCCACATGTTGCTTACAGTACCACCCTCTGGGGTGCCGTACCTTCCCACCTCCCTACACTGGAATGGACCATCCGTGGAAATGAATAAGACAGTTGTTACCTCCACCAATAAATACTTTAATCAGTTTAAATAAACTAGACACACACATACATACACACACACACATACACACACACACGTAAAATTCAACAAATTAACAGTGCTTTTATTTCAGAATCCAAGCCTGGAAACTGGAGGAAAAGACAGGGTTAGAGAATTGCAAGTCACTTTTATCACTCCCACCCTATAGCAATGTCTTCTGGGAGCCACTGTACCATGGGTCACTACCAACCTCTCAGATCCCACACAGTCTATAAAGCACTCACCCAATCAAGGGGCACAAAAGAGGAATTAAACTACACAGGGTGCAGTAAGACTTCAGCTGGTACCAGTTGACTGGAATTACACTAGAGTCTCAGTGCTGGCCTGGTAGCTATGTTACCCAGGTTCGTTCTGTGGTGCACTTGACGAAAATTAGCAAGCTTGCAATTTAACCCCCCCAACAGGCCATTGTGTGCTGGCACACTTTAAAGAACTTGAAAGCCAAATGGAAAATGCTTGAAAACCAACTTGTAATCCAAATAGGTTTCATAGGTAATCCAGAGCAGAGAAGACATATAGTCCATGGTGCTTGCCAATTAATAGTACCCCCTTATGTTTCTGCTGTTTAAATGCTTGTCCAGCCTACGCTTAAATTCGTCACAGGTTTTACTGGCCACCACCTCCATGGGAAGGCTATTCCACACTTTTTGTATTCTTACTGAAGACCAGTATTTCCTTCTATTGGTTTGATATCTTTTGCCTGTGATTTGTAGGAGATGTGCTCCTGTGCTGTAACTTTGGTCCTTAGTATCCAGGTCAAGCAGATCCCACAGGCTGGGGTCGGAAAAGGCTTTGTAAACCAGACACATGTCCCCTCTTAGCCTGCGATATTCCAAACTGCACATTCCCAACTCCTCCAGTCTATCCTCATATTCCAGCTTTCGTACCACACTGATAAGTTTGGTTGCCCTTCTCTGTACCCTCTCAAGTGCCCTAATTTCTGTTTTACCACCTGGGGCCCGCAGCTGCGCGCAATACTCCATGTGTGGTCTAACCAGGGACGAATAGAGGGGTATAAGGACCTCCCTGTCTCTGCTCCTAATATGTCTTCTAATGCAGTTTAAAACACTGCTCGCCTTTTTAACAGCTTGGTTACAGTGTATTTCACTGCCAAGATTGTTAGATATTCTGACTCCCAGGTCTCTTTCATCTGTGACTACCCTCAATGTTGTTCCATTTAAGCTGTACCTGTGCTTAAAAGTTTTTGAACCCAAGTGCATCGCAGCACATTTATCGGCATTAAAAATGAGTTTATGTGTTCTCGCCCACTCTTCCAGTTCTCCCAAGGCCATTTGGAGTGTGTCTGCATCATTACTGTTATTGACCGGTAGGCCAAGCCTGGTGTTGTCAGCAAATTTGGACACCCAAATCTCCTTCTTGGGTTGCATAGAAGATATGTAGATATTAAACAAGGCTGGCCCCAGAATGGAGCCCTGTGGGACCCCGTTGATGACCATGGACCAGTCTGAATAAGTACCCCTAATGCATACTCTTTGCTTCCTATCAGTTAGCCAGGAAGCAATCCTTTTGCTAATGTTACCCAGAATTGCATGCTCAATTAGGGAGTCGATTAGTTGCCCATGTGGGACTTTATCAAACGCTTTTGAGAGATCCAGAAAGATGACATCCACCGACATTCCTTCATCTAGTGCTCTGCTGGCCTTGCTGTAAAACTCAAGGAGGTTAGTCTGTCAAGAGCGTCCTTTGGTGAAACCATGCTGAGTATGGTCGATATCCCCCCTTTCCTGCATATATTGTACCAGAAAGTCCTTAATGATCCCTTCCAAAACCTTCCCTAAGACAGCTGTCAGGCTTATAGGCCGGTAGTTACCTACTTCATGTTTGGACCCCTTCTTATGTATAGGAACCACTTCTGCTAGTCTCCATACATCTAGCACTTCACCTAAAGCCAGAGATGTCTGGAATATGGCTGTAATAGGGCCAACCAACTCATTAACCAACTCCCTAATAAGTCTGGGATGCAGCCCATCTGGTCCTTGAGCTTTGTTAGAATCCAATTTAAGTATTCTCTCCCTGACATTGCTATGGTCTATAGTTAGACAAGGTTTGCCCATTACTGTTAGCTGATTTTTAGTATTCCTGGAGTTGTCATTGTAAACTGATTTAAAGAAATTGTTGAATTTTGCGGCCATTTGGCTATTATCAGTAACAGTTGAGCCATCATCGCTTTTAAGTGGACCAATAATGTTGACCCCTCCCCTTTTATTATGTATAGAAGAATAAAACGATTTGTGGTTATCCTTAACTTTACTGGTTAGGTGTAGCTCGTGTTTCTTTCTAGCCTGGGCAATTGTATTCTTTGCTTGTTTAAGGGATTTGTGGTATATACCCCTGCAGGATGCATGACCACTTTTTTTGGCCCTTATATATGTCTTATTCTTTCTTTTAATACACCTTTTTACTGTGGCTGACATCCATGCAGATGATGTGCAGTAATGATAATTCAAAACCAGAAAAGTACTTAAGACCCAGCCAGCAATGCCAGTACTCACCTGACCCTCTGATGCAGCAGTTCAGTTGTGGCAGAGGACAGCACACAACAACAGGGTGAGCAACAGTCAGGAACCGGACCCAGTGGCCTGGGGATGAAGCACCTTTGATTCCCTCAGTTCTGCAACAGCACAGCCCTTCTGTCTTACTTCTGTCAGGACACAGCCCTTCTGGCTTAGCTCTCAGTCACAGGAGCACTAAACAGTGGTGTCCTGGTTCCCAGGAAGCCTAAATTCTAGAAGTGACCCCCACAGTCCATCTCCCCTCAGGATCAAGAGTATCCTCATATTCAGAGTATACACCCCGGGAAATGAGAATTTCAGGTAATGTGCATTATTACTAGGGCATGGGTGTGACAGAGGGTGAACCCCCACCATGGAGTTTAGCTTTTCCCTCAGGGACAGTCTGCTGGTTTAAGAACAGCATCTGGTGTGTGGCCTTCCTGTACACATGTCAGCATCTGAGGTCCCCCATCTCAGCACGTAGTTGTGCTACTTCATCTCTTAACTGAGAAGGAGGAGTGTCTGCAGCTGGAATCTCAGGTTCTCTCCTTGGCCACAGCTCCTGAATCCAGCTACAGGTCCCATTTCCATATCAGTGCCCCCTTCAAACAACTCTGTACCTCACTGTCACTTGCTGCACCCCTCCATGGCACAGAAGGACCACTAGCAGTGCCACCACCTCCACCCCTCTCACCCGACTTCTTGAATTCCTCCCACTCACTGTGCTGCCCTATTCTAATGTGGATGTGCTGCCCACCAGTGCCCAAGTGTCTGCCCCATTCACCACACTGAACAACTGTGTGGCATAGTTTGTGGGTCACACTTGCCAACAACATATAGCAACATCATATATCTCTACAAAGACTTCAGCCACTCTGAGACTAGTGGCACACACTGGACACCACTTCAGGGATCATGAAGGGGCTCCTGTGCCTGCTGTACCCCCCTTCCACCACCAATCACCTGCTGGAACTTGTAGGACCACTCCGTTGGGAGCTGATTCTACATCCTGCCCCAGCACAACTCTCAGCCAATCAGAGGGATACTCACTATATTTTATTGCGATCTGTCCAAGCAGCCCATCCATGCAAAGGACCATGTGCTAAGGACATTGAGGATCTGCCTGGAGTCAGTCAGTTGGCTGGCCATGCAGTCCAAAGTAGGCCCCTCCAGCAGTCCTCTGCTTGTGCCTCTACCATTGCAATTCCTGCTGCACCTACTTGGCTTACACTTGCCTGCCTGCCTGCTATGTGTTAGGTTTTACCAGCTGTTTCTAGTTTGTTTTGCTCCGTGCTCCATTTGGTTCAGCTTGTTGCTACTTACATAATTTGCCACTTTGCACCTAGGCTTGTGTGTACTATACTTCATATTTACCATCATCTGCAACCTGTATTTACCTGTCTCAGCCAGACCTAATATGTCTCAGCTTAGTTTTCAGCTTGCTATAACTTGTGTTAGCAATTTTTAAACCGGGCTTTCTTGCTTGTTTCAAGTTAATAGTCGTTTTGTGTTGACTGTATTGATACCATGACTGCAACTTAACCATATGCCCTAGTTACTGTCTGTATTTTTCTAATTGTCAAACTGCAGTCCCCATCCCTCACCTGCTTGTGTCTGCTGGACATGTTCACCCCCTACACCTGTTGCTGTGCTCTCTCATCTCTCCTTCACATCTTTAACCTGCTATAACTGCTCTTTTACCCTAGCTCTCCTCCCTTTTATCCCTAATCAGTACCTACTACGGAACCTCCTCTTCACCCCTTAGGGGTCTATTGCACCCTACCCCTCCTCACTCCTTTCTAACTTGCCCCCTTCTTACACCTCCCACTGCCCTATCTGCTCCTAGGGATCTCTAACTCTGACCAACTCACCCTCTTTTCTCTTACTCTTCTCTCTCCCTCCCGTCTCCTCCACAATTATGCTCCTCTGGCTACCTACTTTCCTCAACTACCACTCCCTACTCTCCCCACCCCCTCTTCCCTTATTTACCCCCTTGTATCCCCCTTGTCCTCACCCATCTCCTTCTCTCCTCCTCTTCTTCCCTCTCCATCCTACCCTTTCTGTCTCCTCCCCTCCCCATACCTGCTCCCATCACCCTATTGTCTTACTTACCCTATCCACCCAGGTCTCCTTCCTACTCCCTCCTCTCACCTTGAATTTCTCCACTGCTCCCTCCTTTCCAACAATCACTATTCCCCTGATCTCCCCACAGGCCACAAAATGTGTAAACCACCATTCATCCTAGCCCTCCTCCTCTTCCTCCTGCTTCTGGCTGGTGACGTGGAGCCTAATCCTGGTCCCCCTGCCCCCCACCTTTCTCTGCACCCAAATGTCTTAGTTTTTCCATTTCAGCACATGCAGCCTCCTCCCAAAGTTAGACTCTATCAAAGTATGGGCTCCCAACACTGCCCAGACATCCTCTGTATATCTGAAATCTGGCTGTCCTCTAGAGTCGCAGATTTGATTCTTGCCATCTCTGAATTTCATCTTTTCCACCAGGACAAAGGTAAATGTGGTGGTGGTGTTGCTATTTACATCCGCCATAACATTTCCCGCTCTATCACCCTCAATGGGGCCATCCCCTCCTCTCATGAGCTCTTACTGCTCAAACTCCCTCTTCCCTACACCCTCTCTATCTTCGTTAGCATTCTTCATGCCTCCCGAAACATTGTCCTCCTCTCTCCTTAACTCCCTCTCCTCACTTGTCTCCTTTTCTTTTTCTCTGGTGAACTTATCCTTCTCAGTGATTTTAACCTAAACCGGCTCTCCCCAGACTCTAAGCCTATTGAGCACTTCATCAAATCATTGAACCTTTCCTAACTAATCTCTGAACTCACCAGACTTAATACCCACTCCTCAAACCACTCCCTCCTGGGCTGGGTACTATACTCTCACCACCATCAAGTCTCACCCGTTTCTAAATGTATTCAGTCATCACTGTCTTGTCTATTGTATTAGGAAAACCCGGCCCTCCAAAATACCTGTGGCACAGACCCCAAGGTCCCTCAACACTGATGCTGTTTGGAGTGACCTAACCTCCACAGATTGGTCCCCGGTCTACTCTGACCAAGATGTTGACACAGCCCTAACACATACCATTGCCATCCTCACTTGCTCTTGGAACACCCATGCCCCTTCAAAAGAACTAGAGTGAACTTTTCAAATCACCCCTGGATTACATCCAACCTCCTAGAGCTATGCAAAACTAGGGACCTTGCTTGAGCACGCTTTAAGGCCTCCAACTCTGACTATGACCACCAGCACTACAAGTCCCTTAAAAACTCTTGCACCAGGGCTATCTATGCAGATAAGGCCCACTATTTCAGCTGAAACCTACAATCCAACCTAAACTCTCTTCCGACTTCTGAAAAGTAATCCATTCTCTCTTCAACCCACCACCACCCCAGCCTGCCCCCCCCCCAAATAAATTGCTTACCGGTCTCCAGCCACCTTGCTGTTGCCGCCCTTTTCAATGAATTCTTCACATGTGCTACTCCATCACAGTCCTCAATCCCTCCATTCCCCCCACCAAAACCCACCTCATCTGTTGGTTTTCACTTCTCTCCCATCTCCCCTGAGGAAGTTTTCCTTGCCCTCAGATCTCTCAACCCCTCAAGATACAGCCCTGATGACTTAGACCCCAACTTCCTCCACATGTCTGCCCCCCCAGTCTCCTCCCACTCATCAACCTTTCGAACCTCTTTTTCTCACTCTCTGTGCCATCCCCTTACCTGTAAAACTGCCAAGGTACTCCCTCTCCACAAAGGGGGTGATTCATCATCCCCTGGAAGTTATAGACCTCTCTCCTTCCTTCCCTTTCTAAACTGAAGGAGTCACTAGTCCACTCCAGATTAGATGACTTCCTTGACTCCTCTTCCAACCTCCTTTCCAGTCTGGTTTCAGAAAAAAAAAAAACACTCCACAATCACCTCCGTTCTCTGCATTACTGTCTCTATCCTTACAGAGATGTACCAGGGTCTCATCACGGCAGCTATTTTTATAGCTCTTGCCAAGGTGTTCGATATGGCATCCCACCCTCTCCTTTTAAACAAACTGGCCTCAGCTGGTCTCTCCACTTCTGCAGTTCAGTGGCTGCACTCCTATTTGACTAACCTTCAGCAATCTGTGGAGGTGGGTGGTGCTTTATCCCCCCTTCCCATTCTCACAGGAGTCCCCCAGGGCTCTGTCCTGGGCCCCATACTATTCTGTTCTCTATCTTTTTAAATGCCCTCCCTTCCATCTGTGTCTTCTCCCTTATTCATATGTATGTTGATGACACTGTCATCTTTGCATCTGCCCCCTCCACATCTGCGGTTACATCCTCACTCCAACATGATCTCCATAATGTACCACATTGGTTTTGAGCCAACCAGCTCAAAGTGAATACCAAGAAGATGATGTCCATGACCTTTGGCACAAGCCAAAAGCTAGCAAGGCTATCCCCTCTTCCCGTCTTCTCCATCCTTGATGGTACCCAACTGGAGGTAGTCCACACTTATAAATACCTCGGTATGTGGCTCAGCAGTAACCTAGACTTCTCAGCACACATGGATGCTATACACTCAAAGCAGCAGCCCAAACTATGTATCCTTTACTAGAACAAGGATTGCCTCCCCTCTGAAATCCACAAGGACCTGCTTGTCAACATGATCCTCCAAATTTTTGACTATACTGATGTAGTCTAGAGTGATGCCCATCCCTACACTCTCGTTAAGCTGCACGCCCTCTGTAATGCCTTCTGATGCTTTGCTACTAACTCTCCTCACTGTACACATCACTGCCCCCTTTAATTCACTCTATCACCCCCTTACCTTTGCACCACCTTTCCCACTGCTCCTCCCTTATTGGAAAATAGGAATTTGCCTCCATCCTCTCCCCCCTCTATCCTCTCTACTCTCCCCCTCTGCTCCCTCCTCCTCCTAGCCCCTTCACTCTAGAGACTCCTGTTCCTTCTCAGTCCCTCACCCTCGCTCTAGCACTGGTCAGGCTGTCTTCTCTTATTATCCCCCCCCCATGGAATCTGCTCGTTCCTCTTCTTTGCCATGCCTCATCACTACAATCCCTAAAGTGGCTGCTAAAGCCAACCTCCCTCCTACTTGGTCCTGTCTCTCCCCCATCTAACCCTTCCCCACCCCCTTTTCTCTCTCTCCCTCCCTCCAGCAGCTCTACCCTATACCTATGTACCCTAACACTCCCCTCACCCTCTCTCTCTCTCATCTGAGGGCTTTGCCACACTCGAACTTATACCTGTCTGATCCCCCCTGCACACCTTTGCAAATCTTTAATTCACTCCAACGTACAGTAATGCTTCCTTTTTTACCTCTATGTATTCCTACCATGTTTTTTTGCTGCCATTGTATTGCATTTTATTAATGCGATTTCTTACACTTTCGTTTATTATAACTGCCACTTATTATGTTCCCTTTCCCCTGGGTTGCTCCTGAAAATGAGCTTTAGCTCAGTGTGCCTTTCCCAGTCACCATATTTTTAAATAAATAAATAAAGTTTCACCACCTTTCTGTAAAAAGGTACTTCCTCACATCCCTTTTGAACCTCCATCCTGTTGATTTCCACTCGTGACCACATGACTTCAAGTTGATATTCAGGGTAAATAATTCCCCACAGTTTGCCTTGTTAATTCCTTTAAGGAACTCGACGGTCTCTATCATATCTCCCCTCTTCCTTCTGGTTTCCAGTAAGTACATATTTAGTGCCTTGAGGCACTCCTTATAAGATCTGCCCTGCTGGCCCTGAATCATTTTTGTTATTCTGCACTGCACTCTTTCCACATTTATTAAATACTCAAATTCTGGTGGAATTAGAAAAATTGTACCACCAAAGAAAACTGGAAGATGCCCGGAATCTTTTGTAGTGAAAAAGAGGAACAACCAAATGTTTTGCTCAATTTCATTGCTCTGCTGTTTTCCCATGCTTGTGAAAGAAAATAATTTTCTGTGACACTTAGCAGCGACAGGTTTGGGCATGTTTTAAAGGCAAGCACCAATAATGATGAACTAACTGATTCTACAAATGGACTCCAATTGTTGGGATCAAGTAGAGAAAGTTTGAGTGGGGTGGCTCTGCTATTAGTGAATTGATCAGATCAGATTGTATGACAAATACCACTATAAATTTTAGTTATGATTAATGAAAGGTATGTATATGGAGTGTGCTGGCAAACTATGATTGTTTTTTAACTCATGTTTTTAAACTTATGTCTATATGCACAGCTGTTCATTATACTTTTATACTTTTCAAATGGATTTAGGTGTGTTTAATTCACAATGTAAAAATGCATTTAACAGAGAAGCAAAAGTGTTGTGCTTGTTGAGACTGTGGTCATGTATTGCCAGGTTTCCATGGAAACAGAAAACGGTATTTACACCATCCCATTCAGTGGCACCGCAGCTCTGAGGAGTGTATGTTCATGCCAAAATGTCAACATTTAGGTGATGCGTGCGTACGCATACATTGCTCATTGCTGCTGAGACCCCGATTTTGGCACCACCTGTAAACTAAAAAAACATGAATAAGGAAAAGTCATTTAAAAGTAAGCAAGAAAGTGTTTGAAAATATGGACTAGGCAACTGAGCCAGGACTTGAATGTTGTTGCTTTTTTCATGATGTAAGATGCATTTCACAAAATGAACTGCACTGTGATTGAGGAAAGAAGAAGTAAACCAAGGCTGGGTAGGAATATACAGTCTCCAAGCATATTATTTACAAGTAGTGCTGACAGACTGTCAAAAAGCCCAACCACTTGGTTGAGAGTATGTTTGTTTCATTTGGTACACAACATGTTGTAGGTGCAGCTTAAAGTGTTTGATGAGTCCTGTACTCCCAGTATACAACCTAGCAAACAATGAAGTAAACCAGAAGAACTGTGCTCTCCCTTGAGCATGAGGTACAACTGTTTGATAAGCTTTCCCTGCCTGGAATACAATATACAGCAGTTAAGTATTGTGCAATCCCCCCCTCAGCCTGCTGAATAATTCTATAGGTGGGTTGCTGGGGGTGGGCATGGCCGTGGACCTCTCTCTTGCATCTAGGGGTATCAGAATGGTATAGCCAGGCGCCCCCTTGCAAACAGTTCCAGTACTGGCTGCCACATATATTCAAATATTTCACAAGAATAGGAGACAACTAGAGATGCATCAAAGTTTTTCTTTGATTGCGATGTTCGGGTGAAATCACCAATGTCAACTTCACAAAGGACTTTGTGAAGTTGGCCGTCTTGTGACAACTTTGACTTCGAAAAACTTTGCCAGCACTTCCCATATAATTTCACCTTGGATGCTGCTTTATTGTGAATTCAGGTGAAGTTTACTTAGAAAGAAGAACAAGAGCCTTTGGGTCACATGCAACAGTTCTTGCAGGTCACATGATACAGCTCTATGTACGCACTGTCCTTTGGTGTCACTTTGCAGTCTGTGTGAGTGAGTTGAAGGGGAGAGAGATCTTCTACTTTCTGAGCCTTGAGAAACAAATTGTACATCAACGTTTTGCAGTGCTGTTTTTGTATTTTATACGTCTTTTCTTGTCTTAGAAGTTTGTTAGGCATTAGTTATGATGTAGGTCTGATTTTCTTTACATTTCTATTTTTTGTTCTACCGCCTTGTATCTTTATTTTCCTTTTACGTCTATGTTCAGATGCTCAGGTTCTGCAAATGCTTGTTTAGTTATTATTTGTTTTTTCCCATTTTTTTCCTTTTCCAAAATCACTTTCTTTGTGTTATTACTTTCACACATTTTCTTTTAAATAAAATTGAGTGGAGATGGACAGGAGTGTGGAAAGAGTGGAAGTCAGAGTGAAGATAGGGAGAAGAGAGGGACAGTGACATGGTCGACAGGTGGAACACGCCTTCCCGTCTGTCTGATGAGGACAGCTGCACAGGCAACACTAGCATCACCGAGTGTTGGGAAAGGGCAGCAAGAAGCTTGCAGTCACAATGGCTCCTTTGTCTGCAGGACACCCGCCTCAGCAAAGTAGCAGCTATGGGGATTGCATTTACAGAAATACTCCTGCAACACTGCTTAGTGTACTTGATCCATAGCACCCTCGGGTTTGTAATAGGCTTACCTTGGAACACACACCACTGTAATTTATGTAGTGTGGTTGGTTGGATTTCACTAGTTACCCAGAGACAGATACATTGGTATATATTCATGTATAGATTCGTATTAAATGCACTTCTTTCCTATCTTCTGAATTTGCTGCATTATAAATCAACTAACTGTTACAAACTTTGGTCAGCAAAACTGTCAGATTTTTCTATACCTAGATTTTGAATCAAATTTAGAAATGTACCCTTACAGTTTCTGTTCCATGCACTTAGGATGAAATACGGAACAAACTAAATTAGAATGTCCTATTGCCTACCTCTCATTTTAAGATTGTTATTAATGGATTGTTGCATAGCGGGTGTGATTGCTATAGGTGAATTTTATTCTTACTTACTTACTTATCTTAATCTATGTAAAAAAATGTTGTATTGTTTGTGATGCCTTAATTGCATTCTATGTTCTTGGACTGTATGTACTGTATTGTACAATTGTATAATTGTATTCTATGTTTCTGGATGCAATTGTAAAAGATAGTTTACTCTCAACTTGCCTTCCGATAAATATTGATTGATTGATGTGCAGTAACAGCAGCAGCAAGTATCAGCACCTCCCATTGTCACCGCTGTTCCACCACTAGGTGCAAGGAATAAACTCCCTGTGCCACCCTCCCTGTAGTACCGCCACCAGCACTGGCTGATCCCTGTGAAGAGGAGCTTCGAAGACAATCCATCTCTGGATCCTCCCCAGGTGGTAGCATCAGCAGTAGCACAAGTCACTAGTTTGGGAATTTTTTGATGTGGACCCTACTGAAAACAGTGTTGTGACATGCAAGCTGTTTGGCATGCTAATTGGGGCAGCCATTTGGGCACTAGTGGTCAGCACACTCACCTTAGAGTAAGGCACTAGTATGAATGGGAGGAATACAAGAAGTCAGATGAGAGGGGTGGAGGTGGTACCACTCCTAGTGGTCCTTCTGTGCCAAGGGAGGTGGCACAGCAAGTGATAGCAAGGTGAACAGTTGCTGGAGGGGGGCAATGATAAGCAAAATTGGACCTGCAGCCGGACTCGGAGGCTGCGGCCAGGGACAGCACATGAGACCCTAGTTGCAGATCCTCCTCTTTTAAGTTATCAGTTAAAAGATGAAGTGGCATAACTCCATGCTGAGATTAGGACCTCAGATATAGAGTTGTTTCCATGAAGGCCACACTCCAAATGCTGCTGTCAAACCAGTAGACCCTACTTGAGGTAATGGTGGAACTCCATGGTGGGGTGCACCCTCTGTTCCACCCAGGCCATAGCAATAAATGCACACCAGGGGCCAGATATTCAAAACTTTGCCCCGGGGCTAAATTAGCACTGCCCGGTGGGCAAAAAGCAAGCTATATTCAAAAGGAATAGCCTGGGGCAAACAGCTTCTGAATATAGCATGGGAATGAGGCAGGGCAAACTGGGCTGGGAGTGTAGGGCAAACTTAGCCCTGGAATAAGACAGCTCTGAATATAGCAATCAGGAAGTGTAAACCACAACAGCAACACAGTGCACAGCGATGTGAAGGTAGGTAGACATGAACTATGTGGCTAATGCATGTGCCAGCAAGTGCATGGACCCAGTACAGCTGCAAGCAGCAGCGCATGTGAAAGTACAGTGTGCAAAACTGTATAATATTCCCCAAACCGTTAGTGCCATGCTAACACTTTTGTGCAGCTTTAGCACAGAGCTAAGCTGTTTGCCCAGTGCAAACACGTTTGCCCAGTGCTAAACTTTTCCATATTCAAAAGTGACATGCAAATGAGCCTACTTAGGTAGTCTCTGGGCAAACATCTAGCTTAGCATCTCATTATGCCCTGATTTGCATGCAATTTTCCCAGCGTTACTGCAGGTCCCCACAGCGCCACCTGTAGGTCAGTCTGGAAGTACAGGGGCTGGCTGGGTCCACCCGCAGTGCCACCTGTAGGTCAGTTTGGCAGTGCATGATGATAGCTGCAGGCTACATGTATACAGTACAGCATAGCATATTGTGCCCCGAGGACAACACAGCATAGGCACAGGTGGTGGTGGTGCTGCATGCAACTGTCACACTGCAGATCATGCTACAGTGCACAGCAGACACTACAGTAGCAAGGGGGTCAGTACTGTGAGGGACACAACAGTGCCTATGGTGCGTAGGGAAGTGATGACCACTGCACTGTACACAGTGACAGGCCCAACTTGTAGGTGATTACTGACAATGAACAGCACTGTTACGCTGCTGTGTGATCCACAGATGCTGCATCTCTGGCATGGGATGCTCACAGTGACATATACATTTCATACTGCAAAAACCATAGTGTAATCAGAACCAGCTGTCCAAGTGTCACAATCCTCCCCACCTAGACTGAATTTGGGGGCTCTATCCCATGCATGGGATGAGCTTCCCAAATCAGTTCACTCCTCGTAGACACAAGACAGCCCATCTGAGTTCTGATTCTTGGCTCTGGCCCTATGTACGATTGTCATGTCATACCCTTGCAAAGTAAGACTCCATTTCAGTAATCTCCCATTATTTCTGCCATCTGCGTCAGCCAAACCAGGGGGTTGTGGTCAGTCTGTACCACAAAATGCTGCCCATATAAGTATGGCTCTAATTTCTTTAGGGCCCACACTATAGCAAGACAATCTTTTTCCACAGTAGAGTATGTCTTCTCCCTGGGAAGTAACTTCTTACTCAGATACACTACAGGATGATCTTTCCCTTGGTTGGATGTCTGACTCAGTACTGCCCCAATCCCCACATCTGAGGCGTCAGTCTGAACTATAAAGGGTCTTCTATAGTCAGGACTTGTCAAAACAGGAGCACTGCACAGTGCCTCCTTCAATCTGGTAAAGGCTTCTTCATAGGCTGGTCCCCAGGTAATTTTCTTTGGCATCCTTTTCTTTACCAGGTCAGATAGGGGAGCAGCCAGGGCACTGTATTTGGGTAAAAAAAAATTTATAGTACCCTGCTGTCCCAAGAAAACTCCTGACCTGCTTCTGTGTTTCTGGTCTGGGCCATGCCTGGATTACCTTTATCTTTATTTGGTTAGGGCAGAGCTGTCCCCAGCCTACCACATGCCTGAGGTATGCCACTTCTCTCATGTCCACCTGGTGCTTCCCGGCTTTGACAGTGAGCCCAGCCCTCTGCATCCTGCCCAACACTTCCCTAAGGTGGGATAGGTGTTCCTCCCAGCTGGTACTAAAGATGGCAATGTCAACCAGGTACACCACGGCGTACTCCTCAGCACCATTTAACACCTGGTTCACCAACCTTTGGAAAGTGGCCGGGGCATTCTTCATTCCGGAAGGCATTACTTTAAACTCAAATAAGCCTATCTGAGTGATGAAGGCCGACCTCTCCCTAGCTCTGCCTGTCAACTCTACCTGCCAATAGCCCTTGGTCAGGTCAATAGTCGTAAGGTAGCTCGTCCCCCCAACTTGTCCAGGAGTTCGTCCATCTGGGGCATCAGGTGGGCATCTGACTTTGTGACTGCATTCAGTCCATGATAGTCCACACAGAAATGAGTAGAGCCATCTGGCTTGGGCACAAGGACTACGGGTGAGGCCCAGGGGCTGTGGGATATCTGAATTACCCCTAAATCCAGCATCTCCTCCACTTCCCTCCTAATGTCCTTTTGGACAGCCTCTGACACCTGATATGCTGTCCACCGTATGGGCGTCTGTGTCCCTGTCTCCACATTGTGTGTGTCGCTAAGTGGGTTAGTCTAGGCTTGGCGCTAAACAAGGGGGCAAAGTCTGCTAGAACCTCCCTTACTTCCTGGATCTCGTCCATGGTCAGCTGGGGAGACAATTTAACTGCCTCCACAGAGGACTCCCACTTACTTTCTTCCAGCAAGTCCAGAAGGGGATCTCCTTTGTCCGTCCCCTCCCCATGACTACACATTTCAAACACCATGTCAGCCCTATTTGCATATGGCTTCATCATGTTGACATGATACATCCTTTCTGTCTGTCTTATGTCAGGCAACTCTATAATATAGTTCACATCATTTACCTTCCAAACCACTTTGTACGGTACTGCCCACTCAGCCTGCAGCTTGTCTTTCCAGACTGGAATAAGGACCATGACTTCCTGACCCACCATGTATGAGCGAGCTCTGGCTCTGTGGTCATACCACACTTTTTGTTTCTGTTGGGCAGCTGCCAGGTTGCTCTGGGCTGTCCCCATAAGCTCCTTCAACCTTTCCCTAAACCTAAGGACCTAATCCACAATGGGAGTTCCCTGGATGGCGTGCTTGCCTTCCCAGTCCTCCTGGCTCAAGTCTAGGGACCCACGTACCCGGCGTCTATATAAGAGTTTGAAGGGGGAAAATCCTGTTGACTCTTGGGGCACCTCCCTGTATGCAAACAACAGGTGGGGAATATATTTATCCCAGTCCCTCCCCTGCTGTTCAGCAAATGCCTGGAGCATTGACTTCAGGGTACCATTGAATCTTTCCACAAGCCCATTGGCTTGTGGGTGATACGGTGTCGTGCATCTCTGTACCACCCCACACCTCTCCCATAAACATTTCATCAGGTCCGACATGAAGGAACCCCCTTGATCAGTGATAATCTCCTGTGGAAACCCAACACAGGAGAAAATCCCAAGTAAGGCATCTGCCACTTTGTCTGTCCTCAGTGAGGATAGGGTGATTGCCTTTGGGTACCGGGTGCCATTATCCATCACAGTCAGGAAGAATATCTTCCCTGAGGAGCTAGGGGTATTTAAAGGCCCCACAATATCCATTCCCGCCCTCTGGAATGGTTCCTCCACTATGGGCAATGGAATCAGGGCAGCTTGGGTTTTCTTGCCCACCTTCCCTATTTCTTGGCACTAGTGACAAGACCTGCAATATTCCTTCACCTGCTGGGTGAAGTTAGGCCAATAGAAATTCTGGGCTAACCACTGCATAGTGTGCGTGATTCCCAGATGACCAGACAAGGGAATATCATGTGCAATCTTGAGCAACTGCTCATGATACCCCTGGGGAACGACAAGCTGCCTGCCTAGCATCCCTCCCTCTGTCTGCACAGCCTGAGTATACATAAGTCCATTTTTCCAATAAACTGTATGTCTGCCGTCACCTTCCTGTGCCCCATCAGAGTCTGCCCAAGCCCTCAGCTTCTCTAGTGTGCGGTTACTCTTCTGAGGAGCAGCAAACTCCTGACACATTCCTACATTATGGGACAGGTCCCCTTCAGTCGCTAAACTAGGGTCCCTAGCACTGGCATCAGGGAACTCAGAATCACTCTCAGTCCCAACCCTCTGACAATGGGTCAGCCCTCCCTCTTCAGAGTAACCCTCTGTAGCTGTGTGGTTACTTGCTACTGGGGAAATTTCTACCCCTCTTCATTAGTCCCCATCTCAGGAGACACAGGCTGAGGAATCAGCCTCCCAGTTGTCTTTACAATTGTTCCTGTGGGTTTCAGGGAACTACCATTTTCCCTTGCTGCTTGGCTATGGGTAACTGCACATACCATTCCCTGTTTGAGGTTATTACCTAGGATCACATCCACTGCTAAGGTTTTGACTACAGCCACCTGTTGCATAGTTCCCCCTGTTTCACCCCAGTCTAGGAGAACACGAGCAAAGGGCAATGTTGTCTTCACACCAGCAAAGTCTTGTACAGTGACATATTTATTGGGTATAAGCTGACCAGGCTGTACCAGATCCCCCTTTACTAATGTCAGGGATGCCCCTGTGTTCCTTAACCCTTGTGTCTGTACCAAATTCACCATGACTGGGTGCATGTGTTCCCTCATGTTCACAGGCATGCTTCCAGGGACATACAAACAACCCACTTCTTTTCTAGTGCCATTCTGCATATTATTGCTCATTCTTTTGGGTCACTGTCCGGCAATATGCCCAGTTTCTTTACATAACCAACATTCACTTCTCTTTTCAGAGAAATCTTTTCTCTGAAACCTGGGGCTAACTGTTTTTGGTGGAGGCAGTGAGGGTTTTAGCTGCCCTGAAGGCATGCTTTTCCCTTTCTGCACTGCCACTCCCACCTCATTTGCTCTCAGAGCAGTCCGAGAGTTCAGCAGCCTCTTGCACTGTTTTGGGATCTCGGTCCTCCAGACAAGTTTTCAGCTCTGCTGGACTTGCCCAATAAAACTGTTCTAACAAAATCACATTTTCAATTTTATCAACAGAGTTTGCCTCAATTCCTTCCCACCGTTTTAAAAACTGACGTTGTTTCATGGCTAGCTCCTCGTAGCTCATGTCAGGGCTTCTCCTGAGCTTACGGAATTTAGCTGTGTGTGATTCAGCAGTTAATTAAAATTTCTTTAACACTGCAGCTTTAAGTTTGCTGTAATCATCACTGTCCTCATTGTCCATTTGACCCAATGCATCCCGAGCTTTCCCGGTAAGTAGTGGGGATAGCTAGAAGCTCCAGGACTCCCTAGGAATTTTAGTCTAAATACAAACTTTTTCAAAAGAATTTAAAAAGGCATCCATATCCTCCCCCTCTTTAAATTTGGCTATCAATTTGGAATTCAGTTTGTAAACCAGCCCTGTAGTCCCAGTTAAACCCAAGCCACTTACCTGCTCTGGTGCTGGTGGTTGGAGTCGTAGCTTCTCCAGTTCATGTTGCCTCTGGTGCTCACACTCCTCATGGTCTGTGTCTCTCTGTTCTCACTCTGCCTCTCAGCATTCTTGCTCTGGCTCACGGCATTCTCGATCTGCCTCACAGTCCACCTCTCACTTCTCTCGCTCACTCTCCCTCTGGAACTCCAGCTCCATCCTGCGCAACTCAATTTGCAGCCTGAGTACTTCTGTATCCAGGATACTGGTGACCTTCCTCTGCTGCTGCTGTGGCCCTTCACTGGCACTGGCCCTGTTGTCCTTCTCATTAGATCTGTACCCTGCACTGGCTGCTAGCCCTTCCACAGTCAAGGTTTGGTCCCTTACAATCACTGTCTGTGACTCTACGCTCTGGGTATCTGCTACTATCAGGGCATCCACGAGGTTCTGCTTTGTGGTTTTCACCTTGAACGGGACTCCTCTGTCCCCACACAACTGCTTTAAGTATTCTACATTGTGCCTGCTGTAGTTGGAAGCCATCTTTCCTGACTTCTGCTACTCTGACTGGCACTTTAGAAAAAAAATAAAATGGGTAGGAACTTGACTGTAAGCCAAGGGATATAGTTCAGTTTCCTTCTAAAATAACAGACTGCCTTTCTTTTTTTCAAGTGAGCTGAACAGTCTCAAGCTGTCACACTGAACAATAAAGCTTATAATACCAAAATTATCCCACCGCTGTCAACCAATCTGTCACAACCCTACTCAGCAGGTCAAGTCCTCTACTCCCAAAGTGCCAATCTCTGTGCGTAGTATTGTGAACAGTTAATAGATCAGGGTAACGCTCCTGTCTGTTTTGTGGGTTTGAATCAAACTTTGGTCTCAAGTTCTGGAGGGTTTCAGACTGTTAACCTCTTGCTAGCATACCCAATGTACAGGCTCAGATAATTCTGCTCTTCTGGGAAATGCCACATATCTTTTGCCATGGGCACCCAACCAGGTATTACAAAATGAACTCTTAAAACTCTATGCAAGACCTTAGAGAAACTCTTACCTGTTTCCCAATTTGGTATCACAATAAGCTTAAGCACAGTGTCAACTTTAACCGTCTAAGCTTCACTTACA
The DNA here is from genome assembly GCA_016271365.2 of Neoceratodus forsteri. NCBI lineage: Eukaryota > Metazoa > Chordata > Ceratodontiformes > Ceratodontidae > Neoceratodus > Neoceratodus forsteri. The sequence continues at coordinate 687,347,775 of CM057456.1, forward strand.
AAAAAAAAAGAAGTTTCAAGGCACACCAGGCAGTTTCTGTTTTTAAAACATATATCTTTACTTTAAAAATAGATAAAAATAGGTAAACAGTAATACAGAACAACATATTCCAATGCATACAATCTTAAAAAACAAAACAGGTTTAAAAGTGCAAAATTCCTACCAACCATTAGACTTATTTATCTAAGGTATTTCCTATAATCTTTCTCAGTGCTCTTAGCTGTTCCTTCTCTCAGTCCAAATATAAAAATGTATATCAATGGAATACAGACTACAGTTTAAAAATACTGTGTTTCATCCCCCTTCATGATGCCATCATCTAGCTCCTCCCTTTCAGGATATATAATATATATATATATATATATATATATATATACTGTATATAGATATACAAAACAGGAAGTCCCAACAAGGTATTGCATTCTATGACTCCAGCAAGACCCATTGTCCAAATGATGACACTCTTAATTAAGACTGTAATTTCTCAGTCCCTTTGATCCATGAGCAGTTTCCTTTCTCAAACACATCAAATGACTCTTTATGACACCAGGTACAATCAACTGACTTTCCTGAGGACGTCATAAAATGGATATTCCACTTCCTTATGACACCAGGTGCAATTAAATGACTTTCCTGAGGACGTTATAAAATGGATATATTAGTTCCTGGCTTCAAAGAAAACTGACAAGTTAATTGCATTCAGAGATCTGCTGGTTTAACATATATCCTGTCTTTTGAACTGATACCTGGGGGGGTTGATGTGTCATTTCAGCAAGACAGTATTTTCTCCTGACAGACAATCCCACTACATATTTCTTATTGCAAAAATCATAGTGTAATCAGAACCAGTTGTCCAAGTGTCACAAGGTCAACCAGAGCTAGGGTTGAATCAGTACGATAAATTGCCTGTATCTTTACTGTAGTCTGGACACTGAAACTATCTATTTATTGACCACTACAGAAGGAATTGAGACTCTGTTGGCAATTTCCTGCATCATTATTCATTCTACGAACATTATTGAGTGGCAGAACTGTCTTGCATTGCTTTGTGCCTACATTCTGGTGCTGGATAACCATCTGAATCAGTCTTCAACTGTCTTCGGAATCACTTCACCCCGGTGCAACCCTGTCAGTCTTCACCTATCTTAAAGAATCATCCTGCAGTACCTCCTGAAGCGTACAACAGCCAATCCACAAAGAGCCATACCGTAGTCGCCTAGAAGTTGCATCATCCCATTTGTTATTTTCCTCTTACAGTTTCCCAGTATGGCTTGGCCCAGTGCAGAAGTCTGCATCCATTCTTGTTTTCACATCCGCAGTGGAGTACCGTTTGACCCGTCAGTGTCAGTTCTCCGAGTGACATTCGGTTTGTTGTTTTTAGTGTGTCCTGGCTCTTCCGGCTGTGGACTCTGAGTTTGGTCACAGTTGGATGTACGATTTATTGTTTTGGTGAGTGCCTTGGCTCATCCAGCCTTGGAACTCAGAAGACCGACACACTTCAATGCCCAGAGAGAGTGCTTGCCTGGAGTCCATGAGTGGTCCAGAAGTTCTGATTCTCCTGATCCAGTGTGTTCATCAGTCCAGAGTGCATTTTTAGTCCAAAAGCGGACTGTTGGTTCTCCTGCTTCTTCTTCTTCATTCTCTCACTTGACAATCCAGAAGAGGATTGTGGCCAGGGGGCTAGCATTACTTTTTCATTCCAGGCAGTCTAGAACCAGACTGCAGCCAGATATTTTATTCCTTTCCGGCAACCCTAGAGAGGTGGGGTGTAGCCGAGAACCCGTGGTCTGTTAAATCCTCTCTGCATCCTTAGCTTTCCCACCAAAGTTCCATATTTCACTGGGAAACCAGTGGAGTGTTTCCACATTTCTTTCATCAACAGAGAAATTTACGTGCACCAACTGACAATCATCTACTGCATAGACTCTTCTTGTAGTAATAGAGAGGCTGCATCTTCAAAACCTAAGTTTGGGAGAGGTGCACCTCGGGGTGAAAGTAGATATCTGAGGATAGGAAAGATGCTCTTACAGCGTAGCTGTTACAGTTGATTGATCCATTCTGGTATTCTGTGCTGTAGAGTTTTCCCTCTTATAGGGAAGCAGGAAAATAGAAATAAGATGCTCTTACAGCGTAGCTGTTACAGCTGATTATTCCGCTTGCATATAGTGAAACATAATTTTTCATATAGTGAAATATAATCTTGCATATGGTAAAGAAGTAGGTTGTGTATGTATGATTGTCCCTCTCTTGTGTCCCTACCCTATGATCAGTTGCCAATAAACAAGTTCCTTTTCTCTAATCATGTCTCCTGCCTCTCCATTTTGGTGAAGAATTATATCACGTAGCCTAGGAAAAGAACTGCCTTACCACCTGAGTGGGTGTATTGGAAGAGAGCCCGACATTCATTTCTTCATTGGCTCACTTCATTTGGTCTGAATAACAACAATCACACCATCAACCCCCCCACATACTTTTCAGCTTGCTTCACTTGGCGTCATAGACAGGATACTTCATTGGAGTCCAACGCAGGACACGGTTACAGTGAAAATGGAATCTAGAAGGTCAGAGACCTCTGGTGGAGCTGGAGAAGAGACACGGTTAAACCCGATCATGATGCCTTATTATTTTGGTGCACCCTGGTTGCCACAGTTCTCAGGGATCCTATGGATTTGTCTACCACTAACCTAGGAGAGTTCCAGAGTAAGATAATGTCCATTTTCTGACTGCATGAAATTCCTGAGCGACAGCAGGTTGAGATGTTAATTGGACAACTTACAGGTGCAGCTCACTGAGAAGTTAGTGCATGGCCAGAGCATGAAAAGGCACCGAGGACTCCAGAGATGGAGTTGTTCATGAAAATGTGGCAGGAGATGAACAGAGAACTCCAGACTCTCAAAGAAGACTTGAAACATGAAATGAGGCAAGGGGTATTCCTTCAAAACATTGGATAGAAGAAATCCAATAATCTCATAAGGGTTATGTGTAAATAAAGCAAAAATACAGTACTAAATTAGAGTATAGATGATCTGACAGTTAAGAAATGTTAAAATAGTAGAAGTGTTAAACAGTAGAAAAGATAAATGGTAAGAAGTTAAAAATGTTTTAAAGTATGGTGTATTCTCAAAAGTTTAGGAGGATACATGGGACATGTATCTTTTAGCGGGTCCGAATATGTAATATGCCAAAGTTAGAGGTGTTCCAGTAGTCCTCAGTAGTCCCCAGTTTCCTCAAGTACACAGTAAAGTGCCCAGTGCACTAAATACTTGTAAAATATAGATTTTATATTCAGCACAAGCAACAATGACCTGGATGGAATGTTGTGCTGTGCTGCTCATGCATAGCATTCCACTCCAGCAATTCTAGAAGGACAGTGTTAGGGTCTGAAAGTTGGTTCAGTTAAGGGAGAGATCCTGGTAGCTGTGGAGGGGAGCAGATGCAGCAGGTCTGGGGGACCAGAAAAAGGCTTACCTGGTGTTGAAGCCATCTCTCCAGGCTTGCTTGCACGCTTGCTCCTTCTCCAGCTGCTGAAGACTGCTCAGAAGCTATGCGACATGGTCAGTGGTGCCATTGAGGCACCACACGAAGAAAAAAGCATCCAGTGCGGTCTTTGGGCTGATAGCCCCAACGTTTATTTGTTTTATGCCCCAGTTAATTAATTTAAAAGCTTCTCTGGTCCCCTTTTGGCGGCGGTAGCAGAGTCGAATCTTCAGTGCGCAGAGAGAGCGAGAGTTGGGATGATCTGAAAGGCCCCTGACATCTACCTCACTGCCTGAAGCCCTCCCACTGCCAGAGATACCTCCCGCCTCCCAACCAGAAGCTCAAAAGAGTGGTGAGTTGGTGGCAGCACTCGCTCCACGTGACCACCTACAAGAAAAGGACTGTGCTTTTATTTTGTTTTTATTTTAAAAAGCACACAGTAGGCACTTGGAGGAGCGTCTGAGTGCCGTGGGAGGGTCAGGAAGCAAGGACCCGAATTTAATTATTCATAAAGGATCGGGGTACAGTAACACCCACAGGGAGGGACAAGTGCAGAAAGACCACAGAAGAGGCCATAAATATTCATTAGGGGGACAGAGTTTGAGGAGGGGCAGAGAGATCGAGTGACAGCTCTCAGAGAGCTGAAGAATTAAAGAGGCCCTGCCTCCTAAAGATTAAAATGGCAATGCTCAGCCCACAGTTAAAAGGGGCACCAGGCTGATTTCAGGGGTGCCAGGCCCAGATTAAGAGAGGCCACCAGGCCCAGTTGACTAAAGGGCACCAGGCCCATGGTAGTAAAGGGCAGCCCCAGCCAAGCAAGTTAGGGCAAGCCAGCCCAGTGGTGCTAAGGGCATGAGGCCCAGCCAAGTGAAGGCACCAGGCCCAATAGTAACAAAGCAAGGGCAACACAAGGCCCAGGACCCATAGCTAGCTATTTACACCCACAGGTGTGATAGGGGCCCAGTGATAGGAGTGACCTCCAGATATAATAGGAGCCTAGCTAGCCACGTAAGCCCTCCAGTGTTCAAGGGGCCTGGCCACCCATCTATTGTATAGCCTTCCAGAGAGCCTATTCCTCACTGTAGTGTTTCCACAGTAACAGGAGAACCTGATTCAGCTAGAAGGGACAACAGTTATAGTTAGGTCCACCAGAGCTAGGGTTGAATCAGTATGATAAATTGTCTGTATATTTACTGTGGTCTGGACACTGAGACTATCTATTTATTGACCACTACAGAAGGAATTGAGACTCTGTTTGCATTTTTCTGCATTATTATTCATTCTACGAACATTTTTGAGTGTCAGAACTGTCCTGCGTTGCTTTGTGCCTGCATTTCGGTGCTAGATAACCATCTGAATCAGTCTTCAACTGTCTTCGGAATCACTTCACCCCGGTGCAACCCTGTCAGTCTTCACCTATCTTCAAGAATCATCCTGCAGTGCATCCAGAAGCAGACAACAGCCAATCCACAAAGAGCCGTACCACAGTCGCCTCGAAGTTGCAGGTCCCATTTGTTATTTTCCTCTTACAGTTTCCCAGTACAGCTTGGCCCAGTGCAGAAGTCTGCCGTCCTTTTCTTGTTTTCACGTCCGCAGCAGAGTACCGTTTGACCCATCAGTGTCAGTTCTCTGAATGATGTTCAGTTTGTTGTTTTTAGTGTGCCCTGGCTCGTCTGGCCGTGGACTCCGAGTTTGGTCACAGTTCGACATACGATTTATTGTTCTGGTGAGTGCCTTGGCTAGTCCAGCCTTGGAACTCAGAAGACTGACACACTTCGACGCCCAGAGAGAGTGGTTGCCTGGAGTCCAAACATGGTCCAGAGGTTCTGATCCAGTGGGAGCATCAGCTGGTGTGTGTCTTCAGTCCAGCGGGAGTGCTTGGCTGGAGTCCAAGAGTGGTCCAGAGGTTCCAATTCTCTCAATCCAGTGTGTTCATCAGTCCAGAGTGCATCTTCAGTCCAGAAGCAGACTGTTGGTTCTTCTGTGTCTTCGTCTTCTTCTTCCCTTCACTTGGCAATCCAGAAGTGGATTGTGGCCAGGTGGTTTGCATTGCTTCTTCTTTCTGGGCAGTCTAGAAGCAGACTGCAGCCAGATCTTGTATTCCTTTCCAGCAATCCTAGATAGGTGGGGTGTAGCCGAGAACCCATGGTCTGTTAAATCCTCTCTGCATCCTAAACCTTCCCACCAAGGTTCTGTATTTCACTGGGAAACCAGTGGAGTGTTTCCACGTTTCTTTTGTCGACAGAGAAATTTACATGCACCAGCTGACAATCATCTACTGCATAGACTCTTCTTGTAGTAATAGAATGGCTGCATCTTCAAAACCTAAGTTTAGGGAGAGGTGCACCTCTGGGTGAAAGTAGATATCTGAGGATAGGAAAGACACAGTGTACAGCGTACCTGTTACAGTCGATTGAGCCATTCTGGCATTCTATGCTATAGAGTTTTCCTTCTTATAGGGAGGCAGGGAAATAGAAATAAGATGCTCTTACAGTGTAGCTATTACAGCTGATTATTCCTCTTGCATATAGTGAAACATAATTTTGCATATAGTGAAATATAATCTTGCATATGGTAAAGAAGTAGGTTGTGTATGTATGATTGTCCCTCTCTTGTGTCCCTACCCTGTGATCAGTTGGCAATAAACAAGTTCCTTTTCTCTAATTATGCCCCCTGCCTCTCCATTTTGGTGAAGAATTACATCACATAGCCAAATAGGAAAATAACTGCTTTACCACCTGGGTGGGTGTATTGGAAGACAGCACGACATTCATTTCTTCATTGGCTCACTTCACTTGGTCTGAATAACAACAATCATGCCATCAACCCCCCCCCCACACACACACACACACTTTGGCTTGCTTCATTGCTTCACTAGCTTCACTGTTACTGGCAATGTATTGTCTGTGTTTATGAGTTCATGATAGTGTTACAAATGTGCACATTGCTGTCTGCTTTTGCTGGTTAATATTACTGTACGTAGGTGTGCATGTGCATAGATTTCTGTGACTGGTGGTCTGACATGTCTCTGTGTTGCTGCAGGGTACCTTTAGATCACTTTTCAAAGTCAGTGTCTCACTGCTCTTATGTCGGTGTGTGTGGGTGAATGATATGGCGATTTGGGTGCATGACAGTTATGCCTGGTTTATAGTGCACTGCTCAGTAATATATCATTATGGATAAAGTATTCTATTATGGAGGAGTGTATGGGTGAAGGGCAATAGTACAAATGTGTGTAAAGTTGCAGGGCTCTGTTATCTGCACTCATTTGTGTGCCCAGCATTCTTGTGAATATCTGCATGGGTGCACAGTACTATTATAGGGGTGTGTATAGGTGCAGGGTAATGGTACAAATGTGCATATGTGTGCAGGGCACTTATGTTCTGTTACTTTAGTTCAGGTCATGGTCGCATATCTTTGTATTGATGTAGGGTACTGTTTTGTGTGTCTATGGGTGAAAGGCAATGGTACTAATGTGTGTATGGGCCCAGCACATTTATGCCTGGTTATTGTAGTGCAGAACACAGTTACATACAGTATCTTTGTATGGCTGTGGGTTACTGCTACATGACTGTGCATGGGTGACAGGCCATGGTATACATTTGTGTATGTATGCAGGACATTGCAAACTCTAGGGATTTGTTGAAGCGCATTGACATCCCACTACCACACCTCAGACCCTTACTGTCCCTCTTGGGGATTATGATTCCTCTTGCCCTGTCCCAGTCCCATTTTAACCCTTGAAGGGAACTGGCATCCTACCAGCCTCCACTCATGCTACATAGTGACAGCATCCCTATTTTGTACAAACAGGACATAACAGTTTACCTTCTTTATATCACAGAGAAACTTGTATGTTTCAATCATGTACCCACACTCCCTTCTGGATTTCAGTGAATAGATGTTTAGAGCCATCGTATGTAGTAGTAGTAAGTAGTAGTAGTAGTAGTAAAAAAAATTTATTCATACAAAAAATGAATAAGGATATCTCCACTGAGCCGAAGCTCCTTTACAGTGAGATCCAGGTGTCATTTCCAGTTACTCTTATAAGTTAACAATATATAACGAAGGAAAACACATATACACTATAATTATACATCAATAAATATAACACAATTCCAAATCATAAAACAAACTAGGACAAGAAGAACATACAAAAAACAATAATTAATTCACAGTATACATTTAATACAAGTTTCAATCTACCATCCTAAGATTCAAACTATTTCCCATCATAACTAATATTTTCGATAAGCCATTGTTTAATTTGGTGCAACTGGAAATTTCCCTCAAGGGGTCTAAGCTTCCCAGGCAATTTATTCCATATAGAAGGTCCGATATTAAAAAAATGCTTATCCCCCCAAGCCGTTCTACAACTTGGGACTGCACAGTCCAAGTAATTAGCAGAGCGCAGACCCTCAATAGGTCTTTTTATTTTAATGGACTCAGCCATATATTTAGGGACTTTTCCTGAGATACATTTTAACATTAACATAATTGTACTAAGAGCCCGCCTTTGAGACAAAGTATGCCAGTCTAATTTTATACATATCTACTCTATGTGCCTCTTTGCAGCTCCTAGTATAAATCTAATTAATTTATTATACATAACATCAAGCTATATAGTTGCTCTTAGATGCACCCATATATATCAAATTACCATACTCCAATATGGGTAGTACAACAACAGTTACAACTAATTTTCTAATTTCCAAAGACATACTATTTCTTACTCTATATAACGACCCCAAGCACTTACCAACTTTAGTCAAGGTACTATCTATATGACTGTCCCATTTAAATTTGTATCTAAATACACCCCCAGATATTTATAACTAACAACTTGTTGCAAGATTCTTCCTGAAAATGTTTTAATTTGTAACCCCTCATATTCAGTTTTAGACCCGTAACCCTTATGAAACACCATTACCTGAGAAACACCATTACCTGAGATTTTTTTTCATTCAAAACCAATTTAGATCTAAGCAAAAATTCCTGCAACTGATCAAAAGCCTGTTGTAATACTATTTGAATAGTTCTCACTGATGAATCAGCAAAATATACAACTGTATCATCAGCATAAAGATGGTATTGTAGCTTTGGTTGTTCAAACCCCAAATCATTCATATATAAATTATATAGTATAGGACCCAAAATGGATCCTTGTGGGACTCCTGACACAATCAATTTCAAATCAGATGACCACTCTAATAGTCACTTGCTGCAATCTTGAGTCAAGATAATTTCAAACCAATTTATAACCGACTCAGACATACCACAGGTTTTAGTCTGAGAGGAGGATGCCATGGTCCAGCATGTCAAAGGCCTTAGAAAGGTCAACAAAATTGCTCCCACTGGCATCCCCTGTCCATACTCTCCATTATATCTCCTGTGACCTTTATAAGGACAGTGTTTGTTCCATGTTCGGTCTAAAGTCGGATTGATAACTGTTAAGATTTCATTATCTTTCAGATATACCTGTAATTGTTTTGCAACTATTTTCTCCAAAATTTTAGAAATTGTTGGTAAAAGAGAAATTGGTCTATAATTTTCTAATAATAACCTAGATCCTGTCTTATAAATTGGCACAATCTTGGCAGTCTTCCAAGTTTGAGGTAACTCTGCAGAGAGAAGAGACAAATTAAATAAGTTTGCTAAGGGTAAATCAATAATACGGGCTGCATACTTTAATAAGATATTAGGGATACCATCTATACCTTCTGCTTTATTAGTATTAATTTTAAATAATAAATCCCTAACATCTCCTCTAGTAATAGAAGTAAACTTAAACTCAGCTTGTATACCAGATTGTACATAAACTCTATCTGTATCATTTACCTGGGAATTTCTCGGTAGAACCTGATTTACATCTCCTCCACCCAATTGTAATTCATTAATACCCATATCTGTAAAACATGTATTAAACTCATTAACCACCTTGTTTCCCAAATCCATCTTATTACCATTAATTAGGAAATGATTAGGATATCCCACGCTAAGTCCCTTATGCATCTTATTTATTGTGTTCCAAAATACTCTTGAGTTTTCCATCATTTCTTTAGACAATTTTTGTTACAATAGGCCAATCTAGCCTTTCTAATTTCCTTTGTATATAAATTTCTTAATTGCCTATATTTATGCCAGTCCTGGTCTCTCTTGCTAATTTAGCTTGTTTCCATGCCTTATCTCTAGCTCTTTTAATTTTAAACAAACCTGAATCATACTATGGAGCTTTGTTTGATTTTATCAACCTAGTTTTTATAGGAGCATGTTTATTGCAAATTTGTATTAAATCCTTTTGAAACATATCTCACGCATCCCCCACACTGGGAATTAGTTCTAGTCTCTCCCAGTTATAATTTTCTAATTCCTGCATAAATTGAACATAATCAAACTGTTTAAAGACTCTAATTTGTACAACATTCTTAGATGTCTTTCTAGATTTCTAATACAGATACAGAAAATTATCTGATGATCTGACATTGAGTCTGGTAACACCCCACTCTTTATAAACTTTTCTGGATTTGTAGTAAAAATAAGATCTAACATAGTTGAATTACTGGGATTTACTGCATTTAACCTAGTAACATCTTTTATCAGTTGCACCAAATTCAATGTAGTAGCCATATCAATTAGACTATGATGGGCATCTATATTTCCCCAATCAACATTTAAATCCCCAATTATCAAAATTTCATGTGAATTTTGATAATTCTTCAGTACATCCTGTATTTCAGAGAAGACCATTAAGCTGCTTTTAGGTGGACGGTAAATGCCAATCAATAAGATGGGTTTAGAATAAGGTAGCTTTAATTCTAATGGTAACAATTCTGAATCAGTCCAATTATACAAATCTTGCAATTCCCTAACATCAATCCAATTTTTAACATAAACTAATATTCCCCCTCCTCTTTTGGATCTGTCTTTTCTATATATATAGAAATTTTCCAGGGCTATATCATTATCTTGAATTTTTGTATGCAGCCATGATTCAGTAATTATTAAAATATCAGGCTAGGTCTTTCCTCAGGTGAGGTCTCCAGAACTGGTCATAGCTCTCCAGGTGAAGCCTCACTAGGGATCCATGCAGTTACAGAACCACCTTGCTTTGCCTACTGTGAAAACCATTCCCTATAAAGCCCATCATCTTCAGTGCCTTTTTTGTAGGCTTCATTGCATTGACTTGTTTGCTGTAGGAGTCACTGACTATGGCCCACATATCTCTATCCTCTGTGGAAGCAGGCAGTCTAATTCCTACCATCAAGTATTCTGTGCATGGATTATGCCTACCAAAGTGCACGTGTGCTCACAAATGGGGAGCATGTATAGGAAATAACAGCCAGGGGCCATTGGGTGGGAGTGACCACTGCACAATGGGGTTCCAATTAGATAGGGGCAGGGAAAGCATCCTAACTAAGACCAAAATCTTGGATTTTATAAGGGTAGACTTCAGGAAAATGGATGAAGTACTAAAGAGGCACCTGGCAGGCATCAGACCAGATATGGGGGTAGACCAAAGGTGGTTCATCATTAAGGAAGGAATACTAGTTGACAAACAGCAGTGTGTTAGGTTCAGAGGTAAGAACACAAGGGCCAAGTTGCCCATCTGGTTCAGTTCTGGGGTTGCCCAGGTAGTAAGGAAAAAGAGGCTGGCCTATAGAAAATTCAGGAAGACCAAGAGAGAGGTGGATAGGGAAAATTACCTAAGGTTGGCTAGTGAGGCAAGTAAGGAAGTCCAATGAGCTAAAGCACAGAAGGAGCTGCAGAAAGCTGAAGGAACTAAGAAAGGGGAGAAGTCTTTCTTTTGTTATATACAGCAAGTGAAAAAAGAGACAAGAATGAAGGGATTGTAGGGCTTAAGAAAGGGGTGGAGTGGGTGGAGGATAATGGTGGACATAGTGCCAGTAACCGAGACTTGGGCATAATTACACCATGACTGGAACCTTGCAATCCCTTAATATAAACTATACAAAAGGGAAAGGGTAATCAGGAAGGAGGGAGGGGTGGCAGTTTATATCAGAAGGGAATAGCTTGCATGAGGGAGGAGTCAGAGGAAGGGGAGGAGGAGGAGGAGGAGGCATTATGGGTTCAATTAAAGGAAAGCTGTACAAATAATAGAGATTCCACCCCAAAGGCTTAACCCCGATTAAGCTTTTCACAAAGAAGCTGCTGCTTACTTTATTTAAATTTTGAAAAGGTCGTGAGTCAGGAAGATGGCAAACGGTGCATGGCTCCATTTAGTGTAAAAGTGCGGTGCTGCACCTCCATACGCCATCTTCCCAACTCCCAAACTTTTCAAAATTAAAATAAAGTAAGTAGCAGCTTCTAGAATTAAGACTTTTCTTTGCAGAAAGCTTAATCATGGGGTAATCCTTTGGGGGGGTGGGGGTCTATATTATTTGGATTGCTTTCCTTTAAGGTCCAATAGAGGGAGAAAGATGAGATTGGGAGTGGTGTACAGACCACCCAACCGGAATGAGGAGAGGGAGAGAGAACTGAGTTCACAAATATTGGAAGCTGCGGGGAAGGAGAGGTGGTAATTGTGGGGAATTTCAACCTGCACAAGGTGGACTGGAGAATACCATCAATGACATGTTCTAGGAGTCAGAGGATCCCGAAAGGACTGCAGAGTGGGTTTCTGACTCAGGGTATCACAGAAACAACAAGAGTAGAGGCAATGCTTGATCTTGTGCTAACAAATAGGGAGCATGTATGGGAAATAACAGTCAGGGAGCCATTGGGTGGGAGTGACCATTACACAGTATGGTTCCAGTTAGATATGGCAAGGAAAGCATCCTGACTAAGACCAAAATCTTGGATTTTAGAAGGTCAGACCTCAGAATTATGGGTGAAGTGATAAGGAGCCTCCTGAGCATCAGAGCAGGTATGGGGTGGACCACAGGTGGTTCATCAGTAAGGAAGGAATACTGGTTGCCATAGAGGAGTGTGTTAGGCTCAGGGGTTAAAACACAAGGGCCAAAGCACCCAGCTGATTCAGTTCTGGGTTTTCCCAGGCAGTAATGGAAAAGAGGCTGGCCTATAGAAAATTCAGGAAGACCAAGACAGAGGTGGAAAGGGAATATTACCTAAGGCTGGCTAGTGAGGCAAGTAAGGAAGTCCTGCAAGCTAAAGTACAGAAGGAGCTGCAGAAAGCTGAAGGAATTAAGAAGGGGGAGAAATCTTTATTTTGCTATATAAGTGAAAAAACAGACAAGAAGTACGGGATTGTCAGGCTTAAGAAAGGGGTGGAGTGGGTGGAGGATAATAGTGGAAAAGCAGAGATACTAAATAAATACTCCTGTTTTATTTTCACCAGGGAGAAGGATGGGCCAGTGCCATCATGAGGGCGAAGAGGAGCAGGGTGAGAGGGGAACATAGATGTAGTGATAGAGGTGGATAGAGTAAGGGATGGGCTGCTAGCATTAAAGGTGGAAAAATCACCAGGCTCAGACAGAGTACACCCAAGGGTACTAAGGGAACTGGCCAAGGAGCTGGCAGGTCCACTGACAGACCTATTTGATAGTTCACTAGAGACAGGTGTGGCACTGCAGGACTGGAGAACAGAAAATGTGGTGCCCTTTCACATAAGCGGTCCCAAGAATGAGCCAGGGAATTACAGACCAGTCAGTCTGACCTCAATTGTGGGCAAGCTCATTGAGACCATACTAAAGGAAAGGTTGGTGGAATATCTAGAGGAGCATGGTCTCCAGGATTCGAGGCAGCATGGGTTCATGGGGTGAGGGAAATTGTGTAAAACAAATCTGATTGACTTCTTTGACTACATCACTAAGACAGTAGATGGGGCCAAGCAGTAGAAGTCCTCTGTCTGGAATTCAGAAAGGTCTTTGACTCTGTGCCCCACAAATGATTGATCAGGAAGTTGGTGGATCTTGGGGTTGGGGATAAGATAGCCAGATGGGTGGAAAACTGGCTGAGGGACTAAACCCAGAGGGTGGTTGTGGGGGGAGACTTATCTGGCACCAGAAAGGTCACCAGTGAGGTACCGTAGGGCTCACTGCTGGGGTCAGTGTTGTTCAATGTCTTCTTCAATGACATTGGCGATGGTATGAAGAGCAAAATGTGCCTATTCGCTGATAACGCCAAACTCTGTGGGAGAGTGGAATAGTGGACACAGCTGAAGGGATACAACACCAACATGATGACCTGAAAAAGCTGAGGAGGTGGTCCAGGATCTGGCAGCTTGGCTTCAATGCCAAGAAATGCAAAGTTATGCATATTGGAACCAAGAATCCCAAGACAGAGAACCACCTGGGTGGAGTCTTGGTATCTACATCAGAGGAGGAGAGGGACCTGGGAGTGATGATCACTAGTGACCTGAAGCACTCCACACAGTGCAAGAGAGCAGCAGCAAGGGCAAACAAGATGCTGGGATGCATAGCTAGAGGGATTAGTAGCAGGAGAAAGGAGGTTATACTGCCCTTGTACAGGTCACTGGTAAGGCCACATCTAGAGTATGGAGTTCAGTACTGGTGCTCGCAGCTCAAAGGACATTAACCTGCTGGAGAAGGTACAGAGGAGAGTTACAAAGATGACAGTGGGTCAGCAGGGCAAGGTACATGAGGAGAGGTTGAGGGCACCGAATATGTACTCCATGGAGGACAGGAGAGAGAGAGGGGACATGATTGGGACTTGAAGTACTTTAAAGGTATAAATAAGATGGATATGGAGGGTCTCTTTTAATTGAATGGAACCATAACACAAGGGAGCACAGTCTTAAGGTGGAGGGTAGGAGGTTTAAGAGGGTGGTCAGGAAGCACTTTTTCACAGAGAGGGTGGTAGACACTTAGAATGCACTGCCAGAAAAGGTGATCTTGTTGAATGTAGTGGGCAGCTTGAAGAGAGGCTGGGATAGGCATGAGAGGGATGTGAGGATCATGGGTACGAAGGATGGGAGGAGTGGGGAAGGGGCAGGAACAGTAGCTCAAGCACTGGACCTTGAAGTATGAGCAACCTAGATATATTAAATGGCCTTCTGCTGGTTTCTTACTATGTTAGTATGACTCCTACTGCACTTCCAAACAGCTTCATTTTTTTTCTCTGATCAAACACATTAGGAGTAATGCCAAACAAATGTAATTTTTTTTGGAACGTATACAAGTTACACTTACACCACTAGCATGTGTGTTGTTTGGGACTAAAATACCTTTCAAATGAGGGTAGTCACCAAACTGTATTCATTATATATTTTTTTAAATATAGCCATCCAAAAGGTGAAAATAATGAAGAAAAATGAAAAGTCAGGTAATTAGATGGCCATATTTAAAAAAAATATAATTAGTGCAACTTAGTGAATAGGCTCATTTGAAAGGTCTTTTTGTCCTGAACAACTTTCATGCTAGTTGTGTATGTGTAGCTTAAATACTTTCAAAGAAAGTTACATTTGTTCTGCATGTCTCCTACTGTGTTGGCTAAGAGAGAAAAAATGTGGCTGTTTGGCAAGAAATTGGTTAGGGGACAGCTAACAGAGGCTGGTAGTAAATGGAGTTCACTCCAAGGAAGGAATGGTGATGGGGGGTACCTCAAGGATCAGTGCTGGACCCAGTCCTCGTTAATGTCTTTATAAGTGAAACTGCAAAGAAGCAGGCAGAGAAGGTTTGACTCTGCATGATGATACCAAAATCTGCAGCAGGATGGAAAAGTATGAGCAGAGACCTTAGAAGACTTGAACAGTGGTCAAAGGTATGGCAGCTAGGTTTCAACACAAAAATGTAAAATAATGCACTTGGGGCACAGAAATCCAGAGGCAGAGTACAAAATGGGTGGAGTGGTATTGACAACATTTTGTTTTTTATACTTCCTTTATTGTGGTAGGCCCCAAGGGGCTTACTACTGTACATCATTTCCGAACATATAGATCATTCATCTGTTACATAGGTGCATAAGGTAAATCTTGTTGACATCACAGTGTGTACCTATGCAGTAGCTTTTTACTGAATAAAAGCATAGGATGATATAGTTAAATTAAACTACAAGGTCTCAGAGATCTATCAAATAATACTGCAAATGTTCTTATCTATTACAACTCGATGGAGATATTAACAGACTGTTCAGTGCACTGAATAAAGTAATACAAAATATGTTTCTTTTCATATTTTAAAAATTTCTTGATAAGGGAGGGGAGGGGCCAATAGGCCTGGTTAAGCAACTAGATGCAAGTTAGGCTCATACAAGAGCCATCTAGTCCACCTGTTTTGGTATAACTGTGTTTGTTGACGAACGCTGAATGTAATCCTCTCCATTAAGTGAACATTGTCTACTATATCCCTCCAGTCTGCTACGAGGGGGGAGCTTTCTGTGCCCATTTCTTAGGAATTGCCTTCAAAGCAGCTATCGTAAGAACTGACCATAAGTATGTTGCCTCTCTTCCCCATAACTCCTTTGGTCTGAGACCTAGAACCAGATGTTCAGGGCTCAAGAGGGACCGAAACTGGAAAATTTCCTTAAGATGGTGTTCTATGTCTGTCCAGTGCTCCTTAAGTATCTGACATGTCCAAAAAACATGGGCCTGTGAAGCTGGTGCGAACCCACATCCCCTCCAGCAGTTCAAACCAGCTGTTGGTGCATAGTCCACCACTTGTGCAGGAACACGGAAGTACCTAGCTCTCAGCTTCCAGCCATATTCCCTCCAAAGAGGGGCCCCTGTTGTCCGCCATGTAGTGTGCCACATTCCAGCCCATTGTTTCTCTGGAAGAGTGATCCCCAGGTCTGTTTCCCATTTAAATTTAAGTCTTTCAATGGGTAGAGTCAGATCTAGTAAATACCTTTGATACAATAAGGATATGACTCCTCTCCCACCCCCTGATGACCAAATGCCATGGAAGGGAGGGTCCACCACCTCCTCCTCCTCCTTCAACCAGGCATATGTTTTCTGAAGAGTAAGGACATAATCTCTGATCTGGTAGAATAATAGATTATCTTGTGGGAGAAACCCAAATGCCTGCCTGGCTGCCTCAAAAGAAATAGGGCTATCTGCAGATAAAACCTGATAAGGAGAGTGAAATCCCTTCCTGGCCCACTGCTTGAACCACGAATCTAAGGTGGCAGCTGGGAAGAGAGAGTCATAAGCCCACTGGTATTGACAACATTAAGAAAGCACACATTCAAAAAAAAACAAGCTTTTACATATAGTAGATTACTGTTTAACGATAGTATGCGTCTATGGCTGCCACTGTACATCTGATGCAAACCCATAATCACATTCCTTACTTGAAGTGAAAGGGGGGGGGGTTGCGGCCATAACTGACTTCTTGTTTTTGTATTAAAGAGGTCAGATTTTTTACAGCAAAAACAAGGAAAGGGGTCATTCTGAAATGTGCATATGCGCATGGGTACCACTTTTGTTCAGACAATGCCACCACCGGCCACTACCACTTCAGGACTGCTATTACCCCCACCTACTACAATCAGGGGAAAACCAGAAGTAGTCCAGCAGCACTGAGGTCAATATGGTTAAAGCACATGTACCAGAAATTACTGCTTATAGAAGAATGAGAAAGTGACTGTGATGGCAAGCAAGTCCCAGACCAGATCTCTAGTTTGTTAGTAGTCTCCTCCTGAGTCTGATTTTTACGGCTGCATGTGCCAAGCTTCACAGATGTTATGCCATCATCAGATTTGTATAAGAGCACTTTGGAATCATGTGGCCACCGTCTGATGTGCTGCTACAGTGCTCCGGCATAATTTCCAATGATTCTGTTTATGCAACCCTTTCCCTCCGTGGGCCGCATAAATATCCCCCTTCCCAGTGCACTACTTCTCCTTTTTACATTTGTGGAAGTGACAACCACTGTGGATAAAATGGCAGCTCTGACTTAAACTGCGCATGCATGAGTATCGTGCGTAAGCAGTCATGTCAGTGCCACCATGTTGCACATGGTTGACTCCTGGGCAACCTGCATGCCTGTGAGTATCACACAAGTGCATTACTATAATCGCTGCATTATTAGTTATGGCTGACTCTAGTGCGGCGAGAGCACTGCATATTCTTTTCAATGCTCTTGCCATTCCTAAAAGCAGTCCACAACCATATCAGCTCTGACTAGAGTTTTGTTTTATAATGGTATTTATTCCCCTTGGCCACAATGGGGGAGGCTCCCTTCTGATGGCTTCTACCACTCCCTGCCACTATCTATAGTCTCCCCAGAGGTTACCCTACAGCTAGGGCCCCCCACAGATTGCTCCCCATGATGGGGGGGCTGTCCCCCCAATACCTGAAATCTAGTCTGTCACCACAGGATGCCCCAATGACTCAGCAGGTGGGGGTGTGGTAAGCGGGCATTATACGCCCCTGCTGTGCCTACCATTTTTCCTCCATTTTTCTCCCTTCCATCCCCAATCACAGCATGCTCCAGGAGCATATGTGTGTGGAGGCGCACATACGTCTGGAGACCACGACTTCCTTCCCCTCTCACTGACTAACTTCTGACGTCAGATGCTCTCAGGGACTTACTGCCAGGTCTCCACCTGGTGGCAGTGAAGAGCCGGTATGACCAACCTCCCCAATCAGAGTGAGGTGAACCACCTGGTGGCTGCTCAGTCCTCACTTAGCCCTTCCCCCAGCTGACCCCCTGCAACCCACACTCATTACTGAACACAGGTCATCAGTGTGGCAGGAGGTAAGGTGCCAGCACCTCAGCCCTCCATACCACTGGACTGGCTCATTACCCCTTTTTTATCTTGTCCCAGAGATTATATATATATATATTTGCTACATGCTGCTGTGCTGTGTCAGTCTCCCACCACAGCAACAGCACCTGTGAGTTGTAGTTTACTTCAATGCCTAGAATTGCACTATATGAAAATCTCATTTCACATTTTTTCTCAAGTCCTAGAAATTATATATGCATGCTACATGCTGCTGTGTGGTGTCAGTCAGTCTCCCACTACAGCAACAGCACCTCTAAGCTCTTCACTTTAGTGCCCAGAAATGCATTTTGTGAAAATCTCCTTTCCCATTTTTTCTCAAGTCCTAGAAATTATAAATACGTGTTACGTGCTGCTGTGCTGTGTCAGTCAGTCTCCCACCACAGCAACAGCACTTCTAAGTTATAATTCACTTTATTGACCAGAAATGCACAATACAGTGGAGTCCACTTAAGTGCACATTGGATAAGTGCACATCCCGCTCAAATGCACATTTTTTTCATATCCCATTTTTTTTCCTATTCATCTAATGTTAAAAGTACCTCTTAAGTGCACTACATGTAGGGGCACATTTCGGCCAAATACACATTTTTCTTTTTACTTTTCCTATTGATTTTCAGTCTAACCCAGCTTTTAAGTGCACATTTTGTACTGTACCACCTTAAATACTGGTAGTTCACCTTAACAATTTAACTGCAGCTGTGGTGCTGTCTAACATAACCACAGTAAGAAAAATTTATTTCGTCAAAAGAAAAGATTGACTTTAGCCTTCTGTTTAATTTTGAATCCTACACTGAAACACACAAAGCAAAAGACGATTACTGATTTTTATGTTGATTGAGCACATGCACAAGAAACATATTGCGGCAGCTTGCTGCAGAAGCAGGTTGTGGAGGTGTGGCACAGTTGTGGCCAATGCCCCCACTGCCTTTTGAAGCTTGGCCCGCGTTTTCCCCAATAGGGTGGCACACTGCTGCTGACACTAGTTCAGCCACGTGCCACAACCTTGAAACGTTTCAGCCGCTACAATCAGGGGCTGCCTCGTCATTGCAGGTCAGTCATTCCACTGCAATGAGGGAGCAACCCGTCATTGCTGGGTGGAACGTTGGTACTGTAATATTGTTTGTGAACACGGTAGTGGCTTGCCGCCATGTTCACAAACAATATGAATGAGCCCTCAGTGCCGGGGGGTTCCCAATCCCCCTTGGCAGCATGTACACCCCACAACAGTGTTTGTTTACTGAAGGGGGCCCCAATGCCTGTCAGCTTCAGTGCCCGTGTGAGTTCAGGTTGCCAGCGAGGCCCCCCCAGAATAATGGTTCCCCGGCCAAAGCGTTTGGTTTATGCCGAAGGGTGCCCAGTCCCCTCGCCCTTGTTCCCCCTCGCACTCCATATGTGCCGACGAGAGTGCCCAATCCCCATCAGCTACAGTCCCCCAAAAACATTCAGGTGGCATGCTGGGAGCCCACCCAGCATGCTCAATGCCCTGTAAAGAAAAAAAAACATCCTGCAATTTTTTATTGAAACCTGTAAAAAAGAATACGGTCCCTCACGGTCTCCCTGCCCCCCCACAACCCGCGCCCACTCACTGTGCATCCTGCCTACCCACACCCCCTTACCCCATACTTACTTCTGGAGTCTGGCGCAATGATCTTCAGTGGACCAGGAACACGTCTGCACTTTTCAAAGTTGACCTCGAACTGGGAAAATGCTGGTAAGCTGTATAATGGCATAAATAGGGTTTTTTCAACTGTTTTGCATATCTCAGGCATTTTTTGGAATTTTGGCATCAAATTTTCAACATGGAGTTATTGGGCCCCCTCCTCATGAATTCAGCCACTGCCATGGTGTTAGTCGGTCCCAAAAGGTGATTTCGCAGTCACTGCGCTGAATCACCTTTGGGACCGATTAACAAATAATGATGCCAGTTTTCATGAGGTGGGCTCTCAAAAGTCTATGTTGCAAATTTGATGGGAAAAAACAAAAAGTGACTGTTTTAGAAGTGTGCGCTCACACTACATAACTACACCAATTTGCAGTATTTTAACTCCAGATTTTCAACATTACCATTTTTACACACCTCCTTATGAACAGTACAGCTGTCATTTTTCACATCCTGGACGAAATGTGTTTTCAAAGTTCCGGCGCAGAATAGCGCGGTCGCTGTGGGAAATCAGTGTTCAGGACACATTACGAAAATTACAGTGACACTGTTCATAAGCAGAGATTCTAAAATGCCTATGTTGAAAATTTTGTGATGAATTTCCATAAACTGAGTGTGTTACAAACGTGTGTTGCGCAGGTTTCATGCACACTCATAACTTCGCAAATTTGCAATATTTTCACTCCAGATTTTCAACATTGCCATTTTCAGCACCTTCTTATGAACAGTACAGCTGTAATTTTTCACATCCTGGCCGAAATGTGTTTTTGCACTTCCAGCACAGAATATCATGGTCACTGTGGGAAATCAGTGTTCGGAATGCATTAAGAAAATCACAGTGACACTGTTCATGAGCAGTGGTCCTAAAATGTCTATGTTGAAAATTTTGTGATGAAACTCCATAAAATGACTGTGTTACAAGCTTGTGTTGTGCAGTTTCCACACACCCTTGTAACTTCACAAATTAGTAATATTTTCATGCCAGATTTTCAACACTGGCATTTTTTCAAACCTCCTTATGAACAGTACAGCTGTAATTTTTCACATCCTGGCCGAAATGTCTTTTCGCACTTCAGGCACAGAATAGCACAGTCGCTTTTGGAAATCAGTGTTTGGGACAGATTAGGATCAAGCGAGTGAGAGAGGGGGAGTGACCGAGCTCAACTGAGCTCTGTCAGGACTGCTGTGGATTTCTTTGTGGGCAGAAAAATGCGCTAACACAGGCAGGAGCCCAGTACAAAAGGGCACCCTTCAGCGCTGGGAGAAACAGAATGAGCGAGTGAGGGAGGGGGAGTGAGTGAGCTCAACGGAGCTCTGTTGGGACTGCTGTGGATTTCTTTGTTGGCAGAAAAAGGCAGCAATCCAGGCAGGGGTCCAGTACAAAAAGGCAGCCTGCAGCAGTGGGAGAAACAGAACAAGCAAGTGAGAGAGGGGGAGCGAGCAAGCTCAACAGAGCTGTATCGTGACTGCTGCAGATTTCTTTGTGGGCAGAAAAAGGCACCAATGCAAGCAGGAGCCCAGTACAAAAGGGCAGCCTGCAGCACTGGGAGAAACGGAATGAGCGAGTGGAGGGGGAGTGAGCAAGCTCAACAGAGCTCTGTCGGGACTGCTGCAAATTTCTTTGTGGGAAGAAAAAGGCGCCAACAGAGGCAAGAGCCCAGTACCAAAGGGAAGTATGCAGCACCAGGAGAAACAGAATGAGCAAGTAAGAGAGGGGGAGTGAGCGACCTCAATGGAGCTCTGTTGGGACAGCTATGGATTTCTTTGTGGGCATTAAAAGGTGTCAATGTAGTCAGGAGCCCAGTACACAAGGGCAGCCTGCAGCTCCGGGAGAAACAGAACGAGCAAGTGAGACAGGGGAGGAGCAGCCTGGGCAGAGCTGGTGCTGGGATGCTGCGGATTTCTTTGTGGGCAGAAAAGGCACCAATGCAAGCAGGACCCCAGTACAAAAGGACAGCCTGCAGCTTGGGAGAAATAGAATGTGTGAGTGAGAGAGGGGGAGTGCGAGGCTCAATGGAGCTCTGTCGAGACTTTACAGTTGCCCACCCTCCCGCCCATGGACCTCAGTGTTCCTATATTATAGCAGGGTCTCTGGAGTGGACACAAAGCAATGATTGGATACTTTAGTATTGCTGTAATAATAATACAGATTTAGTTATTCTGTTTCTTTCTCTACTGACCTAAGTACTGAGCTATACTGTTATGATTGCTGTAATAATACATATTTATTTGTTCTGTTAATTTCTCTAACTGAACTGAGTAATACTTGGAGTGCAATAGGATTTCTAACTGGGCTAAGTGAAACTATACGAGAGCCGAGAACAAAAAGTATAGTAGCTGAGGGGTGAAAAACGGACAAGGAGGCTTTAGGATTGCTACAGTAATACAGTATCTAACAGATGAGATTTGAGACTGAATTACCCGGGGCACATGACAGTTCTTAGGCATGGCACTTTCACTTCCAGATACCAAAACAGCACATATAAGCAATCAACATTCGGCATTGACAAATGGTTATTTTTAATAGTAGTACTGTGTTATAGGACAGCACAGTAATATCATTTTAACTTGAGGGCCTGGTATTTAATAAAGCACATTACAGAAACAGTGAAACGTGACTGGAAGTGATTTTCTGGTTAAATGAACAGCACCCTTAAGTGCACAAAAAACTTTTATCCTGAGGGTGGGCACTTAAGAGGGCTCCACTGTATAGGAAAATCATTTTCCCCCTATTTTTCTCATGTCACAGAAATTATATATACATGTCACTACGCTGTCAATCAGTCTCCTATCACAGCAACAGCACCTCTAAGTTGTAATTCACATTAGTGCCTAGGAATGCACAATACATGAAAATCTAATTTCCCATTTTTTCTAAAGTCCAACTACACATATATGCTGTGTGTGTGTGTATATTTATACTGTATATGTATATGTATATATATATATATATATATATATATGGGATACATGATGGGCGCCAGTGGGTTATGTAAAATATTTTCACTCCTGCAGAGTGAGGCATGGATATCTCACGAGTGACAAAGGCACGAGTGAGATATCCATGCCTCACGATGCAGGAGTGAAAATATTTTACATATCCCACTGGTGCCAATCATGTATTCGATTTATACAATAGGTTTGTAGTTCTTTATGTGTTTGATTGGGTTTAAAAGTTTGGCATTTGGTTTGAAGGAAAAGTATTATTTTAAGTGTATGTGTTGCTCTGCTGAGGTACGTCACTGTTGTGAATGGGGACTCTCATTTTTATGAATGAGAATGGTTTCTGTTGTTTCATTGGCTGTGTTTGCGTGGTTGTGGTTTTTTATTGGTTGCTGGGTGGTATTAGTAGGAGAAATGTGTTTCATTGATTGTTATTCTTGTGGTATGATTGGTTGATGTGAGTGACTGTTACTGCGTAATGTGTATTGATTGGTGATGATGGGCAGTGGGCATGGTTAATTACTGAGAGTGAGTTCCGGGATGGTAGTCAGTGTAATGCGTGTTTCTGTGCACTTTACGTTTTTTTAATTTGTGCTTGGTGTAACTTTATTTCAAGTGTGCTGCTTTTGTGACTAATGTGTTATTTTTCACTGGACGTCTTCATGGTTCACATCTACGGACTTCTACGATGGCAGCTGCTTCTGAGGTTTGTTTCATTCTGTGTTGCTTTCAAAGGAATTCAGCTTTGATTTCTTCTTTGGAGGACTGTCTTTCTGCTGAGCTGGAAAGAAAAGAAGAAAGGTATAATTACAACTCTTTCTGTGATGTTGGGAATGTATGAGAAATGTTTACAATTGGGGCTGTTGTGGTACAGACTGTGGTGACTTACTTTGGTAAATGTTAAATGTGATGTGCTGTGCAGTAATAGTTGGGTTACAGAAGCAACTTGATATTGGTTTACAAATTGTGGAAAATTCATCCTTTGGCACACAAGTTCCAGTTTCTTCAGAATTTGACTTGGTGAAACAAGTAGGATTGTTGTGCTTGTCTGTTGCTAATCTGTGACTGTGAAGTGCAGCTTGGCATTCTGCCGATGTGGATGGTTGTGGGTTATCGTGGGAACTTAAAAGATGTGAAATACTTTTCTGCTTTTCTTCACTCATTTTTGAATAATCATTTAGGGACTGTAGCTTCTTGTGTCCCGATAGCTGTATAATATCGGTTGGAGCAACGTTGCAATTTACCAGTTTTTGTACAAGGTGCTTTCTGATAGAATGGTTAGTGAACCTTCTATCTGTGTCAATACCAGCTGTTTCAATCATACATTTCAGGATGTTGGCTATTGTATTAATACTTAACGGCTGTTTTTTAAACCAACAGTTACTTTGCCTTAATTTATATTGTTGATTGATCGCTAAAAAAAAGGAGCAGACTCATAGTTACTTTTATATGGTCTTTTCTCAGAATAGAATATAAAGTTGGCAACAGGGCACTTTTTTCTATTTGCTATGGGATAAGCTCAGGGTTTTAGAAGTCGACTGTCTTTGGGATTACTCCCACTTCTGGTCTTCGTCTGCCTTTCTGTGCAAAATTCAATGAATTTTTCTCCTGTTTCAGTAGAGCATAATTTAATGTCACCTCATTTTAAGTTCCTGCATTCGGTGTTGCCTCGAATGCCAAAAAACATTGTGGTATTTAACCACATAGTGTTTAGTAACGATTGTGGTGTTCTTGGTCCCAAAATGTCTTTATCATACAGTTCATTTTTGAGGGTGCCAGTAAGTTCATCTGCTGCAAAAGGTTCATTTCCCTTGCCACTCTTCTTTAATTTCTTTTGCTTAGATATCAGGACTTCTCTGCATTTAATGAATGTTTGTGAGGATGACAACGATTCTGGGTATTGATGTTGCTTTAAGTGTCATTCAAAGCTTTGAAATTTCGCTCGTACGCTTAAGGACTCATATTCTGAGCCATCTTTTCTTTTGGAATGAATGAAATAATGACACAAAGCTATGTTTAAGTCATTTGGAGACATGTTTTCAATACTGGTAGTGATGTTTAAATTTTCCTTTAGGAACTGCTGCAAATCATTGATATCACACTGTTTTTCTTCTAGTGTTATTATTTTTAGCAGATTCAATGTATTGGTTGATGAATTCAGTATCTGTATTAATGAAACTTGCTGACGGAAATCCAGCATTATGAATTGTTTCAGTTGTGCTCAGCTTATCCATTTCAGCAGGGTCAAGAAGCGGCTCTTTATCAATTTGAAACTGCGAGCAGCTGAGAAAGATTTCTTCGTCTTCCTGTTTGGTTGTTTCAGTTTTATTTTGCTCAGAAACATTTTGCTTTTCCGTTTTAGTGGTCGTCTCTGTGATGTAAGCTTTACTATGTTTTTTCTGTTCTGCGATGTCGTATTTAGCGCTCCGCATTACATCTGCTACATTAGGCAGCGTACGAGGTGTATGTGTCTTAAATGTGTTTAATTAGAAACAGCGCTGTTTTTATTGGCACGAGACACTCGAGATATTTTGTGGCATGTTCATATGTTTTACCAGGTGATTTCTGTTAATAAGGAATGCAGTGTAGTGCCTGGACTTGTTTTACTAGTAGTTTAGCTGAAGTAAGAATAACTGTTGCTGACCTACCTACCATGTGTGTAAATGTAGATATTTTTCCTTGTATGTATGTCCGTATTATTTATCTCACTGCAGTGATAATATGGCTTTTTATTTACAACGTTTGTCACCCACCCCTATTGTATAAATATATTTATACAATAGGGGTGAGCATGTAACATTCACAATAAAAACACGTATTCTCACTGCAGTGGAATAACTCTGTGATGACATAGACACTGTGGGTTTATTTCCTGATAAACCCACAGTGTCTACATCACCAGCAAATAGACTCACAATGGTGATGTCACCAGAGTGAGACTATCTACACTGCAGCCTGCATTTAATAGCTTCACAGTTTCTGTTTCTCACTGAATCCTGCAACTAACTCAATTAGCACTGTAAAAGACAATCACCTGTGTCCCATAGTTATCCTGACAATCCTAGCACATATAGAATAGTGGATGGGCAACCATCCACAACAAGGATGTGCTTCCCTCGAGGGAGTTGATGACATCAGAGACCTCAAGAGGTCTCACTAATGTCATCAACCTCCCGAGAGGGAAACAGCCTTAGTTGTGGATGGTCGCCCATCCACTGTTTTATATACAGTAGTATATGGGTGCCTTCTGTTTAGCTTCACATTATTTTATTTATAAAATTACTTGTGGGTGCTGCTCCATTTTCGCTGGTGCTCCTGCTCACTCCTGTTCCTGATGCTGACACTCATACTCGGTCCCGCTTCTTACTTTCAGTTCTCCACACCTCTTATTTTTAAAATAAAAAAAACAATGTTTTTTTTCTGAGAGGAAGCCATGTATGGCGCTAGTCCATGTCTCGATTCCAAACTTAAAAGTCGGTGACTGCACTGCCCAGTGTTCACTAAATCGCGCCATCATGTTTGTCTTTATTTTGTTCATCGAACCTAGTCTGAGCCAATCAGGTGGCAGGTCAAAGTTAAAAAGTTGTTGTACTATCGATGTGACATCAGAACGATAGTACAACAGCTTTTTTGACCTTTGAACTGCCCTACAACAAGATTTCAGCAGTTGCTGAAAACCATGCACAACAGAAGGCACCCATATACTATATTAATGTGCTGCTCTAATCTTCAAACCAGCCTCCTTCATAAACCAGTTTCTATTTCTGAGTGCTGACTGCAACAGTTTCTCTGTCTCAGTGAAGCCTGCAACTTACTGAATAAAAAGTCTTGTTTCCCACTCCTAGCTGCAGGTAGCACAATTATCATTGCAAATCACATGCACCTGTTTCTCATAGTGTCTAACACTCCCAGCCTATTCAGAAACACTTACACACACACTCAGACCACACACAAACAGTGCTGTCAGTATGGCTTGGAGGTTAGAGTAACAAGCAATAAACCAACTTCCTGCAGCCCAGACCAGTGTTTGATTCTTACAACTTCCATTTCAATATTGTGTGACTCTAAACAAATCACTTAACTACCCAGTGCTCCCAGGTCTCCCCCAAAAAAAAACTTACCCAATTACCTAAATTAAAAAAACAGGGAGAGAACACAGAATTTTTTTTTCCTAAAGGGTACTAGCCCTATTGTCTAAATTGCACACATGATGTGTGACTTGTGGAATGTGGCAAACATTTGCACTCATGCAGAGTGAACTCCAAGAATATCACTTATGCCTTTGGCACTCGTGATATTATCACAGTTCACGCTGCACTCGTGCAAATATTTTCCATATTCCACAGTCACCCATCATGTATCCCCTATTTATATATATATAGATATCTCTCTCTCTCTCTCTCTCTCTTATCTATATATATATATATATATATATTGCTACCATAGCTAGGGTTGAGTAGCACTTTTAAGGTTAAAGGGTCAAACTTTGCACCTTAATAACTTTGCCACCTTTCAATGGATTTGCCTGAAATTTGGAATGCTTGATCAAGAACCATACCTCTTGGGATCTGCCAACTTTTGTATCAGTCAGATATACGGCTGCAGAGTTATTAAGTGTAATCTGCGCACGCATTTACAGTTTCTGGTGAATTCTTTGCATGCACCTACAGGTCGCAAGGTTTGCACGACTGGTCTGAAAACTTCAGGGAATGTGCGGACAGGGTCCCGATGTGCCTTTCAAAGATTTCGTGAAAAAATATTAAACGGTTCAAAAGTTATTCAAAAAACAAGTTCCCATTATAAGTCAATGGGAAAAGTTAACAAAAAGTTCAACAGTGTCGCAAATGCACTTTTTAGTGTTGCAAATGGCCCTAGTAGTGTCGCAAATCTGCCATTTTGTTTTCAGTTGGTGATCAGAAAAATGCTTGCCATTTAAAATTGGGACCATCTAGGGACACAATTCTTTTTGTGTTTACCTAGTCGAGCCCTGGGGATGCTAGGCATGTCTTTATTTTGGGGTTAAACACCCTAGAAATATGTTTTTCAAATTTCTTGACACTTGACTCATGACACTTTTGCAAATGTTTGCGAAAGCTTTCACAAATCACGACAATGCTTTTTCAGACTATGGCCAAAATGACAGCAGTTCTTTGCCACCCTGCTACAAAAGAATGGTTTGGTCTTTTGAGTTGAAATTTGGAAGGAACGAAGCCAACATCTCACAGATGTGCCTTTTGGTTGTTTGGTGAAGAAATATTGCATAGCTGCAAAGTTACAGTACTCCGAAGTTGCCATTTTTCCCCATAGACTTACATGGTGGCATACATTGTGTCTTTCGGGGCTCGTATCTCGAAAATGATGCGAGATATGTAATAGCAAAAACCTAGCCAGGAAAATCATGATTTTTGTGAAATTTAAATTTTTTTTCTCCATCGTGCGGTTGCTGAGATATTAGCAATTAAGTACTTCCAATGCTTGTTTTAAGTTTCAATGCCCATTACAATACATACATTCTTTGTACACACTGTGTTTCTCTATGCACCTGTTCAGCAAAAACAGGGTATGCGCTTCCATTACTGTTACAGTTACTGTTTCCACTTGCGTTTATGTCCCCGTTTGCATTACCATTCCTGTGTACGCCACCGCATGTGTTACCCTTTGCATTGTCATTAGCGCTTGCGTTTTTGTTACTGTTACCATTTGTGTTTCCACTACTGTTTCTGTTTGTGTTTTTGTTTGCATCACCGTGCACATTGCCATATGCATTTCCAGCAGCCCTTTCATTTGCGTTTCTGTTTCTCTTTCATTTCGCGTCTTCCCTGCTGTTACTGTTACCATTTGCATTTGCAATTGCGTTACTGTGCCGTGCACATTATGGTTTGCATTTCCACATGCGCTTGCATTTCCTTTTGTGTTTCTGCTTGCTTTGCTGTTATTGTTGATGTTACCATTACCATTTGTGTTTACAATTGCGGTACTGTGCCCGTGAACGTTTTGGTTTGCATTTCCATACGCGCTTCTGTTCCCGTTTCCATTTCTGTTTCCTTTGGCATTATTCTTCATGTTAACTTTACCATTTGCACTTAGAATTGTGGTACCATGCCTGTGCGTGTTACGGTTTGCGTTTACGTGTGCACTTGCATTTGCATTTCCATTTCAGTTCCCTTTCACATTCTTTTTGCTGTGACACTTAACATTTCCATTTAAAATACCACTGCCATCACTGTTCATGTTACCAGTTGCATTTTCGTATGATCTTCAATGTCCGTTTGCGTCACTGTTCGCTTCTGTGTCACTTTGCGCTTGGGTTTCTATTAATGTTTCCTTTACCATTTACATTTGCATTACCATGTGTGCCACTGTTGGCGCTTCTGTTTTCATTGCTGTTCCTGTTACTATGTCACAAGCGCTTCTGCCGACGCATTACATTCACAATTTCTTGTCATCATTCTCAAAAAGAAGGGAAATTTAGAGGCCAAAAACTCCATTTAATGCATCAGATAGGGTTGTTCCACAGCGACTAAAGTGAGGAAATTCTGTGTTAGGACTGAAAGCCCCCCTTGGACCCCTCCAGCCCACCCCCCCAACCAGCATCGGGTTGTGCATTGGGATCGTCGGTCCTAACTCTCACACTATTATCCTATTCCTCAGCTTCTTTACACATGTGATGGGGTGAGAGTTAGGGCCGATTACCCCAATGCGCACCCTGATGCCAGTTGGGGATGGGCTGAGGGGTCCAAGGGGGGCTTTCAACCCTAACACCAAATTTCCTCGCTTTTGTCGCTGTGGAACAACCCTACCCAATGCATTAAACGGAGTTTTTTGGCTCTAATATATATACATATATATATGTATATATATGTATACATGCTACATGCCACTGCACTGTGTCTGTCTTCCGCCACAACAGCACCTCTAAGTTGTAATTCCCTTTACTGCCAAGAAATGCACTATTTGAAAATCTCATTCCCCATTTTCTCTCAAATCCAAGAGATTATACTGTATATTCTTGATCCTAGGTTTACTAGGTTTAGTTTAGACATAAGGAGGCATATGCCCATCAAGAATGTCTCCCACAGCTGTGTGGGTATATTTAACTTGTACTATTCAATCAGTTCAGATGTTTGTCGAGAAGAGATTTATATTTTGCAAATTCATTGACTCCTACCACTTCCTGTGGGAGTTTGTTCCATGCTTTGGCAGCACGTATCATGAAGCAGAAGGCGCTTTTGTTTCTGTTTTCTCCTTTGGGACAACCAGTCGGAGAGTATGGCTCCTAGTATTAACTTTCTTAGCTGTGAATTGATGGCCACGCTGGAGTGTTAAATCGGGATTATGTATAATCTTAAATAGTTGCAATAGGCCACCCCTTGATCATCTATTTTCTAGGCTGACCAAATCAGTTTTTGTTACTCTCTGTGTTGAACTTGTTGCAATAGTTTCATGTCTTGTTTGAGGTGGGGGTTCCAGAATGGAGAACAGAAATCAAGATGAGGCCTAATATGTGTTTTAAAAAAAAAATATATATATATATATATATCTGTATATGGATTTATAGGTGATGTAAGAGGTGCTTCTTATGATAAAAAACTGTCAGCTTATGCAGTTTGGGTGACAGGACCATGAAAGAAAGCAGAGTGGCTCGGTCTGCACAAACTGAGATGATACTCTTATGTCCTAAGTGACATCTCGCATGACATACATGTAAATCACATAAGTTAGTGTAAGTGATTTATGATAGGTTTTACATTGGATTCTTTGTTATTTATATATGTGTACATATATATACATATATACATATATATATATATATAAATATATATGGGATACATGATGGGCATGAATGTGATATGGCAAATATTGTCACTCCTGCAGAGTGAGATATCCAAGCTCAAGATGCAGGAGTGACAATATTTGCCACAGCACACGATCTGCCCATCATGTAGTCGATATATACAATAGGACCAAGAGTTTCAGAAGTTTTGTTATGCTGTCTTGTGTTCGGTTCCTGTTTATGTGTTTGCTCATTCTGTGTGTGAGCTTTTCTGAATGGGCTGGCAGTGTTATAAACTCTGGGAGACACAAGTGTGTTTTGCAGTGCTAAATGAGTTAGTTTTAGATAGGAGTGAGAAACATACTTTTGTGAAGCTGTATTGTTTAGCAGTCTGGCTGCAGTGAAGCTAACAGCATCACAGTAATTGTAATGAGCTGAGAGGCAGAGGGTCAGGAACAGTTGATACTGTTTTCAGTGGTAATTAAGTTAGCTGCAGGCAGACTGCAGAGTGTTCTGTGAAATTGTACTCTTTAGGATTCTGGCTGCAGTGAAGCTGAGATTGTCACAGTAATTGTAATGGCTGAGAATCAGAGTTTGAGGAAAAAGTGAGAGTGTGTTTCAGTGGTAGTTGAGTTAGCTACAGGCAGTAGTTGAAACTGTTCCGTGAAGCTGTGCTGTTTGGAATTCTGGCTGCATGAAGTTGAGAGCATCACAGTAATGAGCTGAAAGTTGGGGGAGGGGATAGGTGTGTTCTGTAATGCTCACTGAGTTAGCTGTAGGCAACAGTGAGACCTCTCAGGTAGTTCTGCATTAGTGTCTATGGTAACAGGACAGGTGTTTCTTGCATGCTGAGGGGAAAGCTGCCTAGGGTGATGATATCGGTGACCTTTTGTGACCTGTGTGTGTAAATGGCTGATATCATCACAGTAGAGCAGAGGGTAAAAATATCACACTGCAGTGGATGATACGCTGTTTTATCTCAGTCATTTACCACTCACCCCTATTGTGTATATATATATATATATATATATATATATATATATATTTATATATATATACATACACATACATGTATGTCTACATTTTATCCTCCTGTTCTGCCCTGGCGGCCCACCTTCAGACTGCCCCCCCAAGCCCCGTCACCTGGATTACTTGGGACTTACCTTCACCATCATCCTGCCACAGGACTGTGGTTGTGCTCGGTCTCTGGTGCGGGGCCCGCGAAAGGCCGGGCTTCATCTCACCACCAGGGTGGTTTTCCATTGCTTTCTCCCCAGGGCAACTGGACATGCAATGACTGCAATGTACATGATCCACCTTTGTGGAGATGTCCCCAGAGACCTGAATGTGGGGTCCCCCTTCCCTTCTTAGTTCCACTGCATGAGCTGCCATTCAGCTACCACTGGGTGTCAGGAAGTAGCGAGCCACATCATCCCCCCTTCCCGAGGAAGAAGAGCTGTCCTGGGACCCTCAATCCTTCCTCTCTCAACTGGCTGCTGAACAACCCGAGTTAATTGCCAACCCCAGGTCACCGGTGTGGCAATAAGTAAGGCCCACAGCACCTCAGCCCTCCACGCAACAGGGCTGGCTACATTGGATTGTTTTAATTTAAAAAAGACATGTGTAATGCTCTGCCTCTTAAGTGAAATGCTTCACTTTAACATTGCCACTCAAGGGACAACTGTACTCAGGATTAGAGGCCCTACAGTTCTGATCACTGACTGACTGATATCACATACATTAAGTGATATATTACATGCCTTACAAGTGGGTTTAGGAAATCCTCCACAGGACAGTCTCAAAGACAAATCAATATTGCCTACCTTGGCTGAACCCACAGATCTCAGCAGAAAATTTCTTTCCATATGACTTGCAGAGTGGGATCTTCTCACTGACTGAATGTGAGAGTGGAATGCTCAGGCCACAGGTGGCCAATAAAGGTGTTTCTGAGAGTCATGTGTTCCATCTCTGAAGACCCAACTGCCAACAGAGCTTCTGACACCCAGAGTCAGTTGAAAAGGAGTGTGGCAGAGACCACCACATGAAGAGAGAAATGCATGGCTCCATCAGTGGATAATGAGGTTAACTACAGTACATGCACTCAGTGTACAGCTGGTAGCTTGAGGTACCATGGGATGCTATTTGTTAACATTCCCTTATGCCTCTTAGATGTTGGATTGTGAAGAAATGAACTCGTTGTCTACTCATGGTCAGAAGAATTGGGAACTGATAAAAATATTCCTTGATTGTCACAACGCAGGTCACCCAGTTGGTCAGGGTTCCAGGAAATCATCAAGTCACCCAGTAAAAGAAGATGCCAGGGGCTGGATATTCAAAGCAGTTGCACATGGCGTGACTGAGTTGTGCCAGTGCAAGTGTGGAATTGTGCCAAGGAGCAATATTCAGCGGGAGCCATTGCACAGCACAAAAACTATTGCACAAATAGCCAACCATAATGAATGCATATGCAAGCGCAGCGGGCATGCCCATGAATATCCAGTGCAGTGCGATATTCAACCGTGGAACCATGGCACATGTGTGGAGCAAAACCAAGATGTGTCAAGCAGACTTGAGCCTATAAATACATGGCGCAAGCACACAGACAGCACTTGTGCCAGGCGAGAGACAGGAAGGGAGGGAGACAGAGAGAGAGAGAGAAAACCAGAAAGAAAGAAAGAAAGAAAGACTGAGAGAGATAGACAGAGGCAGTGACAGAAGAAGAGGGACAGAGGTGGCAGTGGAAAAGGAGACAGAGGCAGAGAGAGAGTGAGCGGGACAGGCAGGCACAGTGCCAGGCAGTGCACCAGGGTAGCACATATCCCACAGCAGCCAACCACCCAGGGGGAGTCGAGACATCAGGGACCATGGATAGTGCACCATTTATGATGGAGGCCATAATAAGGGGTGTGAGGGGGCAGGCAAAACAGCGACATGGCCGAGGAAGGGTCCGTCGGCGGTATGCCCGTCACAGGTGGTACCGTGCCCACACCACCTTCAGGAACTTCTCTGACACAGAGATAGTGGGCCGGTACCACCTGAATAGGGCCATTCTGAGGCAGCTCTGTGAGCTGAGCAGTGAGGAGATGCAGGCACCCACAAGATGGAGCCATGCAATGTCTGTGAGATGAAAGTCACAGCAGTCATTTGCCTGCTCACCACAGGCACCTCCCAGAGACCAACAGGGGACACCACAGGCATAACCCAGTCAGCCATGTCATGCCTCCTCACACAGTTCCTCAATGCCCTGCTGCCACGTGCTTCGGAATACATCCATTTCCCCAGCACACAGGCATAGTGAACAGCAACCAAGCAGGACTTCCACAGGGTAGCAACTTGGGGCATGCTTGGGGTCATTGACTGCACCTTCGTGGGCATCCACATGCCACCTGACCCCGAGGGGCTAGCATACATCAATAGGAGGGGGAGCCTAGGCATCAACGGCCAGGTGGTATGCGATGCCACGGGGCACATCACCAATGTCTGTTCCACACACCCTGGGGGTGCACATGATGCATTCATCTGGCACAGCTTTATGCTGCGCCACAGATTTGAATGTGGGGACATCCCCACAGGCCACGTAGTGGGTGAGTATGGGATGGGGAAGGGGTGATGGGCAGAGCAGGCCATGGAATGGGGAGGGTGGGAAAGCAGGTGAGGGTGCCAGGGCAGGCAAGGGGCACAGCAAGGGAAGGCAGAGAGCTACTCATGCCATTATCCACACAGGTGACAGCGTCTCTCTACTGAGGCCCTGGCTACTCACCCTCTTCCGGTGCCCATCATCCCAGCAGAAGAATGCTACAACGAGGCACATGCCAGCAAGTGCAACATCATTAAGCATGTATTTGGAATGCTGAAGGCACATTTCTGTTGCCTACACAGGTCCAGCGGTGCCCTGCAGTACAGCCCCTCGAAAGCCTGTGGCCTATTCCTGGCCTGCTGCATACTGCACAACATGGCCATCGACTGTGGGATAGCTGCCGATGCTGAAGAGGGTGACAGTAGTGGGGACGATGGAGGCAATGTGCCAGAGGGAGGTGGACAGTCCCCCCTGGGTGGAGGGATCCACAGCTGACGAGGCTGGCCCAACAGCACCATGACACCATCGTACAGGAGCACTATGGTGCATGCAGGTAGGTGGCGCTAACCTATGCATGAGCCACACACACAGGTACAGCACACATGCAGGGGTGTGCATGGCAATGGGCATGCACACACAGAGTCATGGTGCAAGGTCAGGGGAGTCAGTGGCACACAACCACACACAACTGCACAGAGCAGCACACAGCAATGCATGCACACACACACACACACACACGCACAAACACGCCCAGGCATTGGCATGTGGCGAAGATCAGATGGACTACATAGGCACAACCGGTGCAGAACAGGCCTCATCGTGCCCATGCCACATGGTCCAGCAGCTGGGCAAGCAGCACACAGGCAGCTTGCAGTGCGACACACAGGTGCCACACCAGTGCTATACACATGCACGCACAGGGTAGCAGCTGCAGACTGCAGTCAGGGTGGGCCGCACGTCAGGGCCACCGCGGTAACCTGTGAAGAGGGTGCATGAGGAAAGGCGCTGTCCGCTATGGTGACTCCTTCCTGGTGCAATCCACTCATGGCGACAGAAAGGAAGGGCGACCGGATGAGGGGGTGGGCGAACTAGGCAACAGGATGTCGTTATACATACGTGCCCGGGGGGTGGTAGCGAGCACGGCAAGCGTGGGCTGGGATGGGGTGGAGAGGCTATAGGGAGTGGCACTGCAGTTGCTGGTTGAGCTGTGTTGTGGTGTCAGAGATTGGCTAGTAGTTGAGGTGGCTGAGATACTGGGTTCTGATCCAAGCACTGGTGTGATTTTTTTATTGCGCCCAGCCCAAACCTTTTATTTTTACTGCTTTCACCCCCCCGACATGCACCCCCTGGAGTTGAGAATCCTTAAGTAGGAGGGTGCGGGTGGGCACAGCCCCCCCAGAAAGCAGTAAAAATTTGTCCTGGTGCCGTTGTTCTGGTGCGCCGAGCCGGGGTTGTCAGAGTGCAGAAAATATGTTCGGCACTCAGACTGAGTGATAACAGTGATCGCCTTTAGGCATTCACCATTATCACATAGGCCAAGGCCGCCACACAGATCTATGGCCACCACAGCCACAGGCTGCTTATCGGCTACAGGGGGTGTTTGCAACAGCACCCCAGGGGGTGACCTGTGGGACCATGACCAGCTCCACGTAGGGGTGTGTAGGCGCTCAAACAGGCCCTCCCCAGGCGTGCCTAGGATGCCAACATCAGAGCCTGGCATCAACAGTGTGGGTGTTACCCGACACCAGAATAGTGGGGTGGACAATGGACTGTGTGGAGTCTATGGTTGCTGGCCATGCCCTGTGGCAGCCAGCAGCACAAAGCCATCCGTGACTGCCTGTGCAAAGCAATCCATGGATGCAGTCATTGCTTCTTGCATGCATTGTGCAATGTGATCCATTAAAGCAGTCATGGCCTCCTGCATGTGCTGCATTCCTGCCAGGAGCTGTGCCAGGTCCCTCTCGAGCTTCTTGGCCAGCTGGTGCACCTCCGCGCACATTGCACGCAGCCCAGCAGCAACCTGCACCTGTTGCTCTACAGAGTCATGGAGCAAACGGGTGCGCTCTGCCATTGGGTTGGCATCCTGGAATTATGGGTGGACGCTGAACCTCCTGTGGTGACCAGCCATGCTGCACAGGCCCCCCCTCTCAGGTGGACATTGCTCAGTGGGGTCCTCATGGGGTATGTCCCTTGCTGGTGCCCTGGTGGTGGACCCTGCATCCGGTTGCCTTGTGGCACCAGCAGCCTGCTGCCATTGCCCCTCCAGCTGCTGAACACTGCCCAGCACCTGCACAGCCACACCACCACCACCACACAGCACAGCTGTGGCAATGCACACACCTGCACCCGTAGTGGCAGCAGACAGCTGTTTCCCCGTTGTCAGGACACTGGACGTACTACCTGTGTCTGGTATGGGCGTCTCCCCCCCAACACCGCCAATGCTGTCCAGGATTAGGGTGAGGTCATCACCGGTGTTGGACCCCACCCTGATCTGTGTCTCCATGCAGAAGACTCCGAGACTGGCATCCTGTAGAAACACATACAGGGCCTCATCCAAACCCATGCCCAGGACATCTGGCTGGACAGTGGTGGTATGCTGTGGCCTCCCAGGCCCCCAGATGCCCATGGAGGTGAATGGCTGGTCTTCCGGGGCTGGTCCTACCTCCACAGCTGCTACCAGTGCCCCATCCTCTGCATGCAGGTGTGACAGTGCTGGAAGATAAAGCAGATGTGTCAGTGAAGCAATGACCACAAGTGCACCCCACAATGCCATAGCATGTTATGCGTTGCTGCCATACATACCATGCAGGGATGGTCTGCCACCTGTCTGGAATCCTCCACCATGCACATCCTCCGTGGTGCTGTGGTGCAAGGTGGCTGCCACCAACTCCTCCTGTACCATGAACTGTGGCACATCAGCAGGCCACCCTCCGGTGGCATTCTGGGCTGCACGGATGGCCTGCCACCTTCTCCTTGATCTGTGTCTTGTCAGTGCCACCTTCTTGTGGCACTCCTAACCACTGGTGGCTGCACTGCTGGTTCACACATTCCACCACCTTCACCCAGGCCCCAGCCCTGGCCCTTGGTGTGCCAGTGGCATTGCTCAACAGTGGCTCTCTGTTGAAGTAGGCCTCGAACAGGGCCTCTGACTCTGCCTTTGTGTGGAGTTGGACCTGTGCTTGCAAGCAGGCCCACACTCCCCAACCTCCTCAGGTTCTGACATGTCGCTTCCTGTGGAAATGGACAGCACAGTGTGTCAGTGGCAGCAACACCCATTGCCATCTCCCCTGCTGTGCCATCTGTGCTCAATGTGCTACAGCAGCATGCACAAATTACCTCAAAAAGATGCAATACCGTCCATGGCATGTGCCGATCCTTGGTGCTTTTATGGTGCATTGCATACAAATGGGCTTTGGTGCAACAGTAATGACATGCTAATGCCCCATTGTGCCATGCATTGGCTGATGAGCTCATTTGCATGTGGCAGCTGAATATTGCGTATTTGTGCCATGTGCAATGAGAGTGCTCCAGAGCAGGTCATAGGATTGCTCTGGAACATGACATGGTGCAATGTGCATGCATGCATGCACAGTGCACATTGGTGCTGTGTGCAGGTGCCAGTCAGTGCACCGCCACCTATTGTGCATTGTATGCCCACTTCGCAATAGCGGCCATGGCGCACAGTGTGCCATGGCAGCAAATGCACATGTGAGCACAGTGTGTAGCCATGCTCTGACCCCTGCAGTGACCTCTGACCCTGGATGACCCCATACATGTGGCACCACCCAGCCCCACCCATGCAGTGCATGTCCGATGTTGTGTGATAGGCAGACACAGCACATATCCCCTCTGCTAACGCATCTGGCGTATGCTGTGCCCACGTGCAACTATGTCCACCATTTTGCTCCACGGCTCTCATCAGAGACATGGTGCAGCGCGGGTCTTGACGGGCAACTAACTGGCCAACCTCATGACCTGCATCTAGCCCCATGGACCCTAGCTATTTGGCCAGATGCCACTACAGCAACCCCATGTGGCTGTGTGGCAGGCTATTGCTGCCACACTAGTGCAGCGAACTGGGGTGGCCAGGACTGGAGAGCAGTGTCAGCACCAATATGGGGACTTGATGCAGAGGGACCCAGGATGCCTCCGATGGC
Organism: Neoceratodus forsteri; assembly: GCA_016271365.2. Classification (NCBI taxonomy): domain Eukaryota; kingdom Metazoa; phylum Chordata; order Ceratodontiformes; family Ceratodontidae; genus Neoceratodus; species Neoceratodus forsteri. Next base: position 687,386,030 of record CM057456.1, read on the forward strand.
TGGAGGCATGCATCAGGCGTGGGCATGTGCCACAGCCTGGTGAGTAGGCCCAGCATGCATGTGTGCCCTGGTGCTGTACTGTGGTGTTAGCTGGGCTGCCTGGGGTGTCCTGCAGTGTGGTGTACTGTCAATGTTGCCATCGCAGGGTGGCATCACCCACCACCGCTTGCGTTGACATGCCCCTGTGTGGACCGTGTCGGGCAGGGGCCCACACTGTGCAGGGGGGGCCAGCTGCTGTGGTTGTGTACTGATGTGTTCCTATCTATATTCCATTCCCAGAGCCTGAGAACCACTGGAGGGCAGTGGTGGTGGCCACAATGGGACAGTAGGCTGCAGCAGGACCCAGAGGTGGCGCAGAAGTGACTCCAGCACCAGTGGGGCCACGGAGAGTAGGTAGGCACTGTCATGGTCCTTCACACATGTATTGGAGGTTTGCAGGGGCATGGGTGTGGGCATGGCTGCCTGTGCCATGGCAGCTGTGTGTTTTGCATTGTGTGTGGTGCCCACCACTGTGGCGCATCCATTGTACTCATGTGGCAGTTGTTGGTGGGGTGGGTGTGCGCCCAGCTGCCACTGTTGATGCTCTGGTGCTGCCAGGGCACTGTGCCATGTGACTGGCATAGCACAATTGGGTGGCTGCTGTGTGACAGGGACCACCATTGTACACTGTTATGGCATGCTGCGTTGCTGGCAGTCATTGGTCCATCCCCTGTGGGTGGCCTATTCAGGCCCTCCGGAGGTGTGTGTTCCTGCTGCCCAATGCGCGCTGTGGATGGGCATGGTTCCTTGCGACACCGCATTGATCGCCTTTTGAATCTCTTGTCCTAGGTGTCCAGGGGCAGCGGAGGATGCCCCTCTACTGCAGGCTCTTGATTCAGCTTATCCTAATAACGTCCACCACTATGAAGGCGGTGCTCCAGATCCACAGGTGGGTGATGGGAGGTGGACACTGTAGTCATCGAGGGTCCGCATGGCATGGCCACCGGTAGTGTGCACCCTCCCTTCCGATTTCTCCTGCTGTACCTCCCCCTACAGTCCCCCTTCCCACTGTACAGTCCCTGTTCCCTGTCCCCATCCCTCACATTCCTACCCTTTCCCACCCCCTTTGTTCTGTACATAGTTTGCTGTTCGTAATTATATATTACAATATTTTGACTTACCTGCCTGTGTCAATGTCTGCTTTGTAGGTGGCATGCGGAGCCATGCTGCAGTAGCCCAGTGCCTGTCCGTGTGGTGTGCATGTGTCAGGGTGCATGTTGTTCTTCTGTGGTTCACTGCTGTGTGCTGTGTTGTGTCCCACTGTGGTGGTGTCCCTCCCCTTGCTCGGTGGGCGTGATGTGGGGGTGTCCATGGGAGGGCTGTCAGGGGAGTATTGTGGGTGTGTGTGCTTGGCTGCATGGTCCAGGGTGTGACCTGCTCTGGTGTGGCTGTGTTGGAGGGCCATGGCCTGCAGCCTGCGGAGGTCCCCTTGGTGGCCCTCTGTTGGCCATTGGCACCTCCTATTGCCTACCTTCAGTGCCACTGTCATATTCTGGGGGGGGTGCCTGTTCACACCCTGCTGTGCCCAGCTAGTGGTGGACTCCTGTGGCCTGTCACTGTGCCTCTCTGGTTTTGTCCCTGGGTCACTTCTCTATGCCGTGTCCCCCCATCGCTCTGCTGCTGTGGCGCAACTGTGTGTGTGTGTATGTGTGTGTGTGTGTGTGTGTGTACTATGATGCACCTCTAGTTGCACCATGGCGCATTCACAGTTGTGCCATAGTGCAACTGTGCCATATTCAGCCAGGTTGCACTGGCACACTACAGCATGTGCAATCCCTGAATATCGCTCCTGTTGTGCCAGTGCACATCGGATTTGTGCTGCGCAGGTCTTGTGCTCACCTTTGGTGCATTTCTGAATATCCAGCCCATGTGATTTTCATGAGCCATTCCCACTGACATTAAATCAGTGGCCATTTTGCCAGTCAGTCTTCTTTACATTTTGAGAGTGTTCACACTGTGACTGAAGTAAATGTTTGATTATCTCCTTTAGGTGTACGGTTCTTTCCTGCTTTGCTGGCTCTGTTATTAGTCTCCCTGCTGTCTCCTCAAGACTAACCCTCTCCAGTCTCCTTTTCTATCCTATTCAGAGAGCAAATTACTTGCATAACCTTGCTGGCAACAAATACAGGGATTTCTTATGTACAGATTTGCTTAAATAAATTCTGTAGATAGATGGCAACAACCAACAGGGCGAGGTGTCAATCCAAACTGTCCAGAATCCTGCCTTTCTACCTTTGAAACAGCCACATTTCTGATTTTGTTATCCTTAAGATCGGGGTACACAAGGTCAGGAGGGCTCAGTTGGTGACATTCTGACCTCTGGGATGCAAGCTTCACATCAGAGCATGGGCACATGCCCACTGCAGTCACTGTAGTGCAGTGCTAGGGGTGTTGCATACTAGGACCTCAACTCACACCAAACACTGACACTGCAGTGTACTACTAGTGGGTGTCCCACACCAGGATGGGGGTACATGCCCACTGCAGTCACTGTAGTGCAATGCTAGGGGTGTTACATACTAGGACCTCAGCTCACACCAAACACTGACACTGCAGTGCACTACTATTGGGTGTCCCACACCAGGAGGGGGGCTCATACCCAGTGCTGACTCTGCAGTGCAGTACTAGGGGTTGTCCCTCACTGAGAACTTCAGCTCATACCCAAGGCTGACACTGAAGTGCTATATTACAGGTATGTAATACACAGGACCTGGGCTCATACCCAACACTGACATTGCAGTGTAGTACTAGGGGTTCACCACACTGGGGACCTGGGCTCATACCCAACACTGGCACTGCAGTGTAGTACTAGGGGTGCCCCACACTGAGGACCTGGGCTCATGCCCAACATTGACACTGCAGTGCAGTACAAGGGGTGTTCCACACTGAGGATTTGTCTTTGTGCCCAACACTGATACTGCAGTGCAGTACCAGGGGGTGCTCTGCACCAGGGGCTTGGGGTTATACCCAACACTGACACTGCAATGCAGTTCTGGTACAGTCTACACATAGGAGTTGGGCTCCTTCCCAACAATGACATGACAGTGCATTTCATGGGAATGTCTCACACTAGAACTTGTCTCATACTCAAAGCTGACACTACAGTGCAGCACCAGAGGGCATCCCATGACAGGGACCTGGGCTCATACCTAATGCTGGTACTGCAGTACAGTATAGGGGGTGTATCCCACACAAGGGAACTGGGCTTATACCCAAGGTCCCTAGAATTCTGTGGCCTCAGAATTTTGTGCAGAACTTGCAACCTACCGCAGAACTTCTGCAATGCTACAGAATTCACTGTCCTTGGTGATTCTTTATTAATATTTCCGTTTATCCATAGAACTTGGTTCCCTTCTCCTCTTTTTATATCCCAAACCCCTCTATGCTCAGAATGGAATGTTATCAGTGCTAGAACATCATACATTCGCTAATGAAATGGCTGCATTCGGCCACAGAAATGAAAAGTTACTTATCTACCATAGCTCTCACTGCCAGAGGCGGTCTCACAGCATATCAGGCACGATGATATTTGTTGTTCATCCTACTCTACAGCCTAATACAATTTTAAGTCTTATGTTATTGTACTAGGGCCACCTTAAACAAAACCTTGACGATAGCATAGACCTGTTAAGTCCACACCTTACTTTGTACAAGCTTATTTGTGCTTTTAAGGTATAGGGATGCTATCTGAAATGAATAACTGGTAAAATGAATTAACCTGTGATGTTTAAGAAAAATAAAGTAATTATGCCAAGAAAAGTGGAATATAATACAGTGTAGACCTGCTGAAAGAATAGACCTGTGAAATAAACAGTTGCACTGTACACATTTTTGCCAGGGTTATTGATTACGTATTGTCATTGGATGACATAATCACCTAAATGGTATGGAGAAATGTTGTGTGTAGGGCCAGCTGTTGGGCCAGAGGGTAGCATGTTGTGTTCCCATGCCAGCAACTCAGGTTCAGAGATGAGCTCTGGGAGCTGGCTCGGCAACACAAGGATTGGGAGAACACATCACTTCTCTGAGCCTAGGAAGGTATGGTGTAATGTTCTGTCACACGGGGGAAACATTGTGATGGGCTGGAGAGCTTTATCTCACAATGGGTTCACATGCATGTCATGGCCTGATGGTATTACGTAGTGTGCAGGGGAGGCGGGCTGGCATGAAAAATGAGTTTTGCAATATTTTCTCTTTCTGTTTATTCCATTTCAAAAGGGACCTGTATGAATGAGGATACAATTTCATGGAAATAAAACAAACAAATATATATATATATATATATATATATATATATACTGTATATATGGATATACAATGGTGAGCTGTCAAATAAATGATTTATCTACACAAAAGTGCTGTTTGACCTTGGATAACCTCACGAGTGGCGTAAGCCACGAGTGAGGTGTCCGAGGTCAAACAGCAAAAGTGTAGATAAATCATTTACCTGACAGCTCATCATTGTATATTTCATTTATGCAATAGGGATGCTTTCTATCAGTGCAGGAACATTTGGTTTTAGCTGTTTATCTTTATGTTAAATGATAATTTCTGGGAGTTTTGGTTAACTTTCCTAGAGTATGTCCGCCTAGCATAGTGGTTGCTATTAAATGAAACACCACTCATTTTGTAGAAAACTTCTTGATGAACAAATGTCATGCTCACAGTACTATGCTACCTTTTTCATTTTAAAGTTATTCACATTTGTTTGTCAAAAAAGGGAAAAGAAAATTGAATTTTATGCTGTTTTTTGCTAGTTATAAAAAAAGACTAAATAGTATCTATAAATGAAAAAACACTCATTTTGTAGATATTTTTATGCTGAACATTTTTTGTGCTCACAGTACCATGCTATCATTTTTGGTTTTAAAGTTATTCAAATTTTTTTGTCAAAAAAATGAACAAAATATTTAATTTTCTTCTGCTTTTTTGCTAACTGTAAAAAAATCTATAAGGTATCTATACATGAAACACCACTCATGTTGTAGATAATTTTGTGCTGAACAATTTTCATACTCACAGTACCATGCTATCTTTTTTTCGTTTTAAAGTTATTCCCATTTGAATATGGTTAGTACTGCTTCTGAGGCCGAACATTCTAAATGAATTCTAAAGAGATCTGTGACATAGGAACTATGGGCTGGATATTCAAATTGCGCCATTCTGTGGCGCAAGCCCTTTCGCTGCTCAAATAAGTTGCGCTGGGGTGTGGCCGAGGCGATATTCAACGGAGTTGTGCTATTGAGCAACTCCTTTGAATATCACCCCCCGTCCACAGCCACTGTGCATGGCGCAGTGGAACTTGCGCCACCGCAAGTGGTCAGAGTGGAGCATTTAAGATGCAGTGGCGCAAGTTCCATTGCACCATGCGCAAATTCACGATATTCAAAAGGTGACTTGCAAATGGGGCCATAATTCGTGCAAGGCGCGTGGGGGCCATTTGCATCTACTTATGGCCCCATTTGCATGTCATTAGCATGCAGGTGCACTGATCCCCGATGACTTGCACCTGGCGCCCTGCCAGGCAGCAGCCATCGGGGCCGGGCGCCCCTGCAGCCCGATCGCGGGCATGAGTAAATCCCCCAACTGGCCCAATCATGGGCAAACCCGTAGTAATCCCCTTCCCCGACTGGCCGACTGCGGGCAAACCCATAGTAATCCCACTCCCCCGACTGGCCCGATTTTGGGCAAACCGTAATAATCTCCCCACCCCCCACTAGCCCGATCGCGAGCAGAACAGAGTTCAACCCCCCAAGACCAATATCCCTGGTGGTCCAGTGGACATGAAGCCCGATCGCAGGCATTAGAGTCCACCCCAAGGTCCAGTACCCTGGTGATCTAGTGGCCCCCACCCCACCCACCCATGGAGCCACCACCCCGGCTCCCCGTCAGCTGGCAGGTGGCAGCACCCACCCGCCTGCTGCCCTGTCACCCGCTGACTGACTGCTCGGTAGAGGCTGCATGCCCATTGGTTCAGAGCAAGAACCAATGGGTGTGCAACCCAGCACCATAAAGGCAGTCAGATATGTGGTGATTCATTCACATATCTGACTGCCTTGTAGGTATGGCTGCATGCCCATTGGCTCTTGCCTGAACCAATGGGTGTGTAGCTCATCGAAAGAATCAGTCGGCAGCAGGTGGGTGGGGTGCTGCCGCTCACCGGCTGATGGGAGGGAGGGGTGGTGGGGCTCTGTGGTGGGGTGGGGGCCACTAGATCACCAGGGTACTTGGACCTTGGGGGGTGGACTCTAATGCCCGCGATCGGGCTTCGCGATCCACTGGACCACCAGAGATATTGTTCTTGGGGGGGTTGAACTCTGTTCTGCCCACGATCGGACTAGTGGGGGTGGGGAGGATTACTACAGGTTTGCCTGTGATCGGACCATTCAGGGAGAGGGGAGATTACTACGGGTTAGCCTGCAATCAGGCCAGTCGGCGGGAGGGGGGATTACTATGGGTTTGCCCATGATCGGGCCAGTCGGGGAGGGGATTACTCGGGTTTGCCCGCGATCGGTCCAGTCAGGGGTTACTATTATGCCCACGATTGGGCTGCAGGGGGGCACAGGGATGAAGTGGAGGGCCACCCACAGGTGGCAGCTGCTGTGTTGCGCCCTGCAATGTGGCAGCTCACCTGTGGGTGGCCCTCGACTTACTCCTTTTTTTTGCTCAAAGTTGTGCAGGCACAGGTTGGGGGTTGCACCTACACAACTCTGCACAGCCTGGCTGAATATCGGGCTGTGCAGTTTATGCATGGTTCCTCCCCCTCTGGTTGAGCATGCCTTCATTAGCATTGTGCTGTTGCTCAGCATGAGTTGGGGAGTGCAACTGCCTCCTGCTGAATATGGCAGAATGGCGCAATTTTGGACCTGCGCAGGCGCAACCCTATTGAGCATGGTGCAACCCTTTTGAATATCCAGCCCTGTGTGTATAAATGGTCACTGTATGTATAAATTTATTTATACACACAGTGACTCAGATAAACGCATTTATCACACTGAATATATGTCCACACCATTGCATAAATATATTTATGCAATAGGCATGGACATAAATCCTATGAGATAAATCTGAGCTACTATGAGATAAATTCAAAATGTTACATTTATACACATAGTAGATGCATCATCACAGATTTATACACAGGGGGCCGGACATTCAAACTGCGCCCAAAATGTGCGCAATAGCAGGAGCAAGCACAAGTCCATTGCGCACATGCGCAATAGACACGATATTCAAACATGGAGCAAGGCAAATTGCGCAACCAGCCAACGTCTGAATATCGCACAACCTGCGCCATAGTGCAACCAGGAAGGGGAAGCTGAGCGGATACGATGTGCTATAGCGCAACAAGGGCAGCCCAGCTGAGCAGTCCAGAGGTGCCATAGCACAAGCAGGGAGCCCCCCAGCAGCACAGCAATGGAACTACACAACTAGGGAGGTAGGCAGGGGCCCACCACCCATGCCACAGATGGGCACAGGAACACACTGCAGAACTAACAATGCCCCCCCACACCCCAAGCACAGCATAAGTGGGGGAGGGATGGAATATCCACCGGCTTATGGGGACAAGCCAACAAAGCACAGCTAGGCCATATTGCCCCAGCACACCCACTGGCAAGCTGAGACTGCCACACAAAGGGGGCGGACCACCCCAGTGTACATCAGCCCCCCCTTGTGCACAGCACACCCTGCACTGTGACCCCAAAACACCACCCATGAGCAGTGACCATCACTGCAGGAATCCCCATGCATCCCCATCACACTGCAACCTCGTGTACCACAGAACCATACAAGCCAGACCTACCATGAGCACCCAGCAGTGGGTGGTAGCACAAGGCAATACCGACTGAAAGCCACTCCCACACCAGAGACACCTCCCCACGCACACACACACATACTCAGGACAATACCACCTCAGATGCCATGCACACCACTGCAACTGAGCACCTATAGCCAGCTGCAAAACAGAGACTACCACAGTATTCATATCAAAATATATATTTCAAATATAACAAGAATAAGAACAACAACAACTATAACTATGTACAAATATACAAAACAGGGGTGGGGGTACGGGTACAAGGTAGGGGTGGGTATGGGGTAGGGGTGAACAACTGGGAGAGGGAAGGCAGGGTGTGAGGGATAGGTAAAGGGGGAGGTGATGGGCAGCTACTGCCTGCCAGCCTGCTCTCCTTCTGCCTGGTGCTGGTCCTGGGGCCTACTCCTGTGCCTCACACCATGTTGCTGCAGGTCCCGCAGGATGGCGAGCGAATCCATCACCACCTGAATCAGCTGCAGCATCGAACGAGCAATGCGCTGCAGGATCCAGCCACCTAGGACAAGGGATCAGAGTCAATGGCTGTGACTGTCCATATCCCTGAAGCCCACCCATCATGCATGGCATACAGCCAAGTGCTCCGCTCCTGTGATGGACTGCACCCACCCACAGTGACCGTGCACAAGACATGCCCAACCAGGCAGCAACAGCCATGTGTACCACTGCACACACACACACACACACTGCCCATGTCCAGCACAGCACAACCAAGGCTGTACAGTAACGTGGCTACGCGGTGGGCAGACAGTGCCACAGCTATGTGCCCAGTGCACGCATGGACCACCATTGACGCACTCCCAGACACGCAGTGCCACTGGACAGTGCTGACTGTCACATGTCGCGTGCATGGCAGTGTTGTCCATGGATGGTGGCCATGCCCTGCCCTTCCCCACACAGCATGCTATAGCATTCATGATGTCATGGCACTCACCCTCATCATGCTGCTGCTGCTGCTGCTGCTGCTGTCGTGGTTCACCACCACCACCACTATGCTCAGCCACAGCTGCCACCACTCGCTGCACCTCAGCCCTGGCCTCCTCCGCACTGCCACACCTGTGGGAAACAAAAGGTGAGAAACACATCAGTGAAATCCCAAAGCAGATATCCCCCTGCCCCAATGAGTGTGCCCGCCCATCCAGCCAGACCCATACATCACATATCCTGTAAACACCGCCACAGCCAACCATAGACCAACCCTCCCCCATGTGCTGGACACAATAGAAAGTGTTACCCATATGGACCATACAGGTGCATAGACGGCTCACCCACCTGGCTGAGGCACCACGCCCCTCCTGGCACGTGACCGAAGATGTGCCAGTAGTGCTGGCTCCCTCCTCCGCAGGTCCCTCTACCAGAGCCTGCACTGCTCTGTGGACCTCCACCGGCCAGTGGCCTCCTCAAGGTCAGTGGCCACCTGCTGCCACACATGGGTCCTGGCCATGTTGAGAGGTTCATCCCCAAATAGTGGGCCATAGTGAGGCTCCACTATGGCCCCAAGTTGGCGAGCTCGAGTGAACTCCACTTGGGGGCTCTTCTGCGTGCCATCCCTGCATGTATAGTAGGCAATATGGCGCTCTGCAGCGCGGCAACCCCACGTGGAATTATTGTGCAATACAATGCTGCTATTCCCTATCATGCTGTTGGTATAGCGCCACAAGTTCCTATCGCGCTGTTACCGAACAGCACGATAGAGCTGCAGACATGCCAGATGTACAGCGCCAAGGGGACAAAGGTCGGGCACAGGGTCATGGGTCTCTGGCGCAAGGCCATGCACAGCGCCATTGGACGTTTATGCATCCAGTGCGATTGGTCGCCTGTGTGCCATTGCCACAGCGGACTATTGCGCATTTGTGCCACAGCACCATGTAGTGGCCATCGCTGCAGCACCACTGGCACAATGGTGGCCGTGCCCTGAATTGCCTACCACACACAGCACGTCATCAGCATGGCAGATGCCTGTGTAAGCTACCTGGGCATGCACAGTGTGGTGCACTATGCAGTCACAGAACTGCGCCATTGGTTCAGCCGGTTCAACCGTATTGTGCAAAGCGCAACAGCGCAATATTCAGCCGTCATATGCAAATCATCTGATCAGCCATTCAATGGTGCAGCAGCACGATTTGCATCTCATTAAAGTTGCTCCAGTCCTGATTTGCATGGATTGCGCTATAAATATGCAACACTGTTCTGCAGTGGCCATATTCGGTTACTGCAGTTGATAGGTGAGTTGCATGCATTGTGATGTTCTGGACCATGGCCTCAGAGAATTGCTGTGTACTGCACAGTCACAGGTGACCACTCTCACCCATACAGGCTGTGAAATGACCGAGCAAGGACTGGGTGAGGAGAATGATGGTGGGCGGAAGAGGAGGCCTAACTTTATGAAGGCTGAGATGGAGGCACTGTTCGAGGCCTACCTGGATGAGGAGCCACTTTTCAGTGGACGGCAGGGCACCCCTCAGGCCCGTGCTGCTGCATGGGAGGGGGTGGCACATGCCGACAACCTGCATGGCAGCCACCAGCGCTCTGTGCAGGAATGTAAAAAGAAGATGGGGACTGACAGGAGGAGGGTGAAGGAGAAGGTTGCAGCCATCAGGGCGGCACATGCTGCAACAGGAGGGGGCCAGCTGGAGGTGGTGCAGCTGACTCCGGCAGAGGACATGCTCACTGCAAGCATGCAGCGCAGTACCATTGAGGGTGTTCCTGGAGGTGGCTCCCAGACAGGTGGTAGCCCATCACTGCGTGGTATGTCATGGTCGGGGGGGAGGTGGATCACATGCACTAACGTGTCCTTTCTTTCTGTTACAGATCCTGTGCATCTGCAGGGGTCAGCAGTGGAGGGCCTGTCCACTGCGGACAGCCATCCAGAGTTGGAGGAGGGACCATCCACCTCCGCAGATTGCCGTTGAGCACTGCGCCAGTGTGCACACTTGGCTACCATCACTGATGTCGTTGAGACAGGTGTGGGGAGTGCCCTTCCTGTGTCTCAGCGGTCTGGCATGCAAGCATGCCAGCATGCTGCAACTGTGGCTGTGGCACAGACCTGCACCATTGATGATGCACCAACCACTATGGGCATTGACTTGTGTGTGTCACAGAATGGACACACAGCAGGACAGCTCACGCCCATGGACCTAGCTGGTTCCGACGTGTGTGCCAGCATGTCAGCACAGTCCCAGGCTGTGCCTGTCAGCACCGGTGGGGCAGCACCGGTGGCTGTGCAGGTCACTGGCACTGTTGCAGCTACAGCAGCGGAACAACTGATCCCTTGGGCACAGCAGGTGGAGGGGCAGCAGCAGCAGTCACCCACCGGGACTGGGGGTACAGGGCTCAGCGGTGATGTAGGTGCACCGTCTGTGGACATGCCCATATCTGGTCCTGGTGAGTGGCGCCCACCCTTAAGGGGTGCTGTACATCAGGCCCTTCCATACCCTGAGGGACAGGTTGCCGATGTGGCAGACGACCTCTTTGATGAGCACACCCACCTGCTGCAGGCATCAGTACAGCAGCAGATGCGGGTTGCAACATCCGTGGAGGCACTGTGTGTGGCTCTGCAGTGGCACAGCAGGGACAACGAGAGGATCCTGTCCTGGATTGACCATTTGTGGGTGGATGTGACCGCCGCCATCGACAGGCAGACACAGGCATTGGTCGCTGTCGTGGCCACATTGGGCACACAGTCAGGTGCCCCTCACACCATGCAGTATGCTATCCACTCCCCATTCCCGACATTGTGCGACACCCACTCTGTCGATGCCGGGTTCAGCTGTGGGCATTCTGAGCACCTCTGGTGCAGGTATGTTCGGTATACTGCAGAGCCCTGTGCGGGCAAGGTCACGTTCATGCAGTGGGACTCTTGGTGGTCCAGCCGGTGCCACCCCATGAGAGCCGATGCTCAGCCTGCCAGTGCTGCTGGGTCTCGGCGGGCTGCCCATGCATCCGGTGGCGGTGGCACTGTGCCGCATGACTGAGCTGTCTCCAGTGTGGGCCCTGTCTGGTGCTGCCCTGTGTGCAATGTGTTGTTTTGGTGGGCAGTGCACCAGTGGGTGCCCTGCCCTCACTGCAGACACACGGACCACCTGCACCCTCCTGACTGCTGTCCACAGGTGTGTGTGCATGATGATGCCTGCATTCGCCAGACACCAAAGTGCAAAGGTGCTCAGCATCTGACACACGCAGACATGGACAGTAAAGTGGAGGTGGTGGCCTGTGGACGGTGTGTTTTTAGTGTCTGTGTTCGGCTCTGTTGTGCACCTGACCCCTGTGCACTTTGTGCCTGTTGTGTGTGTGTGTCTGTCCATGTGGTGTGTTACTGTTCACCCCTTCCTGGTTGTATGTGTGTGCTTCTGTGCTCTGCCACTTCCCTTGCCGTCATGCACCCCTGGTGTGTTTCCCTGTGTGTATGTGGGTTGTGCCCTAGCCACTGTTGGTTGCACATGGCCCCATGACTTACCTGTGTTGGGCGAAGTGCTCCTCTGTGATGGTGTCCCAGTGCAGCTGGGCCAGCCGGATCAGTCGAGGGTCACGCCGTCCAAGAGGGGGCTGCTCATCCCCATCACCACTGACGTCACCGTCGTCCCCATAGCTGTCCCCCTCTTTGACCTGTACAGCTATCCCACAGTCTTTGGCCATGTTGTGCAGGATACAACAAGCCAGGGATATCCCACAGGCCTTTGAGGGGCTATACTGTAGGACACCACCAGAGGTGTCTAGGCATTGGAAGCGTGCCTTCAGCATCCCAAACACCCACTCAATGATGTTGCGTGTGGCAGCATGTGCTGCATTGAAGCGTTGCTGCGATGGGGTCGTGGGCCGCGGGTAGGGTGTGAGCAGTCAGGGACGGAGTGGGTATCCACTGTCACCTGTGTGGAGATAGTGGAGGTTAGTGTCTTGTTCAGGGTCATATTGCCCCTAACCCTGTGTGCCACACCCATGGCACCTGTGGCTTACCCACCCTTGCCCCCGATTTGCCAATCCTACATGCATACTCACCCACTAGATGTCCTGTGGGGATGTCCCCACTCTCGAATCGATGGCACAGTGCCAACTGGTACCATATGAATGAATCGTGTGCTCCGCCAGGGTACGTGGCACAGACATTGATGATGCGCCCACTGGCATCACACACCACCTGGCAGTTGACACTGGAAAATCCCTTCCGATTCTGATAGGCAGCCCCATCAGGGCCAGGTGGTGTGCGAATGGCCATATGGGTGCAGTCTATTGCCCCTAGCATGCCAGGCATATGTGCTACCCTGTGAAACTCCTGCATGTTTGCTGTATGCTCCGCCGCGGTGCCGGGGAAATGGATGTACTCCGCAGCATGTGGCAGCAGTGCTCTGAGGAATTGGGTGATGATGCGTGACGTGGCCGACTGTGTTATGCCTGTGGTGTCCCCTGTTGGTCTCTGGAAGGTACCTGTGGTGAGCAAGCACATGCAGGCTGTTACCTTTGTCTCCACTGACAGAGCATGACTCCGTCGTGAGGGCGCCTGCATCACATCACTGCACAGCTCACAGAGCCACCTCAGTATTGCCCTGTTCAGGCGGTACCAGCCCACAATCTCGACATCTGAATAGAGCTCAAAGCTGATGTGGGCTCGGTACTGCCTGTTGGGGGCGTACCACCGACGGGCCCTTCCACGACCATGTCCCCCTGCAGCATGCCTTCTCACCCCCCTCATTACAGCTTCCATGTGGAAGCTGGCACTGTCCATGTCCCTGGCTTGTGTTCCCCCCCTGGCTGTTATTGCTCTGTTACCCCCGCTGTCCTGACTGCTACCTCCACTGCACCGGGTACATCTACTGGCCTCTGCACTCTGTGGCCCCACACACCTTCCCTTGCCCCTCTTCTGTCCTGTGCTCTCCCTGGCCTGCACTGTTTCTCCCTCTGGCCTTGTCTGTCTCCCTGCCTCATGTGGCTTCCCTGTAGCGTTCTTGCGCCTCTTCCTTGAGCCTTTTTATTTTGGCTCATTTCTGCTATGGCACAACTTCCGCCTGATCCACTGTTGCGCATTGCGCAAGCCTTTGAATATCGCATTGCGCACTTTATGCGTGGTTCCACCCCCTTTCGGTTGCGCATGCCTTAATTAGCATTGCACTGTTGCTCAGCATGTTTTCAATGGTGCAACTGCCTCCTGCTGAATATCGCAGAATGGCACAATTTCGGACTTGCGCTGGCGCAACCCTAGTGCGCATGGCGCAACCCTTTTGAATATCCCACCCATAGTAGATATGTCACAATCACTCCGGAACTCATTTAGAATGTTCAGCCTCAGTACCAGTACTAACGATATTCAAATGCAAATAACTTTAAAATGAAAAAAGATAGCATAGTGCTGTGAGCATGAAAGTTGTGCAGCACAAAATTATCTACAAAATGAGTGGTATTTCATTTATAGATATCTTATAGATTTTTTATAATTAGCAAAAAAGAGCAGAAAATGCAATTTTTTGTTCACTTTTTTGACAAACATATGCAAAAAAAGATAATCAAAAGCAAATGTCCCTGCACTGACAGAAAGCATCCCTTTTGCATAAATGAAATATACAATGGTGAGCTGTCAGATAAATGATTTATCTACACTTGTGCTGTTTGACCTCAGACATCTCACTCGTGGCTTACGCCACTCGTGAGGTTACCCGAGGTCAGAGAGCACTTGTGTAGATAAATCATTTATCTGACAGCTCACCATTGTATATACCATATATATCAATACTGTGGGCCAGATATTCAAAAGGGTTGCGCAATGTGCAATAGGGTTGCGCCAACGCAAGTCAGAAAATGCGCCATTCTGCGATATTCAGCAGGAGGCAGTTGCGCCACTGAAAACATACTGAGCAACAGAGCAATGATAATGAAGGCATGCGCAACTGAAGGGGGTGGAACCATGCATAAAGTGCATGAAGCGATGTTCAAAGACTTGTGCAATCGCGTTAACAGTGAGCAGGCGGAAGTTAAGCGCCATAGCAGAAATGAGCCAAAATAAAAAGGAGCAAGGAAGAGGCGCAAGAACGCTAAAGGGAAGCCACATGAGGCAGGGAGTGAGACAGAGCAAGAGGGACAAAGAGGGCAGGCCAGGGAAACAAGAGGACAGAATAGGGGCAAGGGAAGGTGTGTGGGGCCACAGTGAGCAGAGGCCAGTAGGTGTACCCGGTGCAGTGGAGGTAGCAGTCAGGACAGCACGGGGAACAAAGCAACAACAGCTGGAGAGGGGGACACAAGCCAGGGACATGGACAGTGCCACCTTCCACATGGAAGCTGTAATGAGGGGGAGGAGAAGGCATGCTGCAGGGGGACATGGCCATGGAAGGGCCCGTCGGTGGTACGCCTCCAACAGGCAGTACCAAGCCCACATCAGCTTTGAGCTGTACTCAGATGTCGAGATTGTGGGCCGGTACCACCTGAACAGGGCAATACTGAGGCGGCTCTGAGAGCTGTGCAGTGATGTGATGCAGGCACCCACACGACAGAGTCATGCTCTGTCAGTGGAGACAAAGGTAACAGCCTGCATGTGCTTGCTCACCACGGGTACCTTCCAGAGACCAACAGGGGACACCACAGGCATAACACAGTCGGCTATGCCACGCATCCTCACCCAATTCCTCAGCGCACTGCTGCCACATGCTGTGGAGTACATCCATTTCCCTAGCACCGCGGCGGAGCGCACAGCAAACATACAGGAGTTCCACAGGGTAGCACATATGCCTGGTGTGCTAGGGGTGATAGACTGCACCCATGTGGCCATTCGCACACCACCTGGCACCAATGGGGCTGCTTACATCAATCATAAGGGATATGCCAGTGTCAACTGCCAGGTGGTGTGTGATGCCAGTGGGCGCATCATCAATGTCTGTGCCACGCACCCTGGGGGAGCACATGATTCCTTCATATGGTACCAGTCGGCACTGTGCCATTGATTCAAGAGTGGGGACATCCCCACAGGACATCTAGTGGGTGAGTATGCATGTAGAACTGACAAATCGTGGGTGGGGGGTAAGCCACAGGTGCCATGGGTGTGGCACACAGGGTTAGGGGCAGTCTGAGCCTGAACAAGACACTAACCTCCACTATCTCCACACAGGTGAAAGTGGATACCCACTCCGTCCCTGGCTGCTCACACCCTAACGGCGGCCCACGACCCCATCGCAGCAACGCTTCAATGAGGCACATGCCGCCACACGCAACATCATTGAGCGGGTGTTTGGGGTGCTGAAGGCACGTTTCCATTGCCTGGATACCTCTGGCAGTGCCCTACAGTATAGCTCCTCAAAGGCCTGTGTGATATTCCTGGCCTGTTGTATCCTGCACAACATGGCCAAAGACTGTGGGATAGCCATACAGGTCGAAGAGGGGGACAGCGATGGGGAAAACGGTGATGCCGGTGACGATGGAGATGGGCAGCCCCCCCTTGGACGACGGGACCCCCGACTGATCCGGCTGGCCCAGCTGCACTGGGACACCATCACAGAGGAGCACTTCAGCCAACACAGGTAAGTCATGGGGCCATGTGCAACCACCAGTGGCTAGGGCACAACCACGATACACACATGGAAACACACAGGGGTGCATGACTGCAAGGGAAGTGGCAGAGCACAGAAGCACACACATACAGCCAGGGAGGGGTAAACAGTAACATGCCACATGGACGGACACACACACACGCACACACAATAGGCACACAGTGCACAGGGGTCAGGTGCAAAACAGAGCCGGAACACAGACACTAGCAACACACATGTCCGCAGGCCACCATGGCACCATCGCACTTTGGTGTACAGCGCAATGCAAGCATCATCATGCACACACACCTGTGGACAGCAGTCGGGAGGGTGTGCAGCTGGACCGTGTGTCTGCGTGTAGGGCTGGGCACCCACCGGTGCACTGCCCACCAAAACACACAATGCACACAGGGCAGCACCAGACAGGGCCCGCACTGGGAGACAGATCAGTCTTGTGGCACAGTGCCACATCCACCTCGGATGCGTGGGCGGCCCCGCCGAGACCCAGCGGCACTGACAGGCTGAGCATGGGCCTCATGGGGTGGCACCGATGGTCCACCAGGGGTTCCGCTGCGCGAATGTGACCATGCCCGCACAGGTGTCTGTAGCACACCGAACAAACCTGCACCAGGAGTGCTCAGGATGCCCACAGCTGAACTCGGCATCGACAAGGTAGGTGTCGCACGACACCGGAAATGGGGAGTGGATAGTGAACTGCGCGGTGTAAGTGACACATGGGCACCTGACTGTGTGCCCATTGAGGCCACGACAGCGACCAACGCCTGTGGTAGCCAGTCAATGGCAGCGGTCACATCCTCCCGCAAATAGTCTATCTGTGACAGGATCCTATTAATGTCCCTGCTGTGTCACTCCTTGACTCGCTCCAGAGCCACACACAGTGCCTCCATGGACGTTGCAAGCCGCATCTGCTGCTGTACTGATGCCTGCAGCAGGCGAGTGTGCTCGTCAAAGAGGTCATCTGCCACCTCGGCAACCTGTCCTTCAGGGTATAGAAGGGCCTGATGTTCAGCACCCCTTGAGGGTGGGCGCTGCTCACCAGGACCAGGTATGGGCAAGTCCACAGGCAGTTCACAGACACCACCGCTGCACACTGTACCCCCAGTCCTGGTGGGTGACTGCTGCTGCTGCCCCTCCACCTGCTGTGCCCAAGGGATTGGCTGTTCTGCCGCTGTGGCCGCAACAATGCCACTGACCTGATCAGCCACCGGTGCTGCCCCAACAGTGCTGACAGGTGCAGCCTGGGACTGTGCTGACATGCTGGCACACATGTCAGAACCAGCCAGGTCCATGGGTGTGTGCTGGCCTGCTGTGTGTCCATTCTGTGACACACACATGTCACTGCCCAAAATGGTCGTTGCATCATCAATGGTGCAGGTCTGTGCCACAGCCACAGCCACAGCATGCTGGCATGCTTGGATGTCAGACCACTGAGACACAGGAAGGGCCTCCCCCACACCTGTCTCAACGACATCAGTGTTGACAGCCAGGCGGACCCACTGTTGCAATGCACGCCGGCTACCTGCGGAGGTGGATGGTCCCTCCTCCAACTCCAGATGGCTGTCCACAGTGGACAGGCCCTCCACTGCTGACCCCTGCAGACACGCAGGATCTGTAATAGAAAGTAAGGACATGTTAGTGCATGTGATCTACCCCCCCACAGACCATGCAGTGATAGGCTATCACCTGTCTGGAAGCCACCTCCTGGAATGCCCTCAATGGCACTGCGCTGCATGCTTGCAGCGAGCCTGTCCTCTGCTGAAGTCAGCTGCACCACCTCCAGCTGGCCCCCACCTGTTGCAGCACGTGCCGCCCTGATGGCAGCCACCTTCTCCTTCACCCTTCTCCTGTCGGTAGCCATCTTCTTCTTACACTCCTGCACAGAGTACTGGTGGCTGCCATGCAGGTTGACACATATACCTCCTCCCATACAACAGCACGGGACTGAGGGTGCCCGCCCGTCCACTGAGAAGTGGCTCCTCATCCAGGTAGGCCTCGAAAGTGCCTCCGTCTAGCCTTAGTAAAATGGGCCTCCTCTTCCACCCACCATCGTCCTCCTCCACCCAGTCCACGCTCAGTCATGACTCAGCCTGTGTAGGTGACAGTGGTTACCTGTGACTGTGCAGTACAAAGCAAGTCCCTGAGACCACAGTCCAGAACACCACACAGCATGCAACTCACCTATCAACTGCAGTAACCGAATATGGCCACTGCAGAACAGTGTCGCATTTTAATAGTGCAATCCATGCAAATTAGGTGTGCAGCAACTTTAATGAGATGCAAATCACGCTGCTGCACCACTGAATGGCTGATCGGATGATTTGCATATGATGGCTGAATATTACGCTGTTGCGCTTTGCGCAATAGGGTTGAACGTGCTGAGCCAATGGCACAGTTCTGTGGCTGCGTAGTACACCGCACTACGCATGCCCAGTTAGCTTGCATAGGTGTCTGCCATGCTGATGATGTGCTGTGCATGGTAGGCAATTCAGGACACGGCCACCATTGTGCCAGTGGTGCTACGGCGAGGGTCACTACATGGCGCTGTGGCACAACTCACAATGGTTCGTGTGGCAATGGCACAAGGCGACCAATCGCGCTAGATGCATAGGCGTCCGATGGCGCTGTCGCGTGGCCTTGCATCAGAGACCCATGACCCTGTGCCCGACTTTGCCCCCTTGGCGCTATCGTCCTGGCATGTCTGCAGCTCTATCGTGCTGTTCGGTGACGTAGCGATAGGGGTGCGCAATGCCGACAGTGCAATAGGAAATGGCGGCGTATGTGCGCAGCACTTCCGTAATAGGGGTGCCATGCTGCGAGCCACAACATTGCCTACTATAGCACTAGAGATGCAGACATGCGGAGAGCCCTCAGTGGGTGGCCCTTGAACTGGCCAGCCTGTGGCCATTGTGGAACCACACTGGCCCACTCTTTGCTGAGGTGCCACTGGACAGGGCCAAGACCCAGGTCTACCAGCAGAGGTGTGTGTGACCTGGGCGGCCACTGGCCACAGGAGGACAGCTGAGCAGTGCAGGCACCGATATGGGGACCTGCGACGGAGGGAGCCGGAGTGACTGGCACATCTGCGGTCGTGTGCCAGGAGGGGCATGGTGCCTCATCCAGGTGGGTGATACGTGTACACACCTGTATGGTCCATATGGGTAACACTGTCTTATGTGTCCAGCACTTAGGGGAGGGATGGTCTAGGGTTGGCTGTGGCAGTGTTTACAGGGTATGGGATGGATGGGTCTGGCTGGGTGGGTGGGCACACACATTGGGGCAGGGGGAATATGCTTTGGGTTTGTACTGATGTGTTTCTCTCCTTTTGTCTCCCACAGGTGTGGCAGAGCGGAGGAGCGCCATGGATCAGCAGCGGAGGGTGGTGGCTGCAGAACCGAATCGTGGCAGTGAACAACCACAGCGCCAGCAACAGCCCGATGAGGGTGAGTGCTATGACAACATGATTGCTATTGCATGCTGTTTGACAGGGTGGGGAGCAGGGCATGGCCACCATCCATGGACATCACTGCCATGCGTGACATGTGACAATCCAGCACTGTCCAGTGGCACTGCATGTCTGGGAAGTACATCAATGGTGGTCCGCATGCATGCACTGAGCACATTGCTGTGGCACTGCCTGCCCACCACCGCCAGCCACGTACTGTCTGACCTTGGTTTATTGCTGTGGACATGGGGTGGTGTGTGTGCAGTGGTACACATGGCTGTTGCTGCTGGTTGGGCATGTCTTGTGCACCACGGTCACTGTGGGTGGGTGCACACCATCACTGGAGCGTGGCACATGGCTGTATGCCATGCATGATGGGTGGGCTGCAGGGGGATGGACAGTCACACCCATTGACTCTGATCCCTTGTCCTAGGTGTGCGGATACTCCTGAGGATCGAGCGGTCCATCCAGGATCTGATTCACGTGGCAACAGAATTCCTTGCCATCCTGCAGGATCTCCATCGGCATGGGGTGAGGAGGAGGAGGCGACCCCGGGAATGGCCCCAGGCAGCGGATGAGCAGGCTGGATGCCAGTGACCAAGCACAACCTCCCCCCTGTGACCGACCCTCACACCCCGCCTTCCCTCTCCCATTTGTTGACCCCTGCTCCTTACCCACCTCACCTTGTTCCTGTCCCTCTACCCCATGTTTGTATATATATGTATATAGTTGTTGTTGTTATATTTTTTGAATATAGTAATTTTGATATGAATACTGTGGTGGTCTCTGATTTGCAGCTAGCTATAGGTGCTCAGTTGCAGTGGTTTGCATGGCATCTGGGGTGGTTCAGTCATGGGTATGTGTGTGTGTGCGTGGGGAAGAGTCTCTGGTGTGGGAGTGGCTATCAGTGAGTATCTGTGGTGTGTGTTGTTCTCTGTGCATTGCATTACTGTGTGCAGTGGTCCATGGTGCCTGCTCTGTGTCTATTGTGCCCCTGTCAACCTGTCCTTGGCCTGTACAGCTGACATCCTTACATGTCTGTTGCCTGTGAGGTCTGCTGCCTTGTCAATGGTGGCTGTCCCTGCAGGTCATCCACTGTGACCGTCACAATGCTGGGTTGCCTCCTGTCACTGGTGTGGTGCATGTTTGCCTCGGGTGACACTGTGGCCTCCACAGTTGCTGTCCCACCTCCATGCTGTGGCTTGTGTGTGTTGCAGGGGCTGTGCACTACTGTCTGTGACTTGTGATCCAGGCATATGCTGGTGGTGTACAGGGCCACAGTTCATGCACAGGGTGGGTGTCACCCCTGTGCCATGGTGGACTGCAGGCTGTGTGTGCACAGTTTACATGGGCCCACACTGGGGGCTTGGTTGCTACACTACTGTGTCCCTGTGTTGGTGTCCCCGAGGGTATGGGTGTGTGTTTGCCCCTGCACTGTGTTGCATCTGGTGTGCTGCATGCTTCCATGCAGCACTGTGGGTGTCTGTGCTGGCTGCTGTGGCTCATGGTGGGTCGCGCTGTGACACTTGTCTACTGTGCAGGGTGCTGTATCAATGGTGGTGGTATCAGGGGCATGCTCTTTCCCATGTGGGGTACCTCTTGTGGCAACACATGTTTGGTCTCTCAGCTGTGCCTCAGGGGGATTGTGTGAGTTGGCACTGTGTCTGCCGTTGTAACATTGCCATGTGCTGCCACCCACTGCTGGGTGCTCATGGTGGGCCTGGCTTGTATGGTTCTGTGGTACACAAGGTTGCAGTGTGACAGTGGGGGGGTATGCATGGGGATTCCTGCAGTGATGGTCACTGCTCATGGGGGGTGTCTTGGGGTCATGGTGCAGGGTGTGCTGTGCATGGGGGAAGGGCTGCTGTGCCATCAGGTGGTCTGTCCTCCTTGTGTGGCAGTCTCAGCTTGCCGGTTGGTGTGATGGGGCACCATGGCCCAGCTGTGCTTTGTTTGCTTGTCCCCATGGGCTGGTGGATATTCCATCCCTCCCCCAGTTGTGCTGTGCTTGGGGTGTGGGGGTGCATTGTCAGTTCTGCAGTGTGTTCTTGTGCCCATCTGTGGCACGGGTGGTGGGCCCCTACCTACCTCCCTGGTTGTGCAGTTCCATTGCTCTGCTGCTGGGGGGCTCCCTGCTTGTGCTGTGGCACCTCTGGGCTGCTCAGCTGGGCAGCCCTTGTTGCGCTATAGCACATCGTATCTGCTCAGCTTCCCCTTCCTAGTTGTGCTATGGCGCAAGTTGTGCAATATTCAGACGTTGGCTGTTTGTGCAATTTGGCTTGCTCCTTTATTGAATATCGCGTCTATAGCGCATGGGTGCAATGGACTTGTGCTTGCTCCTGCTATTGAGCACTTTTTAGGCACAGTTTGAATATCCAGCCCTGTATGTGTGTATATATATACATATATACATATATATATATATATATATATATATACAGTACATATATTTTTTGAAATTTAAGTTTATTGAATTTCAGTATAAAAGAACCAACAACATGTGACAGAAATAACAAACCATAATACACATAGGCCCAGATATTCAAAAGGGTTGCGCCGTGCGCAACTCCAAAAATGCGCCATTCTGCAATATTCAGAAGGGGCCAGTTGCGCCACCGAAAACATGCTGAGCAACAGCGCAATGAAAATGAGGCATGCGCAACCTTGAAGAGGCGGGTCCATGCATAAAGTGCGCCAATCGATCATCCGAACACTGCGCCAATGCGCAGGTGGCTTAGCCAGAAGTGCGCAGTACGGTTTGAGCCAAAATAAAAGGCTCAAGGCGGTAGCAAGAACTCTAGCAGGGCCGCCAAACTGGGGAAGACAGAGAGAGAGAGAGAGAGACAGGAGCTGGAAGGGGCAGAGAGGACAGTGGGTCCAGGAGGACAGAGAGGCCAGTGGGGGTGCCGGTGCAGTGGAAGCAGCAGTGGGGGCAGCGGGGGTAACACAGGAACAGCAGCCGGGGGCAGAAGCCAGGGAGATGGACAGTGTCAGCTTCCACATGGAAGCTGTAATGAGGGGGGTGAGACACCATGCTGCAGGGGGACGTGGCCGCGGAGGGGCCCGTCGGCGGTATGACCCCGACAGGCGGTATCGTGCCCGCATCAGCTTCGAGCTGTACACAGACGTCGAGATTGTGGCCCGGTACCGCCTGAACAGGGCAATACTGAGACGGCTCTGCGAGCTGTGCAGTGATGTGATGCAGGCACCCTCACGACGGAGTCATGCTCTGTCCGTGGAGACCAAGGTGACAACCTGCATGTGCCTGCTCACCACGGGCACCTTCCAGAGGCCGACAGGGGACACCACAGGCATTACACAGTCGGCCACGTCACGCATCCTCACCCAATTCCTCAGCGCACTGCTGCCTCATGCTGCGGGTACATCCATTTCCCCAGCACATGACAGGCGTACAACAAACATGCAGGAGTTCACAGGGTAGCACATATGCCTGGCGTGCTAGGGGCCATAGACTGACACCCATGTGGCCATTCGCATGCCACCTGGCCCGATGGCCAGGCTTATCGGAACAAAGGGCTTTTCCAGTGTCCAACTGCCAGGGTGGTGTGTGATGCCACTGGGCGCATATATAAATGTCTGTGCACACACCCTGGCAGAGCACATGATGCCTTCATATGGCACCAGTCTGCACTGTGCCATCGATTCAAGAGTGGGAACATCCCACGGGTCATCTAGTGGGTGAGTACACATGTATGGAATGCAAACTCTGTGCAAGGGTGGGAATGCACAGGTGCCATGTGAGTGGCACACAAGGATATGGGCAATATGGACCTGACATGACACTGATCTCACTATCTCCACACAGGTGACTGCGGATACCACTCCGTCCCTGGCTGCTCACACCATACCGGGCGCCCCACGACCCAGCGCAGCTAGGTTTCCAATGAGGCACATGCCACAACAAGCGTAACATCATAGGCGGGTGTTTGGGATGCTCAAGGCATACTTCGATGCCTGGACACCTCCGGCGAGCCCTACAGTACAGCCCCCAAAAGGCCTGTGGGATATTCCTGGCCTGTTGCATCCTGCACAACATGGCCAAAGACCATGGGATAGCCGTACAGGTCCAAGAGAGGACAGCGATGGGGACGCCAGTGGCGCCGTGAATGGGTGATGAGCAGCCCCCAGGACGGAGGGACCCCGACTGACCCGCAGGCCCAGCTGCACCGGGACACCATTGCAGAAGAGCACTACGCCCACACAGGTAAGTCAAGGGGACATGTGCAGGCAACACTGTCCATCGCAAACCACAGGCACACAGGGGAACACACGTGCATGAAGGTCAGGAGTTGAAGGTTCCAGGCATACCAACACACCATCAGAGGGTGAGCACTCATATGGACACACACACACACCAGGCAGCATACATGGGCAGCAGCACAGCACTGCGGAAATGACATTGCCAACACACAGCACCACCAGCCACCCCCACCACCTGGACTGTCCACGTACGTGTGTCAGGACCTGGGCACCCTTGCACCTTGGTGTACAGTGCAATGCAGGCATCATCATGCACACGCACCTGTGGACAGCAGTTGGGAGAGTGTGCAGGTGGTCCGTGTGTCAGCTGGTGAGCAGAGCACCCAGCAGTGCACTGCCCACCATGGCGCACATTGCACACAGGGCAGCACCAGACAGGGCCTGCACTGGGAGACAGTTCAGTCAGGTAGCACTGTCCCACGGCCACCCGCGGATGGTGGGCAGCCCGCCGTGGCCCAGCAGCACTGGCAGGCTGAGCAGGGGCCACATCGGGTGGCACTGGTGCACCACCAGGGGTCCCACTGCGGGAACGCGACCTTGCCCGCACAGGGGTCTGCATCCTGCCAAACAAACTTGCACCAGGGGTGCTCGGGATGCCCACAGCAGAACCCGGCGTCGACAGGCCTGGTGTCGCACGACGCCAGGAATGGGGAGTGGAGAGCGCACTGTGTGGGGTGTGTGGTACAGGGGCACCTGACAGTGTGGCCAATGCGTCCGCGACAGAGACCACTGCCTGGGTCAGCCTGTCAATGGCAGCGGTCACATCCGTCCGCATAAGGACCAGCTCGGCTCGGTCCTGAGCACACTCCCTGCTATGCCACTCCACGGGCACAGACAGTGCCTCCACGGACCTTGCAACCCGCCCCTGCAGCTGTACCGAGTCCTGCAGCAGGCGGGTGCGTGCGTCCAATGGGTACTGTGCCCCAATGGCATCGTGACCCCCAGGGTGTGGACGGTCCTGGTGCACAGCACCCCTTGAGGGTGGGCGCTGTTCGCCAGGACCAGGTATGGGCGGATCAAAGGGCAGTGAACATGTGCCACTGCTTGACACTGTACCCCCAGATCTGGTGTGCAACTGCTGCTGCCGCCCCTCCAACTGCTGAGCCCCCAGGTCCACCTGTTCCACCTCCGTGCTGACAACGTGCCAGACACCTGCACAGCCACGGTGCTGCCCCACCGGTGCTGACAGGCACAGCCTGGGACTGTGCCAGCATGCTGGTACCTGAGTGTGAACCAGGAAGGCCCAGGGCACGTGCTGGCCTGCCATGTGTCCGTCATGGGACACACACCTATCACTGCCCATTGCAGGCCTGCTATCATCAATGGTGCAGGTGCGTGCACTGCCATAGGCACAGCATGCTGGCATACCTGCATGCCAGACTGCTGTGACACAGGCTGTGCACCCCTGCACCCGTATCACCGACACCGGAGTTGTTGGCCCAGCGTGCATGCTGCTGCAGTGCCTGCAGGCTGGTGGTGGAGGTGGATGGTCCCTCCTCCACGTCCAGCAGGTCTGCCTCACTGTCTGGACCCACCACCACCACCACCGTCTTCTGCAGACAAACAGGATCTGTAACAGAAAGAGAGTACATGTGAGTGCATGTGAACAACAGCCCCCCCCCAACAACATCACCATGTCATACCGTGCAGTGATGGGCTTCCACCTGTCTGGAATCCTCCGCCTGGTACTCCCATAATGGCACTTTCGGCTGCATAGCGCGACCAGTGTCTCCTCTGTGGGGTCAGCTGCAACACCACTGGTGGGCCCCACCAGTGCCAGCACGTGCCACCCTGAAGGCTGCCACCTTCTCCTTCAGCCTCCTGCGGTCAGTCCCCATCTTCTTCCTGCATTCCTGCACGGGCGCTGGTGGCTTCCATGCAGGTTGACGCCGAGCTACACCTCCCATGCAGCTGCACCTCCTGAGGGGTGCCCCTCCGTCCACTCAATAGTGGCTCATCCTCCAGGTAGGCCTGGAAGAGGGCCTCTGTCTCTGCCATGGTGAAGTTCGGCCTCCTCCCACACCGCCCGCCCACACCCTCAGCTTGGCTCTGGTCAGTCATGGTGATCTGAATGGGTGGAAGTGGACACCTGTCACTGTGCAGTCGACAGCATTTCCCCATGAGCATAGCTGCCGGCCGGGGTGCAGAAGCCCCCATTTCCTCCGCTGGCAGATACTGATAGAAAGGGTGCCCTTTGTCCCTTTCTAAGTGCCCTTTTCATGCTCAGCCCCTCAGCCTTTATCATCCTCCGCCCATGAGCATTGTCCTGAGCATCACACAGCATGTAACTCACCTCTCACCTGCAGTAACCAAATCTGGCCAGCACAACCCACAGTCACATTTTTATAGCGCAACACATGCAAATGAGGTGTGGCTTAACTTTAATGACATGCTAATCGCGCCACTGCGCCTTTGAATGGCTGATCGGATGATTTGCATATGTCGGCTGAATATCGCGTATTTGCGCTCCGGCTGAGCCAATGGCGCAGGTTTGTGGCTGCGTGCCACACCGCATTGCACATGCCCAGACAGCTTACGCATGCGTCTATTGCGCTGCAGACCTGCTGAACGCGATGGCGGTTGAGCCATGGCCACCATTGTGCCAGTGGCGCTACAGCACTGGGCACTATATGGCGCTGTGGGCACTACTGCGTGATAGTCCACTGTGGCACTGGTGCTCCAGTCGACAGTCGCGAGGATGCCTATACATCCTACAGCGCTGTGCATAGCCTTGCATCATTGCCGTGACCTTGTGTGCCCTCTGACCCTGGCACTGTTAGCATGCCATGTGTATCATCCCTAATGCTGGCCGGTGACAGGCGCCATGTAAAAGGGACAGGCTGTTCGAACAGCGCGATTGGAGCCTGTGGTGGTCTATTAAAACAACTCCACGTGTTACGGGCGCAGCGGGGCGCCTATATTGGCTCAAGGTAAAGTTGGTGCCATGGCTAGGAGGAGGGCGGTGTCCTGGAGCCAGCTTGAAGTGGCCAACCTGGTGGCCCTGGTGGAGCCCACTGAAAGGCACTGTATGGGGAGGCCCCCCTCACCATGCCTGAGGACTACGTGTGGCAGCAAGTGGCCACTGACCTGGTGGAGGTCACTGGCGGGGCAGGTCTGCTGAGCAGTGCCGGCACGGTACAGTGTGCCTCCGCCCGAAAAGGCAGGAACTCTTGGCGGCTGCGTTCACGTGCCAGGCGGGCGTGGTGCCTAGGCCAGGTGAGTGTACCATCCAGGCACCTATATTCTCTGTAGGTGTGTGTGTGCTTGGGTGGCTGTGCATAGGTGTGTCAGTGTGTGCAGCTGTGCGATGGATGGTTATGGCTGTGTGGGCAGGCACTCTCACTGGGGCAGGGGGCACTCTGCTTTTGAGTCACACTGATGTTTGTCTCAACATATGTCTCCCACAGGCCAGATTGTGAGAACACAGGGCCAGGGTGACATGGGCCATGCCAGGGCCCCGGTGCCGGGGGGTGTTGTGTCCCAACAGCAGCAGCAGCGTCAGACCCAGCTGCTGGAGGAGTATGAGTATCATTACTTCATGGATGCTATTGCATGCTGGGGGGGCAAGACCACCAGCCATGCGGGACACAACCAATGGGGAGGTCATAATTCCACTATACAAAACACTAGTGAGTCCCCACACTGGAGTACAGTGTACAGTTCCGGAGACCATACCCTACGTATGGACATGGACTGGGTGGAGAGGGTTCAGAGGAGGCGACATGGATGGTGCATGGATTGCATCACAAGTCCTATGCAGACAGGTTGACGGAACTGAACATGTACTCCCTGGAGGGGAGGAGGGTGTGGGGATATGATGGGGACATACAAGTATCTTACAGGGGGGAACAGAGTGCAGGAAAACAATATTTTGAAGCGTAAAGGATGTTCCAGGACTAGAGGGCATGGGATGAAGTTGGAGGGGGGACGATTCAGAGGAAACATGAGAAAGTATTTCTTCACAGAATGGGTGGTGGACAAGTGGAACACCCTGCCAGAGAAAGTGGTGGGGGCTGACTTGGTCACGGATTTATGAATGCATGGGTTAGCCATAAAGGAATTCTGGAGGTCAGGGGTGAGGGAACGGACTTATAGGACAACAGAGTGAACTTACAAGGTCAAATGGACAGACTGGGTGTCCCATAGGCCCTTATCTGCCGACACTGTCTATGTATCCATGTATGTAGGCATGACACAGGTGACCTGCATCACAGTGCAGTATCACGGCGCGTCTGTGTATGCATCACTGGTGGTCCAGGCATGCACTGGGACATAGCTGTGCGACTGGCATCGACCACGTTGCCACATCACTTGCCAGCCTAGTTTGTACTGTGATTGGCGTGGGCAGTGTGTGTGTGGTGGGTGGCGCATAGCTGGTGCCACCTGTTTGTGATGGCCATGTGCATGTTCACTGTGGGTGGGAGCATGCCATCACAGGTGCGGGACATTGGGCTATATGGCTTGCAGATTGGGTGGTGTTCAGGGTTGTGGTCAGTCACAGCCATTGACTGTGTTCCCATTTTCCTAGGCCTCGAGGTTCTCCGGGGGATTCGGCAAGACATTCGGGGCCTGACACAGGTGGCCATTGAGAACCAGGCCATCCTTCAGTCAATCAGGTGCCATGGCCTGCGGAGGGAGCGTCACCGGACAGTGCAGCACCAGGCAGAGGATGACCAGCCAGCTGGGCCATAGGGGCACATCCCCTTTCACTTCTCCCATCCCTACCACCCTGCCTTCCCTCTCCCAGTTGTTCATCCCTACCCCTTGAACACCCCTACCTTGTACCCATCCCCCCCTTGTAAATAGTTGTTGTTTATGGTTTTGGTTATTTAGTATTTGAAACTTTAAATATACCTTTATATTTTGATATGAATACTGTGTTGGTCTCTGATTTGCAGCTGGCTATGGGTGCTCAGTTGCAGTGGTGTGCATGCCATCTGGGGTGGTATGGTCCTGGGTGTGTGTGTGTGTGTGTGTGTGTGTGTGTGTGTGTGCATGGGGAGGTATCTCCAGCATGGAATTGACTTTCTGTTGGTCTTGCCATCTGCTGCCACCCACTGCTGGGTGCACAGGGTGGGTCTGGCCTGTATGCTTCTCTGCAGCACGGGGTTGACATGTGCCAGGGGGGATGCATGGTGTTTCCTGCAGTGCCAGTCACTGCACATGGGTGGTGTCTTGGGGTCATGGTGCAGGGTGTGCTGTGCATACGGGGGGCTGATGTGCACTGTGGTTGTCAACCCCCTGTGTGTGGCACTCTCTGCCTGCCAGTGGTTGTGCTGGGGTGTCAGGGCTCTGCTATGCTTTGTTGGCTTGTCCCCATGGGCACGTGGATCATCCGTCCCACTCCCAGTGATGCTGTGCTTGGGGTGTGCCGGTGTGGTGTGGGTTCTGCAGTGTGTTCCTGTGCCCATGTGTGGCATGGCTGGCGGTTGGCCCCAGCCTGCCTCCCTGGATGTGCAGTTCCATTGCTCTGGGGGGGGCTGTGCTTGCGCTATGGCAGCTCTGGAATGCTCAGCTGAGCTTCCATGGTTGCGCCATAGAGCAACATTTTGGCTCAACTTCTCCTTCCTGGTTGCTGTGATAGCGCCCAGTATGTGCGATATTCAGGCGTTGGTTGCTTGCGCTGTTGCTCTGCTCCATGTTTGAATATCGCCTTGCATTTGCTAACTGGTTCTTTACTCCTACTGTTGCGCCAGTTTTGACGCAGTTTGAATATCCAGGCCATGGTATAACATAAGAGGAAACACAAAGAAAGAGAAACCCCCAACCACAACCCACCCCAAAACCACCACCCTCCTCAATCCCACCCCCACCCAAACTGAGTGTGCCAAGTAAACAATGTGCCTGAGATAGAAAATTCAGCATACTAACCAGCTCAGGAGAAAGCCTCCCCCCTCGATTCAGAAAATAAGAAACCAATAACAGGATATAGTACAGCAGGAAAGAAAAGCATCACAGGCATCAGGTAGGAGGTCAGGAACTCACTGATGCAAATATAGTGCATGCAATTTACCCCACTTTTTCTGGAACAGGTCCATACGGTTACTCGAGCTGGCTATCAACCTCTCGGCATTGAGATAGCAGAAAGACTCGGTCAACCATTCTGAAGACAGCGCCAACTGATCCGTCCAGTGTCTAAGAACCAGTCTCTTAACCACAATGGACACCATAGCCATGTGATACCGGCGCCCACACAATCTATACTAGCATAATCCCAAGAATACAGACCTGGGAACAAAAAACCTGAGAGACCTAGTAGAGGATCCAGATTGTCCCGAATAGAAGACCACAGAGGAGCCACTTTGATGCAAGACCAGAAAATGTGTAGGGGGTTCCCTTCACCCTGCATACACCTGGAACAGAGGGAAAGGGAAATCTTGTTGAGTCGAAACAATTTCCTAGGGGTATAATACATGTTATTCACAATATAATACTGAGTAAGCCTAAATCTATCCTGGGTATGATATTTGTGGAGATCCTTCCAGATGCGAGACCAGGTCAAGGTGGACTCAGGGGAGTAAGGAAATCCAAATGCTGGAGCCCGCAACAGGTTCCGAGAATTTATAATTTAGAAGAAAGGAGTATATGGATGAAATGGGGTGCGGTTTAGAGGCAAGGGTTAATATTTGAGAAAGGAAGGGGTATACTACCGGCTCATTGAAGTGGGTGCCAAACCTCTCAGCAATAAGATGCCTCAGCTGATAAACTTTAAAGATCTTGTCCTGGGGAATGCCATACTTACCAAGAATGTCCACAGAAGAAAGGAGAAGTCCTTGGCCATAGAAATATTCCAGACTGGTCTCCTTAATTTGCGGAAGCCAACCGGGAGTTATCAACGAATTGCCCATCTTAATGTTGGGATTAAGCGTGACCGGTTGGCCTAGATCTTTCTTGGGAAAAATACCCACGAAGCGCAAACATTGGAAAAGAGACTTAAGGGATACAAGAATTGTTTGGTCAGTTATCCATTGTGAAAGTGCGGAGGGAGGAGAGTATAGAAAATAGCATAAGGGTCTATTCTAGACTCTGAGAGGATTGATTTTTCAATTTGGAGCCAAATCGGTTGTGACAGATCAGGGGTAGTGGTGAACCATCTCCCCAACTTGGCGAGATGGGCTGCCCAGTGGTAAAACACAAGGTTGGGGAGCCGAAGTCCACCCCTATCCTTAGGAACGGATAGTTTAAGAAATGAGCGGACTCCTTAACCACGCCAAATAAACTTTGAGAACATCCCTATGAAATCGCGAGGTAAGAGATAGCATCAAAGATTTAATAGGTTGAGAGGATAGAAAATACGAGGAAGGACATTCATTTTGATAATGTTATTCCGCCCCAAAGGAAATAGGAAGGGTGGACCACCGCCCCAAATCTTGTTGGACGAGGCTCTTTAAGTCATCTAAATTGAGCTTCTTAAGTAGAAAAGAGTCCATTGAGAAATGAATCCTAAATATTTAATTGACCTTGGGGACCACCTCATACCAAAATTGGTGAGATCATGCCTATAGGTGCGAGTGTTTAAGGGAAAGATTTCAGATTTAGAAATATTCAATTTGTAATGTGAGAGGGCACCGTAACGCTTAATAATATCAAGAGCATACTTTAGGGAGTCAGCAGGATGTACAAGGTGCAGGAGTATATCATCTGCATAAGCAGAAAGAGTTAACTCCTGTTGGCGCACCGAACAACCTTTGACAAGTGGGGAAGACTTAAGCTTGATAAGAAGGGGTTCCAAATACAAATTAAATAAAAAGGGGCGAGAGAGGGCAGCCTTGTCTAGTACCAGTGTACAAATGAAATAGCGAAGAGAGAACCCCATTACAATATATTTTAGCCGAGGGAGAATTATAGAGAACCTGGACCCACTTCAAAAAGGAAACCGGAAAATCCATCCTAGCCATCACAGCCCAAAGAAAGGACCAATCCACATGGTCAAAAGCTTTCTCTGCATCCAATGAAATTAAGGCCATGGGGGATTGGGATAAGCAGGCATGTTGCGAAATGTGGGAGAGAGTTCTTAAATGGTCAGAAGGAGAGCGAGAATGTATACAAAACCAACCTGCTCTGGACTGAGAAGATGGAGCCAGACTCTTTTGACTCGTTCAGCCAAACTTTTGGAAAGGATCTTCATGTCATAATTTTGAAGAGATATAGGTCGATAGCTCACCGGGTCAGTAGGGGATTTACCAGGCTTGAGAATTAGAATGATGGTAGCTTCAAGAAGAGAGAGTCTATAACACAAGAAGAAAAAGTATTCATAAAGCTTAAGAGTATGGGGCAAGATCTTTAGAAAAGACCTTGTAGAAATTGGCGAGAGCCGTCCGGACCAGGTGTTTTATCCGAGGTCATAGAGGCAATAACCCCTGTATCTCAGCCAAGAAATAGGGACAGTCAAAGTTTCCTTATGAGGTGGCAAAGCTGGGGAATGTCGGCGATCAGTTAGATATGCAGTTATATCCGAGAGAAGGCGGGGAGACAGGGGACGGGCTATATAAATCCCGATAGTAATTCGAGAAGATCCCCGCGATTTCTCTAGGAGAGGTTTTGATAGAGCGGTGGCGATTGTAAAGCAGTATCAACCTGGAACCCTCTAATGTGCGAAGACGAAGGGCTAGAAGTCTCCCAGCCTTTTCACCGTGATCAATATACTTGGCCTGAGTTTTAACCAAACAGTATTCAGCCTTTTCCTTAAGGAGGTCAGCATACTCATTTTTGACAGTCAAGAGAGTCTCCAAAGAAGATAATGGAGAAGCAGGAGAGTGGGCAGCTTCTAACTCTCTAATTTTGTTCATTAAGAAAGCCCCGCGCTTGCCGGGCTTTTTTCCTTGCGGAAGCTAACTTAATCAGCTCTCCTCTGAGGTAACATTTTAGGAACACCAAATCATATCAAATCTAGAGGTGGACCCCAGGTTGTCTGCCAAAAAAATAGAAATTAAGTCTCTTATCTGCTTCACTGTATGGGGATCTTTAAGTAGCTGGGTATTGAGCCTCCATGTGGTATCCCGTTGGAATTCAGGATGTGAAGAAATATTGATCCAGACAATTGCATGGTCAGAAAGAATAATCGGCTCAACGCCGGACTGAAGGAGACCCGGGAGGAGGGACGTACTGGTCAGAATATAGTCTACCCTGGACCATGAACCGTGGGGTTGGGAAAAGAACGAAAAGGCCTGAAGAGAGGGGTTAGAAAGTCTCCAGGGATCACACAGTCCTAACATATGCAAGAAGTCATGCAAGGCCCTCTGCGTGGGTGTAGAGGCGGTCACTCTGGGATTTCTATCCAGGGAATGGGAAGGTGAAACGTTCCAGTCTCCCCCCAGAATAAGCTGCGAGGGAAGCAAGACCCTAATTTTGACTGCCAGAGCCATAAAAAAACCAGGGTCACCCCCGACGGGACCGTAAATTGAACCAAGAGTTACAGCATTCCCATTGAGGAGACCTTTAACTAGAACGAACCTCCCATCTGGATCCTCCACTACTGATTCTTTCAGGAATAAAACATGCTTTTTAATGAGTACAGCTACTCCTTTGCTAAAATTAGATCCACCTGCGAGATAGACCTGCGAAAAACCAGACCGAGATAACCACTTAGCCTCTGCCTTGCTAAGATGGGTTTCCTGAAGGAATAATATATCTATTTGGAGCAAAGTGCAGTGGTTAAAGACCTGAGTCCTTTTGACCTTCTCTCTGAGCCTATGCACGTTCCAAGACGCTATTTTAATAGTACCTGCCATTTTGACAGCAAAATGAGAGGGAGGCCATTATTAAGACATCCAAAAGCTGAAATTAAACAAGGGCACACTCGAACCCCAGAAACCCACTCCCCAACAGCCTGCCCACAAAATCTTAATAAAAGTACAAATAGTCTAGAGAAAACAGCAATACCTAAAGAACAATCTAATAAGAAGAAAGTTTGGCAGGCTCCCTCCTCCCACCCCTTTCCCCCAATATTCTCCCTTAACCCAAATGACCAACTATTTACATCCTGGAACCAGGGCTGAAAAAAATCTAGACCGACATAGGCAAGCTTAGAACCTGGCAACCAGACCCACCATGTGAATCCAGGGACTCCCAGCACACCAGGGCCAATCGAAAAAAGGAAATCCCAAAGCTTATTCCCCCCGAAACGAGAGCCAGTCCTAGTCCAAAGTAGGAAAAACACCAGCAACCCGGTGACTGGGACTGGATTGGCAAACCCCCCATCCATAGGCTCGCGACTCAACTACTGTAAGAAGCGAGGCCCAGAGCCACCCCAACCACCTTTCTGCAGAACCAACCGTATCAGTAGACGATCCGCTCAGATACCAGCCCATTAACCATTTAGATAGTGGAAAACAAGGCGACTTTAAGAAGGGAATTACTCACCCCCTGGACCAGGCAAAAAAAAAAAAAAGGGGATTCAAAAACAGGCAATGAGGCCATGATACAATGGACCCATCTTCGGTCAGGCCGTGTGTATCCAGGGGGCGCTATTTCACCGCGGGACCCGAAAGGTCCTACACCCAAAACCATACCCCAGGGAAACATTACCCTTGAAAACAGGTTCCAGAAAGAAACCGAGGTTCCTATCGTCCCGGCCCAGCACCACCCCTGCTCAACCACCCCGGGTACCGCCCAGCACCGCAGGCCAAGGAGTGGACGCGAAACAGGTAAGGACAACAAGTGTCAGCCAGGGAAAAAAGAAAAAAAGAAAACCCATCCAATGTCCCTGAAAATATTCGAGGGGAAATCAGCAAGAAAAGGAAACGAAAAACCCCCATCCAGTAGGCCAGCTAAAACCAGGTCTTCTTACATAAACACAGTTCAGCAAGTCTCTCAGCCCTGAGATTTAAACAACTCAGGGAGTCTGGTGGCAAGGTCCTTATAAGCCGCTTCTGGCGAATTAAAGCTGTGGGTGATACTTCCAATCGAGACCTTGAGTGTAGCGGGGTACACCATCCTGAAGGGAATAGACGCCGTAATCAGCTTCTGGACCATAGGGTGGAAAGCGACCCCTTCTCTCGCGCTTTCCCTTCGGAAGGTCCTGGGCAATACGTGATCTGGCCGACCTCATGTAAATCACGCTTTGCAGGTCACGCAGATTTACTGTAGACGTGCTGCCTTTCAATGTAGCTCAAAAACTTCATAATTATAGGCGTGGAGGACCTGGCGGTGGTGGTCTAGGCCTCAACCGACCGATGGGCCCTCTCGAGGTGATAACTTGGACTGAGTGGTGAGGGCCCAACTACTTTAGCGAGGAACTTCTGCAGGAAGGCCATCAGATCGGGCCCCTCTTCCAGCTCCGGAAGGCCAAGAATCAGCAGATTATTCCTCCGGTTGCGGCCCTCCAGGTCCTCAGTTTTTAGCTGAAGCTTCCGCACCTGTTGAACCAGCCCAGCCATCTCCACCTCAGCTTTCGCCTTCCATTGCTCTAACGAAAAGAGTCTGGCCTCCGCGTCTGACACTCTTGTAGTGAGGGAAGAGAGGTCGCCCCACAGGGACTTCAGCTCAGCAGTGATATCTTGAAGGATGCTCTTCAGTGGGGTCAACTCCTGCATGAATTTGTCCTCCGTAAGAGGACCGGACGACTGAGTCTTCTCCCCGCTTCTTTCCGACCCTGGGCCAGCCTGATTCCGCGGCTTCTTGGATGACTTTTCGGGGGTTGCAGGCGGCGTATGCCTCACCGTGGCCTGCTTCTTATCTACCTCCATCTCCCTGTTAAATTAAGGAAAACCGCTGGAGACACACTCACAGGTCGACAATCAGAACGTGGACAACTCAGTGGTGGTAGTTTATCTGAAATTAGTGCTCTGGGGATCTCAGAATGTAGCGATTAGGACGGCAGGAGGGGAGAGTTCTAAGCCTCTGCTGCCATTCAGCAAGCTGCCATCACGTGATCTCCTATACAGTACATATAGACATATTTATCAATCAATCAAAACTTTATTTATAAAATAGCACTATTCCCAAAGGACCATAGCGCTAGTACATAAGCAGTAAAACAAATTCACCTATAAAACAATTGCAGCAGCTTATATAAAATCAGAAAATGCCAAAGTAAATAAATGAGTTTTCAAGGCAGATTTGATGCTCTCCACTGTCAGGCACTGTCGTATCCCATGAGGTAGAGAATTCCACATGGTTGGGGCTGCAAATTCAAATGCTTGGGCCCTAGATGACTTTAAACAGACACTGGAATCTCTAGCAATCCCTCTTCGGTGGAGCGAAGCAGCCAGCAGGGGCAGTAGGGATGAAGAAGATCTTACAGATAACTCGATCCCTGTCCGTGTAGGGCCTTGTAGGTCAGTAAACCAACCTTAAAGGTGATCCACAACTAAATAGGCAGCCAGTGCAGATCGCGCAGCACTGGCATGACATGGCAACTATGAGGTAGCCCAGTCAGCACCCTAGCTGCTGCGTTCTGCACCAGCTGCAAGTGGTGGATATCAACCATCGGAGGCCCTAGGTAAAGGGCATTACAATAATCAAGGCGCAAGGTTGCAGAAGCGTGAACCATATATGTATATATATATATATATATATATATATATATATGTGTATATATATATATATATATGTATATCTATATATATAGCATCTCTCATGATATAAACAGTATATATATATATATATATATATATATATAGATATATATACACTTACATATTTGTATGTATGTTAGTATGTTACGGATTGCATATAAATATATAACTGATAACAGTAGGGACCTCTTGAGTGGTGTAGACAGCACATATAAATATATAAGTGATACACAGTGAGGACCTCATGATTGATATAGGCAGCATGGCCCAGATATTCAAAAGGGTTGCGCATGGGGCTACAGTGTTGCACCATGCGCAACCCACTGATGCGCCCCAGCATGATATTCAAAAGGGAAAAGTGCGCGGCACAAATCCCGATGCACTGGAGTGCATCAGTAATGTGTACAGGCACAAGTGAGGGGGCATGCCCATGCATACCCTGCACAGCCCGATATTCAGCCCGGGATGTGCAGAGCCATACATCGCATAACCCTACCTGCACCAGCACAAAGTTGATCTAAAAAAGGAACAACTGATGGCCACCCACAGGTGAGCTGCCACATTGCAGGGTGCAACACAGCAGCTGCCACCTGTGGATGGCCACCCTAGTGCCGGCTGCACCTGGCGGTGCCTCCCATGGCCGATCGTGGGCATTTGTAAAAAATAGATTAATGTCCAATATCCCTGGTGGTCCAGTTGACTGTTCTCTGCCCGATTGCGGGAATCTGTATAAAAAAAACACTTTGTCCCATATTCTTGGTGGTCCAGTGGACCGCTGTCTGCCCGATTGCAGTCATCTGTATAAAAAAACACTTTGTCCAATATCTCTGGTGGTCCAGTGGACCGTTATCTGCCCGATCATGGGCATTTAAAAAAAAACAATTCCAGTATCCCTGATGGTCTAGTGGAACCCCCACCTGCCTCCTGAGCCCACAGCCGCTCCCTCCCGGTCAGCGGGAGCGGCAGCACCCACCGCCTGCCACCCGCCACCCACTGACTGACACTCGGTAGGGCTGTATGCCCATTGGTCCTGGCGTGAGCCAATGGGCGTGCAACCCATACCGACCCCATTCAAGATATGTGAATAGGATCATTCACATATCTGGAATAATGTCTCGTATAAGCTGCATGATGGCTCACGCTGTGAACCAACTCGCCCACCGGAGTCTCGGTCGGCGGGAGGCGGCAGGCGGGTGGGCTGCTGCCACCCGCCAGCCTAACGCGGGGAGTGGGGCGGTGGGGCTCAGTGGGCGGGTACCACTAGACCACCAGGGATATTGGAATTATTTTTTTTTAAATGCCCGCGATTGGGCAGATAGTGGTCCACTGGACTACCATGGATATTGGACGAAGAGTTTTTTTTATACAGATGCCCGTGATCAGGCAGACAGCAGTCCACTGGACCACCAGGGATATTGGATAAAGTCTTATTGTTTTTACAGATGCCCGCAATCGAGCAGAAAGTGGTCCACTGGACCACAAGGGATATTGGACATGTTCTTTTATTTATACAAATGCCCATGATTGGGCTGTGGAGCAGATTACCAGCTGCAGGGGGCGTCGGTCCCTGACGGCTGCTGCCTGGCAGGGCGCCAGGCACAAGTCGTCGGGGATCGGCGCACCTGCATGCAAATGGGCCCATATTGGCATGCAAATGGCCCCATGCGCATCTTGCATACATTATGGCCCCATTTGCATGCTAACTTTTGAATATCATGGTTGCTGTGCATGGCGCAATGGAAGTTGCGCTAGTGCATCCCCATGCTCCACTCTGGCCACTTGTGCTGGCACAGTGCCACTGCGCCATGCACACTGCGGCTGGCCAGGGTGTGATATTCAATGCTGCTGAGCCATGGTGCAGCTCCATTGAATATTTCCCAGTCCACACCCCTACACAGCCAAGTTGAGCTGCGCCCAAGCTTGCGCCACAGCCTGGCACAGTTTGAATATCTGGGCCCAAGAGTATAGAAATACCTTATTTATCACATCAGGTCCCCTCAGCTCATTTCATTTATGCAATAGGCTAGGACCTTAGGGGATGGATATCTTTTTTTGCTTTTTTAGATATACAATTATTTCTATATGTCTGTTATATTTTGAACTAGTGTTACTGTGCTTCCCTCTCCTGATGCTATAATCATTGCCATGGACATGAAGTCAGGATAACAAGCTGACACTGTGATGTGGTAGTTTGTAAGTGCCGCAGAACTGCTGCAGAAATTGCAAACCAATGCCGCAGAAGTTCTTCAGCAAATTGAAATCTTGCTGCAGAACTTGGCCCCAGTGTACCACAGAAAAGTAGAGGCCTTGCTTGCTTATACCCAGTGCTGACACTGCAATCCACTACAAAGGGTTGGTCCTACACAAGGCACTTGTGCTTATACCCAGTGCTGACACTGCAGTGCAGTACTTGGTGATGTTACACATTGAGGACTTGGGCTCATACCCAATGCTGGCACTGCAGTACAGTATAAGGGGTGTGTCCCATGCAAGGAAACTGGGCCTACACCCAGTTCTGACACAGCAGTGCAGTACTAGGGGGTGTCACATACCGAGGTCTGGGGCTCATACCCAATGCCATTTGAACATGAACCCCCAGTTGTCCCCAGTATGTGATTCTGATACTGGTACATAACCTTCCACAGCTAGCCCAAATGTAGGATTTTAAAACTTGAACACAACCCCCCACAAACAGTTGGCCACAGTGTGGGATTTTGAAACTCGTAAAGAACCACATGTCCACCACAGCACCAGTGTGAGATTCTGCAACACTCATGTAACTACACTTAGTGCTTCTATCTGTAACCATTGTTATTTATTTATTTATTTATTTTTATTTATTTATTTCAATCTAGGATTACAATACCTTTGAGCTGAGGCTCTTTTACAAAGGTTCCACGTCAACGTGTGCAAGAGTCATCATTTTTAGTTACAAACATATAGTCATTGACTTACAGACATGTAATAACCAGTACAAAGACTTGAGCTATGAGCAAGACAAGGGAAGGGGGTGGGAAGTAAGGTAGAAGATCGAGGGAAGGAGGTGCAGGGTAAGGAGAGTACTGGAGGTAGTTGGGGTGGGGGCAAGAGTGGAGATACAGGGGGAAGGTGGGCGATGGCGGGAGACAGTGCAGCCAGGGGGCCTTGCCGAGGGAATATGACAGGTAAGGTGCTAGGGGTGCAAAGACTGATTGTAAGTGCTGGGTGCTGGGGCATTTGCAGCTGGAACAGTGGAAAAGTTAAGATGGGCAATTGCAGGATACAAGCAGTGAGAGGCGCAGCTTGGAATTGAAGAGGCCGAGTGTTGGAGCGGTCGCTATGTCGTTGCCAAGAGAGTTGAGCCAGTTGGATACCGGATAGGTGAATGATCTTTGTCCTTGGGTTGTGCGACATCGTGGGATAGGTAGTAAATGGGAATTAGATCTTCTTGTAGTGACGTTC
The DNA here is from genome assembly GCA_016271365.2 of Neoceratodus forsteri. Classification (NCBI taxonomy): domain Eukaryota; kingdom Metazoa; phylum Chordata; order Ceratodontiformes; family Ceratodontidae; genus Neoceratodus; species Neoceratodus forsteri. The sequence continues at coordinate 687,426,110 of CM057456.1, forward strand.
CTATGTCTAGGCTAAGGAGGGCACAGACACCAGGTGGGGCAAGCCCCATCATAATTTTCTTGCACGTGATGCAGGTTTGGTATTTTATGCATTTTTCCAGTTGAAGCCATCCAGATTGGGAATAAAGGTCGCATGTGTGGGTAAGGCGATGTGAGCCAGTGATGAGATGACAGGCCTTATTCAGGGAGGTCTCGATACATTTGAGAGCAGTGGTAGTTGCAGACTCATATATGATAAGACCATAGTCTATGATGCTGACGATGAAGCTTTGGAAGGCCACTGACAGTGCTTCTGGGGTTAGGTGTTTCCTGTGCCGGAATAATATGCTTAACCTTGCATTGGCAGACTTTGCAACATTGCTAATATGGACAGCGTATGAGAGGTGGGGATCAACGGTAATGCTGAGGTACTTGAACGATTGTGTTTGCTCTAGGATGGCTCCTTGGTCGGTTGCAATGGATAGGTGGAGTTGTTTGTTTTTGTTGTGGGGGCTGCAGAAGACCATAGACTTGTTTTTTTTTTCTGATTGCGAAGCAGTTTATGATTTAGGAACCAGGATTCGATGGAGGAGAAGGCCTGTTGAAGTTTATTTTGTAATTGGATTGGATCAGGGTCCGAGGTGAGGATCACAGCATCATCGACGTAGAGAATTATTTGTTCTGGGCAGCTGTCCGGTAGTAAGTTTAAGAATAGGCTGAAGAGGAGGGGTCCCAGAATGGAGCCCTGGGGGACTCCTGAGTGGACCGGTCTAGGGTCCAAGAGTGCATCACTGATTCTTATTGTTTGGGACCGTTCTTCAAGGTAGCTCTTAAACCAGTCAATGGAGTCGGTTGACAGGCCAGTGTTCTGAAGCTGGACAAGCAGGAGGTGGTGATTGATGGTGTCGAAGGCTTTAGTTAAGTCAATGTAGATTGAGCCTAGTAGTTCACCGGAGTCAAGTGCATTGTGGATTGCGCCGGTGAATTCAAGTAAGGCTGTGGAGGTGCTGTGACCTTTGTGGAACCCGTGTTGTTGCTTGCACAGGATGTTGTGCGTGTCCAAGTATTCTGTGAGCTGGTCCGAGACGATGCGTTCTAGTGCCTTGGAGAGTGGGGGTAGTAGGGAGATAGGTCTGTAGTTATTGTGGACAGTTTTGTCACCACTTTTATGGATTGGGGTGACAGTAGCAGATTTCTTCCTACATCGTGCTGAGTTGTTCATTGACTCTGTAATGAGCACCCCCAGATCCTTCTCCTCCTCCTTTTTCTGGTCTAGCTGCCCCCCCCAGCTGGTAACTCCTCCTTGGGTTCTTCATCCCAAAATGCAGCACCTTGCACTTTTTGGCATTAAACCCCAGTTGCCAGGTGTCTGACCAGGTTTCAAGCTTTGCCAGATCATCATGCAACCCCTGCCATCACCCTAGGTCATCCACCACTGCTCCTACCTTGGTATCATCAGCAAACAGACTGATCTTGCTCTTGATGTCCAATGATATGTCTGCAATGAATATCCCAAACAACACTGGTCCCAGCACTGAGCCCTGTGGAACACCGCTTGTCACTACCCTTGGGTGTGAGAGCTCCCCCACCCACCACCACCCTCTGTTGCCTTCCCTGAAGCCAGTTCCCTACCCATCTCACCAGCTTTGCACCTGACCCTGTGCCTACTAACTTACTTCTCAGCCTTCCATGTGGCACCGAGTCGAATGCCTTACTGAAGTCCAGATAAGGGACATGCACTGCATGGACCCTGTCCAGTTGCCTAGTTACCTAGTCATGGAACCCACCAGGTTGGTTTGGTAGGATCTGCCCCATATGAAGCCATGCTGTCTGCTGTCCTGTAGTCCTTTGACCTCTAGGAGGGCCACCAGCCTTTCCCTCAGGATAGTCTCCATTAGCTTACCCACGAAGGATGTGAGGCTCGCTGGTCTGTAGTTTCCCGGTTCATCCTTGGGGCTACCCCTGTGGAGGGGCACCACATGAGCCATCCTCCAGTCCTCAGGTACACACCCTGAATGTAGTGAGGCATTAAATAGGTCTGCCAAAGGTCCTGCAAGGAACTCTGCCAGCTCCTTCAGTACCCTGGGGTGGATGCCATCTGGGCTTGGCACCTTATCCACCCTCAGTGCCTTCAAACCCTCCCGAACTCTGCCCTCCATGATTTCCCCATCTGTCACCCCTTCCCGCCAGTTTCTGCCATTTCTCTCCCCCTTGAGTGTCACCCCCTTTTCTCTTTAGTAAATACTGAGCAGAAGTACTCATTTAGTGCTTCTGCCTTATCGCACCCTGCTTCCACCCAACCCCCCTCCTTCCTAATCCTTACTATGTGGTCCTTGCAGCTCCTTTTCTCCCTGATGTACCTAAAGAAGTCCTCCTCCCTCTTGTTAATGCCTTGTGCCAGCCTAAGTTCCATAGATGCCTTGGCTCCCCTTACTGCCCTTGTCACTTCCTTCGATTCCGTTAAGTAATCCTCCCCCTCCTCCCCTGTCCCTGTTTTCTTGTACTTCCTAATAGCATCTCTTTTCCTCCTTACCTTTTCCATGACCTCCTTGCTCAACCAGCTCGGTTTCTTAGCCCTAGCCTTCTTGCTCTGGGCCTTGCAGCAGGTTTTTTTTGGTTGCCTCCACTATCCCCAGCTTTATGAGCTCCCACCTCTGGTTAGTGTCCATACTAGATTAAATTCTGGCCAAGTACCCTTTTGCCACTTCCCCCATCCTCCCAATGTCGGCCCTCCTGAAGTCCAGCACTCTTGTGCCAGATTCCACTGCTTCCTTGCCCATATCCAATGTGAGCCATACTGAGTGGTAGTCACTCCCTGACATCGGTTCCTCCACTGTAAGTTCTCTCACAAAGTCCCCATTTGCCAGCACAAGGTCAAGGGTATTCCCTAACCTGGTTGGTTCACTGACCATTTGCAGCAGGAGGCTGTCCTGGAAGGCATCCAACAGTACCTGCTCCCTTCTGTTCCTGGTTGTTGGGGTACTCCAGTCTACTCCTGGCATGTTGAGGTCCCACACAATCACCACACTACCCTTCTCGCAGGTCCTCCTGATCTGTCCTGCTAGTTCCCTGTCTAACTTCTCCATCTGAGATGGCGGCCTGTACACCACTCCCATTCTAAGAATCCTATTCTTGGAATCCTGGATTTGCATCCAAATTGACTCCGTACTACCTTCCTCCTCTTCCTCCCTTACACACTTCAATCCTTCCTTCACATATAGTGCCACACCCCCTCCTTTCCCAATCACCCTGTCCCTATGAAATAACCTGTACCCTGGTACAGACAGGTCCCAGTCATTGTATTGGAATGCCCGTGTTTCTGTGATGGCTGCAATGTCCACCTCTCCCTCTGCCATGAGCACCTGTAACTGCAGTTTTCCTCCCAAGGCTTCTAGCATTAAGGGTAACCACCTTCCACCCTTTCGCCCCCTTCCATCCTGCCCTCCATTACTAGCATCACCAATAGTACTTGCCATTTGTCCTTTGTCACTGTTATGGGGGGTAAGCGTATATGGTTTCCAAACCTGTGGTCTCTGCATGTCTCTTGCCCAATTGCCACAACCCGCTCCTAGTTTAAATTCCCTACTTCCTGTATGTACTCCTCCATCCTCTGTTTCAACACTTTCTTTCCCTCCTCACTCAAGTGTAGTCTGTCCTTGGCATAGAGACTACTGTCCTCCCAGGTCCCTCCCCACCCCCAACAGCCCATACCCTTTAGCACAACACCAGGTTCTTATCCATCCATTAAATTCCTCTATTCTCAGCTTTCTTGCTGTGCTTGCCTTGGGTACTGGAAGTATCTCCAAAAAAGTTAGTCATCTTCCTGCCCCCTCACATAATTGTCCTAGTTCCTCAAACCTCCTCTAGACTATATCTACTGTCTTGTCAGCCAGGTCATTCATCCCAAGATGTATAATTAAATGAGGCTTGTCCCTACCCCTTCTAGCATATTTCAGAACAGATTGTCCCACCCTTTCCGCTGTCATTCCTGGCATGGTCTCCACCCAAATGTGACTATACCTCTCCCCCTTGCTACCCCACCTGACTCCTCTTAGTATTGAGTCCACCAGCACTAAGATTTCACCACTCTTACTCCCTGCTTGCTTCCATTCATCTCCCTCTCTCATTTCTGGCTCCTCTTCTTCCTCCTGCACATTATTTCTCCCTTTTGCCCCGTTGCAATTCTCCCAGCAGAACTTCCAACTGCTCCGGTTTGGTCCAGGCATTTATCAATTTCTCCTCTAATTTCGTCATTTTCCTCCTCCACCTTCTTCCTCTCTAGAAGTGCAAAACTGTTTTCTGAAGACCCTTCACAAATGCCCGCTCCCTCTCCCTTCATAGTTACCTGTTGTCTCCTTTCCACTCCACGACTTTTGCCACTTCTTTGCCTCCCCTCACAAGTCCCTATCTCCTCCTTCCATTAGTCTTTTGTCTCCTGACCTGGTTTCCCCAGCAATTGTTCTTCCTGGTCTGGACCCCCTTGTCCCTGCTTCCCTTCTTCTGACCCTCTCCTCACCACTGTTGGCTTAAATCGCCCTCCCTCATCTCCCATTCTTCCTCCCTCCAGTATTGGGCTAAACCCACCCCAAGTTTGCCTTGTCTATTTTAGTTCCTCCTCCAGACCCTCAATCTTCTTTCTGAGTTTCTCTGTATGGTTGCACACTAAACATCCTCCCACACACCAGGCAATTTTTAGAAAGATTGGTGCACCGCAGTTGTTGCAGCCTATCACCCTACCCATTGCTGTCTGTTGCCCAGCAGTGACCCCCCCACCCTTCCAGATGCAGGATACCAAACACTCCCCCAAGTCTCCCCCTTCCCCTCTATCAGTGCAAAACATTCTTTTATTAATTTCCCTTACCCTCTTTGTTGTACACATTTAGATATATTAAGCAACTGCTTTTTATATTCCTAACCTTCCTCTCCAAACTCAAAAAGAGACTTCAAGTAGCTATTGCACAACCTTCTTCAAACTCCTACTCCTCCTTTCCACAATGCAATAGCAATGCAAAGAAGTAACAATGAAAGCTCCTAGATTTGCAGTTACTTCCCTTCCACTGAGATAGCAGTCACCTCTTCACTCACTGCTGTTCCTTTCCTGGATGTCTGCTTCTGCTGTGACAGCTGCATATCCTTTGCCTGTTTGAGGAAGTGATGTCAGAACCCCTGGAATAAAATAAATCATGGACCAGGGGTGGGTGGGGAGAGGGTTGGGGTGGGACCAACCCAGTCTTCCAGAAACAATCAGGTAGCTGAGGCCCCTGATCAGACCATTAGCACCCTTCCCCCACTATGCACTAACCTTTGCAGCTAGTGAAGCCAGCAAAAATGAATCACAATTCTACTCAAAGCCCCCAGAATAGGTTTGCTACCAAAATAAACAGGTCTCCAATTCAAACAGCTTCATCAACAACACATCAAAATAGGCTTGAAATTAGAAGATATAGGTCTCTGATTCAAAGAAACAGCCCCAGTTTAATCACACCAAATAGGTTTTAAATCAGAAGAAATAGGCCTCTACAAATGCAGCCTGCTACACACTGAAACATCAAACAAATGAACCCACTTACAGCCGCAAGACAGTTTTCAAAATTCCAACAGCCCCAAAACAATACCCTGCTAGCCCCTTAGAAGTAGTAAGAAAGAAAAGAAATAACCTTCTACCAAGTAAAATCCACAAGAAACAATGTAAAAACAACAAGAAGCTACTGTACTGTAACAAACCTGATCCTTTCTCTTCTAGTTCCTTCTGGTTCTCAAAAACAGCAGCAGAAAAGATCAGAGCCAAAAGGCTGGCCTTCAGGAACTATAAGGGAATGCAGAGGGATGAAGCTAGATAGGGAGGCATACCAAACTTCCCTAAGGGAAGCAGGGAAGGCAGTAAGGCAGGCAAAGGCCCAAACTGAGGAAACACTAGCGCAAACAGTAAAAGAAGGAGACAAGGCTTTCTATAGCTACATTAGTGAAAGGAGAAAGTCCAGAGGGGGTATTGTTAAGATCAAAGGGGATAAGGGGGAGTGTGTGGAGGAGGACCAAGGAAAGGCATCTATCCTAAATCAATACTTCTGCTCAGTATTTACTGAGGAGAAGGTAGGGCAGGGCCCACAGCTTAGCACCATGGACGGAGAAGGGAGGTGTACACAAGTCCCTTCACAAAAGAAAGGGTCCTACAAGAGCTCACTAAGCTCAGGGTGGACAAGGCAATAGGACCTGATGGCATACATCCCAGGGTACTAAATGAGCTAAGGGTGGAACTAGCAGAGCCATTAGCAGAACTGTTTAGTAAGTCTCTGAGCAAAAGAGAGGTAGCAGAAGACTGGGGCTCAGGTGATCCTGCTCCACAAGAGTGGCAGCAGGGAGGAGGCAGGGAACTACAGACTGTCACAACCCCACTCAGCAGGTCAGACCCTCTGCTCCCACAGTGCCAACCTCTAAGCACAGTCTTGTGAACAGGAAACAGAAACAGGGTAACCCTCCTGTCTGTTTTGTGGGTTCAAATCAACCTTTGGTCTCAAGTTCTTGGAGGGATTCAAACTGTGAACCTCTTGCTAGCATACCCAATGTACAGGCTCAGATTATTCTGCTTTTCCGGGGATGCCAGGTATCTTTTGCCTATGGCACCTAACCAGGTGGACAAAATGAACCCTTAATAACTCTGTGAAAGACCTCAGAATAAACTCTTACCTTTTCCCAGTTTGGTATTACCATTAAGCTATGCACAGTGTCACTGTAACCATATATGCTTCACTTGTCAAAGAAAGAATTTCAAAGGCACACCAAATAGTTTCTAAAATGAGATGTTTACATAAAAAATAGATAAAAAGGTAAAATGTAAATACAGAACAATATATCACAAAATATACACACACTTAAAAAGAATAAGGTTTAAAAGTGCAATTTCCTACCAACTGTACACATAGATTTATCTAATGTATTCTTCTAATCTTACAGTGCTGAAAGATGATGTAGCTTCAGAGTCTAAACATGTGTGTGTGTGTCTAAAGGACAATCACAGCATAATTAAAACAACTGTCTTGAGCCTGCCTTCTCCATGATGTCACCCAGCTCCTCCTCTGTTTATTAAAAAATATACAAACAGGATGTCTTATAATTCAGAAGGTGACATCAGCAAAAACTCATTTCCTCATGACCCCTTTGAACTAGTATGTCTTTTCCAGTATCTTCTTTCATCCATGAGCAGTTTCATCTCTCAAGGATATCAAAGGACTATTTATGACTTTGCACCACAGTGACATAGCCTGTGTTCTTCCTCTAAATGTCATAAAAGTTTATGATTTTCCAGCCTAGCAGCTGGCAGCTACAATTAAGCCAGATAAACAGGATATCTTTAATTTAGGTCTCTTCTAGGCTTTAATTATCTCCTGGCTTTTATCTTTTAGCTGAAACAGCATGTCTCATGAGAGACACTCAATAACACATTTTAATATTACAAAAAGCATAGATCAATCAGAACCAACTGTACAAGTGCCACACAGACCAGTCAGTCTTACTTCAGTAGTGGGTAAGATTATGGAGGCACTCCTTAAGGAAACAATAGTGCAATACCTGGAATCCATAGGAGCATAGGATCCAAGACAGCATGGGTTTACAACAGGAAGGTCCTCTCAAATTAATCTCATAGATTTCTTTGACTGGATAACCAGTGGTGGACCAATGAAGTGCAGTTGATGTCACCTACCTTCACTTCAGCAAAGCTTTCAATACTGTTCCACATCGAAGAGTGATTAATAAGCTGGGTAGGCTTGGGATGGGTCAGAGATTGGTTAACTGGATAGCAAACTGGTTGGCGGGCAGAAAACAGAGAGCGGTGGTAAATGGTATACAGTCAGAAAAGGTGCAAGTCACCAGTGCAGTACCTTGGGGATCAGTCCTGGGGCCCGTCCTTTTCAATACCTTCATCAGTGACATGGCAGATGGGCTGGAGGGTAATGTTTGTGTGAGGCTCTAAGTTTGTCCTAGACTGTTAAACTGCTCTGCATTCCCCTGTGATAGTCATTCCACCCTGGGAAGGACTCCCCCAGTTCAAATAAAAAAAAATTTGTATTTTGAATATGATTTAGTGTAATCTCTAGCTTTTTCCAAGGTATTCTATAATTTGGATCAATCCACCCCAGTATCCTTGCCAGGGTAGCTGCTTGGGTGTATTTACCCAGATCAGGCAATCCCAACCCTCCTTTGTCTCTTAGAAGCTGTAGGATGGACCATCGAATGCGAGGTTTTCGTGCCAGCTCAGACAAATTGAGTTAAGGCCCTATTCCAGGACATAAAATATAGAAGGGGGGGCAAGACAGGAATGGTTTGAAACAAATACAATAGTCTGGGCAATATATTCATTTGAATTAGGTCAGTCCTTGAATAGAAGGAGAGACGAAGTTGAGACCAAGCATGAAGGTCATGCTCTGTTGTCTGAGTGAGAGGCTCATAATTTATCAGAACAGTATGATCAATATTATGAGGTAACTGTATACCCAGATATTTCAGCTTTGTCCCTCACCACTTAAAAGGTAAACAAGCTTCAAGGGGTGGAGAAGGGGAAAAGCAGAAAGTCAAAACCTCTTTTTTTGTAGAATTTATCTTACACCCTGAAACTGATGAACACTGAGTAATAATATTATTCCAGAGGGCTCGAAGAGAATGTTCTGGGTCTGATAGAGACAGTAGGACATCATCTGCATATAGGGCTATAGTGAAGGCATCCTCTCCCACTTTTACTCCCTTTACATCTTCCGATTGCCGGACCGCCAGAGCTAAAGGCTCAATATAAACTGCAAATAGGAGTGGAGAGAGACGGCATCCCTGATGGGTGCCCCGTTCTACGGGAATCGGGGTGGAAATTGCTCTGTTTATTTTTAAAAAGGCTTTGGGGGCAGAATATATATGACTAAGCCATGTAACAAATTGCTCTGGGAATCTGAAAACCTCCAAGACCCTCCAGAGAAAATCACAACAGACCCTTTCAAAAGACTTAAAGGCATCTAAAATCACTAATACTGAAGGAAGACAACTACGGGTCATACGGTCCATCAGGTGGAATGTTCTGAGGGTATTATCTGCAGTTTGCCTCTCTCGTAAGAAGCCTGCTTGGTCCATATGGATTACTTCTGGTAATATATAATCAAGACGCTGGGCCCATATAGACATGTATATCTTGTAATCACAATTGAGTACAGATATGGGTCTGTATGATTCTGGGGACTGGGGATCTCTACCTGGTTTTGGTATGGCTGAAAGCACAGCATAGTGCCAGGAGTCTGGAGGTGGTTCACCATTCTGAATATCTTGGAAAACCTGTAGCAGGAAGAGGCTTAATAAGGAGTAAAAATCCTTGTACCACTCAGCAGAGTAGCCATCAGATCCTGGGGATTTCATGGTTTTGGTTTTTTAATAGTCAGTTGGATGTCCTGTCTAGTGATCAGATTCAGTAAAGAGGCTTGTTGTATTGCAGAGAACTTGGGAACACATAACTTACTCAGAAAGGTTCTAATCTATGGGGGGGTGATGCTTTTCAGAATATAATTCTGTATAACATTTTTGAAAAGCTTGTTCTATCTCAGGGCCTTGATGAAGAAAGATACCAAATCTAGAATCTTTAATTGCAGTGATTGTAGCTTTCTGCTTGAACATTCTGGTTTGTCTGGCTAAATGCCTGGCTTCCCTGGGTCCTCCCTCATAAAAAGTGCTTTTAGTATATAAAAGTGCAGCTTGTACTCTCAGGTCCAGAATTTTTTGGAGCTCAGCCTGTACTTTCTGCAATTCTGTAGACTGAATTATGTGCCCTTCTGCTCTAGCTTTTTAAAGTTCTGCTAGCCTATCTTGCAGCTGTCTGTATCTGGCTTCTCAAATTCTCCTCTCTTGGGTTGTATACGAAATTATCTCACCCCTAAGGACAGACTTAACCATCCCCCACAACACTGCTGGGGAAATCTCTGGGGATTGATTTTATAAAATTATCTGGGGGAGCCGATCCTCCATCTTTCTCTTTCAAGATAGGGGTGTTCAGCCTCCAAGGGGTGGTCTTCCTAGGTGCTGCAGTTTCTAATTTTAACATAATTGGGGTGTGATCAGATAGGAGAAGGGTTCCTAACTAATGTCTCTAATTTTTCAACATGCTCTGTAGAGAGAAAAAAGTAGTCTAGGTGAGAGGAGGTATGATGTCTGGAGGAAAAAATAAGTAAAACCTCCCTTTGTAGGGAAAAATTGCTGCCATATATCTATCAGACCCAGTATAGGCAGCTGGGCTTTGAGATATTTCTGAGAAGGGCTAGTTCTATGCTTATGGGGATGAGATGCATCCAAATGGGGGGATAGGGTGATATTAAAATCTCCCCCGATTATAATTATACCCTGCTGTATATCTAAAAGCTGGTTGAAGAACCTTTTCATATGGACTGGAGGGGCCCCTGGAGGAACATATACACTCGCCAATGTAACAGCTGAGTCATAGAGACATCCTTGAGCAATAGTGAAATAACCATTAGAGTCAATCCTCTCAGCTTCTTTCAGAAAGGGCATTCCAGCAGGGATCAGTATGACAGTGCCCCTATGCTTGCCGGTCTTACTGGAAGAAGCTATTACAGAGTACCTGTGACCAGCAGAATGTTTCTGGTGTTCTGAAGGAGACAAATGTGTCTCTTGTAATAAAAAATAAGATCCACTCTCTGCTGGCATAGGTACTGCTGGAATCTAGAGCACTTAATAGGTTATTAATACCATTAACGTTTAATGCTAAAAGCTCTATCGAAGGATCCATTATAACTGATTAAAAGAAAGAAAAGGCTCCCTCTGGTGGATAGGAACCATCCAACATCCCCTGCTCTGACTGCCACGATAGCCATCTCCTGTACTGGTTTGTAAGTGAAAGGCCTCTAATTGAAATCTGGGCTTTAATGGGTGTCTTCTGCAATGAGGTCAGATTACCCTGACCAGCCAAAGCTGTATTTCTAACAATGTCTTGTATATCATAGTTATTACTCATCCATTTACATTGAGTGACATAACCATGCATTTCCCAGATATCCCATATATCTTGTAATCTAAGTCTTACATATAACCGTAAGTTAGTAAACAGCCTAGCTTTTAGTACAACAAAACTATTTACACTATAAATGACATCAATTGGAAGAACCTTGTCATTACTTAAATCAGTGCCTTCCATAAGTGGGGAGGTATATAAATTCCTCCCTGAACCCTCATGAAGATCCCCATGTATTTGCTGAGCTCTTTCTGAAGATGTAGGTAGTCTCAGACTGTAACTGGCTGGGGCCTTCAGGATACCCAATAAGTGTATCCCAAAAAGTAGGAACATACCAAAAAAAGAAAAACAATATTTAGGGAAGGATAGCACTCCTCGGGGTATGCTCCATATCCTGTCTCATTTCTCACCCCCCAATACCATTACCTCATAATTGCCATGTGGGCTAAAAAAGGAAAAGCCAAGTTAGAGTAGGGAACAGATGGCAGAGGGGCCCATAAAGAACTAGTCTTGCTCAGTTGCCAGAATAGTCCCAGATTATAAAACATAAAATGCAACAAGAATCTTTAATGAGTCTCTGGAATAATTAGTATCCTTTAAAGAGCAAGGACAAATAAAATGTCTGTTGTTCCCCTCTGAGGTCTGGCATAGTTTTTCTACTCTTAAATAATAATGCAGTAGGCTTAACAGGCTTTATTTAATGGCTAGGTGTGAGGGGGGAAGGTGGCCCTGGTATCCTCCCTGTACGACTGACAAGTGGCTTAATGCAGGCCCAAAATTAGAGGGACCGCTCTTAGCCTAGAGTTGAGCCACCAGGAAAGTGATCCAGGGGGAAAAGAGGAAAACACTCTATCGAGAGTACCCCCACCCCCCAGATACCCACCTGGTTTATGACATGAAATGTCCACAAGATTGCAAATGTCTCTTCACTTCAGATCATTGCAACAACATCATTTCTGCAGTACACAGCCAGGACTTTCTGCACTTCTCCAATGTTGTTCTGTTGCCTCTTCTGTTTGTTTTGGTTAGATTGCCAATGTGAAGGCTGCTCCAGTGGTTTGTCTGGAAATTTCAGTCCCAATTTAGAAAGTTCCACTTTGGGTTTCAAAGCTATGGTAAACTCCCTCTTTCCCTCAGGCAAATGTACCACGAGTTGGGCAGTGTACGGAATAGAGAATTTATGATCAGCTGCTTTTAACACATGCAGTAGTGGAAGGTATGCTTTTCTGAGGTGCATTGTTTTGGGGTATAATCATGATTGATATAAAAATGTGTCTGTCCATAGAATATATTTTGCTTATGCCATGCTGTAAGGAGAACATTTTCTTTGGTGACAAAGTTATTGAATCTTGCAATGATAGACCTCGGGGATGCATTTGGATTAGCTGATTTAGGCGCTAACTCTCTATGAAAACTTTTGAGCTGTAGGTCTTAGTCCTTAGGTAGCTCCAATGCAGTATGCAGCAAAGTGTCTACGAATTTCTTAATATTGCCTCCCTCTGATCCTTCCAAAATGCTGCAAATCCACATATTTTTTCTTCTCACGTAGTTCTCTGAGACTTCCTGCCATGCTTCCATTTGCTTGCATTGTTCTCTCAACATTTGTGTCTCTGTCTCTAGGTCATCTACTCAATTTTCTGTTGCTGTACCCTGCCTTTCTAGGTCACTGGCTTGCTGTTCAAGTTGCATCACATCTTTACATAGTTCACCATATAAGTCCTTAATTTGGGCCTGAAAGGAGATCAGTTCTTGATATATGGCATCTAGTTAAATTTTTTTAGCCTTTGCCTAGCTACCCTTTGATAAGGAATTGGTTAAAGCTCGGCGTGGTGTTTCAGTCATTAGGCCTTTGCCGACACTGCAATCTGAGGCCTCTGTGTTGCAGCCATCCCCCATCACTGTCATCTGTTTTGCCCACTGCAAAATGCTGCCCTTCTGTACAGTAAATACATCCTTGTTACCTTTTAGCATGCCAATTTCAGCCCCAACATTTTTTTTAACAAACCAGATGAAGGTATTCTTTGCTTGGGGTGAGTGACAGCAAGTGCGCTAAGCTGCCATCACTGGAGGAGGCTGAACTGGAAGTCATCGAATTATTAAATTACTGAATGAGGTGCTGGCCTGGTGGTGCAGAGGGCTGAGGTGCTGGATGCCACACCTCGAACCACGCCGGCGACCCAGGTTAAGGAACAGACTCAGGTGCCGGGGGTCAGAAGGGGTAGGATTGAGCATCCATGGGACTGCTCTCCTCCCCTGGGGTGGGTTAGGGATGCATGGTTACTCTGCAGAGGCCCCCAGTGGAGACTGGGAGCACAGCAGAGGGATCGCATTAAGGGGAACACCACAGAAAAAGTGGAAACTGCACTGGGATTGGCCGGATGACGGCGGCCGTCCCGAATGATTCCCTCAAGCAATCCCGGCAGAGTAACATCCACCTCAGCAGTACCTGGCCAAGAAAGAAAATAGTGTGCTGGAGTCCCCTGGCCAGTGCCTTCCCTCTTGAAGGAGAGGGAACCTCCTGGTAAAGGGATATGCCAGGCTAACCCAAAAGAAGGCTGTGAGATAGGCAGCTCTGGGGGCATTGCAGGAAGGAGTCGCTGGTGGTACTAGGTGGCTTGAAGAAGAAAGTCCCAATGCATGACGGAGGGGAAAAAAGATCACAAAACAAATTAATTATTGAATGATTGAGGGATTGGGGGTTTGAATGACTTAATGATTAAGGAATTGAATGATTGAATGATTAAGGGATTGAAAGATTGAATCATGGAATGATTGAGGGACTGAGGGAAGAAAGATTTAATGATTGAATGACTGAATGATTGAGGGATTAAATGATTGAATGATTGAATGCTTGAAAGATTGAATGATTGATTGCTTGCTTGTGGGATTGATGGACTGAATGACTGAATGATTGTGGGATAGAGTGATTGAATGATTGACGGATTGAGGGATTGAATGATTGAAGGATTGACTCATTCAAAAATTGAATGATTGAGGGATTAAATGATTGAATGACTGAATGAGGGATTGAATTATTGAATGATTGAGGGGTTGAATGATTGAATGATTGAGGGATTGAATGATTGATTGATTGATTGAGGGATAGAATCATTGAATGATTGAATGATTGAATGAGTGAATGATTGAGGGATTGGATGATTGCATGATTGAGGGATTGAGGTATTGAGGGATTGAATGATAAGGGATTGAATGATTGAATGAATGAATGAATGAAAGGGATTGAGGAATTAAATGATTGTGGGGTTGAATTATTGAATGATTGAGGGATTGAATGATTGAGCCATTGGCTGAGTGAATGATTGAAAGATTGAGGGATTGAATGATTGAGTGGTTGAGGGATTAAATGATTGAATGCTTAAATGATTGAATTTTATTTTCATTTATTTTTATTTTAGTCTTCGGTAACTGTGTTTGGCCCACTTGGCACAAGTGCCTGTCTTGAGGGGTGACCATTGAACACTGGGCAGTTAAGTGACTTGCACAGAGTCACACAGTATGCCAGTGGAGGTCATGAGAATCGAACCAAGGTCTGGTCTGATGGATGTACCAAGCTTGCTCACAGCTCATTACTCTAACCTCCATGCTGAACTGACAGCTACAATGATTGAGGGATTGAAAGATTGAAAAGTTGAATGATTGAGGGACTACTATATTGAATGATTGAGGGATTGAATGACTGAATGATTGATGGATTGAATGATTGAGGGATAGAATGTTTGATAAAGGGATACAGGGATTGAATGTTTTATTATAAAATGGCAAGAAAAAATCCACTCACCTGATTGGTCAACACTGTCCAGAAGGTGTGAGGATAATACAGTACAACATCACGGATCAATTCCCAGCAGCCTTACAACAAAATCTAAAAAAAAAAAAAATCACTACGCCTGTCACTGCTTGTCAAATCTCACCTCAGAACAGCTGTCAAGAAAAATGTCTCAGCAACCTGAAGTAAACTTCAGCATGTACAATCCACATGATTTAGACAAATGGTTTGGTCCTCAATTTGAAGATCCACAACAGCAGCCACAATCAAGTACAAGTACTGGGAAAAAAAGAGAAAAAAAGACACCTTGAGCTTCACTCTGAACAGCTGGACCAGTTAGAAAAAGAAAGAAAGAAATAAACCAACCACAAAAAGAGCCACCTCATGGGCTATGAAGAGCTTCCTAGACTGGCTAACAGAAAAAGATATTAAAATAAACTTCACAGTAATAGCTCCACAGGACCTAAATACCATCCTCCGTAACTTCTATGGCACAGTGAGAAACTCAATTGGAGAAGGTTACAGTATCAGCAGTTACATCAGACTTCGTGCTGGCATAAACAGATACTTCAATGAACCTCCAATTAGCAGAAACATTAATCTCATGTGTGACCCAGACTTTCAGTCAGCAAATAACATCTTTTTAGGCTACCTAAAAACCTCAGACGCGAAGGAAAAGACCACACAAAACACCACCCAGCCATTGCCACATCCCACCTGGAGCACCTCAGAAACTCAACGCGCTGATGCCCGAAACCCCCGAAGGCTTAGTCCGCTGCGTCTGGCTGGAAATACAGCTGCACTTCACCAGACGTGGCTGTGAGGGTCAACGAAAACTAAAAATAGACTCCTTCCAACTCTGTACTGACTCCACTGGGCAAGAATATGTGACCATGACATTTAATGAAAAAACTAAGAATCACACTGACACAATGGAAAGGGGCAGAGATAACTACCACGGCTGCATGTTCGCCCACCCGGGACACCCACATTGCCCAGTACAAGCCTTCAAGAAGTACTTAGAGAAAATTCCCCCAAATGCGCCGAGTCTCTACCTACACCCTCGCAGACACCCAGCCAACCCATGGTCTGAAGAAGCCGTCTGGTACACAAGAGAACCCATGGGAATCAATTACCTAGCAAAAATGCTCACTAAAATCTGTACTGCAGCGCAATTACCAGCAACTTACACCAACCACAGCCTCTGCGCCACAGCAATCCAAATCCTATCTGATGCTGGGCTACAGGCTCGCCAAATAATGGCTGTTACAGGCCACCATGCAGAAACCTCCCTACGCAGTTACTGGGCCCCTTCTTTAAAAAACCGGAACACTTGGAGCAGATTACTATCTGCCTCAACCTCAGAACAAAATGAACCGTCCCCATCAACATCTGCAGCAGTAAACGAACCATCCCCATCAACATCTGCAGCACCACTCACCTCGAGCAATCTGCACATAATCCAGTCAGCCTACTACCAGAACAGTCAGGTCCACATTCAGACTGCACTCGGACTCCTGCAGCAAGCTCCGGACGTGAGACCCGAACCCATCCCAACAGGAAATGACACCAATGGTGAAAACCTGAATCACAACCAATCACCAGCGATGCTGAATGCTGCCATCTCATCCAATCACCAACTACACACACAAACAATAATAACAGGCAACTCGACGTGTGTCTTCAACATCTATAACAAATAATTGCATTTACATTGCTTAAGTTTTAAGAACCTCCCATAACGTTGCCTTCATCTGCTTTAGTATTTATTACAATCATTAATGTTCAAATGAATCTACAAGTTCTGCACTTATCTACTTTGGTATTCATCTGCTTTGTAATCAATTGAAATCTTAAACTTAACATATAAGTTTTACAGCTATTTATAAGTTTTACAGCTATTTACAAAACTTTCAAATTAATGTATAAGTCATGCACCTACTTATTTATTCATTCACAAATTAATGTAACTATGTATTTCTTTATTTGAAAGTTCTTTATAAAAAGTTCAACCAGTATTCACATAAACCTCAATAAAAATGTTATAACACTGTTTCAAAAGCAACAGTTGTCATGGACTACTTTGTTTGGTGGAAGTACACACACCATTTCTCATACCAAAATGATAAAAATAAAAAATAAAACTATCTACATCTAATTTTTCACAGCCGAGCCATTTTATAGATCAATGACTCCAGGGTGGGTGTATTCTCGCCTTGTGTTGATTCGCACTGCCTTCGCCTCGTGCCCAACACAAGGCATGACGTTATCCCAGTACAACACACACCCTGTCGTGCATTATTGCTTAAATGATTGAGGGATATAATGATTGAATGTCAGAGGGATAGAATGATTGATTGAGGGATTGAATCTTTCAATGAATGATTGAATGAATGAATGATTGAGGGACTGAATGATTGAGGGATTGAATTATTGAATTATTGACGGATCGAATGATCGACTGAAGGATTGACGAATCAGATGATTGAATGGTTGAATGATAGAATGACTGAATGATCGCCAGCCTGTATATCACCACAGTGCTCTGGGTCGACTGGCTTGCTGGCAGACTAGGTCCTCCTACCCAGTCCCCACATGGACCTGCCACTCACTTGACCAGTCACTATTACTGCCCACCCCCGGCAGACAATATATCCCTCCTACTTGCCTGTAAACTCATTAGAAGTGGGATATGCTACAGGTCTTTCCTCCTAATTACCTATAAACCTAGGAAAGTTAGGTTCCCACCCCTAACTTATATTCTCCGTCTCCTGCTCACAGCTCTGCTGTTACTTGCCGGTGACATTCAACCCAACCCGTGCCCAGGTGTAGATAACATCTCTATCTCCACCTCACAAGACCTGACCTGGACAGCACCTAGGGGCTTGAGGCTAGCCCACATGAATATCTGTAGTCTTCGGCCCAAGATTCACAAAGTGCAAGCGTGGCTAGCCCTCTATAATCCGGATATGCTAGCTGTTTCTGAGACCTGGTTAAAACCCCAGGTTCTTGACCATGAAATCGCTGCCCTAGGATATGTCTGCTACCGTATGGACAGAATCCAGAAAAGGGGGGATGGGGTACTTATCTATGTGAAGGCTACCCTGATCTCCTCCCTTGTGTGCCTGAAAGTAACCACGCCCCCTGAAATTGAAACTATCTTCATACGGATCACCCTTGGCAGTGCCAAACACCTTAACATAGGGTGCGTATATAGTCCTCCCAAGAATGCTCTCCAATCCCTTGAGACACTCACTAAAAACCTAACAATAAAGTTTGCAATGGAACTCATCATCCTGGGAGACTTCAATCTTAACTGGGCCCATGAGGCTAGGTCCTCTCTAAACAGCCTGTTACACGAGACAAACCTTGCTCAGAATATCACATTACCCACCAGGTTGAACTACAAAACGGGTAGTCACTCTACCATTGACTGGGCATTAGTATCTAACCCAAAAAATGTCCAATCTGCTGGCACCAAGGCTGATGCTCTCAGTGACCACTTGCCCATTTTCTGTGTCTGGAAGAACAGGACGGACAAGGTTCCGCCCAGAATACTCACCTTCAGGGACTACTCTGGAAGCTGTCCAGAGAAGGGCAACTAAAATGGTGCAGGGTCTGCACCAGAAGACATATGAAGAGAGACTTAAAGAGCTTAATATGTATAGCCTCGAGGAAAGGAGGGAGAGGGGGGACATGATAGAAACTTTCAAGTACCTCAAGGGAATCAACAAAGTCCAAGAGGGTAGCATCTTTCAAAAAAAGAGGTGTGCAAGAACAAGGGGGCACAATTTGAAGATAGAAGGGGGTGGCTCAGAGGTAATTTAAGGAAGTATTTTTTCATGGAGAGGGTTGTGGATGTATGGAACGGCCTTCCAGAGGAGGTTGTGGAGTCAAAAACAGTGGTGGAATTCAAGCATGCATGGGACAGTCATAAGGCAATTCTAGGGGGTTGGGGTAGGAAGAAGTAGGCTGCTGGTTAACTAGGATCTGCAGCTTATCCATCAGCTAGGGAAATGGGCAGACTGGGTGGGCCAAGCGGTCCTTATCTGCCGTCAAATTCTATGTTTCTATGTTACTCGAAGTTGTCTCTGGAGCACTATAATGACCTTCCTGGTAACTTAGACTGGAGTCCACTACGAAGTCTCCCTACCCTGGAAGGGGCAGTTGCCTTCTTTAACAGCTCTATCACATGGGCTGCGGACCTCCTGGCTCCAAATAAGACCTAGCGAGTAAAAGGCAGCTGTTATAAGTGGATTATCCCCCCTTCTTAAAGGCCCTCATGACTGGCCGATACAAAGCCTGGAAAAAGTTTAAGGGCTCTTCACTCCTAGCAGACCGGGTAACTTACAGGGCACTCAGAAACCAATGTAAGCAGGCCACCAAGCAAGCGAAAAAGGCATACCTCAATCATCTCCAGGAAACAAACCTCGGCAACCAGAGGACTATCTGGTCCCACATCAATGAACTGATAAAGGGAAATAAAAAGACAGCATCAGGCCCTATTACGGCTAATGGGCAGGTAACATAGAAACATAGAAACATAGAAGTTGACGGCAGATAAGGACCGCAAGGCCCATCCAGTCTGCCCATGGAAGAACAGGACGGACAAGGTTCCGCCCAGAATACTCACCTTCAGGGACTACTCTGGAAGCTGTCCAGGTACTGCATGATGAGGCACTAATTGCTGAAGCCCTCAACACATTCTTTATGAACCCAGACAAACACAAGGCAGGGCCCTCGGTGTCCAACAACCAGTCCTCTCCTCAGGCTCCCCCAAACCTAGACCGCCCATTTTTTCACATGCGGCTGGCAAAGGTGAAAGAGGTCCTGGCCATCCTAAAAACCTTGAAAACAAGAGGTTCAGGAGGCCTGGACGGTATCAAAACTAGATTGCTTAAAGATGGTGCCTCGGCACTTGCACACAGCCACTCACTTGCCTCATTAACAGGTCCTTTCTAGAAGGATCTGTCCCCAATCAGTGGAAGCAGGCTCCACAGGCCCTATTCACAAGGGTGGGCCTGTGGAGCCAATAGGGAACTACAGTCCTATCTCCCTGCTGTGTACTCTGGCAAAAATCCAGGAGAAACTAGTCTATACCCAACTTAGGGAATGTCTAGAGGCACATGTGCTTCTTTCCCCATCGCAACACGGCTTTAGAGCCAAACATGGGACTGATACTGCCTTAACTAAATTCTCTACTGATGTGCTTAGAGATATCAACTCTGGATCCAACACAGGTGCGGTTTTCATAGACCTTTCCAAGGCCTTTGACCTGGTGGATCACAGATTATTACTCCATAAACTCTTCCACATAGGCCTTGACACCCATGCTCTTAAATGGGTTGAAAGTTACCTCTTTGGGCGCACACAGAGGGTCAGGTGGCAGGACAAACTCTCCAATCCACAGTCCCTAAAGGAGGGTGTACCCCAAGGGTCTATACTTGTGCCCCTACTGTTCTCACTGTTTGTAAATAAACTGCACAACCACTGCGGGAGCAGCAATGTTATCCAATATGCGGATGATGCTGTGATTTACAAAGCCTCCGACAATCTGGATGACCTAGGAACATCCCTCTAAGAGGATATCCACATTATGAAGGAATGGCTCATCAAGAACAAAATGGTCCTTAATACCAACAAAACTAAAGCCATGTTGTTCAGACCTAGAGCCCTTGGACAAGACAGATCACAACTACTCCAACTCATGTCCCTGGTGGATAACAAACTGGAAGTGGTCTCCTACACAAAGTACCTCGGCCTTACCCTCAACCAAGGTCTCACCTTCAAACAACATGTAGACCAAGTCACTAAAGTAATCCACAGCAAATTCGAATTACTGCACCGGCTCAAGGAACAGCTGATTCCTGAAGCTAGGACTGCCATTGCCTCTAGTGTCCTACTCTCAACACTAATATACGCTGCCCCAGTCCTTCAGGGTGTCACAAAGCTGGAGTTCAGTAAACTACAGACTTTATACAATAAGGTGGTCCGCTTTGCCTCCTTTTCCCACTCAAGGAGCCACCACTGCGAGTCTTTAATGAGACTCAGCTGGCCATTGTTCGAAGCTCGCCTCAGGTACCTGGTACTCTACCTGGCAAAGAAGCTAATTAGCCCCACACCTCCCCCGAGTCTCGAAGGACTCCTAATTGTAAAGATTAATCTGCACAATCTCAGGTCCTCAGGCCAAACGCCACTAGAGGTCCCTAAGGTCAGGACCAAGGCAGGTTATAAGTCCTTCTCTCATGCTGCCCCTTCCCTTTGGAACAACCTCCCACTGGTGGGGCGAGAAACCCCATCAGTACTGTGTTTCCGCACTAGACTCAAGACTTATCTGCTGTCAGCAAGAAAATGCCAATGCTATGGTACCTGACACTACAACCACGACCCTGGATCAGCGCACTTTACCACATGTAAATCTCCTACACCAGAATAGGTAGCACTAACTCCTCTCTTCCCCACACCGAACTTCATTGATGGCTCTTAGATATATGTAACCTATAAAAACTACTGTTCTGCCTCACTCCTATGTACGACTGCCACATGCTCATAACTTGTATATGAACAACTGCCTATTAGTTAGATATATGTAACCCATAGAAAAGACTGCTCTGCCTCACTTATATGTATGACTGCTGCATGCCTATAACCTGTATTTGTATCACTGTCTATTAGTTCATGTACTGTTATTCCCAGGTTGCCCCTGAAATAGGGACCTCCGGGGCCCAGTGGGCCTACCCGGTCATCAAAATTCAATAAATAAATAAATAGCTCCTCCTCTATCTCTCCCAAGTGCAGTATATGCCACTGCGAGGCAAATTTAGAAATCCAATTGTAGAAATGAAAGGAAAATTGTGACTCTCACGGAGATTTGAACCCAGGACCTCAGCAATCCAAGCTTTAGTTCTTAACCAACTGAGCTATGAGAGTTCAGTCATT
Organism: Neoceratodus forsteri; assembly: GCA_016271365.2. Taxonomy (NCBI): domain Eukaryota; kingdom Metazoa; phylum Chordata; order Ceratodontiformes; family Ceratodontidae; genus Neoceratodus; species Neoceratodus forsteri. The sequence continues at coordinate 687,447,807 of CM057456.1, forward strand.
TAAGGTCCCTGTGTTTTCCCATGTGAATCACACATGCACTCCTTTCTGGAGTTGTAATAAGCAACCAGGAAGTCTTTTTACAGATTCAAATAACTCCTCTATCTGTTCCAAGTGCAGTATATGTCACTGTGAGGCACATTTAGAAATTCAATTACAGAAATGAAAGGAAAAGAGTGACTCTCACTGGGATTTGGAGTGTTAGAAACAGTCATATAACCTGAAATTTGGATTTTTGAATGTAAATTGGATATTTAGAAAACAGCAATACTCATAGGAATTGTATAGATAAAGATGACAGAACTATTAATATAAACTTACCCTAATTCATTGCCTCTTGAAATAGGAACCCCTTTTCTTAGAGGACTGTTCAGCAACAAGTGATGCAGTGGGGGAAAAGATGGATGGCAGAGCAGAAGGCTTCAGCATTGCCTTTGCATCAGTCTAGCCCAGTTGTGCCTTAGTCTCAGGATGTCTTTTGTACACCAACTGCTCAAAATGGGCTGGACATATTCGGCTGCACTGGGAAGGCAAAAAATTCTATTGCTTACAGAAGTGGATCCAGGCTTTCCAAATGACTGGATCACAGGGGAAATGGAAAAAATGTAGTCTACAGCCCGTATGACTGGCATTCTTACAGCCGTATACCACACAGTATGGTATGTCCAAAATTTCCCCAAAAATTACAGTCACAAAGCCAAGTAGATTGCTTTACAATGAAAAATAAAAGTTAGATCAACTACTTATGACAAACAACTAAGGCCACAACCAAAAAATACAGACAAGGAAAAACTGCAGAGGATGCTTCACAGACAGTACTGCTGCTCAGAGTCCTTGATACCAGGTTGAATTTCTTCAGAAACTATGTAGATCACATGATCACAGTGACCTACTGTAACAATGACATGTTGTACAGATAAATAATTACAATAAACTAAAAAATATGGGGAAACCACATACATTACATATATAAAATGACACCATCACACAATAGAATTACATGAAATCATGATTTTTATTACAGTTCAGTGGACACATGACAGCAATAACAAGGTGACAAGCTGCTGAACTAGTGACTCTGGGCGAGATATTCAGAAATGTGCCAAATGCCTGCACAAGTCCGGTGCAGTTTAAATCTGATGTTTAATAGCGCAAGAAGTGCCATTTTCAAAGGTTGCGCATGGAAAAATGCACCAGCGCAACACGGCTGAATATGGCACGGAAGTGACATGGCGTAATTAGAGTTGCACCAGGGCACAACCAGACCTGCACCATAGTGCAACCAGAGATGTGCCACAGCGCAAAAGGACATGCACCAAGGTGCACATAGACCAGCCCCAGTCAATGGTGGGAGCACTGCAGCAGAGGCAAAGTGTGGGGCACAGCAGAGAAACACACCCAGGGACAGTGCCAGCGATGCACAGTGGCAGGCCACAGGTGGCCATCATCAGCAGGGCACACACAGGCATCCAGCCCCCCACCGGAACACAACTGTGGCACAGAAAGCAGGTAACAGGTGACACCAATGGCCAATAAAGGGCCGCCACTGGATCCCCCTGCTGCATGCTGTGCCCCCACCCAGACCCCGGTAAGCCACACCCTGGACCATGCTGCCAAACACACACATACCACACAACCCAGACAGCCGCCCGATGGCTACCCCAAGGCACAGCCACTGAACTAGGGGCAGGACACCACCATGCATGACCCACACACCAACACATGCACACCACACAGACACCCACCACACCACTGCAGCATGGCCCCACACACCAGCTGCAAAGCAGACACTGACACAGGCAGATAAGCAAAATAACTGTATTGAAAATGGAACTATGTCCATGTGCACGGCGTGGGAAAGAGTAGGAAAGGGAGGGAATGGGAGAGGGAACAGGGGCTGTACAGTGGGAAGGGTTATGGATAGGGAAGGGACGGCAGGGGTATAAGGGAACTGGTGGGGATGACCTATGGGAGGCCACCGTCTACCACTGCCTGATGCCTTCTCCTCCTCCGCCGGTCCATCAGCACCATGAGCCTCATCTGCTGGGCCACCTCCAGGGTTGTCGAGGTGATCAGAATTAACTGCCTCAGCAGCCTACAATACAGGGGCAGCCATATCCTCCTCTGGATGCCTATGACAAAGGAGTGAACAGGTCATCAGTGCAAGGTCCCATGGAACCATGCCCACCCACTGTGCGCAATGGGCAGTGGAAACATACACCCCCAGAGTGATGCCTTGACCACCCACTGGGGGTGGGCCATTGTCAGCCAGCATCCCAGCATGCCACAGCAGTGCACAGTGGTTGACACTGCCGCCCAATGGTCACCTGACTATGCAGCAACAGTCAGATGGCACAGGGCACCAGCATCACCACTGCAACATTAGTGGCAGCTGGGTGCACACCCACCACACCAATAGCTGGTACACATGTGCAGTGGCTGTCCCATAGTGGCATGCACCACGCACGGTGTGCAACACACAGCTGCCACGGCACATGGCACAAGGTGGCCATGGCCACACTAAACACCCCTGCTGACCAACCAGTAATGTGCAGAGGAACCCAACAGTGCCTACCTGCCCACTGTGACACCGCTTGCACCTGTCCCGCTGCCGCTCCTCCACCACTGCTTGGTCCCACAGCATCCTGCTGTGCCCGGCCTGGCACTCTTGCTGCCCTCACCGGGCAGTGATCTTCAGGCCCTAGGAATGGAACAAAGACAGGTACACATCAGAGAGCACCCACAGCATGTGCCCACCACCACCACCCCTGTGCACAGTGTGTGCCCCTTCCTGACATGTCCTGCAAGGCTGTAGCACAGCACAACCTGCAGCAGGCCATGCCACTCCACAATGCACATACCAAGAGTGTACCCCACTGCAGGGCATGCCAGGCAACCAAGCCAAAACCACAGTACAAGACTAGGGCACACACAAAGCATGGGACGACTTACCTGGCCATGGCATAGCCCCCCTGTGGACATGTGCCTGCAGAAGCCTCAGTCATTCTGGTTACCAACTCATAAGGTCCCCGTACTGGTGGCAGCATTGTTCACCAGTCCTGGTCACCACAGTGTCCTGCACCAGCCTGGTGGTGATGGCCTGCCAGACCTCCATCCTGGCCTGCTGTAGGGGCACCTGGCCAAACAGCCTTGGTACATGTGGCTGCTCACAGGCCACCAGATTAGTTAACTTGAGGTCCGACCAATTTTGGGCCTGTCGAACACCCTGCTGCACCATCACACCCACAGCAATATGGGGAGACAAAATGGTGGCCAGAGGTGCACATGTGTACGACGTGCATGGGATGCGCACCTCGTGTAGGCATGCTCTACGTCTGCCTATCGCACATCGTCGTGGATGCATGAAATGGGCATGGCCCGACAGGCACGTGGTGTAGTCCCAAGGGGTCAAAGGGTCACAATAGGGGTCAGGGGTCACCTGGCACACAATGCGTTGGTGTGCAATAGAGGCCACGGTGCACAGTGCACCATGGCCCATATTGTGCAGAGAGCGCACGGTGCACAATAGGCGGGTGGCACACCACCTGATGCATGTGCACTGCAGTTCTGCATTCTGAACATGTCTGGTCATTGCATGTGCACGGAGCAAATATGCGATATACAGCCACCACATACAAATGAGCTCATCAACCAATGTGTGGCACACTGGGGAAATTAGCATGTCATTACCGTTGTGCCAATGCTCATTTGCATGCATTGCGCTATAAAGGCACCTCAGAACAGCACAGACCATAGACCGGTATTGCAACCATCTGAGATAAGTTGCGCTTACTGCTGAGCCCAGCCAGCACAGCCGGGTGAATGGGACAGGCAGCTGCTGTCAGTGACACACATGTCTATGTCCACAGGTAGTGCTATGTCCATGCATGAGGAGAGTGAGGAGCATGGGCCTGCTCACAAGCACAGGCCCAACTTTACAAAGGCAGAGGTCGATGCCCTGTTTGAGGCCTATACCTCAACAGGCAGCCACTGCTGAGTGGAGACAAAGGCACACCACAGTCCAGGGCTGTGACCTGGGTGGAGGTGGCAGCATGTGTGAACCAGCAGGGCAGCCACCAGCAGTCTGTGCAGGAAGATGGCGGGCACTGATACACGCCACATCAAGGAGAAGGTGGCGACCATATGAGCAGCCTAGACAGCCACTGAAGGGGGGCCTGCTGACGTGCCACAGCTCATGGTACAGGAGGAGCTGGTGACAGCCACATGCATCACAGCACTGTCAAGGGTGTGCCAGGTGGTGGATTCCAGACAGGAGGGAGCCCATCACTGCATGGTACGTATGTTTGGCCCACACTGCAGGCAGTGGGGTGGGCCATGCAGCCCTAACACATCTGTTTTCTCTTACAGCACCAGCATGCCTGCATGCAGTGGATGGGGCACCAACAACAGCCATGGAGGTAGGCATGGCCCTGGATGACCAACCGCATGCTGCCTGTGTGCGTAACTGCCTGGCCGTTGGCCCATGTGGTACAGGCATGAAGAGAGCAGAACTGCACTGGTTGCGCTTGTGCACTGGCACCCTGCGTCTGATCCACACAACATGCTAGCACCTGGGCACGTGTGTGTGTGTGTGTGTGTGTGTGTGTGTGTGTGTGTGTGTGTGTGTGTTGCTGAACACTGCTGTGTGCTGTTGTGTGTGGCTGTGTGGCACTGACGCCCCCACTCCTGCACCACGCCTCTGTGTGTGCATGCCCATTGCCATGCATGCCCCTGCCCATGTGCCATACCTTTGTGTGTGGCCAATGCATGGGTGTTGTTCCACCTACCTGCGTGCACCATAGTGCTCCTGTGCGATTGTCTCTGTGCAGGCATGCCATCCGCTGGAGCCAGGGATCCCTCCACCTGGGGGGGCTGTCCACCGCCCTCCGGCCCATTGCTTTCATCATCCCCACTGCTGTCCTCCTCATTGGCCTCAACAGCTATCCCACAGTCAATGGTCATGTTGTGCAGTATGCAGCAAGCCAGGAATAGGCCACAGGCTTTTGAGGGGCTGTACTGTAGGCCATCGCCAGACCTGTCAAGGCAACGGAACTGTGCCTTCAGCAGCCCAAATACATGCTAATTGATGTTCCATGTGCTAGCATGTGCCTCATTGTACCGGTCCTCTGCTGGGGATGACTGCAGGGGGTGAGCAGCCTGGGCCTGACTGGGTAGCCACTGTCACCTGTGTGGACAATTACATGGTTAGCCTTGTGTCCTCTGTTGTTGTGCCCCTTGCTCATCCCTGGTGGCCTCACCAGTGCACCCTGCCCACCCCATCCCATCCCATGCCCTGCTCTGTCCAGCACCCCTTGTCCGTCCCATACTCACCCACTAGGTGGCCCGTGGGGATGTCCCCACACTTGAACCTGTGGCATAGTGCAAAGCTGTGCCAGATGAATGTATCATGTGCACTCCCGGGGTGTGTGGCACAAACATTGGTTATGCGCCCCTTGGCATTGCACACCACCTGGCAGTTGACACTGGGATAACCCTTCCTGTTGACATACACTATGCCCTCAGGGCCAGGTGGCATGCAGATGCCCACATGGGTGCAGTCAATGGCCCCAAGCATACCAGGCTTCATGCTACCCTGTGAAAGTCCTGCATGGTTGTTGTATGCTCTGCCTGTGTGCTGAGGAAATGGATGTATTCCAATGCAGGGCGTTGAGGAATTGTGTGAGGAGACATGATGTGGCTAACTGAGTTATGCCTGTGGTGTCCCCTTTTGGTCTCTGGAAGGTGCCCATGGTGAGCAGGCACATGACAGCTGTTACCTTCATCTCCACTGACATAGCGTTACTCTGTCTAGTAGGTGCCTGCATCTCCTCACTGCACAGCTCACAGAGCTGCCTCAGAATAGCCCTGTTCAAGTGATACCAGCCCACAATCTCCTTATTGGGGTAGATCTTGAAGGTTGTGCAGGCACAGTGCCACCTGTTCTGGGCATACCGCCAATGGGCCCTTCCACAGTCACGTTGCTGTTCCTCCTGCCTCCTCACACCCCTCATTATGGCTTCCATTTGGAAGGCTGCACTGGCCATGGCCCCTGCTGTCCTGTCTCCCCTGGGCAGTCGGCTGCTGTGAGCTGTTTGCCACCCTAGAGCAATGCCTGGCACTTTGCCTGCCACTCCCTGTCACGACCTCTGCCCCGGCTCACTCTCCACTGCCACCTCTGTCCCATGCCCCTGTGGCTGCCTGATCCAGTCCCTTTCCCTCACAGGCTCTATATCCCTTGCTGTTTCATGGCACTGTTCTGTGGACTATGAAATGACAGCCCCAGTTTTGCCACAATTTTTTGACAGTGGGATCAGCTGATCACAACATGCTGGCATGCTGTTGCAAGTCCACAAAGCAAATGCTGACAAGATGACAGTTCAGTAATATAGTGTTAAAATGTTAAAAGTATTATCAGACTGGTACAACAATTAATAATTTAATGTTTTAGACAGGGAATTACAATTACACAAGTATATTCTTTGCGCAAAAAGGATCACAGAAACAGTGACCGCATCAGGGTACTAATTGTGGGACATAAGTAATACACATATAACTGGAATATTTGTGTTCAGACCGTCATAAAACATTGTGTTACTTTTATGAAGATGCTGCAAATATGTAGAAACTATTGCTGCAAAAAACACCCAATGAAGCAGTCTAGAGAAAATGAATATTTTGCAGGTAGACTGTAACCACTACAGGTCCCAGTCAAGAATCAGTTGCTCCCATGACATCATCACTAAGTGCGCGGCCAGCAGTGATGAGCACACTGAATGTAAACAATGCATACAGCAGATTTGGGATTTGTAACTTGCATTTCTTGGTGGCCACTGTGTGAAAATGCAAGTTTGATCCCTCGTTTGATTCAGGAAGCTCTGGGGATTGGCAGATAAAGTAAGAAAAAAAATTAAAACAGCAGAAAAATGGCTTAGGTATCCTTTAAGTCCCTTTATAGTTATGCCCCCTGGTGCCTAAACCTTCACTACACCTGACCAGAGCTGACCAGTCACCTCTGTTGATGCCCATGGATGTATTTAAAGGTCTCAAGCCTATGGCAAATCTCCAGTCGTACCTTGAGTACATACAGTACATTTTGAGGCTTGACAGCCACTCCTTGTATGCCTTCCCCTGCATACTAGCTATCATTTTAGTGGCACTCGGAATACAGCTCTCCTTCCATACTAAGCCAATCAGAGTATGAGTTGAGTACTCTGAATAAACAGTGCTCCCTCTGTACAGAGCTGTTCAGGGTATGAGCTAAGAATTCTGAATTCAGAGCTCCCTCTATATAGAGCTGTTCAGAGTAAGAGCTGAGTACTCTGAATAAAGTGCTCCCTCCAGACAGTGCTCTTCAGAGTAAGAGCTGAGTACTTCAAATACAGAACTCCCTCCACACAGAGCTGTTCAGAGTATGAGCTAAGAATTCTGAATTCAGAGCTCCCTCTATATAGAGCTGTTCATAGTAAGAGCTGAGTACTCTGAATAAAGTGCTCCCTCCAGACAGTGCTCTTCAGAGTAAGAGCTGAGTACTTCAAATACAGAACTCCCTCCATACAGAGCTGTTCAGAGTATGAACTGGGTACTCTGAATACAGTGCTCCCTCCATGTAGAACAGTTCAGAGTAAGAACTGAGTACTTCAAATACAGAGCTGAGTACTCTGAATGTAGCCTTCCTGACATATAGAGCTGTTCTGAGTATCAACTGAGCACTCTGAAAACAGCACTCCCTCAACAGAGTGCTGCAAGCAGAAGACGGTATAGGCATAGGTGTATTGTGTATTTGTATATGGATTTACAGGTGTATTGAGAGGTTGTATATTTTGGATTTATAGATCAGAAGTGTAGATGTAGTTATATGGATGTATAGGTGTATTTATTTTGATATATAAGTGTATTGTGTACATGTATTTATATAGATTTATAGATGTACTCATAGGTGTATTTATAAGGATTTATAGGTGTATTGTGTAGGTGTAGCTATATGGATTTATAGGCATATTTTGTAGGTGTATGTATATTGATTTATAGGTGTATTGTGTAGATGTATTTATATGGATTTATATGTATATCTTGTATTTGTATGAATTTATAAGTATATTGTGTGGTGTATTTGTGCTGTATGTGTTTTGTGTATTTATATGGTTTTAAAGATGTATTGTGCAGGTGTATTTATATGGATTTATAGGTGTATTGTGAGGGGGTATTTTATGGTATGTGGATTCATAGGTGAATTGTGTGTGGTGTATATATATGTGTGTGTGTGTATATGTGTATATATATATATATATATATATATATCTTATGGTACCACGGTAGTGCTACCATAGTTAGGGTTGAGGAGCCATTTACATGTTAAACCCAAAATTTTGCACCTTAATAACTTTGCAACCGTTTGATGGATTTGCCTGAAATTTGGATACATGATCAAGACCCATACGCCTTGGGATCTGCCAAGTTTTGTACTGGTTGGATACATGGCTGTGGAGTTATTAAGCGTGATCTGAGCATACGTTTATGCTTTTTCTGGAATTCTACGGTCGCACCTGCAGGTTGCATGGTTTGCGCAACCAGCCCAAAATCTTCAGGGAATGTGTGGCCAGGGTCCCCGATGTGCCTTTCAAAGATTTCGTGAAAAAATATTAAACTGTTCAAAAGTTATGGCAGTCCGAACTTCTGTTTTTTTCCCATAGGATAACATTACAGCGTTCGTCGCGCTTTTGAGGGCCCGGATCTCGAAAACGGTGCGAGATATGGAGTTTTTGTTGAAAAATTATAGGGGCTATGTATAAAACTAGCCAGGAAAGTGATAATACATATGACTTTTACAATTTTTTTCTATGTCGTACGGTTACTGAGATATAAGCAATTTACTATTACAACTACTGATTTTTGTGTTCGTGAGTCATTATTTTGCATACATTTCTTTCTACTCACTGTCTTTCTCTATACAGCTTTTGGGGAAAACCAGCTTGTGCGCTTACATTACTCTTACCATTACCGTTTCTGCTTGTGGTTCCGTACCCATTTCACTTACCGTTCACGTTTACGCCACCATATGCATTACCCTTTGAGTTTTCATTTGCGGTTGCATTTCCATTGTTTTTAACATTCTGTCTACAGTACTGTTCCTCTTTCTGTTTTGCTTTGCGTCACCATGCGCATTACGATTTGCGTTTGCGGGCACAATGTTACAATGTGTCAAGACATCACCCCCACGCTCCTGCCGCCGCATTACATTCACTATTTCTCATTATCATTCTCAAAAAGAAGGGAAATTAAAGGCAAAAAACTCCATGCATCAGTTAGGTTGTCACACAAAAGTGAGGAAATTGATGTCAGGTTGAAACCCCTTTGCACCCTCCAGCCCACCCCCAACTGGAATTGGGGTGTATTGGGGTCATCGTCCTAACTGTCACCCCATTCTCCTATTCCTCAACTTCTTTTCACATGTGATGGGTGACACTTAGGCCGATGACTAATGCGCACTTGATTCCAGTTGGGGTGGGGCTGAGGGTGCAAAGGGTTTTCAACCCTGACATCGATTCCTCACTTTTGTCGCTGTGGAACAACCCTAACTGATGCATTAAATGGAGTTTTTGTTTCTAATATATATATATATATATATATATATATATATATATATATATATACATATACTATGGTAACACGTAGTGCTACCATAGTTAGGGTTGAGGAGCCATTTACATGTTAAACCCAATATTTTGCACCTTAATAACTTTGCAACCTTTCAACAGATTTGCCTGAAATTTGGAATACAGAATCAAGACCCACATGCCTTGGGATTTGCCAAGCTTTGTACCGGTCGGTTATACAGCTGCGGAGTTATTAAATGTGATCTGCACGTGCGTTTATGCTTTTTTGGGAATTCTAATAGTCGCCACAGGTCGCATGGTTTACAACCGCCCGAAATCTTCAGGAATGTGTGTCTGGGGCCTCTGATGTGCCTTTCAAAGATTTCGTGAAAAAATATGAAACGGTTCAAAAATTATTCAAAAAACAAGTTCCCATTATAAATCAATGGGAAAAGTTAACAAAAAGTTCAACACTTTCGAAAATGCAGTTTTTACTTTCACAAATGGCCCTTTTACTGTCGCAAATCTGCCATTTTGTTTTCAGTTGGTGATCAGAAAAATGCTTGGCATTTAAATTTGGGACCCTCTAGCAACCTAATTATTTTTGTATTTACCTAGTCGGAACCTGAGGATGCTAGCCATGTCTTTATTTTGGGGTAAAACACCCCAGAAATATGTTTTTTTCAGATTTCTGGAAAAAGTACTTTCACAAAGTAGTGTCGCACTCATGAAAGTGTCACACATTTTTGCAAAAGCTTTCGCAAATTGAGATAGTACTTTTCTAGGCTGTGGGAAAATGACAGCAATTCTTTGGCACCCCGCTGCAAAAGAACGGTTTGGAGTTTTGGGCTGAAATTTGGAGTGAGTGCAGCCGACATCTCACATATGTGCCTTTCAGTGTTTTGTTGAAAAAATATTACACAGTGGCAAAGTTACAGTACTCCAAAGTTGACGTTTTTTCCCATAGGATAACATTACGGCATACGACGCATTGCAGCAATCGTTTGGCGCTCTGCTGCAAAATAACGGTTTGGTCTTTTGGGCTGAAATTTGCAGGGAACACAGCCAACATCCTACAGATGTGCCTTTCAGTGGTTTGGTGAACAAATATTACAGGGAGGCAAAGTTATTGTACTCCGAACTTCTGTTTTTTTCCCATAGGATAACATTACGGCGTTCGCCGCGCCTTTCAGGGCCTGTATCTTGGAAGCAGTGCGAGATACAGACTTTTTGTCAAAAAACTTCTTAGCCCCCTATTAGCCAGGAAAGTGATAATTCATGTGATTTTTAAATTTTTTTTCTATGTTGTACGGTTCCTGAGATATAAGCAATTTACTATTCCAAGTCCTCATTTTTCTGTTCCGAGAGTCATTATTTTGCATACATTCTTTGTACTCACTGTCTTTCTCTATACAGCTTTTGGGGAAAACCAGCCTGTGCGCTTACATTGCTGTTACCATTACCGTTTCCGCTTGCAGTTCAGTACCTGTTTCACTTATCGTTCACGTTTACGCCACCATGTGCGTTACCCTTTGCGTTTTCATTTGTGGTTACGTTTGTATTGTTTTTAACATTTCTGTCTACAGTACTGTTTCTCTTTCTGTTTCGCTTTGTGTCACCATGTGCATTATGATTTTGCGTTACTTGGTTTCGTGTTACTATGTGACAAGAATCATGTAGGCGGGGCGCGGGCTCTCCCGCCAAAGAAGGGAAATGGGAGGCAAAACTCAGTTTAATGTATCAGTGGGGTTGTTCCACAGTGACAAAAGTGAGGAAATTCGATGTTAGTTGAAACCCCTTTGCATTCCCTCCAGCCCACCCCAACTGAATCGGTGTGTATTGGGGCCATCGGTCCCAACTCTTACCCCATTCTCCTACTCCTCAACTTCTTTCCACATGTGATGGGATGATAGTTAGGGCCGATGACCCCAACACGCACCCCAATTCCAGTTGGGGGGTGGGCTGGAGGGGTGCAAAGGCGTTTTCAACCCTAACATCGAATTTCCTCACTTTTGTCGCTGTGGAACAACCCTAACTGATGCATTAAACTGAGTTTTTTGCCTCTAATTCTATATGTGTGTATATATATATATATATATATACTGTATATATATATTCCTCCACCGGCCCAGAATGTTCAGAACCAGAAATGCATGCTGTCACCTTCAGTCATCACCCCATGGCTCTTTAAAGCTGTGGACCTGGTGGGTCTGTATTCTTTGTACTGCCACCTACATTCTGGACAAGACATGTTGTCCTCCTGAAGTTTGGAGTTATGCACGTTACAGGCACTACAGTGGGCTATTATCTCTGCATCTCAGCTGCTCTTTTGTTCCCCAGTGTGTCAGATGTCTGCAGATTGTAAAGGTACACATTTGCTTTTTGGAAAACACAGAGACATGTAGTCGGACTTTGCCTCATGGTCCCAAGATGCTGAGCTCAGGGTATGAAGGGTGGGGTGGGGCAGAGAGAGTTGATTATAAAGCATTTTAAAGTTGAACAACTGCAGGTTTCCTAGTTTAAATGGTTATACATATTTACCTATTCTATAGACCAAGTCTCTACATGGGGATCATTCTGTGTGGCCTGGTCCTGTGGGGGGCCATTTTGTGTGATCTATTCTCTATCAGGGCACCTTTAATCTTACTGCTGCTAAATAGTTTGTTCTGTACTGGGCAAAAAAAACCTGCAGTTTTGGGGAGTATATCAATTGGACCTGGTTAGTGCTGGGGCTCATTTTGTATTAGGCATCAGAACACCATGGGCTGGATATTCAAAAGGGTTGCGCAATGTGCAATAGGGTTGCACCAGTGCAAGTCAGAAAATGCGCCATTCTGCGATATTTAGCAGGAGGCAGTTGCGCCACTGAAAACCTGCTGAGCAACAGCGCAATGATAATGAAGGCATGCACAACTGAAGGGGGTGTAACCATGCATAAAGTGCGCAGTGCGATGTTCAAAGACTTGCGCAATGTGCAACAGTGGATCAGGCGGAAGTTGCTCCATAGCGGAAATGAGCCAAAATAAAAAGGAGCAAGGAAGAGGCGCAAGAACGCTACAGGGAAGCCACATGAGGCAGGGAGAGAGAGACAGGGCAAGAGGGACAAAGAGGGCAGGCCAGGGAAACCAGAGGACATAATAGGGGCAAGTAAAGGTGTGTGGGGCCACAGAGTGCAGAGGCCAGTAGGTGTACCCAGTGCAGGGGAGGTAGCAGTCAGGACAGCAGGAGGAACAAAGCAACAACAGCTGAGGGGGAACACAAGCCAGGGACATGGACAGTGCCACCTTCCACATGGAAGCCATAATGAGGGGGGGTGAGAAGGCATGCTGCAGGGGGACGTGGCCGTGGAAAGGCCCGTTGGCGGTACGCCCCCAACAGGCAGTACCGAGCCTGCACCAGCTTTGAGCTGTACTCAGATGTCAAGATAGTGGGCCAGTACCGCCTGAACAGGGCAATACTGAGGCGGCTCTGTGAGCTGTGCAGTGATGTGATGCAGGCACCCACACGATGGAGTCACGCTCTGTCAGTGGAGACAAAGGTAACAGCCTGCATGTGCTTGCTCTCCACGGGTACCTTCCAGAGACCAACAGGGGACACCACAGGCATAACACAGTCGGCCACATCACGCATCCTCACCCAATTCCTCAGCGCACTGCTGCCACATACTGTGGAGTACATCCATTTCCCCAGCACCGTGGTGGAGTGCACAGCAAACATACAGGAGTTCCACAGGGTAGCACATATGCCTGGTGTGCTAGGAGTGATAGACTGCACCCATGTGGCCATTCACACACCACCTGGCCCAGATGGGGCCGCCTATATGAATTGGAAGGGATATGCCAGTGTCAACTGCCAGGTGGTGTGTGATGCCAGTGGGTGCATCATCAATGTCTGTGCCATGCACCCTGGGGGAGCACACGATTCATTCATATGGTACCAGTCGGCACTGTGCCATCAATTCAAGAGTGGGGACATCCCCACAGGACATCTAGTGGGTGAGTATGCATGTAGAACTGACAAATCGTGGGCAAGGGGGGGTAAGCCACAGGTGCCATGGGTGTGGCACACAGGGTTAGGGGCAGTCTGAGGCTGAACAAGACACTAACCTCCACTATCTCCACATAGGTGACAGTGGATACCCACTCCGTCCCTGGCTGCTCACACCCTACCGGCGGCCCACGACCCCATCACAGCAATGCTTCAATGAGGCACATGCTGCCACATGCAACATCATTGAGCGGGTGTTTGGGATGCTGAAGGTGCGTTTCCGTTGCCTAGACACCTCCAGCGGTGCCCCACAGTATAGCCCCTCAAAGGTCTGTGTGATATTCCTGGCCTGTTGTATCCTGCACAACATGGCCAAAGACTGTGGGATAGCTGTACAGGTCGAAGAGGGGAACAGCGATGGGAACAACGGTGATGCCAGTGATGATGGGGATGGGCAGCCCGCCCTTGGACGACGGGACCCCCGACTGATCCGGCTGGCCCAGCTGCACAGGGACACCATCACAGAGGAGCACTTCAGCCAACACAGGTAAGTCATGGGGCCATGTGCAACCACCAGTGGCTAGGGCACAACCCACGTACACACATGGAAACACACCAGGGGTGCATGATGGCAAGGGAAGTGGCAGGGCACAGAAGCACACACAGACAACCAGGGAGGGGTGAACAGTGACATGCCATATGGACGGATACACACACACACACACACACACACAATAGGCACAAGGTGCACAGGGGTCAGGTGCAGAACAGAGCCAGAACACAGACACTAAAAACACACATGTCCACAGGCCACCACGTCCACTGACTGTCCATGTGCATGTGTCAGATGCTGGGCACCATCGCACTTTGGTGTACAGCGCAATACAGGCATCATCATGCCCTGTGGACAGCAGTCGGGAGGGTGTGCAGGTGGTCTGTGTGTCTGCGTGTAGGGCTGGGAACCCACCGGTGCACTGCCCACCAAAACACACATTGCACACAGGGCAGCACCAGACAGGGCCTGCACCGGGAGACAGCTCAGTCTTGCGGCACAGTGCCACGGCCACCTCGGATGCGTGGGTGGCCCCGCCAAGACCCAGCAGCATTGGCAGGCTGAGCACGGGCCTCATGGGGTGGCACCGATGGTCCACCAGGGGTTCCACTGCACGAATGCGACTGTGCCCGCATAGGTGTCTGCAGCACACTGAACATACCTGCACCAGGAGTGCTCGGGATGCCTACAGCTGAACCCGGCATCGACAGGGTGGGTGTCGCACGACGCTGGGAATGGGGAGTGGATAGTGAACTGCACAGTGTGAGTGGCACAGGGTCACCTGACTGTGTGCCCAATGTGGCCACAACAGCGACCAACGCCTGTGTCAGCCTGTCAATGGCTGCGGTCACATCCATCCGCAAATGGTCAATCCGTGACAGGATCCTCTCGGTGTCCCTGCTGTGTTGCTCCTCAACCTGCTCCAGAGCCACACACATTGCCTCCACAGACGTTGCAACCCGCATCTGCTGCTGTACTGATGCCTGCAGCAGGCGGGTGTGCTCATCAAAGAAGTCGTCTGCCACATCAGCAACCTGTCCCTTAGGGTATGGAAGGGCCTGATGTTCAGCACCCCTTGAGGGTGGGCGCTGCTCACCAGGACCAGGTATGGGCAAGTCCACAGGTGGTGCACATACGTCATCGCTGAACCCCGTACCCCCAGTCCCGGTGGGTGACTGCTGTTGCTGCCCCTCTGCCTGCTGTGCCCAAGGGATCAGTTGTTCCACCGCTGTGGCCACAACAGTGCCACTGACCTGAACAGCCACCAGTGCTGCCCCACTGGTGCTGACAGGCACAGCCTGGGACTGTGCTGACATGCTGGCACACACGTCGGAACTAGCCAGGTCCATGGGCGTGTGCTGTCCTGCTGTGTGTCCATTCTGTGACACACACATGTCAACACCCATAATGGTCATTGCATCATCAATGGTGCAGGTCTGTGCCATAGCCACAGTGTGCTGGCATGCTTGGACGCCAGACTGCTGAGACACAGGAAGGGCACCCCCCACACCTGTCTCAACGACCTCAGTGTTGGCAGCCAGGCGTGCACACTGTTGCAATGCACACCGGCTACCAGCGGAGGTGGATGGTCCCTCCCCCAACTCCAGATGGCTGTCCGCAGTGGACAGGCCCTCCACTGCTGACCTCTGCAGATGCACAGGATCTGCAACAGAAAGTAAAGACACGTTAGTGCATGGGATCCACCTCCCCCCCACAGACCATGACGCACCATGCAGTGATGGGCTACCACCTATCTGGAAGCCACCTCCAGGAACGCCCTCAATGGCACTGCACTGCATGCTTGCAGTGATCCTGTCCTCTGCCGGAGTCAGCTGCACCACCTCCAGCTGGCCCCCGCCTGTTGCAGCACCTTCTCCTTCACCCTCCTCCTGTCAGTAGCCATCTTCTTTTTACACTCCTGCACAGAGCGCTGGTGGCTGCTATGCAGGTTGATGGCACGTGCCACCCCCTCCCATGCAGCAGCACGGGCCTGAGGGGTGCCCTGCCATCCACTGAGCAGCGGCTCCTCATCCAGGTAGGCCTCAAAGAGTGTCTCCATCTCAGCCTTAGTAAAGTTAGGCCTCCTCTTCCACCCACCATCATCCTCTTCACCCAGTCCTCGCTCAGTCATGTCTCAGCCTGTATGGGTGAGAGTGGTCACCTGTGACTGTGCAGTACACAGCAATTCCCTGAGACCACAGTCCAGTACAGCACACAGCATGCAACTCACCTATCAACTGCAGTAACCGATGATGGCCACTACAGAACAGTGTCGCAGTTTTATGGCACAATCCATGCAAATTAGGTGTGGAGCAACTTTAATGAGATGCAAATTGCGCTGCTGCACCATTGAATGGCTGATTGGATGATTTGCATATGACAGCTGAATATCGCGCTGTTGTGCTTTGCGCAATACGGTTGAACGTGCTGAGCCAATGGCGCAGTTCTCTGACTGCGTAGTACACCGCACTGTGCATGCCCAGGTAGCTGACGCAGGTGTCTGCTGCGCTGATGACGTGCTGTGCGCGGTAGGCAATTCAGGGCATGGCCACCATTGTGCCAGTGGCGCTACGGCGACGGTCACTACATGGCACTGTGGCACAACTGCGCAATAGTTCGCTGTGGCAATGGCACACAGGCGACCAATCACGCTAGATGCATAGACATCCGATGGCACTGTGCGTGGCCTTGTGCCAGAGATCCATGACCCTGTGCCCGACCTTTGCCCCCTTGGCGCTGTACGCATGGCATGTCTGCAGCTCTATCACGCTGTTCGGTGACAGCGCGATAAGGAATGGAGGCGCTGTGCCGATAACGTGATAGGGAATGGCGGCGGTGTATTGCACAGCAATTCCATGTGGGGTTGCCGCTGCGGAGCGCCATATTGCCTACTATAGATCTGGAGATGGCACGCAGGAGAGCCCCCCAATGGAGTGCCCTCGAGCTGGCCAACCTTGTGGCCATTGTGGAGCCACACTATGGCCCACTGTATGGTGAGGTTCCTCTGGACAGGGCCAGGACTCAGGTCTGACAACAGGTGGCCACTGACCTGGAGGTGGCCACTGGCCGCAGGAGGACCTCCAAGCAATGCAGGCACCATTATGGGGACCTGAGAAGGAGGGAGCCAGAGCTACTGGCATGTCTGCGATCGCATGCCAGGAGGGGCGTGGTGCCTCATCCAGGTGGGTGATCCGTCTACGCACCTGTATGGGCCATATGGGTAACACTGTCTTTTGTGTCCAGCATATGGGGGAGGGATGGTCTAGGGTTGGCTGTGGCAGTGTTTACAGGGTGTGTGATGGATGGGTCTGGCTGGGTGGTAGGCACACACATTGGGGCAGGGGAAATATGCTTTGGGATTGTACTGATGTGTTTCTCACCTTTTGTTTCCCACAGGCGTGGCAGAGCGGAGGAAGGGCATGGATCACCAGCGAAGGGTGGTGGCTGCAGAACCGGATCGTGGCAGTGAACAACCACAACACAAGCAACAGCCCGATGAGGGTGAGTGCCATGACAACATTATTGCTATTGCATGCTGTGTGACAGGGTGGGGAGCAGGGCATGGCCACCATCCATGGACAACACTGCCATGCACGTGACATGTGACAGTCAGCACTGTCCAGTGGCACTGCATGTCTGGGAGTGCATCAATGGTGGTCCATGCATGCACTGGGCACATGGCTGTGGCACTGCCTGCCCACCACATAGCCACGTTACTGTACGGCCTTGGTTGTGCTGTGCTGGACATGGGCGGTGTGTGTGTGCAGTGGTACACATGGCTGTTGATGCCTGGTTGGGCATGTCTTGTGCACACGGTCACTGTGGGTGGGTGTACACCATCACAGGAGCGGGGCACATGGCTGTATGCCATTCATGATGGGTGGGCTGCAGGGGGATGGACAGTCACACCCGTTGACTCTGATCCCTTGTCCTAGGTGTCCGGATACTCCTACACATAGAGCATTCCATGCAGCAGCTGTTACGTGTGGCGGCAGAATCCCTGGCAATACTGCAGGACCTCCAGCAGCATGGGGTGAGGAGGAGACGGTGACCCCGGGACCGGCCCCAGGCAGCAGGGGAGCAGGCTGGACGCCAATAGTCGAACATTACCTCCCCTCCTTTGACTGATCCTCACACCCCGCCTTCCCTCTCCCAGTTGTTCACCCCTGCCCCTTACCCACCCCCACCTTGTACCTGTACCTCCACCCCATATATGTATATATGTAAATAGATGTTGATGTTGTTGTTGTTGTTGATTTTATAATACAGATATTTTGATATGAATACTGTGGTGGTCTCTGATTTGCAGCTGGCTATAGGCGCTCAGTTGCAGTGGTGTGCATGGCATCTGGGGTGGTTCAGTCATGGGTATGTGTGTGTGTGTGCGTGGGGAAGTGTCTCTGGTGTGGGAGTGGCTATCAGTTGGTATCTGTGGTGTGTGTTATTCTCTGTGCATTGCATTGCTGTGTGCAGTGTTCTATGGTGCCTGCTCTGTGTCCATTGTGCCCCTGTCAAACTGTCCTTGGCCTGTGCAGCTGACACCCTTGCATGTCTGTGGCCTGCGAGGTCTGCTGCCTTGTTAGTGGTGGCTGTCCCTGCAGGTCATCCACTGTGACCGTCACAATGCTGGGTTGCCTCCTGTCACTGGTGAGGTGCATGTTTGCCTCGGGTGACACTGTGGCCTCCACAGTTGCTGTCTCACCTCCATGCTGTGGCTTGTGTGTGTTGCAGGGGCTGTGCACCACTGTCTGTGACTTGTGCTCCAGGCATATGCTGGTGGCGTACAGGGCCACAGTTCATGCACAGGGTGGGTGTCACCCTGTGCCATGGTGGACTGCAGGCTGTGTGTGCACAGTTTACATGGGCCCACACTGGGGCTTGGTTGCCACACTACTGAGTCCCTGTGTTGGTGTCCCCGAGGGTATGGGTGTGTGTTTTCCCCTGCACTGTGATGCATCCGGTGTGCTGCATGCTTCCACGCAGCACTGTGGGTGTCTGTGCTGGCTGCTGTGGCTCGTGGTGGGTCTTGCTGTGACACTTGTCTACTGTGCAGGGTGCTGTATCAATGGCAGTGGTGTCAGGGGCACGCCCTTTCCCGTGTGGGGTACCTCTTGTGGCGACACATGTTCGGTCTCTCAGCTGTGCCTCAGGGGGTTCATGTGTGTTGGCACTGTGTCTACCATTGTTGCATTGCCGTGTGCTGCCACCCACTGCTGGGTGCTCATGGTGGCTCTGGCTTGTATGGTTCTGTGGTACACGAGGTTGCAGTGTGACAGTGGGGGGGGTATGCATGGGGATTCCTGCAGTGATGGTAACTGCTCATGGGGGGTGTCTTGGGGTCATGGTGCATGGTGTGCTGTGCACAGGGGGGGCTGCTGTGCCATGGGGTGGTCTGCCCCCCCCTTGTGTGGCAGTCTCAGCTTGCCGGTGTGTGTGCTGGAGCAACATGGCCCAGCTGTGCTTTGTTTGCTTCTCCCCATGGGCTGGTGGATATTCCATCCCTCCCCCAGTTGTGCTGTGCTTGGGGTGTGGGGTTGCATTGTCAGTTCTGCAGTGTGTTCCTGTGCCCATCTGTGGCATGGGTGGTGGGCCCCTGCCTACCTCCCTGGTTGTGCAGTTCCATTGCTCTGCTGCTTAGGGGCTCCCTGCTTGCGCTACAGCACCTCTGGGCTGCTCAGCTGGGCTGCCTTTGTTGCGCTATAGTGCATCGTATCTGCTCAGCTTCCCCTTCCTGGCTGCGCTATGGTGCAGGTTGTGCGATATCCAGCCTTTGGCTGTTTGCGCAATTTGGCTTGCTCCATTTTTATATATCGTGTCTATTGCGCATGTACGCAATGGACTTGTGCTTGCTCCTGCAATTGCGCACATTTTGGGTGCAGTTTGAATATCCAGCCCCATATCTACAGTTTGGAGAGTCCTGTAATGAGAAATAAAATACATGTTGTATTGGGGAGTAAATGAATAGGACCTGGTCTCTGCAGGTGCTCAGTTTGTGTAGACCTGATCTCTTTAGGGGCTTATATTGTGTTGGAGGCATCAGAACACCAGAACTACTTTTAAGCTACCTGCTTATCTGCTAAACTTAAAAAGAAATCCTGGTTAATATCATATTTATTTTTGTAAAACCACTTCTGTAGAACAGAAAAACGGTCAGCACTCCAAACGTACTCACAGTACTTATTTATTTTAGTGCAAGTGCATCAAAGCCATTCAGCAGCAGAAAAGCAAATAACAGCAGCAGTAAATGAAGCGTTGGGTAATCCACAAATTTCTCAGATCCACAGGAGTCTACAAGATGGTAACTTTAAAAAAAAAACATATTGCACTCACCGACTCAACACTGAGCTCCCAAACGCCAGCACAGAACCATTTACATTTCAGCAATATGTTTTGTGATCATTAGCTATGCCATAGAAACATAGAAACATAGAATTTGACGGCAGATAAGGACCGCTTGGCCCACCCAGTCTGCCCATTTCCCTACCTGATGGATAAGCTGCAGATCCTAGTTAACCAGCAGCCTACTTCTTCCTACCCCCAACCCCTAGAATTGCCTTATGACTGTCCCATGCGTGCTTGAATTCCACCACTGTTTGTGACTCCACAACCTCCTCTGAGGCCCGTTCCATACATCCACAACCCTCTCTGAGAAAAATACTCTTAAATTACCTCTGAGCCTGCCTTCTATCTTCAAATTCAGCCCCTTGTTCTTGCACACCTCTTTTGAAAGATGCTACCCTCTTGGACTTTGTTGATTCCCTTGAGGTACTTGAATGTTTCTATCATGTCCCCTCTCCTCCTTTCCTCGGGCTATACATATTAAGCTCCTAAGTCTCTCTTCATATGTCTTCCGGTGCAGACCCTGCACCATTTTAGTTGCCTCCTCTGACAGCTTCCATCCTGTCTATGTCTTTATGGAGATTGGGTCTCCAGAACTGCACGCAGTACTCCAGATGGGGTCTCACTAGCTGTCTGTACAGAGGATAATAACTTCCTGTTTTCTACTGGTGATGCCTCTCTATGCATCCCAGTATCCCCAGCCCTCCTTGCTGCCCTCTCACATTGCTTGCCCACCTTTAGGTCATCTGATATGACTACCCCAGGTCCCTTTCCATTTTGTTGTTGTTAGTATCTCACCCCACTGTGTACTCTTCCCTGGTTTTGTTTCCCAGGTGCATTACCTTGCACTCTTAGCATTGAATCTAAGCTGCCATACATTTGACCATTCCTCTAACCTTGCAAGTCCTTCTCATCCTTTCCACCCACCCTGTGCATCAACTCTGTTGCAGATCTTTGTGTCATCTGCAAAGAGACATACTTTTCCTTCCAGTCCCTCTGCAATGTCACTTATAAAGACATTGAAGAGGACTGGTCCTAATACTGAACCCTCGCGGTACCCCACTACTAACCCCCTTTTTCAGAGTGGACTCATTTACTATTACTCTCAGTGTCCTATTCTCCAGCCAATTTTACCCAGGCTGTCATCTTGGGACCCACCCCAGGCTGGCTAACTTGTATATTAATCTTTTGTGTGGGACTGTGTCAAATGCCTTGCTAAAGTCTAGGTAGGCCATGTCTACAGCCCTCCCTGATCAACTACTTTGGTCACCCAGTCAAAGAAATCTATCAGATTTGTCTGGCATGACCTTCCGCTGTGAATCCATGCTGCCTTGGGTCCTGTGCCCTCTGGCCTCTAGATATTTAACAATTCTTTGCTTCAGAAGTGATTCCATCATTTTCCTACCACTGAGGTTAAACTAACAGGTCTGTAGTTTCTGCTTCTGCCTTGCTCCCAGTTTTGTGAAGGGAATCACATCTGCCCTCCTCCAGTCCTCGGTACCACCCCATCCTCCCATGATTTGTTAAAGAGGGTAGTCAGTGGTGTCACTAGTTCTACCCTTAGTTCTTTTAGAATTCTGGGATGAATCCCATCAGGCCCCATTGCTTTGTCCACCTTCAGTTTTAAGAGTTCTTTCAGAACCCTTTTCTGTAAATGGGTTGGTATCAACTTCTGTATCCAGAGTGTTTCTACTGCTTGTTTTAGGTACCTCCTCTTCCTTTGTAAATACTGAGCAAAAATATTTGTTTAGTATCTCTGCTTTTCACAGTCACCCTCTGCCCACCCTCCCTCCCCTTTATTAAGCCTCACTATCCTCCTTGGTCTTCCTTTGCTCCCTGATGTACCTATAAAAGGTTTTATCCCTTCTTAACTGAGTTGGCTATCTTTTCCTCAGTTTGGGCCTTTGCTGATCTGACTGCCTTCCCAGCTTCCTTTTGCTTTAACTGATATAGTTCTCTGTCCTGTTCCTTCTGTGATTCCTTGTACTTCCTGAATGCTTTCTTTCTCTTGAACCTTCACTGCCACTTCCTTTGAGAACCATAGTGGTTTCTTACCTCGTTTCATTTTGTTTATTTGCTTTACACAAAGGCTTGATACCTCTGTGATGGCAGTTTTTATTATTCCCCATTGTTCTTCCACCCCTCCTTCCTGCCCATTTGCTGGTGCATTCCTTAGGCACTCACCCATTTTGACAAAGTCAGCCCTCCTAAAATCCAGTACCTTTGTCTTTGTATGGCTTGACTCTATTGCTGTGTTTATTGTGAACCATACTGTTCGATGATAGCTAGTTCCCAGATGGCTACCCACTTCTACATCTGTGATCCTCTCTTCATCTCCATTTGAGAGAACCAGGTCTAAGATTGCTCCCTCTCGAGTGGGCTCCAATACTAGTTGTCTAAGGCATGCCCCCTGTAGGGCATCTAGAATAACACCACTCTTAGAAGTGGCTGCTGCAACTGCACTCCAGTTAACATCTGGCATATTCAGATCACCCATCAGCAATATCTCCCCTTTTTCTGCCATTCTAAGTATACTTTCTATCATTTCCTTGTCCATTTCCTCCCCCTGAGAAGCGGGGTTCAGACAACCCTGCATAGTAGGTGCCATTGCCAGTCTCAAATTTTCCCACAGTGCTTTCTTCTCTCCCTGTTTCACCTTTTTGTTCTGTTGCTTTGATTCCTTCCTTATGTAAAGAGCTACTCCCTCCTCCTCTTTTACCCCTTCCTGTCCCTCCTGTAGATAGTGTATCCTGGTATGTTTACATCCCAGTCATGGTTTTTGTGTACTATGTTTCTGTGACTGCCACGATATCCAGATGTTCCTCCTCCATCAAGGCTACTAATTCAGGAAGCTTGTTGCTCAGACTACGGGCATTGGTACTCATTGCTCTCCATTTTTGATGGCTTTACCTTCTGTTGCAGCATCCCCACTGACCTTTCTACCTTGGTCTTTTCTTCATTTAGTACCCTGTTTTGTGGGGAGGCCAGGATTTTCTGCTGCTTATCAGTGCCTCCTCCCTGACTAGCTTAAAAGCTTACAATGAAGCATTTAAACTGATTGCTCAAAAGACTTGTTCCTTCCTGGACAGATGCAGACCATCCTGCCAGTATAGGCTGGTGTCCCTCCAGGTGGAACCCCAGTCCCCAATGAAGCAAACCCTGTGCTCCACACCATTTTTTCAACCATTCATTAAACTGCATGGTGCAAAGTACCCTTGCCTCACTCATGCCATTGACAGGCAGCACCTCTGAGAAGGATACTGTGTGTGCTACTTGTCTTAGGCCCCTCCCCAAATCTACAAAGTCCTTCTGCACTGCTCTAATCTCATGATGAGCCAAGTCATTTGTCCCTAGGTGGACAATGACGTCCAGCTCAGACTCCTGTGCAGCTGTTCCCATGATCCTGAGGATGCGCTTCCTGTCCCTCCAAGCCATGGCACCAGGCAGGCACCTTACTTCAGTTTTCCCTGCTCCCCCCAGTTCTATCCCCCTAATAATTGAGTCCCCCACCAGGAGCTGCTTCCTTTCCTTGTGGTGTCCTCTGTCTCCTTCCTGTGGGCCTCCCTTGTGACAGCTGTCCTCAGCCTCCTTAGTCTCCTCTGTGGGTGCATCCATAGGGGAGCTATGCTCCCCCAGAATGGTGTATGGATTGTGGAGTGGAACAACTGACTGGGTGTGCCTCTGTTCCACCATTCTCACCCTTCCTGAGCCCACTCTGGTCCAACTGCTGTGTTTTCTTCGCAACCTCTGAGGTAGTGGTGGTGGCTCTGGTGCTCCCTGGATGGGGGAGGTTCCCTTCCTACCATCCAGTGTGGCCTGGGGGAAGGTTCCCTTACTACTGTCCAGCACAGCCTGAAAATTGGCAACTTCCTCCCTCAGGGCACAGAGTTGTCTGCAAATAGGGCAGCATCTCAGCCTCCAGAAAGACTCCCGGAAGACTGCTGCCCCACAGCCATTACATTGTACTACTCCCCACATGTTTATCTACTTTTTTCTGTGTGCTGCACGTTAGGCCAAGAGTCTAGCATGGCACATTAAACAATTACTGAGATTCACTGCAACAGTAAAACGGGCCTAAAAGGGCACAAACACCAAAAATGGATGTAAAATGACTGTAATTGATGGCAATTGGGTTGTAATCACCAAAAACATCAACCCTGTTCATTGTTTTTGTGCAGTTTTAGGCTCATTTGGCTGCTGTTGCAATGTATCTCAGTAAGTGGGCTATGTGCTACATGGTATGCCTTAAATGGCTTCCATGGCAGTACAAGTGAAGGAAAAATACTGTTTTTTCCTTACTGGGATGATTGCTGTCAATGACTGTTAAAGTGTTACCTTTTGTTCTGTATTTTGTTTTTCATTCCGTTTTTTTTTTGTGCACTTTTAGGCTTACTTTGCTGTTGCAGTGAATCACAGTAATTGTTTGGTGTGCTATGTGCTGCATGATAGGCTGAGGGCCTAGCATGGCATATCAAACAATTACTGACATTACAATAGCTGAAGAAACCTAAAAGTGCACCCTCTCCCAAAATGCACTGGTTGCCATATGCACCTGCAGAACCATGCTGTGGACACAGTGAGTGATGGTACCATGGAGGGGTCCATTTGACATCAGAAAGGGGCTGTGTCTTCAGTTTTGGCTGTGATCTGTGGGATGGCATCATTAGTAACAGGGATAATTGTGTATATCTGCACCATACAAGGGGACCATGCAAAATTACCTTGCAGTCTATGATTACAGGACTTCACCAGATTTCAGGTCCATGACTTTCCATTTGTATTGTGCCAACCTCAGAAAATCTCCTGGACACAAACCTTGTTTGCCCATAACAGGGCTTTGGAATATGGACATCTGCACAAATCTGGGTTTGTGCAGAAAAACTAGGCTTTGCACATGGGCATACTTTTGAAGATCTGGCCCCTGAAGTCAGTTTTTAATTTCATTTTCATTTCTTAAAACACATTTTAAGATTGAAGAAACCCACTCAAGGGCATAGTTCTATTAGTAGGAAGTAACCCACTCCAGGGTGTGTAGTTATTAGGGATTAATCAATACCCCTAGTGCATTGTGAAGCACGAGGCTGCTGGCTGAGTGTCCTCACAACACCCAGTGTGTTGATTAATCCCCAATAACCACACACCCTGGAGTGGGCTATTACACTTATAACAGAGGGGTGCACTACAAAACAAGGAGAAAGCAATATACATGTTTTTTCTCCTTTTATAAAAGACAAGCAAATTACTGTATTCTGCTGCCTAAAAAAATAGTCCCCAACTAAATGACTGTCATGCACATACAGATGTCAGAAGGAAAGTGTTGCTATGCTTTCTCTGACATTTGTTGTGCATGATACGCCTCCTGCGACAGCACAGTAGCTCTGAAGTGCCAAATATGGAGTTGCCTCTTGTGGGACAGACACGGTGTCTATACCTCCACTGGCTTAGCAGCTCTGTCTCCCTGTCTGTGGTTACATTAATGCATGGCAAGCAAGTAAACATTTTCTCCAGCAGTGCAGTCACACAGTCTACCAGACTGTATTCTACCAATTAAGAAATGGCAACTAATGGGACTCAGAGCTTGCAGGTCTTTCTGGAACTCTGTTTCCCTGTCCACCAGCATAAAGCTCACTTTCAGATCATGACATCATTGTGGGGGTCGTCTCCCTCCCATCACACTGTTCCATCTGACTTTATGCCACAGCTATGGGATTTACCTGTCAATCTGGCTGTGCAACAGAAAAATGACCATGGGGACCACACACTTCACTCTGGGAACAAGCCTGGGTAAGAAGCAAGACTACAAACTTTAAACACTACAGCTACTGTTGCTGCACTGCCTGGGACTACATGGCAGGCCTCGTCTCTCACTCATTAAGCAGGGATAGTAATGGCTGCTCCACAGACTGCAATTTTGCATTATAACAAGATCAGAACAGAAACCCAGGCTGATCTCTCACAGGGATGGCTCACCACTAGCTGTCATATATTGTGGAGTAAGCAATGGTCACCTGATGGTTGTTTACCACTCACCTGCCTTTATCTACCCCATGTTATAAGTCACTAATACACTTTTAGTGTTTTGCCTTCAGCCTTGAATATCACAAGCAGCAAGGGCATGCATTAATCCCAAACATCCCCATTCATCTCATAAAGATATAGTTGGTTTCCCTCTCTCTTATTATAGGCTTGGGACTAGCTGGTATACGTAATAGACAGACCAGGTGAGATTCAATCCATACTACACTGTAACATAAAACATTTGTGAATATCTTAAGTTAATATAATGTTGTGACTACAGTACAATTTTCAAAATGTTCAAAAAATGTTATACCAAATATCCATAGTATGACAATCATTTTTTTGGTTGAATATTAACAATAGCTTTTGGTATGTCTTAATGAGACACTTGGTATGATACTGATACTACTGTTCTGGAGTCCATGTTACTTATGTGACTTCTTGTGTTGTGTCTGTGTTACTCGCATGACGTCCTGTGTAGTCTGAGTGACTCATGTGTCATCCTGTGGAAAAAACCCTTGTAAATAAAGTATAATTCACTTTCTGAAAATTAAGTGATTTCTGTCTTTTCCTGTGAGGGTAATATAATTGTGCAAAAAAAACAATGGGCTAGAAAATCAAGGACATGAATGTTTTAGCCAAACTTAAACATGTCCAGATTTGGGCATACTGGGATCAGTAAACATATTGTGGCATAATTACCAACAAGTTAAGTTTATGATAAAAAAACTGAAAAGTTAGATATTATGCTACCTAAATAGATACCATAGACATAGTAATATCAAAAAATATATGTTTGATAATATGACAAATTTGCTGTCAAGTACACGATGTTACTCACATTACATTGCCCTTGTGGGAACTTTTAATCTTATGTTTTAGCACCTCTGAACTACAAACTATCTTTATGTTGGGGACTGAAATACTACCACATGCACCCAATGTAAAGATGATATGGTTATGACAATTGGCCCAAATAAATTTTGGAACCTGATTGTCACACTTTGTCTCTTGAGTAGCATATTGGTACCTATATATATCTTTTTTTTTCTCACCTGGTAAAAGAATTGGTAAAAAAAAAATGTGTCTGGTAAAGTGGAATAATACACTCTTTAGTTTTATTGATGAATGATCGTCTGATGTTGTTTATCAAGATATTAGCAGTTTGAGTGATTTTTTTTTACAATGATCAGAGGGTAAGTTATTATTTATAAGTATCCCTAGGCCCCTTTCTTTTGCTGATTTTATGGGAGTATTGTTCAGAAAGTAAGTGTAATTAGAGTTATTTCTGCAGAGAAGAATGATTACGCACTTGTTGGTATTTAATATCATTTTGTTAGTATTTGTCCAGTGTACAGTTTTTTTGAGGTCCTCAGTCAGGGTTAAGTGTTTTTCTAAAGTATCCACCTCCCCTCCTAACCTTGTGTCATCAGTAAATTCTGCTATTTGATTGGTGATGTTGTGGTTAATATCGTGTATGAATAAATTAAACAGTGTTGGGCCCAGGACTGACCATTGAGGGACTCCACTTGTCACTACCCCTATTGTGGAAAGTTGACCTCCAATCCTGACCTTTTGTGTTCTGTTAGATAGCCAGTTTTGTATCTACCTTACTATAGTGGTGCTCAAACTGAGAACTTTAAGTTTGTCAAACAAGATTTGATGGGGTACCTTATCGAAAACTTTTCCAAAGTCAAGAAATATCACATTGACTGGTATTTTATAATCAAAGCTTGCCCCTACCGGGTTATAAAAGGCAATCAAGTTAGTAGTGCAGGAGCATCCTGATGTGGATCCATGTTGATTAAACGTTTTAAATCCCAGTGAAGTCAACTCTTCTTTGATGTTGTTTTTAATTAGGCACTCCATTGTTTTACTGATGACAGAAGTCAAACTAATGGGTTGATACTTTGCAATTGAATTTCTGGGTCCTTTTTTGAAAATGGGGATAACTAATGCCAGCCCACTGGCACAGGGGCAGGGCACCTACCTGCGATGCCAGTGACCCGGGTTCGGGAATGGACCCAGGATGTTGGAGGGCTGGCCGAGGAAGAAGGATTGAGTGTCTGACAACTGCTGTCCTTCTCCAGGGGGGAAGGGGTAGAGTGTTTGGCATAACACAGACACCTAGTGGAGGCTGGGTGTACTGAGCATGCTGACGCCAGCTACTTCAGGGGTGGGGTGGATGCTGGTCATGATTACGCATTCCCACCCCATACATCAGGAAGAAATTGCTGATGGCCACCCTAGATGAAGGCTGCCCCCCTCTGTCTTCAATCAGCTCTCAGGGCTATCTCCCCAACCTATCCCATCATCTGTGGCACTAGGGGCTGGTGCCACAACCCCACCCTGGGGGGTAAGTCAGGGGGTATCGGGGAGCTGCGGCCTAATCTGAGAGTGGAAATGGGTCCATGACCAGGCTGAGGTACTGGGCAGCTGTCAGCACACAAAAAAAAAGAAAGAAAATGGGGATAACTACAGAGCTTTTCCAATCCGATGGGACCTCGCTCAAGGCTATAGATGTATTGAATAATAAAGACAAGAGTGTAAGCAGACTAGATGAATGTTCAACAATTAATCTTGGGTTTATATTATCAGGGTCGGGTATTGATTAAATATTTAGCTGGTTCTCGTTAATAGCCATAGTGATCTCTTCTAGGGAAAAGGATATGTCTTTTATTGAAATATCAATTGAAGGATGTTTGGGTATGATGGACTGGTTGTATACTGAACAGAAGTATTTATTAAAGGTATTGGCTTGTTCATAGTTGTCTGAAATTATTTTGTTGTTTTTAGTAATTGGACCTATTTGATTGTAGTGTTTCCTTTTGGTATTGATGTATGAGTAAAAGGCCTTATTATTGTCCTTAGTGTGGGCTATTTTAAATTCTATTATACTTTTCTCTATTTAAATTTGTTTCTTGAGATTTTTAAGGTGTTTTTATACTTATTGTAGTTTCCATTTGTGCTACTGATTTGAAGGTTTTTATATGCTTTTTCGTTGAGCTTGATCAGTTTTTTATTTTAGTAATCAACCACTGCAGTATCCTCAATTTTTTGTTAAATTTAGTGATTTTGGTGACATATTTGGTCTCAATTTCAGATAAATTATTCTTTAATCTGGTCCTCATGACTTCAGTGGAATAGTTGCCCATTTGTCATTGCTAATTAGCGTTTATAAATGCATTTCTGATTTTTATCAAAATCTGCTTTGTTGTAGTCACTAATTGTTGATGTGCTTTTAGTTTTTGCTGTTGCTATATTGATCATAAGCATTACTATGTTGTGATCACTTCTTCCCAGGGGGCTGTTAATCTTTACCTTGGCTATTTTATTTAGAATATTAGTAAGTACTAAGTCCAGAATATTATGTCCCCTAGTGGGATCATGAATAAGTTGTTCCATACCCACTGATACTACTACATCAGCAAATGCAGTTTCAACTGGATTAGAGACAGTAATTAATTCCCAATCTATACCTGGGTAGTTGAAATCTCCAACTATAATGCAGCCCCCCATGTCTGTAATTTGAGTAATATCATTTGTAAGGGATTTATTGTAATCTAGTGAGGAATTTGGTGGCCTATAACAATTTCCTTGTATTAATTTAGGTTTGTTATTTACAGGTTGAATTTGTACCCATATGCTTTCCAATTGATCACCTGGTGGGTTCAATGGAAATACCTGCTGACACTCAATATTGATTGTAATGTATATGCATACCCCACAGCCCCGTTTACCATTCCTATTTTTATAGAAGAGCCTATATCCTGGAATTCCACTAAGCCATTCACTAGAGTTATCACCAGGGCCACTGGAAAATTGTGCCAGCAATTTCTTTGTGGAATCCGCAATTTTCACTATTCTCCGCAAAAACTGGCATGTTCCGTAATTTCTTGCAATTTTTGAGTTTTTATATTGAACTGTGTAAAAAGTATTAACATTTTCTATTAAACACTCTCAAATATATTGACAATTTTGCATGCAGACTTGGGTTTGGCTGAAACAATGCAGTACAAGGTAGGGCAAGGGTTTTATGTGACACTGATTTCTTTTGAATCTTTGTCTTGTTTGGTTTCAAAATCCACTGGCCAATCATAAGTACACTTAAACACTTAACATTTTTTTTGTGTTGAAGTAGTCAATCAGAAAACTTTTTGTTGCCACAAAGACTAAAACAAAAGTTGGTAGAAAAGGTGCAAATTATCCCATTCACTTAAAGGGGTGCTAACTATGAAGCCTTTTTGTAAGTGGCAGGGCAAGTGTTTCCTTGAGAGCATACTTTCATTCAGACTAGTTTTGATTCAAACAGCTGATGATTTTTGGATGTCCCTGACTATTTTAAACTTGAATAAGCTAGTAGCTAACAGTGATCTCACTCTTAGCAACTACTCCCTAGATGCTCACATATAAAGACTACAATAAAAACCTGACTAAAGTCTAAAAACAAGCTTATAAAACACAAAATGTATCTGAACAGTTATCTTTAATGAAACAAAATCATTTCAGCCAGAGTAAAACAAAGGCAAACTACCCGGTACCCTGACTACTGTATGATGCAGTAAAAACATATTGGTATTTTTTTTTTACATTTTTTGGTAACTGCATAAGGCCCACTAGGTACAAGTACCTGTTTTCAGGTACAAGCCAGGAGTCCTAAGGAGGTTAAGTGACTCGCTCAGAATCACACAGTATGCAAGTGGAGATTGTGGGAATCAAACCCAGGTCTGCTAGATGTCATCAACTCACTCACAGTTTGTTACTCTAACCTGTAGATTATACTGCCAGCCCCAATAACCCACAGATTTAGTGTTTAAATATGTGATTTCAAAAATAGTGCACAGTACCTATAGTACAAATTATGGCCATTAAACACTTTAACAACATTTTATTAAAACTCAATTATTCACCACTCTGTCTGCTTATTTTTTTCTTGTACCGAAGTGGGTGAATAGCTGGCAGAGCACTGTAAATAGCTGTTAATTAGGCTTCATTATTCTACAGTCAGAAACAAATTAAAAAATATTTCTTCAGGCTTTATTTAATATTGATTTGCTGTGGCTCACTTTATAGACTCTATTTAGCACTGTATGAGGCAGATGCTTTTGAATTTTGGAAGACAGGCAACACTTACAATGTTTTATCAGTTTAGTATTCTTTTTAGGAACATAAACATTTCTTTATGTTTTAAATACATTCAGGTGTCAGTGTCATTTAGCAATTTATACTGACTAATATATGCTGCAGAAAACATTACAAGATTTCTTGTGACGCACTCAGGATCTACAGTAGAACCCCCACAATTTCCTGCAATTTTTGCAAAATGCTCCACAATTTTGGATAACCTTTTCTGTAATTTTCCAGTGGCCCTGGTTATCACACCAAGTTTCTGTGATTGCAGCTACATCTGTTCTGTCTGTACGCATAATGACTTGTAGTTCAGAAACTTAGGTGAGGTTTAGACTTCTAGCATTGGTGTACAATATGTTGCATTCGGTTATGTTGTTTATTTGAGTATTTACAGTTTTTCCTGGAGTAGGGTGAGCACCTGAGTCCCCCTTAATAATTAGTTTAAATGTTTAGTAATGTGGAAGTGGATCCCCCCCCCCAAGGACATAGCTGCCCCTTTTGCTAAGGTGGAGATCACCCCAGCAGTATAGGTTGTCTTTATTTACAAAAGCCTCCCAATGGGTCAGACAAGAGTAGCTGTTTTGGAGGGTCCACTTATGTAACCATTTGTTTATTTCTTTGATTTTTCAATGTTTTGTATATCCAGCTCTAGGAATGGGCATGACCTCAGACAGACAGATAGAGCATCCTTTTGCATTCAGTTTCTTGGTTAGGTCTATGTAATCTTGCTTAACTCTTTCAATACTATGTTAATTTATGTTGTTGGTGCTAGCATGTACAATGAACGAGAGGATTAATGCCAGAATCTTGTAATATGTTGTCTAACCTGTCAGTGATATCTGCAATGCAGGCACCTCTAAAGGTACTACATGTTCTATTTGCTTTATCCTGATCACAAACTGCCCTGTCAAGATATTTTACAAAAGAATCACCCAAAATGTAGATCTGTCTGGGCATGGTATGCTTAAAATTCTCTGTTTGTGGAGGGAAAGAAGGGGCTGATGTTGTATTGCATATTATAGGTTGGACAGGGTCATCTCCAACCAGCTGTCTTATTTATTTATTTATTTATTTATTTATTTGATTTATTGATAACTAGGATTACAATTATACCTTTGAACCAGAGGTTCGTTTACAAAGGTTCTGCATCAACATGAACAGTACATAATAATGGTGAATCATAATGGTAAGAGAGTTAAAGGAAACATAACATAAAGAGTTACAATGCATACATTAACAGCATAGGGTATAACAGTAGGTTACACAGGTTCAGGAGTTACTTAAGGAGTTACAGTGCACACATTAACAACATAGGGTATAACACTAGGTTACAGAGGTTCAGGAGACAAAATGACATAGTTACCACAACATTTTTGTACAGAGTAGGGCAAACTAGCTATTCTATCAAGGAGCTAATAAGGTAGCAATCACAATGGTGACTTTGTCAAAGTTAAGTGCAATGAGGGGGTAGGAACACAGGAGATAGTGGGAGGTGGTGAAAGGGGAGGAGAAGGTAAAAAGGTAGAGAGAGAAAGAAAGAGATGGATAAGGGAACAATAGTAGTCCAGGGTGGTAAAAGGGAAGGGTGGAATGGGGAGGAGGGCAGGGGTGTGAAAACTGGGTGAGGAGGCAATGGAGTAGGTAGAGAAGAGATAGGAGTAGACAGAGAGTGGAGAGTGGTGAGGTGGTGGAGAGGAGAAAGGTGAAGGGGAAGGTGTGGGGAGTAGGGTAGGAAGGCAGAGGTGGTAGTATGTAGGTGTAGAGGGGGAGGTAGTGAGTTAAGGCTGAGTTTGGCAAAAAGGTGGGTAGACAATGCCAGTGATCAGCAGGAACAGTCACAGCTACTAAGTGCAGCAAGGTGTTGGTGGAGTTTGAGTTTAAATGGGCCAAGTTTATGCTTAGCAATGGCTTTAGGTGGGAGGCCATTTAGCCAGGTGGGCACTCTAAAACTAAAAGTCCATTGGGCCTGTGAGGTCTGGCAGAAACGGACAAGGTAAGATTGCCTGGTTGTACTATGAGTAGCACGGGATTGGTTGATGGCATTAGTAGAGTCTGGGTTGCTGGTGGACTCAGGCTGAGGCTGATCTTTTCTGCGAGCAGGCAGGTCTGGTAGGAGTCCCAGCCCTTTATGTGGAACCAGTTGGTTAGTTTGTAAAGCTCACACATATGGGTGTATTTGTCAGCCCCTGATATAAGTCTACAGGCCTTATTCAGTGCAACTGTCATTCTCTTGAGTGAAGAATCTGTAGTAGAGCCATCGATGACTAATCCATAGTCTATTATTGATATGATTGAGCAGGCTACCACCAGTCTCAGCGCCTCTGGGATCGGCAATGATGGTGTCAATATAGGATCCTTAGTCTTGAGTTTACGGCCCTTGAGATGTGATTGATATGTAGGTTATATGAAAGGGAGCTGTCCAATGTTATGCCAAGGTATTTAAACTCCTGGACTTGGTCTAGCAGTTGGTTTAGATTGTTCCTGATGGTAACACTAGTTGATTTATATCTACAGTGTTGGCCAAAGAAGAGCATGAACTTGGCATTTTTATAGTTCATGAGCAATTTGTGTTGTCCAAACCATGTCTTGACTGAGTTGAAGTTGGACCGTAGGTTATTAGATAGGGGGAGTGGGTCAGGATGGCTAGAGAAAATTACAGCATCATCCGCATAAAGGACCATGTTATTGTTGCATGCTTTTGGGAGGTTGTTAATAAATAAACTAAAAAGCAGTGGTCCAAGGATGGACCCTGAGGCACTCCAGACCGTACTGGGAGGCTGTAGGAGAAAGTGTCACAAATTTTTACTTGTTGTGTTTGGCCTTCTAGGTAGCTCTTGAAAAAGCAGCTGACCTCACTGAAGAGGTCCAGAACAGTGAGGGAGTGGATCAGAAGGAGATGATTTATGGTGTCAAAGGCCTTGGTCAGGTCAATGTAGATTGACCTGACTATATGTCCTCAATCCAAGGCCTTGTGAATATGATCTATGAATCCTAGAAGGGCCGTTGTTGTGCTATGTACCTTTCTAAAACCATACTGTTGCGGGCATTGAATGTTGTATTTGTCAAGGTATTCTGACAGCTGGTCTGACACAATGCACTCAAGGGCTTTGGGGGGAGAGGATAGATATAGAGTGATAATTGATGTGTTGTGACCTGGCACCACTCTTGTGCATGGGTGTGACAATAGCTGCTTTCCATAGCTAGGGGAACTGCATGAGAGAGAGTGATAGGTTTAAAAGTTTAGAGAGGTGTTCCAACAATACTTCAAGAGAGAGGTACAGTAGTTTTAGGTCTAAGGAGTTGCTGCTAAACCTGGATGTTCTGAGTACTTTTTGGTGGTATCTCTTGGCTTTGGTTAGTGTTAGTGTGATTCTCTTAAAGTAGAAGGGTGGGGTATTTTGGGGAAGCAGCTGTTAAGGAGCTGCTTGCCTTGTTGGTCTCATCAAAAAAGTCTGGGGGACGTATATAGCTGAGATCAGGGAATGCGACATTAAAGTGTCCACTATTTGCTGGTGGTCCTGTATGGCAACACCATCTACCTTAATCAATGTGGTGGATGTTTTGTTGGACTTACCTGCAAGGACTTTAATGTTATCCCAGAAAGTCCAGCTCTTGATTGTTTATTTTGTCAGATGTTTCAATTTCCATTTCTATTTGGTATGGACTAGGACTCCCACTGACTTCATTAGGGGCTGATGTAGTGGAGGAAGGGATTGTGATGATGGTTTTGATGTCGGGGGTTATCATCTGAAACTAAAGTATTTGTCTCATTCATTGTTTCAGGAGTCAAGTTGACTCTCAAGATCAAACAAATGGTTGCATAGGGGAATTTCAAATTCCATGGCCCTAAGTCTCTTATTTGATTTGTGCCTAGCACCAACTGTGGTCCAATCCCCAACCTCAGGAGGATTCTCAGTGAGTATGAGTTCTCATTCCCTTTTTTATTTGTGGCAGGACAAACAGGAGTTCTGAGTATATTAGTAGGTAGTTGGGAATTATCCCCAAAGGTTAAATTAGCTGAAGTAGCGGGTTTATAACAATTGGTTTAGTAGAGCTTGCATCATTAATTGACATGATTCTTAGATGCATTTCTTTTTGGTTATTTAAAACCGAGTTTAACTTAAGTCTATGCAATGGGAGAAACAAGGCAACCAGGTGGTGCTCGGTGACAAATTACAATTGCAAACAAACAGTCATGGCACTCGCCAATAGCACATGCATGCATAAATGGACAAATTGAAATGTTCACTCCTTTACTTCATTTCTTTCCATATAATCCAACACCAGCAAGACAAGGACCACAAGGGTCTGGTGGAACAGAAGAATGAGCTCTGATGTTTCACCTCGCAGAGGCTTTATCAAACTTAACTTAATCTAAAGGTGCTAATTTATTTTATTTTATTTCAATCTTGGAATAATCCTTTGAGTCAGAGATTCGTTTACAGAGGTTTCACATCATGTCAATAACAGAAGAAAACAATAATACAATAATACGAACAGTTGAAATAAACTCGAATAAACAGAATAAACAACACAGTGAATTATGTAAATCAGTCAAGCAGGCATGTACAAACTTGGTGCAGAAATATCAAACAGCTAGACGTGTTCATTAAGAAC
The DNA here is from genome assembly GCA_016271365.2 of Neoceratodus forsteri. Classification (NCBI taxonomy): domain Eukaryota; kingdom Metazoa; phylum Chordata; order Ceratodontiformes; family Ceratodontidae; genus Neoceratodus; species Neoceratodus forsteri. Next base: position 687,484,041 of record CM057456.1, read on the forward strand.
AGTTCTATTGTCAAAGTGCAATAACGAGTTAGGCCAAAATAATGTGGCCATAGGTACATGAAGTGCTATATTGAGGATCAGGTATTGCCGGATCAATATGTAGGCATTTACTATAGGTAAATGGTTCCTGCGCACTATCATTTTCAAGTAACAGGTACATTGAACATTTGCCACGTTTTAGACCCCAATCTCCATCTAAGGTTTTTTGACGGTCGATGAATAATAGTACAAAGTAGAAGTAAGTCTTTTTTTTTTTGCTGAGGTGAAGACACAAGCTGACACCTTCTACTAGCACAATATTGTTCAAAGTGTGTAGATGACTATGTAGGATTTCTCATTAGTGCTGAAAGACACCCAGATAACTTAATATATGTTATAAACAGAAAAACACAAGGCAAATTACAGAGTCAGGCCATAGGTCCCCTGGTACCTGCCGGACACGTTTGACATGAGCTCAATGCACGCACGCCCTGCTCAAGCTTGCCCTGCTGGCTAGGGGCATCTCAATTTATATGCCATGACCCTTAAATGGCTACCACGGTCATGGATCACTCAGTTCAATAAAGTGCCTTGTTTTGGTGATAAAATTACCAGTGAAGCCTGCCAGCATACACTATAAATGTTTAAAATGCCTTTTAGCAGACTAAAATCTTAAAACAACAGTGCTTAGCAGTATTGTAGTTCTGGGGAACTACTCCTGAGACTACAGGACCCAGGCTACTTCCTGTTAGTCTATCACAGGGATCCCAAGTAGATGCAGTGAGCAAAGTAAATTTGTGCTGGAATATACAGCTATATCTATCACTCGGCTTCCTCATCTGATGCACAGAGTAGCTCTAAAATCAAATTTCAAACCAAATTTTAGATACGTGATGCTGTGCTGTGTCAGTCAGTCTCCCACCACAGCAACAGCACCTTTGAGTTGTAATTCATTTTTGTGTCCAGAAATGCACTACATGAAACATTTTTTCTCATGTCCCAGAAATTATATATATTTGCTACATGCCATTGTGCAGTGTCAGTCAGTCTCCCACCACACCAACAGCACCTCTAAGTTGTAATTCACTTTAGTGTCCAGAAATGCACTGCATGAAAATCTCATTTCCCCATTTTTTCTCAAGTCCCAGAAATTACAGATACTTGCTACAAGCTGCTGCACTGTGTCAGTCAGTCTCCCACCACAACAACAGCACTTCTAAACTGTAATTCACTTTAGTGCCCAGAAATGCAAAATATATAAAAATCTATTGTCTCATTTTTTTCTGAAGTCACAGAAATCATATATGTTGCCGTTATATGCTGTTGGCAACAGTGTTGTGACATCCAAACTATGCCACACAGTTGTTCGGTGTGGTGAATGGGGCAGGCACTTGGGCACTGGTGGGTAGCAGATTCACCTTACAGTAGGGCACCACAGTGAGTGGGAGGAATTCAAGAAGTCAGCCGTGTGGGGTGGAGGTGGTGGCACTGCTAGTAGTCCTTCTGTGCCATGGGGGGTGCAGCAAGTGACAACGAGGTACACAGTTGTCAGAAGGGGGCACTGATAATGGGAATGGGACCTGCAGCTGGATTCAGGAGCTGTGGCCAGGGACAGAACCCAAGATCCCAGCTGCAGATCCCCCTCCTTCTCAGTTGAAATGAAGTGGCACAACTACGTGCTGAGATGGAGGACCTCAGATGCTGACATGTGTACAGGGAGGCCACACACCAGACACTGCTCTCAAACCAGCAGACTCTTCTTGAGGGAAGAGCTAAACTCCATGGTGGGGATTCACCCTCTATCACACCCAAGCCATAGCAATGATGCAAATTATATGAAATTCTCATTTGCCATATTTTCTCTAGTCCCAGAAATTAAATATGCTATATGCTGCTGTGCTGTGCTAGTCTCCAACCACAGCAGCTCTCTTTAAGCACTTTAGTGGACAGAAATTCAGGAGAGGAAGACAAGAGCAACATTTTTTAGACTCTAGTCCACTGCCTTTCGTGTTGCACCTGTGAAAGAAAAAAAAGGAAAAAATATAAGAAAAAAAAACTTTTGGAAATACTTACCTTCACACTGGTGGTGGCCATACAGTGAAATGGAACAATGGTGCCCCAAACAGAGAAGGTGGAGGATGAGAAGGCTTGCTTACTGGAAGAGGAAGCAGCAGGACAGTAGACCTGTGAAAACTGGGGAAAATTATTTAGACTCTAGTCAAGTAGCCACCATGGTGGTCACCTGCATGGTATATCCGTTGTCCACTTCCAGTCTTACTGTTGTGTTGTTACCTGTCAAGACAAGACTGAGATTATTGTTCCCCAGTTGTCTACTGTAGTAGCCACCCACACATTATATCTATTGTCCACTGCCAGTCTTACTGTTCCACTGTTGCTTGTTAAGACAAATTATTGTTCTGCAGTTGTGCACTGTGGTGGCCACTCACAAGGAGTATCTAATGTCCACTCCAAGTCTTACTGTTCTGTTGTCTCTTGTCAAGACAAGATGGAAATTATTGCTCCACAGTTGTCTACTGTAGTAGCCACCCACACATTATATCTATTGTCCACTGCCAGTCTTACTGTTCCACTGTTACTTGTTAAGACAAATTATTGTTCTGCAGTTGTGCACTGTGGTGGCCACCCACATGGAGTATCTATTGTCCACTCCCAGTCTTACTGTTCTGTTGTCTCTTGTCAAGACAAGACTGAAATTATTGCTCCACAGTTGGCCCATGGCATGGACTCATGGTGTACCTGTGAAAGGAAAGCTGAAAAGAATAAAGGAAACAAATCCTGGAATTATACCATCAGATTAGTGATGGCCAGGCCATGTAATGGCACAGTGATGCTCCAGAAGGAGAGGAGGAGGCGGCTTGCTGGCTGTTGAGGATGAGGCAGCAGGAGAGGAGACCTGTGAGCACAAGAGTGAAATTATATGGAGTTTATCCCACACACGGTCTTTTGTATCTGTAAAAGGAAATTGAAAATACAAAAGTGACAAAAAAAAAAAAAGGAATGATACTTACCATCATGTTAGTGATGGCCATGATGTGTAATGGCACAACAATGTCCCAGAGGTGGAGGAAGAGTAGGCATCTTGGTGGCTGGAGGAGATTACAGGACAACAGAAGTAGGTTCACACAGTAGTCAATGTGTATGGCATTTATGCTGAGTTAAAAGTACGGGTTTTTCTGGAGGAACACATGAGATGGAGGTAGCCCATGTTGTTTCCAGGTGAGAAGGACTGGAGCAGGCCAGAGTGTGGAGTTACAGTCTGCTCCTTCTTTCTCTGTCCTCCAAATTAATCAATCTACTGCTCCTTATCCCCAACAACAAATACCCACTCTGCTTGCTCAGTATCTGAATTTTCACCACATGGGAATTCTGCATCAATTAGGTCCATATCTACCTCTGTGGGGGGTGATTGTCCATCCCCTGCTTCACCCTGGTGTGTCAGTTGTGCCTACAGCAATGCACTTTTATTTGGCGGTACATGTGCACTATTCATTTTAAAGGGAAACATCCACCTGTAATCAGGCCTCACCTCAGTATGAGGCAGTGCACAATTAGCATTTTCCTAAACAGGTTTCTTTTTTTTTTTTCTTATGGTGTGTTTAGTAATTTAAATTTTATCTTGTTGATCCTGTTGTCCCTCCTGCTGGTATTTTGATCTGAAGCTCCCCAGCAGCATACCCACTAACGCCTGCGGCTGTCCCAAGAATGATGTATGAGGCAGGGAGCAATCATGGGAGTGTGCACATGGGTCCTGTATAGTCAGAGATATTAATAGCTCTGGTTTTCAATTTACATGTCTTGGTGCTATACCAAGACTATATATAGACTGCCCGTTGACTGCTATTCTGCAACTGGTCTCAGTATGGCATTGAGACATGTAAATTGCAAACTGAAGCTATTAATGGTTTTGACTATAGAGGACCCCTATGCATGTTCCCACAGCTGCTCCCCGGCTCATATGGCATTCTCAGGACAGCTGTGGGAGATTGCAGGTGCCCCGCTAGGGGGTGCTTTTTTCAAAATGCTGGCAGAAGGAATGGCAGGATCAACCAAATAAAATCTTAATTACTAAACACACTGTAAATAACAAAATTAAAACAGTTTGTGAAAATTCAAATTGAGCCCTGCCTCACACTGAGGTGGGGCCCAATAACAGTGGATGTTTCCCTTAAATGAATGTCAACATAGTGGCATTTTGGGGGGATAGGTTTGTATGTCAGTCTCTGATGACTGCCCTGCTGCACAGAACACATGTTCAGAACTAGCACTAGAGAGTGGACAGCTTAAATGTTTAAAAGCATTATCTGCCAGTGCAGGCCATTCTTTAACTTTGTTGTTCCGATACAGCAGGGGTTTATTATTAGATCCAAGGTGTTTGGGGTCTGAAATATATGCCTGAACAGATCTGGCTGCTGCCTCCAGCATCCTCCGATGGTTCCTCCTTCTACTCCTCTTCACAGTCTACAACGCCAACCTGTGCAAGAACTGCTCACAGAGGATTTGATTTTTGAGGTGGTTTTCTGGTTATCTTACTGGTAAATGTCAAAGCTGCATCTCTTCATCTCTCACTTCCCTTGCTGACTGTTGATGAGGATGGCACAGTGTGTCTCATCTAAACATACTGGTTTTGTTTTAGCATTTGCAAACCATGTACATGACTGATCAGCAGTGTTTGCAAATGCTCAGCTTTCTGACTACCACCATCAATTATGTCTGAAAGCCCCTGTTTGTACCATGGATCCAGCAGTTGCAGTACTGAAATCCGCAAATGTCAGAATAATATTCAGATGTTTATTATGGTCCAATACATTAAGCACGTGTTCAAACAATGCACAGCTTACAAAGTCACCTGTTGCCTCAGACTGCTGCTGTATATTACAGATAGTCTGCCTCAGCACCAGGTTCAGTGGGATGGCCTAGCTAATAGAGGCAGAGTCCCCACTCACTGCCTGTGTGGCATAATCAAAAGGCCTCAAGATCAAAATCGACCAATCCATAAACCTCCATTGTTCTGTTTTCAGTGACATATGTAACCCTCCCCACAAATGGGGGTTCCCAAAAATTCTTCCTCGAGCTTGCCTAAATGCTCACTGCCAGGCTGGCGTCCTGCATTTTAGCAGTTTAAATGTAATTGCCAGAGAGTGCCTGTATAGCCTCTGTGTACTGTCTCTTTAAGAGCGGCCTGGATTGCAGTCATAAGTAATCTGAGAGGGAGCTCTGTTGAAAGATGTAACTATTTGCTGAAAATCATTTAGAGTGATAATGAGAATGTAGTTTGTCTAACCTGCCTTCTTTGCAGCAAGGACTGTTTTGTTTATCCCCACCACTTTGGCCCAGGACTGCTGAACTCGACCAATCAGTACTGGTGGGACCTAAAATGGAGCCAGACTACAGGAGCTGTCTGGAGTCAGAATCTGTAGGAATTGTAGTTTTGGGCTTTTTACGCCTTTTTGCAACTGAAGGGGGAGCTCTTGTTGTGACTGACAGATGAATCAGCCAACCAAACCTTTTGGATCTTGAGGAAATTCCTAGGCTTGCTGCAGTTTGAATCAGATCTAAGTTGGGAGCTGAAGAAGCAAGAGCTCAATACAATCTCTATGAAAAAGCCTGAGTTTTTGGCCTGCATGCCTGCCTGCTGCCCGTGAGAGGGAGAGGAGAGAAGAGAATTGTTTTCGGACTGAATCCGAGTTGTGTGACTAAAGTAAGCTACTGAAGTGGGCCAGGCTCAACCTGAAGAAGACCGAAGATTTTGCTGAATGCGATTGGCCTGTCAGGAGTTCCAGCTACCCCTAAGCTCCTGGTGTGTGCAGAGACTTTGCAATTGTGACCAGGGAGCGCTTTGCCTGGTACAGTAAAATTCTCTTACATGTAAATGTGCTGTGAGCTGCTGGTGGGTCGTGAGTTAGTTCCCCACCGTGTGAACTGTGTTCTGCTTGCTGGAAGTTGTATCCAGCCCAAAATGGACTGCATCCAAATTTGTCTCCATGTGGTCTGGGCCTTGCCAGACTGGCCCAGCCAGACTACCTGCTGCACAGAGAAGCCATCGACAAGAGACCTGCCTGGGGATCAGTCCCCTGCTCCACACTTGAACAGGAACGACACCTCAGTGACTCGTGTGGGCCCTGCTTCTCCTGGCATTCCAGATCAACCACCTGCAGTCTCGATTTTCGTCCAGCCTGTGTCCAGTCTTGGGTATCGTAGGTAAATACCATGGTAGCTCCATGCAACAACAACTTAATCTGAGTGTGTCATATGATTGTCTTGTTTCTTTTCCTTTACGAACTGAGCCCTCTGGCTCTGAATTACAAATAGTGTGAACTGTGCATGTTGTGTTTTCCATCACAGGCCCAGACTAGCTGAGACACCGGCCAACCCCGGGCAATGGTCCTGGCTAGTCCACCTCTTCTCCACCTGAGTATCCAGAAGTGTGACTGTGTGAGGGGACTCAAAGCACATGCATAACTGCTTGATTGATATAACCTTCAAGCTAATTAACCTGATTTCACCCCTCACTTGTTCAAGTCAACATCAAGAGCAAGATCAGTCTGTTTGCTGATGATACCAAGGTAGGCGCGGTGGTGGATGACCTAGGAGGATGGCAGAGGTTGCAGGATGATCTGGCAAAGCTTGAAACCTGGTCAGACACCTGGCAACTGGGTTTTAATGCCAAAAAGTGCAAGGTGCTGCATTTTGGGATGAAGAACCCAGGGAGGCGTTACCAGCTAGGGGGAGTGCAGCTAGCCCAGACAGAGGAGGAGAAGGATCTGGGTGTGCTCATTACAGGGTCAATGAACAACTCGGCACAATGTAGGAAGGCAGCTGCAAAGGCCAACAAAATGCTGGGTTGTATTGCAAGGGGTATATCCTCGAGGAGGGAGGAGGTGATTCTGCCACTGTATAGGTCATTGGTTAGACCACACCTGGAGTACTGCATGCAGTACTGGCGTCTGTATCTGAAGAGGGACTTTAAGTTACTGGAGGGGATGCAGCACAGAGTGACAAAGATGATCAAGGGGCTGGGGGACTTATCATACGAGAGGAGGTTGAAGGAGTTGTACATGTACTCACTGGAGGAGAGGAGAGACAGGGGTGACGTGATTGAAACCTTTAAATACATGAAAGGAATAAACAAGACTGGTACAGAGGGGCTGTTCAAAGTAAGGGAGGGGAGGGCCACCAGGGGCCATGATATGAGACTGGAGCGAGGAAGGTTCAGGAGGAAGATGAGGAGACACTTTTTACAGAGAGGGTGGTGGCTGGGTGGGAATGCGTTCCTGCTGAATGGTATGCAGTAGAACAGTGGACTGCTTCAAACGAGGATGGGATAGGACAAGGGGGATGGTTAATGAAGGGGAAGGGTGGAAGGGAGGGGCAGCTGCAGAATAAGGGGTGCTAGCTGCACATTCGAGCAGACTTGATAGACCTCTAGGCCTTTATCTGCTGGCAAATTTCGTATATTCTTATGTTCGTAAGTCCCCTGAATTAATCAGATCTAACTTTTTCTGCATGTAATCTGACTGTGGTTCCAGTTTGTGCTCAAAGTACTGTACTGTTGCTATTTGCTGTGCATAACCTTGTTTTACAGGGGGTCCCCGGGGTCGAGCCAGAGAAACCAGCCTTGGTGGTAAGTACAAACAGTGTGGGTACTTGTGTGGTGTACCAGGGGTATTGTGAAAGTGATTGCTGTACAGTGTTCAGGCCACTAGAGGGAAAAAAGGGGTGTTACAGTGTCCCAGAGGGCTGTGCCCAGGTTAGCTTGACCACTACCAACCCTGACCTCTAGGTGGTGGCACCCGTTTCAGAACTCAGGCCCCTTAACCTGCTGCTAGCCAAGCAGGTAGGGGTAGTAGCCCTTGGGATAACGCCACCTAGGGGTTACACATAGAATTCCAGAACTGTCATAGCTTGTATAAAGCAGCATATACTCTAATAAGGCTATATACTGTTCGTACATCCACTACAGCATCTACAGGGTCGAATTACACCTTATGACAACCTCCTGCTTTAATCAGTGTTCAGGCAGGCCATTTTTTAATTGCTGTGCACATAATTGGTCCCTAACCTTTTCAGACCCAGCAAAATGGCCCCAAATTTGATGGCAGAGGGCGAGCACTTTTTGAATGTCACATTGTGACAAGAACTCTTGCACAACCAGGATTATACAGTGTGCAAAGCAGGGCACCCTAACAAAATCCCCATCACTAATAACCTTGACAACATTTACACCATTGTCTCTGGCTAAGAAGCCTGTCTTTAAGGATAGTGGGTTCAAACAAGTGTCAGTCTCCTCCAATATTGATGCCAAAATGTTTTCCCCAGTGTGCCTTCCAGGTAACACCTTGTATCTTAAACCATGTGTGTGTGTGTGTGTGTCATGCTCACATGCTGTTTCAGCATTTCTCAAGAGAGACAGTCCATAACCCATTTTTTATATTACAAAAAATGATACAGTGATCAGAACCAGCTGTCCAAGTGTTACAATTTCTCCCCACCTAGACTGAATTTGGGGGCTCTATCCCCTGCATGGGATGAGCTTCCCAAATCAGTTCACTCCTCATAGATCCTAGACAACCCATCTGAGTTCTGATTTTTGGCTCCAGCCCTATGTACGGTTGTCATATCATACTCTTGCGAAGCAAGACTCCACCTTAGCAATCTACCATTGTTCTTTCCCATCTGCGTCAGCCAAACCAGGGAGTTGTGGTCAGTCTGCACCACAAAATGCTGCCCATATAAGTATGGCTCTAATTTCTTTAGGGACCACACTATGGCAAGACACTCCTTTTCCACCGTGGAGTATGCTTGCTCCCTGGGAAGTAACTTCCTACTCAGGTATACTACTGGGTGATCTGTTCCTTGGTTGGATATCTGACTCAGTACTGCCCCAATACCCGTGTCTGAAGCATCAGTCTGAACTATAAAGGTTTTGCTATCGTCATGACTTGTCAAAACAGGAGCACTGCACAGTGCCTCCTTGACTTGCTTCTGTGTTTCTGGTCTGGGCCATGTCTGGATTATGTCTATCTTTATTTGGATAGGACAGAGCTATCCCCGGCCAACCACATGCCCGAGGTATGCCACTTCTCCCATGGCCACGTGGCACTTCTTGGCTTTGACAGTGAGCCCAGTCCTCTGCATCCTGCCCAGCACTTCCCTAAGGTGGGATAGGTGTTCTTTCCAGCTGGTACTAAAGATGGCAATGTCATCCAGGTACACTACGGTGTACTCCTCAGCACCATTTAACACCTGGTTCACCAACCTTTGGAAAGTGGCCGAGGCATTCTTCATTCCGGAAGGCAGTACTTTCAACTCAAATAAGCCTATCGGAGTGATAAAGGCTGACCTCTCCCTAGCTCTGTCTGTCAACTCTACCTGCCAATACCCCTCTATCAGGTTAACCGTCATAAGGTAGGTCGTCCCTCCCAACTAGTCCAGGAGCTCATCCGTCCGGGGCATTGGGTGGGTGTCTGACTTCGTGACTGCATTCAGTCCACGATAGTCCACATAGAAATGAGCAGAGCCATCTGGCTTAGGTACAAGGACTACGGGTGGGGCCCATGGGCTTTGGGATCTCTGGATTACCCCTAAATCCAGCATCTCCTCCACTTCCCTCCTAATGTCCTTTTGGATAGCCTCTGACACCCAATATGCTGTCTGCCATATGGGCATCTGTGTCCCTGTCTCCACATTGTGTGTCACTAAGGGGGTTAGTCCAGGCTTGGTGCTAAACAACGGGGCAAAGTCTGCTAAAATCTCCCTTACTTTCTGGATCTGGTCCGGGGCCAGCTGGGGAGACAATTTTACTGCCTCCACAGAGGACTTCTGCTTAATTTCCTCCAACAAGTCCAGAAGGGGGTCTCCTTCATCCATCCCCTCCCCAGGACTACACACTGCAAACACCATGTCAGCCCTATTTGCATATGGCTTCATCATGTTGACATGGTACATCTTTTCTGTCTGTCTTCAGTCAGGTAACTCCACAATGTAGTTCACATCATTTACCTTCCTAACCACTTTGTACAGTTCTGCCCACTCAGCCTGCAGCTTGTCTTTCCAGACTGGAATAAGGACCATGACTACCTGACCCACCATGTACGAGCGAGCTCTGGCTCTGCAGTTGTACCACAATTTTTTGTTTCTGTTGAGCAGCTGCCAGGTTGGTCTGGGCTGTCCCCATAAGCTCCTTCAGCCTTTCCCTAAATCTAAGGACATAATCCACAATGGGAGTTCCCTAGGTGGAGTGCTTGCCTTCCCAGTCTTCCCAGATCAAGTCTAGGGGCCCATATACGTCCATATAAGAGTTCGAAGGATGAAAATCCTGTTGACTCTTGGGGCACCTCCCCTGTATGCAAACAACAGGTGGGGAAGGTATTTCTCCCAGTCCCTCCCATGCTGTTCAGAAAACACCCAGAGCATTGACTCTAGGGTACCATTGAATCATTCCACAAGTCCATTGGCTTGTGGGTGATATGGTGTTGTGCATCTCTGCACCACCACACACTTCTCCCATAAACATTTCATCAGGTCCAACATGAAGGAACCCCCTTGATCGGTGATTACCTCCTGTGGAAACCCAACATGGGAGAAAATCCCAAGTAAGGCATCTGCCACTTTGTCTGTCCTCAGAGAGGATAGGACAACTGTCTCTGGGTACCGGGTGGCATAATCCACCACAGTCAGGATGAATCTCTTCCCTGAGTAGCTGGGGGTATTTAAAGGCCCCACAATATCCATTCCCACCCTCTGGAATGGCTCCTCCACTATGGGAAATGGAATCAGGGCGGCTTGGGTTTTCTTGCCTGCCTTCCCTATTTCTTGGCACCGGTACAAGACCTGCAATACTCCTTCACCTGCTGGGTGAAGTTAGGCCAGTAGAAATTCTGGGCTAATCGCTGCGTAGTGTGCATGATTCCCAGATGACCAGACAAGGGAATATCATGTGCAGTTTTGAGCAACTGCTCATGATACCCCTGGGAAATGACAAGCTGCCTACCTAGCATCCCTCCCTCTGTCTGTACTGCCTGAGTATACATAAGTCCATTTTCCCAATAAACCTTATGTCTGCTGTCACCTCCCTGTGCTCCATCAGAGTCTGCCCAAGCTCTCAGCTTCTCTAAACTAGGGTCACTCCTCTGAGCAGCTGCAAAACCCTCACACAGTCCCAAGGCATGGGACAGGTCCCCTTCAGTCACTAAACTAGAGTCCCTAGCACTAGCGTCAGGGCACTCAGGATCACTGTCAATCCCCACTCCGACAATGGGTCACCCCTCCCTCTTTGGAGTAACTGTCTGTAGCTGTGTGGTTACTTGCTACTTGGGAAATTTCTACCCCCTTTTCATTGGTCTCCCCATCAGGAGACACAGGCTGAGGAACCAGCCTCTCAGTGGTTTCCACAATGGCTTCCGTGGGGTTCAGGGAACTACAGTTTTCCCTCACCCCTTGGCTATGGGTAACTGCTCATACCATCCCCTGTTTTAAATTGTTGCCCAGGATCACATCCACTGCTAATGTTTTGGCTACAGCCACCTGTTGCACAGTTCCCCTGTTTCACCCCAGTCCAGGAGAACACTGGCCAGTGGCAATGTTTTCTCTACACCAGTGAACCCTTGGACAGTGACATATTTATTGGATATAAGCTGACCAGGCTGTACCAGATCCCCTTTTACCAATGTCAGGGATACCCCTGTGTCCCTTAACCCCTGCATCTGTACGCCATTCACCATGACTGGGTGCATGTGTTCCCTCATGTTCACTGGCTTGATTCCAAGGACACACAAACAACCCACTTCATTTCTAGCACCACCTTGAATATTATTGCTTGCCTTTTTGGGACAGTCTGGCAATATGCTCAATTTCTTTACATAACCAACATTCACTTCTCTTTTCAGAAAAATATTTTCTCTGAAACCTGGGGCTAACTGGTTTTGGTGGAGGCAGTGAGGGTTTTAGCTGCCCTGAAGGCACACTTTTCCCTTTCTGCACTGCCACGCCCACCACATTCGCTGTCAGAGCAAGTCTGCTCTTGGCATAGTGGTCCGAGAGTTCAGCAGCCTCTTGCACTGTTTTGGGATCTTGGTCCTCCAGCCAGGTTTTCAGCTCTGCTGGGCACGCCCAGAAAAACTGTTCTAACAGAATCACATTTTCAATTTTATCAACAGAGTTTGCCTCAATTCCTTCCCACCAACATTTTAAAAACTGACGTTGTTTCATGGCTAGCTCCTGGTAGCTCATGTCAGGGCTTCTCCTGAGCTTATGAAACTTGGCTCTGTATGATTCAGCAGTTAATTCAAACTTTTTTAACAGTGCAGCTTTAAGTTTGCTGTAATCATCACTGTCCTCATTGTCCATTTGACACAATGCATCCCGAGCTTTCCTGGTAATAGCGGGCATAGCTGGAGGCTCCAGGACTCCCTAGAAATTTTAGCCTGAATACAAACGTTTTCAAAATAATTTAAAAAAGCATCCATAGCCTCCCTCTCTTTAAATTCGGCTATTAATTTGGAGTTCAATTTGTAACCCAGTCCTGCAGTCCCAGTTAAACCCAAGCCACTTACCTGCTCTGGTGCCGCTGGTCGGAGTCGTAGCTTCTCCAGTTCATGTTGCCTCTGGTGCTCCTCTCTCTTCTCCTCTGCAGCTCGTTGGTGCTCACGCTCCTCATTGTCTGCCTCCCACTATTCTTGCTCTGCCTCTCGGCGTTCTCACTCTGCCTCACGGCCTGCCTCCTGCTGTTCCCACTCTGCCTCTCATCTCTCTCTCATTCTCTCTTCTCCTGGAACTTCAGCTCCATCCTGTGCAATTCAATTTGCAGCCTGAGTACTTCTGGATCCAGGATACTGGTGACCTTCTCCTGCTGCTGTGGCCCTTCACTGACAGTGTCCCTGTTGTCCTCCTCATCAGATCTGGACACTGCACTGGCCACTAGCCCTGCCACACTCGAGGTTTGGTCCTTTTCAGTCACAGTCTGTGACGTGCTGCTCTGGGTATCTGCTACCATCAGGGCATCGATGAGGTTCTGCTTGCTGGCTTTCACCGCAAATGGGACTCCTCTGTCCCCACACAACTGCTTTAAGGAGTCTACAGTGTGCCTGCTGTAGTCGGAAGTCATCTTCCCTCACTACTGCTACTCTGACTTGCACTTTAAAAAAAAAAATGAAACAGGTAGGAACTTTACTGTATGCCAAGTGATATAGTTCTGTTTCCTTTTTAAAAATAAATCACTGCCTTTTTCTTTCTTTGCAAGTGAGCTTACGGTCTCAGCTGACACACTGAACAATACAAGCTTGTAATACCAAAATTATCCACACCACTGCCAACCAATCTGTCCCAAGCCCACTCAGCAGGTCAGCCCTCTACTCCCAAAGTGCCAACCTCCGAGCGCAGTCTTGAGAACAGTTAACAGAACAAGGTAACCCTCTTGTCTGTTTTTGTGGATTTGAATCAACCTTTGGTCTCAAGTCTTGGAGGGATTCAAACTGTGAACCTCTTGTTAATGTACCCAATGTACAGGCTCAGATAATTCTGTCTTCGAGGGGTCAGATATCTTTGCCTACAGGCACCTAACCAGGTGTACAGAAATGAACCCTTAAAAACTGCAATAAAAGACCTCAGATTTAAAACGCTTAACTTTTTCCAGTTTGGTATCACCAGTCAAGCTTATGTACCATGTCTGCTTTAACCACATATACTCCACTTGTAAAGGAAATAAATCAAAGACACATCAAGTAAGCTCTAAAAATAGAATTTTACTACAATAGATAAAAAATATGTAACACATAAAATACAGAACTATTGTATCACAAGACATGCAAATCTCTTAAACAAAACAGGTTTTAACAGTACAATTCCTACTACAGTACTTAGATGTGTCTCCCTCTCTAAATACCTGCTTAAAGTGCTCATAGATGTTTCTCTGTCAGAGTCTAGATAGAAGTGTCTCTGAAGGCAAACAGAATAATGTTTAAAAGCTGGTTTTCCCCACCTATTTGCATGAGGTCACCTAGCTCCTCCCTGTCAGAATATATAAAAAAATGTATCAATATAAAAACAGGATGTCTTTTTCAAGTATTAAATTCTGCAACCTCAGCATAACTCATGTTCTTCAAATGACTGTCTTTGATCTTATGATAAGCTTCCCCCTTTCTAGGACATGAAAGCATCTTTTATGACTTCACACTAAAACGTCACAACCTGCTCTTCTTCCTCTAAGCGTTATCAAAGTTTATGATTTTCCCTCTTAGCAACTACAGCTATAATTATCTTAGTTAAAGTCTGTAATTAGCTTCAGGCCTTCCAGGTAACACCTTGTATCTAAAACCTGTGTGTGTGTGTGTGTGTGTGTGTGTGTGTGTGTGTGTGTGTGTATACTCACATGCTGTTTCAGCATTTCTCAAGAGAGACAGTCCATAACCCATTTTTTATATTACAAAAAATCATACAGTGATCAAAACCTGATGTCCAAGTGTCACAGTATCCACCACACCTGCACTTGTTTCTGTTCTAGGATATGTATCATCATATAATATCTTTTATAAAATGAGTCAAAAAATACTACAAACTGATTAATAATAATAATAATTGCTTTATTTATTGAGTGCCTTTCAATTATCAAGGCGCTTTACAAAATGTAAAATACAGTTCATTAAAGCAACAATATCAAAGTCATAACAAATCAGGAAAAGCGTTATTCCACAGAAATGTTTTTAGTGCCTGCTTAAAGCTCCCCACGGTCCTGCACTCCTGAAGCTGATGGGGCAGAGAATTCCAGAGGGTTGGGGCTGCAAACATAAAAGCACGGGCCCCAGAAGATTTCAAAGTAACCCTCGGAATCTTCAGCAATCCTTCGTCAGCTGAGCGAAGCTGTTGCACAGGGATGTAAGGAATCAGAAGCTCTTTCAAGTAGTCGGGACCAAGTCTGTGTAGGGCTTTGTAGGTTAATAAACCTACCTTAAAGGTGATCCGCCACTGAATCAGCAGCCAGTGCAGATCATGCAACACATGGATAATATGCAATCTCCTAGATACCCCAGTCAGTAAACAAGCAACAGTGTTATGCACTAGCTGCAATCAGTGGATATCAACCCCAGGAAACCCTAAGTAAAGGGAGTTGCAATAGTCAAGGCTTGAGGTCACAAAGGCGTGGACCTGTACAGGCAGATCACTGGATGAAATGAGGTGTTTGATCCTGGCAATGTTCCTAAGATGATAAAAGGCTAACTTCACGACCGCTGACACCTGATACCAAAGGGTCAGCCTGTCATCAAGTACCACTCCCAGGTTGCACACCCATTCTGAGGTAAGGATCTGAGCACCCCCCAGGAATAAACCTGAGGGCAAATCAGTCCTCAACCCCTCTAACCTACATCCTGGGTCCACAACCATAAATTCAGTCTTACCCGCGTTCAACTTTAACCAGCTCAAATTCATACAGTCTTGGATTTCAGTGAGGCAGCTATTAAATGCTGAGAGAGCACTAACCTAGTCAGGAGCAAAAGACAGGTAGAGCTGGGTATCATCAGCATAGCACTGAAACCTCAGCCCATACCATCTTACAATGTCTCCGAGGGGTAGCATATACACTGCAAACAACATGGGGGACAGCACCGAGCTCTGACGGACCCCACAAGGCAGAGAGAAAGACTCGGAAGAAAAAATCCCTATGACAACTCTTTGAGTTCTACTAGTTAGGAAAGATGTAAACCATCTAAGCACTGTACTGGTCAGGCCACAGATGGACCTCAGGTGCTCAAGCAGTACCCCATGGTCTACAGTGTCAAAAGCTGAGGACCGATCAAGGAGTACCAAGATGGAGAGGTTTCTCTGATCTCTCGCCATCAGGAGATCATTGAGCACCCGAACCAGAGCAGTCTCAGTACTATGCCTCTTATGAAAACCAGACTGGAGAGGTTTGTATATACTATGGATGGTCAAATGGTTCTCCAGTTGAGTTGCCACTACTTTCTCAATTACCTTTCCTACAAAAGGAAGGTTCAAGATAGGCCTGTAGTTGGCTAGAGTATCCGGGTCCAATGAAGCTTTCTTCAGAAGGGGTGTCACCACCGCCTCCTTCAGGGAGCATGGAAACTCACTCGATTCCAAGGAGCACCAGATAATCAGAGCTAAGACCGGGCCAATGATATCACCACAACCCAAAATCAGGGAAGTTGGGCCCAGATCTAAACTACAGCACGTAGGTTGCATCCCCTGGACAGTCCTCATAATATCTGTGAACTCCAGCAGGTCAAAGGTACTCCAAGAAGCAGGAGGTATAGTGACCGAGCACCGGCCAACAGCATCCCCCAGACAGTGAGCCAGGCGGATCTCCAACCTGATGTTGGCCACCTTATTCACAAAGAATCAAGCAATCTCATCACACTCATTTAGTGAAAAAACTTGACGGAGCTGCAGACAAGCTGGGTTGCACAGCCTGTCCACAGTTCAGAAGAGTTGATCTGGTCGATTCTGAGTGACAGCGATCTCCCTGGACAGGAACTCTCCCTTCTTATGGGAGATCGCTGATTGGTAGAGCTGATAATGCTCCAACAAACTAAGACAGTCGGCCTCCAGGGTGGATTTCCACCAATGACATTCTAACCTTCGTTCCAACCTCTGCAGCTCCCTCAAAGACCCATCAAACCATAGGGCCTGTGGGCAAATTGGAAGGGGACGAACATGGACAGGAGCAATCAGGTCAAGGGCCAAGGAAATGGCCTTATTATAGGCCTGGACCAACGGCTCTGGGCCTGAGCTGGCATCAAAGAACTCCAAGAGGTCAATCACCGCCGCCAGATCTTCAGGGCCAACATCCCATAAAGGGTGGAAATTGACCATCTCCACAGGAGCAGACCTACAAAGGGGGGTGCAAAAAACCTCACAGTGTAGTGATCGGACCAACTGATAGGTTCCACCCCCAAGTCAGAGGCCTCAATCCCCAGGAGGAAGACCAGATCCAGAGAATGACAACAATTATGGGTAGCTGAGGAAACAACCTGTGTAAAGCCCAGTGATGTCATCAACTGCAGGAAGTGCTGTCCAAAAGGCAAGAGTTTGTCGTTGACCCAGGCATTGAAGTCACCCAGAACCATCAGTCTGGGCGACTCCAACTCCATGTCAGCAGCGAAGTCCACTACTTCCTGTACTACGGTAGATGAGAGCTATCCTGCAACCCACACCAGCTACCACAGTACTCTCAAAGGATTCGGCCTCCTCTACTGGTACACCAGTGAGGCCCAATTCGGTGTTGAAACAGACCACTACCTCCCCCCGCGATCCAATCTCGGGCGATGTATCACTGAGTACCCGGCTGGAATAGCTGCCTCCAAAATGGGAGCAGCAGTTCCATCCAGCCAGGTCTCAGTGATGCAAACCAGATCAGCTGTTCCAACAAAATCTGCAATAAGTGCAATTTTGTTCTTAATAGATCTGGCATTGCTTAACAGCGCCTGAGTTGGATGGTGTTCATGAGCCATCCCAGCTACTTGCCCATCCAATAAGATGGTGCCCTTGGGTATGGGGACTAGACATGAACCACCACATTCCAGGCACCATTTCGCCCCAGGGCATCTTCTAGACCTAACTACCCCTATGAGAGATCCGCTCATTCGAACTCCAATGTCCGCGCCCCCCATCACGCCCTCTCCCACTCCCCTACAAGCAATACCCAGTGCATGACAGTGCTGGTAAGTAGAAGCAGGCAAGGGAAGGGGGGAGAATGGGTGGAGGGCACGCAGAGAGAAGGACGAATAGCACAAGACCGGGGGAACAGACAGGCACATTCCACAAATTAAATAACCACCAAACTAAGGCTAAAGCTCTACAGCAAGTAATCCTAATGTCCTTATGAAATAAGAACCCTAAAATAGTTGCAATTTAAAACTAAAATCATAAAAAACCCACATAAATCCCAACCCAAAAAAGAATTAAATCTTCCCTACACAAATAATTATAAAATATAATCCTAAAAGTACCTCAAAGAAAAACAAAAACAAAACAAAATAACAAAACCACCCCAAAATTCTCTCACAATTTCAGAGGGGAAAGAAAAAGCTAAAAATGACTAAAACAGGCAAACATAAACAGAACATCAATACATACAAAAAAGACAAATAGTCCTCAGGAGCTTGCATTACTGAGCAAATAAAATAAAACAATCACTTTTCACCAGCAGTAATGTCTGAAAGTCCCCAGGCATCTGATGCTCTCACTACCAGTGCCCAGAGAAAAACTGTTATGGCACTCTCACTGCCACAAAAGTAATTTGATAGTCAAACAAAAACAAAAAAACAGAATATCCAAAGTTTTCACTGCAGGATTTGTATGGCTAGTGTCTAGGGCACTCTCACTGTCCGGAAAAAAGTAATATATAAATCTGACTAGAACCAAGTCCAGGAAGAAAGCCCAGAAAATCCTCTTCAGGATCAGTTAACTCTACAGCAGGCTGAAAGGACCTTCAAGCCATGACCTCATCAAGCAATATCTATGCCAACTGGCACTTTTCTTCCCTGGGTGACCTCAAAATAACAAAATATCAATAACCTTAGCCAGCCTAGTGGCGCTGAGGATTGAGCCTCTGGATGCCACACCGGTGACCTGGGTTCGAGAATTGACTTGGGCCATCAGGGGTCGGCAGGAGAAGGAGAGGATTGAGCATCTGGAGGGCTCCTCTCCTCTCCTGGGAGGGCAGGGGGGGGACATCCTGCACTGTTATCAGAACCCGGTGGAGACCGCGGTGCACTGCAGTTGCAGGGATCATGCAGGGGAACATGATGAGCGGCCGCCTTCTGGATGTGAGCAGAAGCGCTCACGTAATGGGCTTGGCAGCACTGCATGTCCCATGTTGGGGGGGAAGCAGAGAACTCCTCATGCTGGTGGTAGGCGATAGCGGGACCAGAGGTCATGACCCCACGTCACTGCCGAGCATCATGGCCACTCAATCTGGCCCTCTCCTGACTGGCAGTCCTCAGTACTGTAGATGGAGTGCCAGAGGAGCAAGGCAGTCCTTCCCCAGGGGACTCAGATCCAGGGGTAAGGCTAGTCAGGCTAGCCAGTCGGAGGGGGGGTTGGTGCCAGAGAAGAGTGCCCAGGCTTCAGGAAGATGGGAGAAGTCACAGCACTGAGAGCCCATAACGGAGAGAGGCCATCGGAGGTGAGGTGAGAAATAAAGTTAGAAAAAAATATATATATCAATAACCTAACATTCGATTAAACAGCTTTTCCACAGAACCACACACAAGTGCCCGTTCCTCCCATCATTCCGCACAACACCATCCATTACTTGCACCACCATTTCCATTGCACATCAGCACAAAAATCCTTTTTTTTCTATTTCTTTGCTTTCTGTCCTAAAAAAACAGTAACTATCCTCAACAGCAACACAAATTCATCTGGTGTTGATTGCAACTGCCGTGTGGCGCGGCTTTCAGATTAAACTTATACCCTCTCCTCCAGGACTCACCACACCAGATCCTCCATTATGTCCCACAAAAATGCTATTTATTTAACAATTCATTTTAATTTTGCAGTTCACAGTGAACTCCCGAACCATGGAAACCGGAAGTGTTATAACAGCACCCTCAATACGGCCAATAGTGAGTGACACACTCGCTGCCACTCGTCATAAAAAACTCAGTCTGCATTTCCTCCTCTATTCAGAAACACACACACAAAAGAAAAAACCTATTGTACAGCAATCTGTTTGTGTCTGTGTGTGTGTGTGCTCAGGGTGACGGCAAACCATTATAACAGAACGGTTCATACAGCAGCTGCCAAGAAACACCATAACAAATATCAGTCACTCCTTAAAATACTGAAAAAGAAAAAATGTGAATAAAAAAGTAAATGAACCCTGTTATACAAGAACTTCAGTGTGTAGCTGTTCAGTATACTGACAGAGAGACACAAAACCCCTAAACTGTCTTTTAATAAAATAGCAGTATTCCCACACAATAAGGACTGCTTTTTCTCTTTCTACTAATATAGTCACATTTTTTTCTACTTTATTTATCTATACTTTTCCTTTCATTTTTAATTTATTTCTGTAATAGGGACCCATTTTATAAGCGCAATAACACCGTAAGCACCTTGTGCCTTAGTACACCTCTGGGCATGCTCTTATTAGGCGATAACCCACACCACATCATGTATTATTGCTTGCTTGTGACACAGGTTGCCTACCCTTCAATTTGATAAATGTACACACTTTACTATCACCTTGCTTTTTTTTTTCTTTTGGGCTCCCATGAAGGATCAACGACAGTGTCATCCTCACCTTCACCATCCAGTTCCTTCTCCTCCTCAATTCCTAGGTCCTCCTGTTCCTCATTTTCCAGAGATAGCAGTGGCACACACAGCTCTGCCACGGCATCATCCTCAGACTCCGGCCCAGTACCTCCAACTACTGGGTACTCTTTCTAATAATTCTCAGCACCACTGTGTTTACTCACTGGTGTTGATGGGGTTGAGAAAATTTCAGATAACAGACCTTGGCTCTGGCTGCCACCTCCTTCCACTAAGAGAGCAGCCAAATCAAGTACTGTAATCATTTCAACAGTGCCACTACCATCACACACTGCAGATACATTACTAGCTCCTGCAGACAACCACGCCCCTCATCCGCCTCCACTCACCACTGTCACCTTCCCTGCCTTTCCTGCCTGTCTACCCTTTCCATTCCCTCTACCGTTCATTCTAACGTGGTAATGAGTAGCAGTACTAGTGGTCTGAGCAATAATAAAAATACTGCAAATAGTAAAATAGTTACAATCAATTAAAACATTTCAAAATTACAAGAAAGGGTTAAAGTATTATGTAAAACAATGATCTAAAATATTAAAATGCTAAAATTCTACAACTACCTGCCACAGCCCTGGACAGACTCTAGTACTTTAGCAGCACTGGAACTCTAAAAGTGTACAGAAATTATAGGACTTATGAAAAATGAATTGTTTGAGCATGACAGTGACAATACACTGAAACTAAGGCCCTGGACACACTACAGAACTGTTTTTGAAAGCCGTTTTTTAAAACCAGTTTAGCTAAACCATTTCAGTGCAGCCACACTACTCAGTAACCATTTTTAATAACAGTTTAGTGTGGCCACACTGCTAGTGTTAAACCTGTTCTCCTTATAACTATTTTGTGTTAAGTCCAACACACAAAATTGTGCTTGCCTGGACACACTGCAGCTATAACTGTTTTAGTTAAACCACTGCATCTTAAAACACCTTTACTCCTGAAAAGACCTGTGAGTACAACCATGCTAGCTCCAAAACGTATTTAAAAAATGGTTTTAAGACTAGGTATCTAGCAGGGTTTAAAAACACTTTTGTTAAAACATTTTAAGGGGCTTGTAGTCTGTCTGCAAACAGTGCTGGGGGATTTAAACCATTTTAAGGCACTTAAGCTGTTTTAAGTTCCCCAGTGTGTCCAGGGCCTAATGCTGCTGCTGGCTGCAGACAAAAGTCTGCCCCTTCTTCCCACATACACAGCACTAGTCCAGCACAATAGCACCACACAGAATGAGAAAGGAAAAAAATAACTAAACAAGTAGGGAACACGTTCAAAAATAAGTCTGCAGATGCAGAACACCTAGTATAATGTTTTGTTTTTAATGTTTGTTTTGTGCAATGAACAGCAGTGCAAATCAAATCAAAAACTGAGCTCTAAGTACAGTGCAGATCTTATCTGCTGAACACACTTCCTAGAACTGCACACAACACAGACAGCTCTTCTGGTCTGTTCCCTGCTTCAGTGAAACTATGTGATCTGCAGGTCACATGGTGCAGCAACAGCACTCATTGACTCAGCCATTTTGTGAAGTCTCAATAGCTTAGTACACATAGCTCTGAAGCATGCCTCTCAACTGTCCCTGATTTTTAGGGACATCCCTGATTTTGCTTCAGATTTTTCTTCTGTCCCTTTTAAAATGTGTGTTTTTGTGACAGAACAGTGGGGATTAACAGCACAAAATTATGTCAAACATTAACATTACAGACTTGTTCTTCAGAAAATGCATCTTAACCCAAATCCCTTTATTCTATCAACTTTCTGAGTGAATAGTACCAATTTTCAAGATGTGTCCCTGATTGGGGGTCTTTGCCCCAGATTTATTTAAGCCTTGTCCCTGATTCAAGAGGCAAGAGGCTGAGAGGTATGCTCTGAAGGTTTGCTCCCACCCAGAGCACAACGATATACTGAACGTACTTACGTTACACTAATCGGCAACAGAAAAAATTATTTATTGTTCCAACTTTTCTTTCAAGTTAGTGTTAAATGCTTGCAGCAGCTGTGTTTTTTTTCCTTTTATACCTGAAACTGTTAATATGGTCCCTGCCCTAAGGTGTTGGTACTGAGATCATAGTGATATTATGCTTTGTAAAAACCTCTGCTTAGAAGTGATGCACAGAGATAGATACATTTTAGTTTGCACTTTAGAGGGTGTTTCTCACATCTCTTATGAATCTTTTTTCTCCACATTTTGTCCCTGTCTAAATTGGCACTGTAAGTGCAAACTAAACTAGCCTGGTGGAGTTACAGGATGTGAGCACACTGCTGGTGATGGGGGACATGAGTAATGGGTAGGAAAGTGGAGAGAAGAATGATTTCAGTCAACCCAGCTTGAGCACAGAGACTCCCTTCCTCCCATATTCCAACTGTAGAGTGAAGGTTGCATTGTGGTGGTTAGTTAATCCCTGGAAGGTCACATTGTGGAAGGACGTGACTGTTAAAGTTGTTTGCAAGGTTGCACAATGGTGGTGGAGTCATTAAAGTTGTTCTGTTGTTGTTCAGTGGGACATTTCAGTGGTCTGGTTGTTTGCGTCATTGCAATGTAGCGAGGGATCAAACCTTAGAGCAGCGCAGAGGGTGGGACTGTGGTGTAGAAATATCTCTGTCAGCTATCTGGAAGGCTGCTTCTTGGTGGAGAGGGATTCTAGCAGTGCTGTGGGGATTGCATTGGGGAGGACTGTTAAATTCCACCAGTTGTTAGTCTCATAGTTCTCAGAGTTGGTTTGTTGCATATATGTAGTTGGGGTTTAGGCTGAGTACCTAATAACTCCTGGAAGTGTTCATACATGTGAATAATTTGAGAATTATTTATTGTCATAATACACCTGTAATAGCCGGTTGTTATTAGATTAACCCTTCCTGGGTGTGAAGTTCATTCTAATCTAATTTGGTACTATTTAAGTTTCTCTCTCTCCAATAAAGTCCTAGTAGGATGTGGTTTGGAGGTGAGGCACTCAGTTGTGGGGACTGTGGGGCACTCTTCTCCAGGGATGTGCTCTGGAGCAGGGGGCACTGCCCCTTCTGCAGGACCATAGTGGACCTTAAGGCTTAGCTGGTAGCAGCAAAGATAAAGCTATCCCAGCTGTGCACTCAACTAAGCAGGAGTTCATCCACCTCTCCCCCACTTCCCCAGAGACCCATTGGTCCAGTGGAGTGGAGGGGGTGGGGCACAGGAGGGAGAGAAGAGGCAGCCATAAAGAGGTTGTCCAGCCCAATTACATCCAGACAGTGAATCACTTCACACCCCTAGAGGAGCCTCAGGCTCCTCACTCCACAAGGGGGGAACTCCGGCTCAGTCAAGAATGACAGGGAGGACAACACATTGGCACCCAAGGGAGGCAATGCTAACAGGAGGGTCCTAGTAGTGGGGACACAATGATCAGGGGATATGTAGGGTGTTGGGGGATCAAATGGGAGGGGGTTGGCTCAACGCCTGCCTGGAGCATCAGTGAACCAGGATTTAGATAGAATAGGGAGGGTGGTGGAGGGGGGAGCTGAGGGTACTGGTACCCCTGGGTACCAATGACCTGGCCAACAGTCAGTGGAAATAGTGAAGCAGAATGTCCGCAGGCTAGGGCTCAGATTGGTAGCACACTCTGCCTCCCTGGCCTCTTCCAAAATCCTCCCTGTGAGGGGTGGGGGCGAGGCAGGATAGGATAAGGGGTGCTAAAATAGCAGAGTTCAACAGTTGGCTTAAGAGGTGATGTCAGGACTTGGGGTATCACTTTGTGGGGGGATTGGGGGGATTTCTGGGATAGGTGACTCTTCAAGGTTGATGGACTTCACCTGATGAAAGAAAGGGCCAGTGCACTGGCACAGACGTTTGATGCCTACATCAGCCATTTAAACTGACTGAGGAGGAGTCCAGGTCTAGAGGATCCACACTGGCTAGTGTGCAGAAGGGGATCCAAGATAGTACTCCCCCACATTCAGGGGACAGTAGCAGAAAAAAAGGTACAGGGAATACTATAGGGGTTACAGGAACAAGTGGAGGGACAGTTGTTAAAGGAAAAACTATAGACTAGGGCGCTGATGAGGGGGAGAGAAAACATGGAAAGCAGACGAACAGCAGCAGATTTGGAGTAGGGGTCAAGTGGAAGAGGGTATGCCTTAACATCAGGAGCCTAGGGAACAAACTCAGTGATCTCCAGGTGCTGATGGCACTCACTGAGGTGGACCTTGTAGCCATTAAACATGGGCCATGGATAATAACGACTGGGAGATGGCAGTGCCTGGATGACATTATTCAGGAGGGATTGAAGAACTGGTAAAGAGTGAGGACTCACCCTCTTTGTCAAAGAGGACACTGAAGTGACAAGAGGATGGGGCATGAGGGGTAGCGATAGAGAAACTGAGACTATATGGGACAATTCACAACAGCCTCAGGCAGGAAAATACACTTGGGGTAGTTTACAGGACTCCAAGTCAAGGGGAGGAAATGGACAGAGAACTCAGGGAGGAACTTAAAAGAGGGGTAGTGAAGGAGGAGGTGGTGGTGGTGGTGGTTGGAGATCTTAACTTGCTGGACATTTATTGGGAGGTCCCAGTGGCCAAGAGTACTAGGAGTCAGACATTGCTAGACACCTTCCAGAACAGTCTACTGGTTCAGCTAGTTAAGGAACCCACCAGGCAATCCACGGTCCTTGATGTACTGCTCACTAACACAGAAATGGTGGGTGCTGTGTAAGTAGGGGAACCTCTAGGGAATAGCAACCACAACTCTGTGCAGTTTGAACTGGTAATCAGGGCCAGAAAGCTACAATCGAGAACTGAAGTCCTTGAATTTTGAAGAGTGGATTTTGACAGGTTAAGGGAACTGGTCAGAGAAAAGTTAGCAGGGGTGGAGGGCATAGACAGGGTAGAGGAGAGATGGCAGGCAATAAAGGGAGCTATCCTTGAGGTTTCAAAGGCATGCTTGAAAACAGTGACAAAGATAAATAGGTTTATGAGACCTCTATGGTTCTCAGCTAGGTTAGGGAAGTGGTTAGGGCAAAAAAGAGGGCCTTTTATAAATATAAGGGAAAGCAGGGAGAAGCAGAATGGGAGGAATATCTCCAGAAAAACAGGGAGGCAAAGAGAGCCGTCAGGGAGGTGATGGCAGACACAGAGCTGCGCATCGTGGAGGGAGACAAGAATGGAGAAAAACAGTTTTTTAGATATATTAGTAAAAAAGGAAAAGGAAGGGATCACATGGCTAGTTGAGAGGAGGTAGGGTGATAGAGGAGGATGGGCAAAAGGCAGCCATCCTGAATGACTACTTTTACTTAATATTCATTAAAGAGGAATGCGGGTCCATGCTAGAGACTGGCATCAAAGTGGCCACAAAGGGAGTCAGGGGTCCTGAAAGGACTGGCAACTAGAGGTATATAGGGCACTGGTTGCCCTTAATCCACGTAAGGGCAAATGCCCCTCTGGGTTGGACTCCAAAATGCTCCACCTATCGGCCCCCGCCATAGCCAAACCCTTGGCCTCCCTTTTTAACCTCTCCTTCTCCCGTGCTGAAGTCCCCTCTGAATGGAAACATGCTACCGTAATCCAACTTCCTAAGGGTGGGGATACCTCAAACCCAAACAACTACCGGACCATCTGCCTCCTACCTATCCTCGAAAAACTACAGAAGCACCTGGTACTCTCTCGTCTATCTCCCTTTCTGGATTCCTCCTCCTTTTTTTTCCCCCTACCAGTCCATATTTAGGAAATCCCACTCCACCACCACCTCCCTTCTCAAGCCTACTGACTCCATCCTCACTGGTATGGATGCTGGCCACATCACAGCTGCCATCTTCATCGACCTGGCCAAGACATTTGACACAGTCACCCACTTTACTCCTGGCCAAACTCACCAGTGCTGGTCTATCCAGTTGGGCCACATCTTGGTTCCATTTGTACCTTGCTGGCAGGATCCAATCTGTTCGTATCAGTTCTTCCACCTCGGCACCTCTCCCAATCACCTCAGGAGTACCGCAAGGTTCTGTTCTAGGCCCACTCCTGTTCTCAGTCTTTTTGAGGGACCTGCCCTCTGCCTGTCCACACACCTCAATCCACATATATGCAGATGACACCATGCTCTATGCATCCGGCCCCTCATCCTCAGAGGTCACGACCAGACTGCAGCAGGACTTCATCACGGTCCAGCACTGGCTTCGTTCAAATCACCTCCTCCTCAATACCAAGAAAACGGTCTCTTTAACCTTCGGCACTAGGCCAAGACTTTCCAGGCTCCCCTCCCCAATCACATTCCACAATCTGGAAGGGACACCACTGGAAGCCTGTACCTCCTTAAGATACCTCGGAGTCTGGCTTGACCGGCACCTCAACTTCTCTGCACACATTGAATCCATACTCAAGAAGTTGCACCCTAGGCTGGTGTACTTTACCGGAATCGTGACAGCATCCTCTTACCTGCTTGGAGAGCCATTGTGCAGAAAATGATCCTCCCCATCTTTGACTATGAGGACATAGTCTACAGTGCTGACCCTAAGTCTACCCTAGCCAGACTGGACCCTCTCTTCCATTCTTTCTGCCGCTTTGCCCACACACCATTGTGCCCTTTACCAATCTATGGGCCTTCCCTCTCTACATAATCGCAGACAGTCCCACTGCACCAAAATTCCTGCCAAGTTTTGGTCCCAACAACTCCCCTCCTACTTCTCCGCTGCCTTGGCCAACCCCTGCACCCTAGCATACTCTCTCAGAAACCAGGACTCTCGGTCCCTGGCTGTCCCACATAGGTCCACCACTGCCAGTCAGGCAGCATTCAGCTATCGCATACCAACGTTGTGGAACACTCTCCCAGCAAAAATTCATCACTTCTCCTCCCCTCTGCACCTTAACTCCATGCTCCAAGCTCATTTCTCCCCTACCTGTACATGTACCTAGACAGTTCAGCTCACCGTGTAAATGACTGTGTTGCCTGCACTTTGTACTTAGTACTTCGTACTGCAACTAATCTATGACCGTAACTCCTGTCTCTCTTATTTCTCATTGTCTGCATCAGGAACAACTTGTACTATGCTGTCAAACTGATTGTCTATACCACTGTTTTCTTTACCGCTATGCTTAGCCTCTACAACCAAATGTTAGTGAATCCCCACTATGTATTACATTTGTATCTATGCTATCTTCAACTATTGTCTATGTACCCCCTTCCCCAGGACGCATCTGGAAACAAGCATTAGCCTGCTCAGTATGCCTTTCCTGGTTAAACGCTTAAATAAATAAATACGATAGGACTCAAATTTTGTGTCTCCAAGAATTTTTACTGTGAAAGTGACATAACAACCTCCTTAATGTGCAAATAGAACAGCATGTTTAAAAGTCAAATAATTATACCTGCTACTTACATTGTCCATTTGCCTCCAGACTGTACTTTGTGGCTTTATTGCCTAAATCCAGTTGTAACATTTCAGTTCCAATACTGCACCAGTTTTGCTGGTATTGGAATTGTTAGGTAGACTCTGGGTAGCTTTCCCCAAAATTGCAATAATTCTTCAGTGCCCCATTGCTAAGGGGCTAACCTGTCCACCCTGGAGAACTAGTGTAGTGTTTGTCCTTCAAACATGCTGTTCCATTTGCACGTTAAGGAGGTTTCTATGTCACTTTCACAGTACCAATTCTTGGAGACACAATATTTGAGTCCTTTGTTGTCAGTGTGCGTATGGGATTGTGGTGATTTGTCTGCAGTAGAGTACCATTTTCCTTTGAATAATTTCTCCCTGCCATGTGCACCTGCTTCTACACTCTCGAGGGGGACCAAGTTTGAGTTAATTAGAACCCAAACACTGTCTTTTCTCTAGCTCTTAAGATAGATAAGGTCCCGGGTTCAGATCATCTGAGGATACTTAGGGAATTAGCAACAGAACTGGTGGAACCTCTGACTGGGCTGTTCAAGGTCTGGGGAAGTTCCAGTGGATTGGAAGATGACAGAGGCTGTGTCAGTTCATAAGGGGGGGGAGATAAGGAGCAACCAGAGAATTACAGGACTGATGGTCTGATGTTGTGGGTAAGTTAATGGAATCCTTGACCAAAGAAGACCTCGTACCTACCTAGAGAGTAACGAACTCCAGGATAGCAAACAACACAGTTTTGAGGCAGAAAGGTGTTGTCAGACCATCCTGATAGTCTTCTTTGACTGGATGACTAAGGAGATAGACAAGGGCCATGCAGTGGACCTGTTGTACTTTGACTTTAGTAAGACCTTTGAGTCAGTACCACACAAGAGATTGCTTAAGAAGATAGAAGACTGGGATGTAGCTAAACGTCTAGTAAACTGGGTGGGTAACTGGCTAGCAGGGAGGCAACAGAAGGTGGTGGTCAATGGAGATAAGTCAGAGGAGAGAAAGGTGACGAGCGGGGTTCCACAGGGATCTGTCCTGGGTCCAATCCTTTTTAACATGTTCATTAGTGACATTCATAAAGGAATCTGGGACAGATTGTGCCTCTTTGCGGATGATGCAAAACTGTGGGAGGGTGGATAGTGAAGAGGGAATAAGGGATATGCAGAAGGACTTACAAAACCTAGAGGGGTGGTCAAAGGTCTGGCTAAAATTCAATGCTAAAAAGTGCAAGGTAATGCACACAGCAAAAAAGAACTCCAAGACAGAGTACTAGAAGTACTGGATGGTGTGGGAGAGACTTAACACTACAGACGAGGAATGGGATCTAGGAGTTATCATCAGTAACTCACTAAAACAAATGAATCAGTGCATCAAGGCCTATAACATGGCTAACAGGATTCTGGGGGGACTGACAGCAGAACAGATATAATACTTCCTCTCTGCAGATCCTTGGTGAGGCCTCACCTGGAGTACTGCACCCAGTTCTAGAGTCCTCACCTCAGAAAAGACAAGTATAGATTGGATACAGTGCAGTGTAGTGTGACCAAAATGATTCAGGGACAGCAGGGTAAATCCTATGAGGAGCCCCTCAAGACACTAAATATGTGCTCATTGGAGGTCAGAAGGGTGAGGGGTGATATGATCGAGAACTTCAAATTCCTCAAAGGAATTAATATGGTGAAATGCGGGTATTATTCAGTCTACATACCAACCTGCAGTCACGTGGACATGAGCAGAAATTGGTGGGTGAGAGATTCTGGAGGGATGTGAGGAAGTACTTCTTTACAGAAAGGGTGGTAGAACCTTGGAACAGTCTGCCAGCCCAGGTGGGAGCAAACACAGTCAGGGGATTCAAGCAGGTCTGGGACAGAATGAATGGAACAGTGGCTACACGGGGCAACAGACCCGGGGAAGAGAATGGGGAAAGAATCAGGAGTGTTAGTACCCTGGAGGGACATTAGGTTCTAAGGAAGGTTCCAGGGATTTAGGGAACTTGGGTAGACTGAATGGACCTTTGTTCTTTTTCTGCCATCATTGTCTATGTTTTTATCAGGGTACTCCCCCAGTCCAGCCCAACCTGGAGCCCCTCTTTCCATCCCAATAGCAGGTCTACACTCTCCATTTGACCTCTGGACCAACATGGGGTTGGGGCTGCCTTGCACCTGCTGGGGGTGCTTATTTTTTTAAACCCTCTTGTCATCATTCTTCCCTCCCCTGGAGGGCTGCTCACTCAGGCAGATGCAGTCTGAGTGCTGAGCTATCTGGAAGCTATCCAGTGAAGGAGCTATCAGGAAGGCTGCAGGACAGGCTAGGGTCTTGCTCTCAGTCCGAGCCCTCTCCTTGGCGAACACACCAAGGTGGCAACTGCAGCAGACAGCTACCTAGCTGTGGGCTACTACTGCACAAGCAGGCATGGTGAGCATTGAAGGCACAAAGCAAACCCACTCAACTTTGTCCCAGAATAGAGCTGTTAACCCGTTACATCCCTCAACAAGTTGCTCTTCGTCATTGAACTCTACCATCTCCAGGAACCAGGGGATTTGCATCTGTGTGTTCATGCTTGTGCTCCATCTCATAAAATGTTTTTTGTTTTATTTTCTTTACAATTTTTCTTTTATTCACACATACTTCAGTGGTGTCTCTGCTTTTTCTTATGGGTGAATGAACTTTATTTTGCAGCATGATGTTTTAACACAATGACTGCTATGTGAAATATTT
This sequence comes from Neoceratodus forsteri, assembly GCA_016271365.2. NCBI lineage: Eukaryota > Metazoa > Chordata > Ceratodontiformes > Ceratodontidae > Neoceratodus > Neoceratodus forsteri. The sequence continues at coordinate 687,514,373 of CM057456.1, forward strand.
TCTATTATTCCATTGACAGTACATTATCTTTCAAAATAATGTGGCCCTTCACATTTGTTTCCATTTTTTTTACTTAGGCACAGCTGTTGTACATTTACAGTTATGAACTTTTTGGCAGGATTCACAAAGCAGATGCACTGGGCACAAATGAGATGCACCGGCACAAATGAGATGTGCCACCCCCAAACAGTGGGATTCATAGAAGGATGCACTGCAAGATGCACTGTGTGCATCCCCACTGTGAATCGCAGTGAAGCACCATGGCATAACCTGAGATGTCCCAGTGCAACAGGGATGTGCAGAAGCACTCTGGACAGCACAACACTGAATATGGAGCAAGTAAACAAGGGACACAGGAGCAACATGGGGAGACTACAGTGGCACAAAGTATACAGGAGAACACACTGGCAGGGGCTCACCAGAGTGCCAAAGGGCCATAGAGAGGCCACAGTAGATGAGGTGCACAGACAGAGCACACACGGAAACATCTGGAAGCACCAGACACACACCCCACAATGGAGCCCAACAGGCACAGATGCCATGCACAGGGGTGCCTGGTATGGTGGGCCACAGCAGCAGAGGTGCACTGTACAGCATGGAAGAGGGTGATGTACACAGCCTGGTACACAGAAACCCAGTGGCATGGACAAGGCAGATGCCACACAGGTGCACACAGATGGGCAGACACAATGGCGGACAGTCCGAAGGCCATGCCCTGCACAGGTGGTACATGCACATATGCAATGTGGACTGTAATGAGAGTGGCACAACAACAGGGGACAGCACAACAGATGCAGCCATCATGCACCACACACAGAATAGGGGCACTGTGAAAGGCAGCATGATGCAACGCCCACCAACATGCCAGAGTCATCAAGAAGGGTGCACACTGAGGTGGGCATGAAAGGCGTACAGGATGTGTGTTTACACAGTACCACAGCTGCACATGTGTGAATGGGAACAAAGGTACAGTGGAAACCAGTAAGCATAACAGAGCACATGCACAAGGTACAATGAATGACCACAGACACCAGTAGTAGTAGTATTAGTAGAAAACAGTTTAGTGAAAAATTAATGAAACAGCAAAAAATATGTACAAAAACAACAAGTACTAGGAACAGGGAAGGTGTGGTGCGGGAATCTATGCAGGAACAATACTAACAGTGCACAGGAGGGTGATGGTATTGATGAGGGGGAAACAGGGGACAGCCACAGACAATGGGGATGGGCAAGGTGTGCGGGGTCAGAACAACAAAGGGGCTATATACAGATGTGCATGGCCCTAACGTGCCGGATGGGCCGCAGCATGGCGGCTACCCATCCTTCCCCTGGTGCTCATCAACCAGACCAGCATAGTGAGTGCCTGCAGGAGCTGTCCCTGCTGCCTATACATCACTCGTGTGGTCCTCCTCAGCGCCCTCTGGAGCTCCATCCCTGTAAGCTGCACAACTTCCTGTCTCCACTGATGCCCTGGCACACCCAGACATGCACTCCAAGGACCTAAAGTGGGGGACACAGACAAAGGGTACCAAGTGCCATGTTCCACACACACACCCACCCACCACGTGAGTGTGCAGGAGGCATCCACCATGGCAATGGCCGACAGCCTGCCAGATGCACTGCATGCCAGCAACAGGCTACCACACAGTGCTACACTGTGACCGTGCAGTGGTACTCAGACAGCACAAGGCCCACATGTGTACGAAGAGGTAGGTGCAGAGGGGCATGCAGCCATGTCTCACACAGCATGTGCAGATGCCAGGAGGCTGCACAGGCATGCAGATCCCATCTGAACACCACTTGAAAACCACAATGTGCCCATGGTCCACAGCAGACACGCACAAGGTGGACAGACACACAGGGCCATGTGCACTGTGGCCCATGCACATGCTGCCATGGCCACACCCCATGCATGTGTGCAACATGCACCATGCAGACATGCACAAGGGACCAGCAATGGCCTGCAGACGGCACTGCACCACCCCCCCAAACACACAGAGGATGCGCAAGATGGACACTCACCTGCACCTGTACAACCTTGTCCCTGGTCTCCAACACTGATCCTAGCATGCCTGGCCTCCACTGCCACCACAGCCCTCTGCCTGTCTGCCAGTCCTGCAAGGGGAACGCAAGCATAGAGCACAGTGAGGTGATGGTAGGTGTGTCATTCCCCCCTTCCAGCCCACAGCAACAATACCGGTGCCAGCATGCAGTGATTGAACCACCAGCACAGTGCCCCAGTCAGTGTGTAGCAACACACAGCACCCCAGCCCATGCTCACCATATGTGTGTGTGTGTGTGTGTGTGTGCAGCTGGACATGTGCCAAGCCACCAGCTGTACCACACTGCGTCCGCCACAGTGGCCATACACCCCCCCTAACGTGCACCATGATGCACACAACTCACTGTTGCCATGCCGGCACCCCACACACTGAAGGTGCATGGCATGCCACACGGGTGTATGTGTGGGGGTGTGGGATATGGTGGTGGGCAGTGTGGCAGCCCCCCAGACACAAACCCTAGCCTGCCTGTGTATCTGTATGGTGATTTGACTCACCTGGGCATGGCACTGCACTCCTGCGTGCACGATCTTGGATGCTCCTGAACCTGTCCGGGTCCCAGTGCTGCAGATCCCCGTACCAGTGCCTGCATTGCTTACTGGTGCGCTCCACCCCAGTCCTGCACACCAGGTGCTCACCAACCCTCACCCACACTGCTGAGCATGGCTCTGTGAAGTCATCAGAGCCAAACAGCTGTCCCTCCACCTGCAGTACCAGTGCCACAAGGTTGAGAAGCTCAACCTCCACCCAGTTCATGGCCCTGGACCCTGCTGTCTGAGCATGTGGCATGTGCCCATACTGTTTCTCTTGGGCAGGTGTGCACAGATCAGGCTGCTGATGTGTAATGGCCTAGTCATGCCACATGTTGCAACTGGCTGTCAAGCACTGCACCATGGAACACAGTAATGCAGAGTGGCAATGAACGATTGCTGCCTATTGCCCATCATCATGAATGCACACTGTGCATCGAATGGGTGGGAGACCAGGGTCAGGGGTCATGATCGGGTTGCACATGTACGGTTAGCGCGTAGCCGCCACATTGTGAGTGTAATACAATGCCACCCACAGTGCACTGTTGCTGTGCACACTGCCAGTGTTGCATTGTGCACTGCAGGTGTGCATTGATGCCCTGTCATGCCGATGCACAATACACACACACAATGAGACATGCATCACAGCACCGATCTTGCATGGGGGCCTGGATGCACTGCTATACTCTTTCATGTGGTCAGACACACCAGATCGGTTGCGCTATGCCTGTCATGCCACTGATCCTGCATGGCGCATGCGGGAGATGCACTGGGACATTTGCACTGCATTCAGGAAATGCCCCAGGTCTAACGCACATGAGTGGGGAATGTGCCATAGGGAATGTGCCCAACGCATTAGTTGCACATTGCTGATTGAGATAAGCTGGGGGCAATTATGCAATTCACAGTCAATGCTCCCAAATCAGCTCATTGCCTTATTTAGGGGCATCTCACCTGTTTAGCATCTCATTACACTTGCTCCCACTCTCATTTGCATGCCCTGAGCCATAAATGCTCCTGAATGCACCTCCACAGAGCTCAGGTGACTGGCAGGAATTGCATCCTTGAAGGTAGGTTTGTTTACATTCTACCATATTCAGTGTGTCAGCACAACACGACAGTGGGGAGTTTAGGGCATCCAGGCATACCTTTCAACTGTTCCTGTTCTTCAGACATGTCCCTGGGTGTGCCTCACAGTGTTCCACTGTTCCAGCTACAGTAGTGGTGGGTTGTTGCTGATTAGTAGGGAGGCAAAATACAACAGACTGCCAGACATGTGTGTTACAGTCTAGCTCCCCTTCAGATAGTACCTGGAAAACAAAGCCAGACACATCTGCATGACATGTTAACTACTACATATGAACACACGAAATGCCAGCAGAAACAGGCCTCACGGTCTATCGAGTCTGCTCGATTGTGTAGCTAGGCCCTCAACTTGCAGCTGTCCCACCCTCCCCTCTCCCTCCTCATAACCCCCCCCCCACTCTGTCCCACCCTCCTTAAACCCTCCCACTGTTCTACATGATACAAGTTCCTCGGGCACAGTGTTCCACTTATATATCACTCTTTCTGAGAAAAAGTGTCTCCTGATTTCCCTCCTGAATTCCCCTCCAGTCTCAGCCGATGCCCTCTCATGCCCCTTCCTCTTCTGATCTGAAGAATCCCTTCTGTATTAATCCTGTTAATACCCTTTAGGAACTTAAAGGTTTTGATCATATCCCCCTGTCCCACCTCTCTTCCAGGGAATACATCTGCAGCTCTCCCAGCCTCTCCTCGTAGGATTTTCCCTCAAGTCCCTGTATCATCTTTGTTGCCCTACACTGCACGCCCTCCAGCAATCTGATGTCCCTTTTCAGGAATGGCCACCAGTACTGCACGCAGTATTCCAGGTGCAGCCTGACCAGTGGCCTGTACAGGAGTAGAATCACTTCTCTGTATCTGGAGTAGATTCCCCTCGCTATGCACCCCAGCATCTTGTTTGCCTTTGCAGCCACCTTCCTGCACTGAGCTGCCTACCCCTCAGCCAGTTGATGAACCAGTTGACCATTTTTTTCCCCACCCCGATGTATTCCAGTTTTCTCCCCAGCCCCTCACATGGCACCAAGTCAAAGGCCTTGCTGAAGTCCAAATATAGGACATCCACTGCATGGCCCCTGTGCAGTTCCCTGATAACCAGGTCATAGTACTTGACTAGGGTCATCTGGCAGGATCTGCCCGACACAAAACCGTGCTGATGACCTTCTTGGAGCCCATTGTCTTCCAGAAAGGTCTCCAGCCTCTCTTTTATGATTCAGTCCATGAGTTTCCCTATGATTGAAGTGAGACTCACCGGTCTGTATTTGCCTGGATCATTCTTCGGGACACTTTTATGAATGGGCACCACATGAGCCATCCTCCAGTCCTGTGGCATGCATCTTGTGTCCAGTGATGTACTGAATCGGTCTGCCAGTGGTCCCGTCAGGATCTCTGCTAGCTCCCTAAGTACCCTATGGTGAATGCCATCCGGCCCCGGCACCTTGTCCACCCTCAGTGCCCTTAGATGCTCCAGCACCCTGTCCTCTGTAATTCTGATATCAGTCGCCCCCGCCCCCCCCGCCAACTCCACCCTTCCCATGGGGTATCTGCCCCCCTCTTTCCTTTGTGAACACAGAGTAGAAGTGCTCATTCAGTGCCTCTGTCTGGTCCTCCACCTTTTCCACTCACCCCCCATCTTTCTTAATCCTCACAATCTGGTCTTTGTTTCTTCCTCTCTCGCCAATGTATCTGAAGAAGTTCTTTTCCCCGTCCTTGATTCCTTGGGCCAGTCTCAGCTCTCTGGAAGCCTTGGCTGCTCTGACTAGCCTGGTAACCTTCCTGGACTTCTTCATGTGCTCTTCTTTATCCCCTTGCCCTCCCAATTTCCTAAGCCTCCAGAATGCTTTTCTCCTGGCTCTCATCCATTCCATTACCTCCCGACTCAGCCAGCTCAGCTTCTTTGCTCTCCCCTTCTTGCTCCATGTCCTGGTGCAGGTCTCAGTATCCTCTGCCAGCCCTTTCTTAATGATATGCCATTTTTGACTTGCACAATGTCTGAATTCCCACCAGATGCTCAACCAAAATTTCCCCTGTCCTTTTAAAGACTGCTCCCTTAAAATTGATCACCCTGGTACCTGTTCCTCCTGTTACCCTTCCCATGTTGAGTGTGAACCACACCGCATGATAGTCGCTCCCAGCCAGGGGGTCCTCCACTCCCAGATCCCTTACAGCCTCCCCATTTGTTAATACCAGGTTCAGAGTCCCACCCTTCCTAGTCAGCTCATGGACCAATTACACCAGGAAGCAGTACTGAAATACATCTAGTAATCGCTGCTCCTTTGCACACGTGGTGTTTGGGGTGTTTCAGTCCACCCCAGGGAGGTTGACGTCCCCCACCACTACGGTGTCCCCCTTCCTACAGGCTCTTCTAATCTGCTTGACCAACTCCCTATCCAAGTCATCCCCCCTGAGCTGGTGGCCTGTACACTACCCTCACCCTCAGTGTCTTTCTTTTAGAGTCTTGAAACTGCATCCATAGGGCCTCTGTCCTGCCCTCCATCCCCTCCTCTCTCTCATACACCATATCCCCTCCCTCAAGTAGATCACCACACCCCCCCCTTCCCCCTATTCCTGTTCTTCCTGAATATCCTATACCCTGGGATCATCATATCCCAGTTCTGGGTGGCCCATGTCTCCATGATGGCCACAATGTCCAACCTCCCCACAGCCAAGAGAGCCTGTAGTTCTGCTGATTTGTTACATAATCTTCTCGCATTCAGCGAGACCACTCTCCAGCCTGTATCTTTCTCCCCCACGCTGGTTCCCCCCAAATCCCTCCTTGTGTCCCCACCTATTACCATTGTTAACACTGTGTCTCTGACATTGGCCACCAGTCCCTGACATTCCCATGTCTTGTAGCTGATATGAAATGCAGGCAGTTGAAAGGTATGTATACAGGGTGCTGTGACCCTGCAGCAGTCAGACACTGTGGATGCACACATACATAGATGCCAGTACTGTGCTAATGCCTGCATACTGTCACCCACAGAAACCACTATGTCCAGACAGGATGCAGCAGCAGGACAAAGACATATAAATTTCACTGAAGACGAGGACAAGGTGCTGATTGAGGCCTACCTCATATGGAAGGACATCCTGGCTGGCAGGGGTGGCAGCTGCCAGCAGAGGGGTGCGGGCTGGGAGGCAGTGGCCATGTTGTGCAGCATACAACAGGCCAGGAATATGCCACATGCCTTCTCTGGGCTATAATTGTAGGGCACCACCTGATCTGTCCAGGCACCTAAAGCGCATCTTCAGCATGCCGAAGACACACTCGGTGGTGGTGTGTGTAGTAATGTGTGCCTCATTGTAGCACTCTTCTGCCTCTGTGCCAGGTTGGCAGACGGGTGTGAGGAGCCAGGGTCAGAGGGGGTATGCCACATCACCTGCGGAAGGCAACAGCAGTCTGTTACAACCCTGTATATATGTGCATTGTGTCCCACAGCACCCTCTTCCACCATGGTGCACTGCTGCGGCTGCTGACTATCCACCCCTGTCCCTGTGGCGCCCCTCCTAGTGTATCTCCATGCTGCACACACCAGTGACTGCATGCCCTCACTACACTCAGCTACCCTGTACCTGTCCTTGTGTGCTTCCATGGCTGCCCACACCTGTACCATCTGGCACTGCCTGCCCTCCATTGCCCAGCGGTCATCCGTTCATGTCTGTATGTGGTGGATTCCACCCTGCCATTCATGCCTGCTGTTGTGCATCACCTCACCTCCCATGCTGCGCTGTTCTGCTGTGCTGTCCCCCATGTTGTGTGTGCAATTCCCTCGGCGTGCCCACCTTCAGTGTCCCACCTGTGCAGTGTCCCCTGCACAGGCCCTGCTGTGGCCCATGCCCACCTGCTCACCCTCCCATCATTTGTTGTGCCATGGTGTCCTGTTCATGAGCATGTATGCATGCCCCACTCACCCAGTAGGTGTCCACTGGGTATGTCCCTGGTCTCAAACCGGTGGCATAGGGTCGATTGATGCCATATGAAGGCATTGGGTGTACTCCCAGGTTGTGTGGCGCAGACATTGCTGATTCTCCCTGTGGCATTGCACACCACCTGGCAGTTGATGGCATGGTACCCCTTGCGATTCATGTAAGTCATGGCCTCTTCACCAGGTGGTGCATGGACTGCAACATGGGTGCAGTCAATGGCCCCTATAATGCCTGGCATGCATGCCACCCTGTGGAACTGCTGAATGGCTTCTGTCCACTCTACCTGTGTGCTTGGGAATAGGATGACTTCCAAAGCATGTGGGAGCAGTGCAGTGAGGAATTGTGAGAGGAAACGAGACATGGGCAGCTAGGATATGCCAGTGGGGTCTCCAGCTGGCCTCAGAAAGGTTCCTGTGGTGAGCAGGCACATTGCTGTTTTCACCTTGGTCTCCACTTGTATGGCATGATCCCTTCCAGTGGGTGCTTGCATTTCCTCATGGCACAGCTCACAGAGCTGCCTCAGAATTGTCCTGTTCAGGTGGTATCTGCTGACTGTTTCTGTGTCCATCAGTTGTTCAAACATTAGTCTGGCATGATACCACCACAGCGCAGACTGCCTATGGTGCTTTCTGCCACCACATTGCTGGTTTGCCCATCTCCTCATCCCCATTATTATTCCAACCATCAAGAACGGTGCACCATCCATGTCTGTGGCCTGTGTTCTGCTGATGCTCTTCTACCAGTTCCTGCTGCTGCTATCCTGCAGTCTGCCTGCTGGAGCTTGCACTTAAGTCTACTTCTTTTATACTTATCTTTTAATGGCGCATTTGATACTTGCACTGTGAATGCATCGTGTTTGCTCATTCATTTTGCTCTGTGAATGACTCTGCGCTGTGTATGCAGATACATGCCTCCTCCAGATTTTATGATCCCTGTGTAAAATCCCCTTTAGGGAGAGAGTTGAACATTTTCTTTGCCCTTGTTCATGAGGTGGGGTCATAAGAAGGCTATGTTGAAAATTTGGTGTAAAAATATTAAAAAACAAAGTTATGAACCTACATTGAATTTTACAAATGCAGGCCGGTAACTTTGGTAATTTTCAATATTTGTACCCCAAATTTACAAACAGCCATATCTTTACAGCTCCTCATGAATGTGATAGCTGCTGGTTTTCAAATTGTGTCTGAACTGTTTTATTTACATCCCGAAAGGTGATTTTGTGGTCCCAGCACAAAACCACCTTTCAGACAGGAGCTGAAAATGTTCTCTGTCCTTGTTTATGAGGCAGGGTCATAAGAAGGCTATGTTCTAAATTTGGTGCAAAATTATTTTGAAAAGGTTATGAGGCTATTTTGAATTTTGCAAACGCAGGCTCATAAGTCTGGTAACTTTCAGTATTTGTATCCCAGATTTTCAACGTAGCCATTTCTTTACAGCACGTCATGAATGTGACAGCTGTCATTTTTCAACTCATGTCCAAAATGTGTTTTTGCATCCTGAAAGTTGATTTCGCAGTCCCTGTGCAAATCACCTTTAGGCCAGGAATTGAACATTTTCTCTGCCCTTCCTCATTAGGCCAGATCATAACAAGGCTATGTTGAAAATTTGGTGTAAAACTATTACAAAACAACACATTTTTGAGCCTATGTTATATTTTGCGAATGCAGGCTCATAACTTTAGTAATTTTCACTATTTTTACCCCAGATTCCTCGGCTGCAGCCCTATTGGCTCTGGTCAGACTTTTGCTCTTTTAGTAGCCAACGTTTGCTAATGCTGAGACAGGGTTGTTTTTTTTCCCAGATGTATCTTAACAACCTATTTAAATTTATGAACCAATTGTTTTTCTATTTTTATGGGCAAAGCATTTATTATATTGAATATTTTTGGTGAACTCATCATTTTTATTGCATTTACTTGTTCCCATAATAAAAGATTAAAGGGGACAGGAAATATGTCTTATTGGCAGCAGTTAGTAATGTTCCTATTTATAGAGATGAAATTCATGCTTCCAAATTAGCAGCATATTTAAATGTACCCAAATAAACACTCATGTGAGAAACTATGTTTCAATTGTTTTCTTTTTATTGACAACACTTTATCTTTGTGGAAACAATATTTTGGAATGTTTACTGTGTCAGGGTTTGTGTACAGAATGCTAATTATAAGCTGCTGACCTATCAGAGCTATGCTTAAACTTCTGTACATAAACCATGACATAGACAAAACCCCAGACCACCGATTCCATGAAGACAACTGTAACAGAATGCTGCCCATAAAAACAAAACAATGCAAAATACGTTTTTTTCCATCACTTTTTTTCCATATAAAATTAAATACGGATCATTTAGGGGCATGAATCGTATTTCTGAAAATAAGAACATTATAAGCAGCTGCCTATGAGAAATTATTTCCAGTTCTCTTAAAGTTATTCCAAGAACATAATTCTGCTTCCTTCCTTCCTACTGAGTTTCTTTCATCTAAGTCCCCTGTAGACTGACCCTAGGTAGTGAGTAACTGAGACCCACTGTTGAGCCAGACACCCTGCTAACTCCCCTGTAAACTGACCCTAACTAGGGAGTAACTGAGATCCACTACTAACAGAGGTATGAACAATATGCTTTCCTACTGGATTTCCTACTGGCTGACTCCCCATAGGATTACCCTAGATAGGGGGTAGCTGTGGCCCACTAGCTATACTGCTTTCCACTCCTGAGAGACAGCTACCCCAATGGGATACCCTTACTGTTAGGTCAGTAGCATACCTGCTCTAGATAGGGACTAGCTGCAGCCCCTATCTCTGCCCTCTCTGGAGACAGACCCCAGACAGGTAATAGCTGTAATTCCTATTAAACCCCTACTAACTTCTCCCTATCCCCACTTGCCTTACCCACCCTTTTTTGAGCAGCATAGTCTGTGGTTTATGGTCCTCTCTGCGGATTCCCTACAAATGTTACATAGGTAGACACCACATTCTTGCTTTGTGGCACTCATGCAAAGGGTCACTTGGAATTCTGGGATTTATATATATACCACTGCTACACTATTGGCTGGCTTGTAGCACATGGGGCATGTGTCTTGCTCCAAGTCCCTCCATCACCCTCCCCCTAGTGGCGTTCTCTCTCTACCGTGTCCAACACACAGTCCCCCAGCACAGGTTTGAGCACTCTATTTGACCCCAAACACAGCTCACATATGTTTAGTTAAGTTTCACTTTCCTGTTGCTTTACTCCTGTGTTCTCTGCTCCACTTGGTGAGGGCTGCTTCATTCACTGATGGGCACAGTGTTGCACAATTGTGACAGAGAGGGGTGGGTCATTTGCCCTTTGTCAATGAATGATGTATTGTGTGGGCAGTGTTTCTGGTGGGATTCAGACCTAGAGATACCCTAAGACAGTGTCTATGATGAGTGGTGGCAGCTACTGAAGTACCCTTTGGGCATCTGGAGGGTTGAGACAGCTGGTAACAGTGTACAGGCTGAGTCTCAGAAAGACCATTTTGTGACAAACTGAAGACAGTGGTTGGGATCAGAAACAATTTTGTCAGTATAAAGGTTGTCTGTCCAGTCACAGAACAGGATATACAAAAAGGGACAGTATATTCTACCAGTTTTATTTTGTTAAGTGAGAGTAGATAGACAGAAACATTATGTCTGGGTCATATAACAAATGCTCACTGCCACAACTACAAGATCTGTGCCAAACCAGGCAACTGGCCTGTGAGGAGGGCCAGACACAGGCACAACTGATAGCCATCCTCCAAAAAAAGTGACCAGGAAAACTATGTGAAAGAGGTTGTGACAGAGGTAGAGGACAATAAAGATGTGCCAGAGCCTTTGACTAGGACAGTGGTGCAAACAAACCAGTTACACTTGTTGCAGCTGCAGCTTGCCATGCTTAAGCACCAGAGTCGGAGCTGCAAAAGATGAGGCTTCAAGCAGAGGAGCAGAAGTGAAAAGCAGAGGAATGAGATAAAGGGTGCCAGCAGGGGAACAATAAAAGCAGCACAAGATCGACATGAAGAAGCAAATGGCTGAGGATGAGAAAAGCAGTGCCAGCATGAGATTGACATGAAGAAGCTAGAGCAGTGGTTGGCAGCCTAAAATAACCCAAGGGCAGCATATGCACCCCTCAAATCCCCTCAAGGGACGCATGCTCACGCATGACCTGGATCAGACCCATTTCACCACAAAATTAATCAAAAGTGACAGATTTGAATGCAAAAAAACTTCATTTAGTGAACTGGTAACATCATTAAAAGTTTAAAAGCAGTATAAATAGTATTAAATACAATCAAAACTCAGTTTATTTCTCTTTTGTGCAGTGCAGTGCAGTCCCATTGTGGTGGCAGAAATGTTCTCAGGAGCTGCAGCTTAACCCACCGAGGGCTGCATGCAGCCTGTGAGCCACAGGTTGCCGACCACTGAGCTACAGCATAACAGTCAGATGGAGATTCGGCACCAGGGGACCTCACCAGAACCTGTGAATAATGGCATGAGAGGTTCGACCAAGGAAGCCAAAATTTATTCTTAGATGTTTCCTAGATATCAGGAGGGGAATGATCTTGATTTATTTTTAAGGTCTTTTGAGAGAATTTGTGGGCAATTAGAATTGAGCAGAGCTACTTGGGTGACTCACCTATTGCCATATTGCCACTGTTTACAGGCAAGGCATTAGAAGATTTTGCCCAGATTGATGATAATGACTGCATGGACTGTGATACAGCAAAAAAATGCCTTGCTAAAGCATTGTGAGTTAACCCTTAAGGCCTACAGGCAAATATTTAGAGGGTTAAGAAAGGTCAATCTAATAAAGCATACAGTAAGGCATCAATGATGCTGGAGTGTATAGAGAGGGGGTTTGATACTGGGAACAGCAAGGTTATACTGCCCCTATAACAATCCCTAATGAGGCCTCATTGGAGTACTGTGCTCAGTTTTGGAGTCCTCATCTAAGAAAGAACATAAACAGACTGGCATCAGTGCAAAGAAGGGTCACCCAGATGATCCAGGGCCAGCAAGACAGATCCTATGAGGGACAGCTGGAGTCTGCAAAGAAGGGTCACCAAGATGATCTGGTGCCAGCAAGGCAGATCCTATGAGTGACAGCTGGAGTCAGTGCAAAGAACGGTCACCAAGATGATCCCGGGGCCAGCACGGCAGATCCTATGAGGGACAGCTGGAGTCTGTGCAAAGAACGGTCACCAAGATGATCCCGGGGCCAGCACGGCAGATCCTATGAGGGACAGCTGGAGTCTGTGCAAAGAACGGTCACCAAGATGATCCCGGGGCCAGCACAGCAGATCCTATGAGGGACAACTGGAGTCAGTGCAAAGAAGGGTCACCAAGATGATCTAGGGCCAGCGAGGCAGATCCTATGAGGGACAGCTGGAGTCAGTGTAAGAAGGGCCACCAAGATAATCCCGGGCCAGCAAGGCAGATCCTACGAGGGACAGCTGGAGTCAGTGCAAAGAAGGGCCACCATGATGATCCAGGGCCAGTGAGGCAGATTCTATGAGGAACAGCTGGAGGCCCTAAACATGTACAGTACTCACTGGAGGTCAGTTGCAAGAGGTGGGACATGATGGAGATATATAGATTTCTAATGGGGAAAAACAGCATAAATATCAAAGAACTGTTTGGTAGATACAGAGGTGCAGTCAAAAGAAGGCACAATTGGAGATTAGTGGGGGAAGATCAGGAAGGGCATGTGTCATATGATTGCCCAAAAATATATCAAAGGTGTGAGTGCAGCTGGGGGGGGGAGCTCAGGAAGCTCCCAGCAGCAAGTAGCCTGTATACAGGATGCAGTGCCCTCTAACTCCACTGCACACATTCATCTTGTGTTTGTAAATGGGATGGTGACCCCGGGATTTAGGGACATTGAGGCCTCCATTTCTATGGTGAAGCAGGATTTGATTCAGGAGAAACAAATCTTTCCTGGCCAGTTCTCCAGGATTAGAAGAGTGACGAGTCTGTAGGCTCAGTGCCAATGGCCTGGATTTTTCAAAAATGGGAAGGTAGCCAGGACATACTGGAGGTGGGAGTTGTTCCAGACCTGCCTGTAGATGTAATCATGGGTAATGACTTCAAGATTAAGGACAATATTGTGTGCATCACTACCCATAGCAAGGTGAGGTAACTGGCTCATGAGTACAGAGAGGGAGCAGTGTGTGAAGAAGCAACCCCTATCTCAGTAGCAGGAGAAGTTGTACCTCAAAAATGAGATAGGAGCAGCAGTTCTGAGCCACAGCTACAGATGAAGGAGATCCCAGCCATGGGTGGCTCTCCCGCAGCAAAGTGTGTTTTGGAGAAGGTCAGGCATACAGAGCAAGGGAGAGCTCTGCAAGCTGACCCATCCCTGAAAAAGAAAAGAAAGGAGTTAGCCACTAGTGTGAAAGGTGGCTCTTCAAGTTCTGGGAAAAGGGAGGTGTACTGGGAGAACTGGCTTCTGTATTGTGAATGGGTACATAAGGGAAGACCAGAGGAAGGGTTACTCTGGCAGAGAGTGGTTCCTAGGGAGTATAGAAAGCAGCTTCTGGACTTAGCCCACAACATACCTTCTTCTGGATGCTTAGGGGTCAGCCGTAAAAAAAAAAAGGCAGCTGACTAACAATTTTTACTGGCCCAGTATTTTTAAAGATGTTGCAAACTACCGCCAGACTTGTCTGCAATGCCAGGGGGTGGGAAAGGTTGAGCACAAGGCTAAAGTGGCTTTTATTCCCCTGCCTACTATCAAAGAGCTATTTCATTGAGTTTCCGTGGACATTGTAGGGCCACTTACCACCCCATGTCACACCAGTAAGCAGTACATTTTGGTGGTTATAGATTATGCCACAAGGTGCCCAGAGAAGTACTCTTGTCCTTCACTGAGGCAGAGCAGTGCCAGATAGGAATGGCAGAGGTGTCATACATTAGGCACAGGGTGGAGAGAGGGTACATCTGGTCTGAGCCAATGAAAATTCAGGCCATACAGGGATGGGTTATGCCCATGATGAAGAGAAAAGTATGGGCCTTTCTAGGGACAGCAATGTACCACCGCAAGTCATTGCCAAGTTTCAGCACCATGGTCAAACCCCTGTCCACTCTTACCAGGAAGAAAATGCTGAAAAAGGTTCAGTGGATAGAAACCTGTGATACCACGTTTCATCATCTGAAGGAAACTTTCTGCCAGCCCGGACTATTCTCTTAGGTTTACTGCGCATGTAGATGCAGCTGATCATGGACTAAGTACAGTTCTGAGTCAGATTACACAATCAGAAGAGGAACACTGAGTTGTATATCTGAGCAGGAAGCTGCTGCCCAGACAGGAGGCCTATACCACAACAGAGAAGGAGTGCCTATGTATTGTCTGGGCTTTGCAGAATCTGCAACTTTGTATGGGAGGGAGTTCACCCTGGTCACTGATCACACCCCCCTTATGTGGTTGCATAGGACCAGCAGATAGGACCCAAAACTGTTAGAGTGGAGCTTGGTGCTGCAGTCCTATAATATGAACATTAGGCACCACATAGGGTGGCCAGCCAAGTGGCGCTGAGGGTTGAGGCACTGGACGCCACACCTCGCACCACACCGGCGACCCATGTTCGGAAATGAGCACAGGTCGCCAGGGGTCGCTGGGGATGAGGAAGGATTGAGAATCCAGAGGACTGCTCTCCTTCCTCGGGGAAGGGGAACCTGCCCATGCCGGTGCATTAGCACCCCCTGGTGGCTCCAGGTGTTTGTTCTGCCCTCTGGGCTGCAGTGGATGTCTTTCGAGTGTGCACGGGAGCGTGTGCATGTCGAGCAGGGTGTTAGTGCATATCCGAGCCCAGGGGAACAACCGAACAAAGGAAAATGCACCCAGCCTTGACAGGCAACGAAGGGGTCTGGGAGCTACCCCCACGCCCAGCAGTCGTGTACACTGGCTGTCCTCAGAGCTGCCCCTGTCCACGGATTGTTAGGGTGGCATTCGGTGAGGTGTGGAAGCCTGGAAAATGGAGGAGTTAGCCCATCCGAGTGTCAGGACTGAGTCTCGGACATGGCAGGAAGGAGGTAAGCTGAGTGCCCCCATCTAAGAGAGTTCAAGGCTGTGTGTGTGAAGGTGGATAAGGAAAATAAAAAAAAAGGCACCACAGAGGGTCTCAGCATGGCATTGTAGATGGGTTGTCCAGACAACAGTTAGTACCTGTTTTTAAGTAGGAGGGCATTATGGACAACTAATGTGGGTTTTTTAAGTAGGAGGGCATTATGGACAACTAATGTGGGGTTCACAGAAAGAGTGCAATGAGGGCATAGCAGTGGGAGCCAGCTGATTCAAGTGAAAAAAAAAACATATGCCATTTAGGGAGTGCTAAAATGTTTTTTTATTTTTTTATTTTTCATTTCCCTGCATGGAGGTGTAACAGTTTGCCATATCATTTTTTTTTACTGTAGTTTTTTTTTATTATTTATTTCTAGCTGTATTGGTAAGTTTGAATCAATCTGTGAGGGGGAAATGAGATAAAGTTAGGTGCCAGAGGCATGTCAGATTACTCTGAAGAGTGATTACAATCTCTGTGTCCTGTACTATAGGACCCCCTGGCCAGTTAATGGGACAGCTGAAAGTAAAAGCAGCCCTGTAATGCTTCAAAGAAAAAAAAAAGCCCTTTTATGTTACATGGATGGCCCTGGCTAATGACTGAAGCAGTCACTCCTGCTGTGCAAGACAAGAGGTAGGACAAAGGAAATTTTCCTTTGGAGTACACAAACTCACAAGTCCAGAGCAGACGGTTTCCCAAGAGGACCCAGCTCTCAAAACACAAAGCACTGGCCTGGAAGTGATGTCATAGATGATGTGTGCTGAGGGTGGGTGGAGACTAGTTTCTGGGAACCTTGTTAACTTGAGTTTTGTAAGAGACAAGTTTGTAGGGCTTGGGACTCCGAACGGTTAACAACTAAGATTTGAGTCTGCCCTGATTCACCGACATGTCCTGTGAGGTAAGCTGTCTCTACTTTAGGAAATTAAGATGTGTAGTAAGATATTTCTGTTTTTCTCCACTGTTCAAAACATTTTCTTTTTATCTCTAGAAGTACTGTTCTCCAAGTCCTTTAAGGTACAAGTAACTGGGCTTTAACTGGCAGAAACTGTATTTCTGTCTCCAAAGAAAAGTCTAATGTTATTATATTTTGTTTCTAAAGTGAGGTATTCCCAGCTGTGACAGAGAATTGGGTCATTTGCACTTAGGCAAGGAGCACTGTACTGTGTGGACAGTGATTCTGGTGGGATTCAGACCTAGAGATACCCCAAGAGACTGACTATGCTGAATTGTGGCAGCTACTGAAGTACCCTTGAAGGTGCCTGGAGGACTGAGAAAGCTGTTAACAGTGTACAGGCTGAGTCTTGGGGAAAGCAGTCTGTCACAATAGGTGACATTGCAAAAGAAGTGGAAAGGGAGTTATGCCTTTTTGTAGATGATACCAAAATCTCAATACAGTGGGCAGTCGGGGTGGGGTGGGTGGGAAGATAATGTGCAGTGACCTTGGGAACTTGAGGAGTTGTCAAAAGCATGGCAGTTGGGGTTCAATTCCAAAAAGTGCTAAATCATGCACCTAGGGCATAGGAACCTAGAAGCTGAGCACAGGATGGGGATACTAGCAGTTTCTAAACAGAAAAGTGAACTTGGGGATATCATATCTGAGAACCTCAAAGTGGCATAGTAGTGGGTAGGGCTAGTGGGATGCTGGGGTGCATAGGCAAGGGTATCTCCAGCTGGAGGAGGGAAGTGATGCTGCTACTGTATTGCTCACTAGTGAGAACCTACCTAGAGTAGTGTGTCCAGTTTTGGAGACCACACCAAAAGGTTGTAGACAGGGTGGAGGCAATGCAGAGGAGGACAACTAAAATGGTGCAGAGGATGAATAAGAAGCCCTATGAGGAGAGAATGAGGGCTCTCAACATATTCACCCTGGAAGGCAGGAGAGAGAGGTGATATAATAGAGACCTACAAGTACCTCACAGGGGTGAACAGGGTGCAAGGGGGGGTCTCTTTTAAATAAGAAAGACCACCAGGACCTAGGGGCATGTGATTAAGCCTGGGGGGGAGAGTTCAAGAGAGATGTGAAAAAACATTTCTTCACAGCAAGGCTGGCCTAACAGCAGAAATGGTAGAGGCTAAAACAGCGGGGTGGGGGTGCTTGCTTGTATGCAAGAGACGTAGGGGTATATTACAAAAGAGGCAGGGAAGGTCACCAGAGACCAGACAAGATCTGCAGATATGGAGCTGGCAGGGAACATCTGGGCAGACTGGGTGGGCCAAGTGGTCCTTTTCTGCTGACAAATTGTGTTTCTGTGTATTCCCAGGTGCTTGTGTATAGCTTTGCGTTCAAGTTGTTGTGTTTTTTTTTTTTTGTAACTTCTGTTTTTTTCCCCCATCTCTCTGGCCCCTCTGGTATCCTCAGGCCCTGCGGGCAACCCCTGCCCCCCACAAGCCTCCCTAGTTGTCAACTACTTTCATGGAGTTCTGGCTATGGCCCCCAGGTGGGGTCAGGGTGGGGAAGGACCCTCAAAATCCTATGCTTTGTTAGGTAGGCGCCATGATCCAGTGTGCAATGGAGGTCCGAGAAGCTCCCACGGGCCATCATCCTGGAGGTGCTGTGGTAATTTTTCCTTTGGCTTTCTCCCTAGGAAACATCGCCTGCGTGGATGTCAATGTGAGCCTGCATGCACCCATGTGTGTGTGTGTGTTTCCGCCCACCTATGTCAGTAATATCCCTGCCCTCCCATCTGCCTTCCAGCCACACTACCACCTGTGGTCAAACAGGTGGCAGTATTGTGACCAAGGATGGAACCCTCCCATCCCCGGAGGAGGTGGGCATTTTCTGGGATGCTCAGTCCTCCTCCCCCAGCTGACCCAAGCTTGTTCCTAAACTCAGGTTGCCAGCATTACGAATGGTAGCACTAGCACTGTGCTGAGAGGCCAGTACCTTGCTCAAGTTGTTTTATGTTACAGTCCTCATTTAAGTTGATGTTTTTGGCATAGGTTAGCTTTTTTTTTTTTATGACTGTTGCTTTAGCAATTTGTTTAATGCAAATGTCATCCAATGTCATCAGAGAAGGACCTGACAGTTTGCGACTGCTCTTTCATCTGTTTGTCACATGACCTATGAAACGTCAGGTCATGTATGAACAGAAGAGGAGATGTTATTTGAGGATACGTTTAATTTCTGTCTTTCAAGCTCTACCCCTAGCCCAAGTTATTAATGAGGCTCCTCAGTGTGTTTAGGGCAAGGCAAAACTGGAGTGGTGACAGGGAATATATTTAGAATATCCTTCGCTATAGTGTGATATTTAAGATGATGCTTTTGGCCTTTTATCACAGTTTAGTAGCAAGGTACTCTGCCACTTTTTCATAGTAATCTAAATCAAATTCATCAGAATTGGGAAAATTCTGTAGATTCTGAGACATTCAAGAATCCATAACTATCAAGTACTATCAAATATTTTCTTGTAATCTAGCCATGCTACACTACAAGGTTGCAACCCTTCTTGCAGTTTTCCACAATGGCTTTGTCCAGCTGTAACTTGTCTTTTGCATCATACAATTGTCTCTTATTCACTTTCTGTTCAATTGCCATTAGTCTACTGGAGTCTAAATGGTTGTAGACACTGCATCTATCCCAGTGTATAGTTTGTATGTTGTAGGTAAACAAGTTACTGTGTGATAGTTCTTGGGATTGTTGGTGGGGTCTGATTCAATATTGATCAGTGTAGTTTATGGATTACCTTTTGTTAGTGAGGTGGGTGTTAATTCAGATCAAGCACATAGTTGTTTTTTATAGGTTGCTATGTCAAAGTGCAAGGATGTTAATGTGTTCAGCTAGAAGTTGGGGATAGCATCTGGATGTAGTGTTTCTCAGTTGGAGGTCTACTTGAACTGTGCTTCGGTCTCCCCAGTTGCTACATTTGGCCATTCCACATCACTGGTGGTCACCTTATTTACGCTGGCTTTCATTTTCTATATCCACTCTGCTTTGGTGTTGTGCTCAGCTGGGTCTTCATAGATGTTTCTCCAGAAAGCCTCCATTTCTTTCTTTTCAGGTGATGGTGTTACCTTAATAGTTGTCTTTCTCAACTCAGATTTCCATAATTGCATTGTTCAGCTGTAACTTGTCTTTTGTACCATGAGATTGTCTCAGTTTCCTTTCTGTTCCATTGTCATGAGTCTGCTGATGTCTACATGGCTGTAGAGTCTGTCTGCATCTATTTCAGGGTATAGTTTGAACAGAAACATACAATTTGATAGCAGATTAGGACTGCTTGACCCACCTAGTTTGCCCACTTTTCCCTACCTACTGTATTACTACAGATCCTACCTGATTTCCAGCCTACCCCCCCAATCATATCACTAAGGTTCCCTTATGTCTATACCATGCTTTCTTGATCCCCATTACAGCTTTTGCCCCCACTACCTCTGCTGGGAGGCTGTTCCAGGTGTCCACCACTCTCTCTGTGAAGTACTTCCTCACATCTCCCCTGAGTCTACCCCTCTCCAGCTTCATAGCTTGACCCCTTCTCCTTGAGCATCTTTTTTTTAAAGATGCTTCCCTCTTGAACCTTATTTATACCTGTGAAGTATTTGAAAGTTTCTATCATATCCCCCTCTCCCTCCATTCCTCCAGTGTATACATATTAGGGTCCTTCAGTCTTTCCTCATAGGGCTTTTGATACACACCCTGCATCATTTTGGCTGCCCTCACCTGGACTGCCTCCACTCTTTCATGTCCTTCCAGAGATGAAGTCACCAGAACTGGACACAGTACTCCAGGTGTGGTCTCACCAGTGATCTATACAGGGATAACACAACCTCCCTCTTTCTGCTGGTGATACCCCTCCCTATGCACCCCAGCATCCCGTTAGCTCTCCTGACTGCCCTGTTACACTGCCTGGCCACCTTTAGGTCATCAGATATGCTAACTCCCAGGTCTCTTTCCTGTTTGGTGGTTGTCAATGCCTCTCCTCCCATTTTGTACTCCTCCCCTGGGTTTCTGTGCCCCAAGTGCATGATTTTGCACTTGTTTGCATTTAAGCCCAGTTGCCATACCCTTGACCACTCCTCTAACCTTTCCAGATCACCTCTCATTTTTTTCTGTCCTCCTAGAATGTCTACCCAGTTGCATATTTTAGTGTCATCTGCAAACAGGTAGACCTTTCTCTCCAGCATCTCTGCAATGTCACTAATAAAGACATTAAAGAGGACTAGTCCTAGTACAGATCCCTGAGGAACCCCACAGGTCACCCTCCCTTCCTCAGCGTGAACTCTATTTACCACCATCCTCAGTCTCCTATCCCTTAGCCAATTTCTTACTCAGTTTACCACTGTTGGTCCCACTTCTAGGTTACCCAGCTTGCTTACTAATCTCCTATGGGGGACAGTGTTGAAGGCCTTGCTAAAATCCAGGTAGGCCACATTCACTGCTCTTCCCAAATCCAATTACCTGTTCATCCAGTCAAAGAAATCTATTAGATTAGTTGACAAGACCTCCCCCATGAATCCATGCTGTCTTGCATCCTGTAAGCCACTGGATTAAAGATATTCCACTATCCTGAAGCCAGCCCACCTGCGCTGCGGTTGGATTTCTGCTTGTGACACTGATGATCCAGGTTCGGGAATGGACCCAGGGAGTCAGAGGGCTGGCCAGGGGAGAAGGATTGAGCATCCCACGGACTGCTCTCCTTCTCTGGGTGGAGGGAAGGGTAGAGTGTCCGGTCCTCAATGGACCCCTGATGGAGGCCGGGGGAACCACAGGTGACTGGTGCCATCACGCAAGAAGGGACAGGGTGGATGTTGGCTGTCATTGCACGTCTCCACCCCTGGGGTAGCCCACAAAATCGCTGGCTACCGAGGATGAAACCCACCCTGGCACTTGGCCTGTATGGCTCCCTGCTGAACAATTACAACTCTGTGACATCGCCAGGCCCTGAACCCCACTCTGGGGGGAAGCCAGGGAGGCAATGTTGGTGACAGAGTTCCTGCTGACATCTTCTCCCATTGTAGATGGGTCTAGTCAGTGCCATAGCACCACCGTGGGGGGTAAGCCAGGGGGTATCTGCAGGGGTAAAGCAATAGGGGAGTGAAGCAGGTGCTCTGGGGCTGGAGCTGAACAGTGGAGCGGCCAGCAGCAAAAAGTATAATAAATAAAAAAAGATGTTCCACTATCTTTTCCTTCAGCAGTGATTCCAGTAATTTAGAGGTACAGAAATGTAGGTCACACCTGGTACACCAGTGCCACAGTTAAATAAATGTACTCAGGAACAAAGGAAACTACTGGAGACAGGAGAGGTTCCGGGAGACGGAGGAGTGCAGATGTAGTCCCAGTTCAAAAAAGTGGTAGTAGGGAGAAGGCTGGCAACTATAGGCCAGTCAGCCTGACTTCGGTGGTGGGGAAATTACTGGAATCCGGAACAAAGGAAACCGGCACTGTAAAGCACAATCCCTCCAATCATGTATTTACTCACAGTTCTCAAAACTCTCCAAGGAAATTGCTGTCTGAACCAATGTTCGAAACAATCTGATTTTTATTGGTTCATAAAATCATGGTGCATAACCTTTATATGGCACCATCCATTAGCAGCAAGCAGTTTCAGAGGCTCCACCACCAGCTATAGTACTCCTCTCCCCAACGTGTTTCTCTCAAAGCAAGCTTTTACAAGGGTGTATAGCCTCCCCTAGTGGTGATGCTTATATATATATATATATATATATATATATATATTATTTAAAGGAACAGTAATAATGATAATAATAAATTGTATTTAATATAGCGCCTTTCTCACTTAAAGGCGCTGTACAATAAGATAAAAACAACAATCAATAAATACAGATAAAAGTCATAGCAATTCAGGGTATGCTTTTCCCCACAAATAGGCCTTCAGTGCCTGCTTAAAGCACCCCACTGTCCTGCATTCCCAAAGCTGACAGGGCAGAGAATTCCAGAGGGTAGGTGCCACAAACCCAAAGGCACGTGCACCAGATGACTTTAAACTTACCCTCGGAATCTCCAGCAACCCCACATCAGCCGAGCAGAGCTGTCGCAGTAAGAAAAGGTGCATAATCACAGTAGTTCTATATAGTTAGTGTATACTAAAGTGTATAACAAATGACTACATAAACTCAACACTCAAAACATATTAAAAACCTGTTATTTATCACCAAGAACAAATAACCTCACATTCATTTTGCACATTATAGCTATCAGGATCACATAATAAGTATTACACAATTCCTTAATTCATGATTTTTACAGTGCATATTTATTTTCTCTCACTACATAGTTATTCGGCAGTTCATATTTCTTTCTTATGATCTCCCAATCCAGTGGGTCAGTCACAGGCCACATCTTGGATAGAACATATCACAGAATAAGTAATCTAAGAAGGCCCACTTCAAGTAGTATCCCCCCCCCCATTTTTTTCACATCATTCATAAGGCCATCCTTATAAGTAGTTTACTTCGAAGAAGGGAAACTTCTCAATAGATAATGGATCCTGAACCCAAGAAGATCACATACTTATACAGACAAAACTCAACAATTTAGAGGCCACCACTTTGCTTAGTTCATTTCTTTTTTAGAAATAGGCTGATTTCTATTTTATCATTTAGCCTTTTATTTTCTGTAGCTCAGAGTGAAAAAATCCAATACTGTTCCCTTTTTAACAACATATTGTTGTAATCACCCCCTCTTTTAAGTGGGATAGGTTTTTTCAATGCCCAAAACCTGAATTTGTGTTGACAGGGTTCACCACTTCTCTGTACATGTAATGCTAAGGCATTCTTGATATTCCCACCTTCTATGTCTCTAAGGTGTTCCCCAGTTCTGTACTTAAAGCTCCTTCTTGTTTTTCCTACATAGAAACACCCACAGTGACATTTTGCCAGGTATGTAACCCCACATGTAGAGCAAGTGATGAACCCTCTAACATCATATTCTCTCCCTGTGGTGGGGTTGAGAAACTTATCAGCTACACTGATGGAGGGGCAAAACTTGCAATTACCACACCTCCTACATCCATTTTTCTTTTGTAGCCAAGTCTTAGGTTGCTTTTTTGTTGTTTGAAGTGGGCCTTCTTAGATTACTTATTCTGTGATATGTTCTATCCACAGATGTGGCCTGTGACTGACCCACTGGATTGGGAGATCATAAGAAAGAAATATGAACAGCTGAATAACTACATAGTGAAAGAAAATAAATATGCACTTTAAAAATCATGAATTATGGAATTGTGTAATACTTATTATGCGATCATGATAGATTTAATGTGCAAAATGAATGTGAGGTTATTTATTCTTGGTAATATATAACAGGTTTGTAATATGTTTTTAGTGTTGAGTTTATGTATTTATTTGGTCAATAGTTGTTGTAGACTTTAGTATACACTAACTATATAAAACAACTTTGATTATGCAACTTTTTATACTGTTCCTTTAAATATTTTGTATATAAGCATCACCACTAGGGGAGGCTATACACCCTTGAAAAAGCTCACTTGGAGAGAAACACGTTGGGGTGAGGAGTACTATAGCTGGTGCTGGAGCCTCTGAAACTGATTGCTGCTAATGGATGGTGCCATATGAAGGTTATGCACCATGATTTTATGAACCAATAAAAATCAGATTGTTTCGAATATTGGTTCAGACAGCAATTTCCTTGGAGAGTTTTGAGAACTGTGAGTAAATACATGATTGGAGGGACTGTGCTTTACAGTGCCGGTTTCCTTTGTTCCTGATTCCAGTAATTTCCCCACCACCGAAGTCAGGCTGACTGGCCTATAGTTGCCAGCCTTCTCCCTACTGCCACTTTTTTGAACTGGGACTACATCTGCACTCCTCCAGTCTCCCGGGGCCTCTCCTGTCTCCAGTGAGAGGTTGAACAGGACGGTCAGAGGTACAGCCAGCACTTCCTTGAGTTCCCTCAGTATCCTTGGATGGACCCTGTCTGGCCCCATTGCCTTATTCTCTTTCAGATTTGTGAGGTCCTTCAGGACTCTCTCTTATGCAAATGGATAGTGTACACCTCAGTTTTCTGTCGCCCCCTCATTCTGTGAGCACTGAACAAAAGTATTTGTTCAATATGTGTGCTTTTTCTTGGTCCCTCCACACAACCCCTTTCCCTTCTTAGTCTTACAATCCCTCCCCTGGTCTCGTTTCACTTACAAACCTAAAAAATGTCTTGTCCCCTTTCTTTACTTCCTGGAATATTTTCTCCTCTGGTTGTGCCTTTGTCCTCCTGATTTCAATGCTGTCCTCTGTTTCTCCAGATACAACTCCCTAGTCTCCTCTTTCTGTGTCTTATTATACCTCCTGAATGCTGCCTTTTCTGCCCTTACCCCCTTAGAGAACCATAGTGGTCTATTTTTCCTTTTCGCTTTGCTTACTAATCTGACGCAGAGGTTTGTTGTTTTCTCTATGCCTCTTTTAGTTTTGCCTACAGTTACTCAACTCCACTGCACCCAGCCCCCCCCAGCCAGGGCATCCCTGACATGTTTTAACATTGGACCTCCTGAAGTCCAGGACCCTTGTCCTTGTGTGGCTCGATTCAAACAACATGAAGTCTTGCTGTATTCAGACATAATGCAGTTAGCCCCAGCACTTGAACTGCTCTGGAGAGGAAAGAGTTAACTCTATGCAAAAGCATAGAACGTTGAGCTCGAGCAAGGTTTTCAAACCTCTGTCTGTGGTACTTCCTAGTGTAACCGTCAGATTCTTTACTCCACCTAACAGTGAAGTCGCTCTGGAGATTTCCTCTGCTCAGTTTGGTAAAAGAAAAATAAAAGTGTTCGGTTTTTACCGCATTTGTTTATTATTTTCGGATTTCCATCCTCTGTCTATGGTACAGGTAGTATGTAGATAGGTAGTGACTATGTTTTATTTTGCTGAAGAGTGGAAATTGTCTTTCTTCAGTTTCTTTCAGGTCGGTCCGGTTCGGAACCGACTTTGTTGAATTTTTTCTCTTTTTCTGGGATTAGTGTGGTGTTCCGGTACCGATCGGTTTCAAAAGAACCGGACTTTTGCTGATTCTTTTAAAAACCCATGACACAGTTTATAACCGATCGGTTGCTCGTTACCTGGCTTAAGCTGCTATAGGGGTGAATTATTGGGTTGTGCCATGTCTGAGAACCAAGAAGAAAACCGGTCCCACTGGGTTTCAACACTGTACTGAGTGTGGGGAGGCCTTTGCTAAGGCCGACCCCCACCTCATCGGTGTTTATTGTCTGAGGTTTGACCACCTCAAGTCAGACTGTCAAATCTCTAAGAACTTTCCTAAAACCACTCTAGATAAAAGACTGAGTAGGTTAAAGGAAAGGAAGGCCGAGAAGTCTGTAGATCCGGATGGCCAGCCCGGTTCGGTTGCGGCTGAACCTGAGGTGCCTGCAGCCTGGCGATACCTCCTCGGGCAAAGGAGAGCCGACCTCGAGGTTGATTCCATCAAAAAAAAAGCACAAGTCTGCCGATTCAGATCCTGTATATCTCTCTCTCTCTCCAACCGCAGACGAAATAGCCAAAGCGATTAGTATTGTCCAATTGCTTAGACCGGTTCCGTCTGAACCGACACTGCCGGTTCGACGGTCGGTTCGGTCGGATCTGTCTCCTCCGGATTATGGCCCAGATGTTTATTATGAGGAGTGGGAGGAAGATGAAGACTATCCCGGTGATGACGATTATGATGACGATGAAGGAGGTCTGGATGTGCCCATTGAACTGGACATCTCCCTAGACAGGCCCTCAGGCGTCTCTCCTCCCCTCTCTGAGCCCCCTTCACACTTTTTGTTCTACAAAAAGGTGGCACAAACCCTGCAGCTTCCCTTGGTTTTAGCAGCAGAGGAGGCGGAAGAGCCTGATTTTGTGGAGATGATGGACATCCCAGAGTCCAAAGAGTTGTATATCCCTCTTCATAAATCTTTGGGGAAACAGACACACAAAATTTTTACAAACCCCTAATTCAACACCTCCTATGGACAAGATAATGGACAGGAGGTATTCAATATCAGGCTCAGCTGCGGAGTTCCTTAATAGTCATTGCAGCCATGTTGGGGTAGTGCAGGCTGCAGCCTGTGACAGGGCTAACATTCCTTTGGCTTCACCCCCCCCCGATAAAGATTCCAGGAAAGTGGATGACATGGCCAAAAAAAAACCTCTTTGGGACTCAGGCAGGCTACTTATCTGGCCTACACAGACAGGTACCAGAAATCCAGATGAGACAAAGTTCTGGAACTGGCTAAACAGGCCTCTCCCCAGCTAGCTAAGGAGCTGGAGGTGGTGGCTGCTGATGGAATTGAGGCATCCAAAATGCAA
Organism: Neoceratodus forsteri; assembly: GCA_016271365.2. Taxonomy (NCBI): domain Eukaryota; kingdom Metazoa; phylum Chordata; order Ceratodontiformes; family Ceratodontidae; genus Neoceratodus; species Neoceratodus forsteri. Next base: position 687,541,276 of record CM057456.1, read on the forward strand.
TTTCATGCTGCTGTGGACCCCAATGATGTGGCATCTAGAGTCATGGCTACATCTGTGTCTCTCAGGAGACATGCTTGGCTCAGATGTACTAACCTTTCGCAGGATACCCAGACTAAGGCTATGGATTTTCCTGTAGTAGGTAACTCTCTGTTTGGGGAGCAGACAGAGGCTTACATGAAGAAAAAGGATGAATACAGGAGTGCACAGGCCAAGGAAAGGCAAGCCACTCTGCACAATCAGCAGTCTAGGGGCAGGGGCAGGCCCTTTCAAAGGCCTTTTTACCAAGCCCAGACCTCCTCCTTTCCCACAGAGGGGGTTCTTCAGAGGGAGGGCTAGGAGGGAAATGAGCAGGGCTGCTCCCTCCTCCTCTCAGTCCAAGACTTCTGCCAAGCAGACACCCTGATGTGTCAGCCCAGGTCGACTCCTCATTTCCAGTAGGAGGCAGGCTGGCTTACTACTTCCAGGCCTGGAAGTCTGTGATCTCAGACAAGTGGGACCTAGAAGTAGTAAGCCAGGGACTGACCCTCAGCTTCAAAAAATTTCCAAAAAAGAGGGCCAAGTCTTTACCACCTGCATCAATCTCAGAAACCCTTGCCCTAGAGACAGAGGTTTCCTCTCTTCTAGCTCTCAGAGCTACAGAGAAGGTTCCTACTCAGCACAAGGGAAAAGGACTGTACTCCAGGTACTTCCTTACCCCAAAGAAAACAGGGGAGTGGCGACCCATCCTAGACCTAAGATATTTGAATAAACACATTGTAAAGCCAAAATTCAAAATGGTAACTCTGGGAATAATCCTTCCCTCTCTAAGGCCAGGGGACTGGCTAGCATCTCTGGACCTCAAGGATGCCTACTTCCATATTCCTATCAGGTGCTCCAACAGAAAATACCTCAGGTTTGAGTTGCCTTCAGGCCATTACCAATTCAGAGCCATGCTATTTGGTCTAATATCAGCTCCAAGGGTGTTAACAAAGTGCCTTGCAGTAGTGGTGGCTTACCTCAGAAGACAGGGTATCACCATTTTTCCATATCTAGATGACTGGCTGTTAGTGGGTCAGTCTCCTTTACAGGTCAAGCCAGCTCTTCAAACTACCCAGGACCCACTCAGCTCCTTGGGCTTTCTTCTCAATCTTCCAAAGTCTGTGCTCGAACCAGTTTAACTTCTCACCTTTATAGGCATAGAGTTGGACACTGTACAAGCAAAAGCCTTCCTTCCCCTGGCAAGGGTAAAGGCCCTAGTGGATCTCGCTTCCTCCTTTCGACCTCAAGTCTCCCATCCAGCAAGACAGTTCCTCCAGCTCCTGGGCCACGTGGCAGCTTCCACGGCAGTGGTGCAGGGAGCAAGGTTCCAGATGAGGGACATTCAGTTTCATCTGAGGTCTTTTTGGTCTCAGAAGAAGGATTCACTTACCAAACTGATTCCAGTGGCTCAGACACTGGTCCAAGCTCTCCAGTGGTGGCTGGACCAGGACAATCTCAGACAAGGGGGTTCCATTTCTCCCTCAAGTCCCATCAGTAGTTTTAACTATGGATGCTTCTCTCCTAGGGTGGGGAGCCCACCTGGGAGCCCTGACAGCTCAAGGGCTCTGGTCTCCACATGAGTCTCTCCTTCATATCAATCTCCTGGAACTCAGGGCAGTTTTCTTAGCCCTGCAGAGCTTCTCAGATTCAGTCAAGGGCAAGGTGGTCCAAGTCAGAACGGACAACACCACCACAATGTGGTACATCAACAAGCAGGGAGGCACTCGGTCCTCAGCCTTGTGCACAGAGGCCATGAAGCTGTGGTCTCTGGCCTATTCTCTTCAGACTTCTCTGGTAGCAGTTCACCTTCCAGGGAAGGACAACTTACTAGCAGATGCTCTGAGCAGAATTTCTCAGGGGCACCACGAATAGTCCCTGGATCCTCACATACTGGAGGTAATCTTCTCCAGTTGGGGCACTCCAGAGATAGATCTCTTTGCAGCACTGGACAGTCATCAACTTCCACTGTTTTGTTGCAGACCTCCAGTCCTGGGGACGGTCCCCCAGGATGCTCCCCTTTTGGACTGGAAGGGCAGGTTTCTCTATGCCTTCCCTCCCTTCCCTCTGCTGTTCAAAGTTCTGATCAAGATCAGGACTCAACCCTGCACAGTGATACTGGTGGCTCCAGACTGTGCCAGACAGCCTTGGTATCCTCTACTGCTGTCCTTGTCAGGGTCATGTCCCCTGTCTCTGCCCTGGACATACAATCTCCTGTCCTCCTCCCAGGGGCGGATCTGGTACCCCAATATCCAGTCTCTCCATACCAAGGCCTGGCGCTTGAAGAGTTAGAATATGCAGCTCTACATCTTTCTCAGGGAGTTCTGGATATTCTGAAGGTCTCTAGGAAACCTTCCACTAGAAAAACTTATAACTCCAAATGGAAAAGATTCAGTATTTGGTGCTCTCAGAAAGGTACCCTGCCCGATTGTGCAGACATTTCCACAACCTTAGACTATCTAGTTCATCTCAATGATTTAGGCCTTAGGTCTGCCACTCTGAAGGTCCATCTTGCAGCTGTCTCTGCATTCTTCTCAGCAGGGAAGGGCTCTTCCCTGGCATCTCATCCTGTTTTCTAAAAGTTTTTCAAAGGTCTGGTTCACATTAACCCTCCCTTTATCGAGCCCACTCTGCCTTGGGATCTTAATGTCTGCATAGCTCAGCTAATGCAGCTGCTTTTTGAACCTCTGTCTTCAGCCGAATTGAAGTACTTGACCTGGAAAACTGTGTTCCTGGTAGCTATTATTTCTGCCAGGTGGATTAGTGAGCTACAGGCCCTGTCAGTGGAACCTGACTTCATCTCCTTCCATAGGGACAAAGTAGTCCTCAGAACCAATAGGAGGTTCTTGCCCAAAGTGGTTTCAGATTTTCATCTGAACCAGTCTATATCTCTCCCTGTGTTTTTCACTGACCATTCTTCTTCAGGTGAAAGAAGGTTACACAGTCTGGATGTTAAGAGGGCCCTTAGCTACTACACTGAGCATACTAAGGCGCACAGAAATGATTGTCTTCAATTGTTTCTCACTTATGGTGAAGTGGGAAAGGGTAAGCCTGCCACTAAGAGAACTATTGCCAGGTGGATTGGTTCTTGTATACAATTTTGTTATGACAAATTGGGTAGGACGCCCCCTTCAGGCCTGAGGGCTCATTCAACCTGGGGTACAGCTGCTTCTCTAGCTGCAGCCAGAGATATACCTTTGTTAGAAATCTGTAGAGCAGCCACCTGGAAAACAGTACATACTTTCACCAAGCATTACTCCCTGGACATCCAGGCTAGGAGTGATGCTAGGTTTGGTACAGCAGTACTGCAGAGCCTCTTCCCAAAGTAGGTTCTGCATTTTCTCCTCCATATGGAACTGCTTGGTAGTCTGCATTATGTCTGAATACAGCAAGACTGCATGTTGTTTGAAGAAAAAATTACCCAGTCACCATAGTAATGTTATTTCTTGTAATGGAGTCTTCCTGTATTCAGACCTCCCCCCCGGCTCCCCTCTCAGAACCTGGTTTTGGGAAGTGAGCTGGCAGGTACAGTGTTGCACCTCAGGGGTGTACCTTGTACCCTCCCTCTTGGGTGAGGTAGATGTTATTATTCTTTTTCTGGTGTTTTACTAAATATTGTCACTACCATTCTTTCTTGGGTTCTTGACTTGAGTCTTTTGGGGCCCAAGAAGATATATTTTGTCCTTTGGCTATATTTGAACAATTTCCATACTTTAGTTACTAGTTAGTTAGCTCGTAAGAATCTGATGGTTACACTGGGAAGTACAACAGACAGAGGTTTGAAAACCAAGCTCGAGTTCAACATTCTATGCTTTTGCATAGCGTTAACTCTTTCCTCTCCGGGGCAGTTCAAGTGCTGGGGCTAACTGCATTATGTCTGAATACAGCAAGACTCCATCAGAAGAAACAACATTACTATGGTGAGTAATTTTTTCTTCTGCCCCAGTTCTTATACTGAACCACACAGTATGGTGATCACTGGTCTCCAGGTAGCCACCCACCGTGATATCTGCCACACTGTCCCCTTTAGTTAGTACACGGTCCAGTATTGCCCCCTCAAGAGTGGGTTCCTTAACTAGTTGCCTGAGGAATGCCCCCTGCAGGGAGTCCAAGATTTCCCTGCTCCTAGCTGTAGCTACTGCTGGGATGCTCCAATCTTCATCTGGCAGAATGAAGTCTCCCACCAGCAGCAACACCTCCCCCTTATTTGCCATCTTTTGGATGGCTTCCCCAGAACTATATCCAACCCCCCCATGCTGGAGGTCTGTAGATCACACCAGTGTGAATAGTGGCTCCATTCCATCTCTATGGTGATCCACAGTACCTCTGCCCCCCTTGTATTCCCTGTACCTCTGTCACTTTTATGCTATCTCACATAAATAGAAACCTCTCCCTCCTTTTTCCCACCCTGTCCTTCCTGAACAGAGTATAGACTAGTATGGCTATATCCCAATCATGGTTCTCAGTGCACCATCTTTCTGTAATGGTGAGAATGTTCAGGTCAGCCCCTGCCATAATGGCCACTAAGTCCGGAATTTTATTTCCCAGACTTTGAGCATTGGCACACATGGCCTTCCAACTTCTAATGCCACCCTGCTCGACAACCCTCTTTTCCCTTTTGGCCTCTCTCCTTACCACCTATGTTCACATTCCTATCTCTCTTCATTGCTACTAACTTGTTTTTCTTTCTGTTAGGTACCCTTGGGGATTTGTCTTCCTTAGGGTTCTCCCTGCTGACTACTCCAGTTTGTGGGGGGGAGGCAGTTTATGTCTCCCTGATTTCTTCCACCCCCCCAGCTACTTTAAATGTTTGACAATGTAACATTCGAACTGTTCACCAAGGACTGCAGTTCCCCTCCTGGACAGATGCAGGCCATCTCCCCTGTACAGCCCTTTATCCCTCCAGGTATGACCCCAGTCCCCAATGTAGCTGAACCCTTTTCACTGCACCATTCTTTCAACCACTGTTTGAAGCTCATGGTATGGAATACCCTATCCTGCCATCTGTCATAGGCAGGCAACAGCTCAGAAAAGGCCACTGAGCTTGCTACCTGCCTAAGACCCCTCCCCCACTCCCTAAACTATCCTCTCCCTATCCCTAGCCAGGTCAACTGTCCTGAGGTGGACAATGACATCTAGCTCCCCCTCCTGTCCTGCTGCTGTAGCGATCCTCAGTATCTACTTTTCATCCCTCTGAACCGTGGCGCTGGGTAGGCACCTAACTGCCCTCTCCCCCTCCCTTCCTGTCCCCAAATCTATCCCTCTCATGATGGAGTCCCCCACCAGGAGTTGCTTTCTTCTTCTCTGGGGTCCTCTGCTATCCTTCTTGGGGTCTCCACTATGGAGGACCCCTACATCCTCCCTGGTCACTACCTCGGATTCCTCCATGGGACAGTTCCACCCTGCCAGAGTGGCATAGGAGTTGCGTATTGTTACCAAATGGGGGATGTAACCTCTGTCTACTGCCTTCACCCTCCCCAAGCACATCGTAGTTTGGACGTTCCTCCTCTAAGGCATCTTTTGAGTTAGCGGTGGCAGACTTCGTGGTCCCTGGGTGGGGGAGGAGGTTCCCTGAATCCTAGCCAACTCTGCCTGGAGACTAGCAACCCTCTTCAGCTCAGAGAGATGCATGCAGATGGGGCAGCACCACAGTCTCCAAAAGGTCTCCCTGAAAACTGCGACCCCACAGCCACTGCACTGTACCACTCCCATCATACCTTCCTTCTACTCTGCCTGTTTTTCTTTTAAAACCCTTTTAAATCCTTTTAATCTTTTAAATCTCTTTATACTCCTGTCCTAGATAGGGTGTTGTATCTATTCCCAGTTTTGGCCTACCCTTGATCTTCAACCCTTCACAGAAGTGACAGTTACACAGTAGCAAATAGGTTCCTTGCCTTAGTCGACCAGCAGAGTCCTCCACTTAGCCGCTTCCTTCTGCTGATGCCTGCCGATGCCTATGATGCTAGTCACCTGTTCCAGACCTTTGCCATTCCTCTCATTCACTGGGACACAAATGTGCTAGACATGTTGGAGTGGAAGTACTTTTATAGCACTCTTGTAAGATGGCACTAAGCCTCTGTCAGCTCCACCCCCCCAGTTACACACCTGATTCACAGTGCTTCCTGTATGTACTCACCCCAAGATTAAGCTCCTGAGTTTTAGGTGAACTAGTTACTGAGCAATAATTCTTGGGATTGTGTGATATTCCTGGGGTTAGTGTCTTCAGATGTTCAGGGATTCATAGTGCCATGATGAGAATGGATCCCATTCCTAAGTGAAGGTATATTTCACTCCCCAGTCTGAATTTGTTGATTTATCAGGTTACTTTTTTGGCAGAAACTCATTTTGTAATGAACCTGTCCTTCTGTGGCTTGAGTTCTTCTTTTTTATCCACTCATGGTTCAGTACCTGGTCAAGATGGGGTCTCCTGAAAATGAATTCACTGGTGTGCTAGCAGGTGATGTTGCTGTGTAAACACTTGCCCCATTCAGCACACTTACATGGTCTCCCCTTGGGGTGGTGTCTCCAAAGTTTAGGGTTTTCTAATACCATAACAAGAATGGATCCCATTCTTTAGCGAGGGTACATTCAATAAACACAGTACTGTAGTTTGTCTTTAATATTTGCTGAGAATTCAATAATAATGCAGTGTTCCTCTAATGGCTTCTTTCTGTAGTTTGTATGGTGTAACATCTATTAGTAGCATATTCAGGTGTGCCTGGAAGTGCTTTTTAATGAGACCCGTAGCTCCAAGGACAACTGGAATTATTTATGTGTTTTTGTTCCACATTTGTTTCATTTCTGTTTGCATATCCTGGTATTTAAAGATCTTGTGTCTCTCTATGTGTAAGACACTATAGTCACTAAGGATGGACATTTGAATTATTTGAGCAACCTTTGGTAATTTTTTTTTAATTGTAATATCTGGTTGTTTTGGAGCTACTTGTTAGGGATAGTTCATACAGCAGACCAGTTTCTATTGTGATCACAGTTAGGAAGTGTTCTGCAACTGTCTGGGGGGGCTGAGACATAATTTTTTATGGTTGTCAATGAGTGAGTGGTGTGCCTTACTACTGCTCCTTGCAGCTACCTGCATCGCTTTGCTAACATTCTATTGGCTGTGACGAGAACAGTGCATGAGAGCCTGATAAGCAAATGGGGAATCTCAAGTGAACATACAGATGACCTAGGTAATACATTGAAGAAGTCCTCAGTTTGTTTAGTTCAGCCCCTACCTGACTGTGATGACAAGAATGACAGTGAATAAGCTCAGAGAGGAAGGAGCAATAAACTCTCAGTTTGCACAACTTCATCAATGGAAAAGAAACATTTATGTTTTCTGAAAACAAAATCTCCTGTACAAAACTGAGAGTTTTTTTGTGCTGGTAAATTCTTGCAGTGTAAAAGGATGAAGAACAGCAGAGCTGTAGTATCATTTGGTTTTATATAATGACTTTCATACAGACTGTATCCTAAAGTTTTTTTTAAAGGCACAGGAGTCCCATAATGGTGGCACAGGAAATGGAGAATAGAACAGAATTTATGGTGACCAGATCTGCCCATCAGGAAACTGACAGGTCCAGTGCTCAACCCAATCCATCAGGAATAAAAGAAATTTCTCCCCCTCCTCCAATAACCTGACAGATCCAGTGTGCAACCTGACCCATCAGGGGATAAAAAAAATTGTCCCTCTCCCCTCTAATTATCTGACTGGTCCGATACCCAACCTGGTCCAGGGAATAAAAAAAGAATATGACCCTCTCCCCCAAACTACCTGATGGGTCCAGTATGCAACCCAACCTGTCAGGGAATAAGAAAATATGTTCATTCCCCCAACAGCCTGACAGATCCAGTGCCCAATGTGGCCCATCAAGGAATAAAAAATATCTGAATACCCTACCCCACACTGCCTGACAGATCCACAGTGCCCAACCTGTCCCATCCAGGAATAATAATAATTGGAAAAAAAAAACTATCCCCTTCCCCATACAACCTGACAGGTCTGGTATGTAAACCAGCCCATCAGAGAATAAGAATTAATCTTACTAACAACCTAACAGGTCCGGCACCCAACCCCCTTGGACAGAGAATAAAAATAATCTGTTTGTCTTCCCCAGCAACTATATTATCAGTCTGCTGCCCAACTTGGCCAATCAAGGAATGAATAAATCTGTCCTCTCACGCCAACTACCTGATGAGGACCATGCCCTACACCGCCCATGTATTAAGTTAAACTGAGATAAGGAGGAGCAGCAGCAAAGTGGTGAACAGAGGTGGATAAGCAGGGTAGTAAAACACTGCACTCCCCATGCCCATCCACTCAGTCACAGTGAGGGGCACAAACGTTGTACAGGAGGTGTGGGGCTACTGCTATTGCTGCTGCCAGTCTGTTCAGATGTCTCTGCTCCTGCAGGTCACAGTGCACTTGCAAGGGAGACTAGACCACAGAGTGCTCATGCTACACACATCTGAGCCTGTAACCCCAGGTACCAATAATCTAGGCTCCACCACCTGACTCACCCTCTCTCACGCTTTCCTTCTCTTCATGCTCCATCTCAGCTCTGCACTCTTCCCAATATACACATAGGGATTACACTGCCCTGCACACTACAACCCACCATGATGCACATCAGAACATCCAGTGCCCAAGTCAGCTCATCAGGGAATAAAAGAATTTAGCCCCCCCTCCCCAACTACATAACAAGTCTAGTGCCCAACAAAATCTGTTACAGAATAAAATCTGTCCATCCTCCTCCATACAACTACCTGATGAGTCCAGGGAAAATCTGGATAGTAAGAGCATTAAAAAAAATCTGTCCTCTTCCCTTAACAGCCTGATGAATTCCAAGCCTAACTCAGTCTGTCAGGGAATTAAAAAAATCTGCAACCAGGCCAGCAAAGAACAAAATTGGTGATATGTTGGGAGGAGGGGGGGAGAGGAGGGAGCTTTGTGCTTGAGGGATAAAACTAATTGCCTGGTAGTGGATGGGCTTGGAGAACTGTGTACAGTGTAGGGGGCATTACTGAAAAGCAGCGCCACTGCATCAAAGTCATCCCTATAGGCACTGTAAACAAAAACATCTTTTAAACTGACATTGCATGTGGTCTTCATGTAACTACAATATGTAACAGTGAGACGGGTGAAAGAGTAAGGCCTGAAACAAAAATCAACAAAGATAGCAACATAGAAAAGGAACAAGACCAGCCTTGTTGGCAGCAGCCAAATAGTCCCATTGATCATTACATTTTTATGTTGCTTGCACACATGTGCAAGAAACATAGTGCCATCATCGGAAATTTCGGAGGTGTGTCACCTCCTCCTCCAATTCAGTCAGTGTGCTGGCAGGCGCGGCCACTGTAAGACAATGCATTCTGGAGCTGTCTATGACACGCTCCAAAATGCAGTGGCATACAGTTGAAAGGGGGAGCTACACTTCAGTGAGCACCGATAAGATATCGGCTGCTCACGCGCAGCTCCCCTCCCAACAGACACCCACGCAGGCGTGCGCACCCCTGCTCCCTTGCACTGTATAGCTGACAGGGGTGCCCAGTCCCGTTGGCTGATTAAATCCCCAGTAGTAGTGCCATGCTGAGGCCACCCCAGCATGGCCGATCTTTGGCCCGGCCGGGGTGCCCAATACCGCTGGCTGGCTCCCGTCCTTGTGCCACGCTGGAAGCCCTCCAGCGTGGCAACCATCTCATGGCTGGCGGGGTCCCAATCCCCGTCGACAGCGAACCCCCCAACATCCTTGTGCCATGCTGGGAGCCCACCCCAGCATGGCAAACGCCCACGTAGTCAATTTTTTAAATACCTGTAAAACAAAACGGTCCCGCCAGGCTGCCTCCCAACCCCCACAACCCGCACCCACCCACTGCACACCCAGCCTCCCACCCCCTCACATACTTACCTCCGGACTCCGGTGCAATGATCTTGGTGGACTGGGAACACGTCTGCACTCTTCAAAGCCGACCCGAACTGAGGAAATGCGGTAAGCTGTATAATGGGCTAGATGGGGGTTTCAACTATTGCATACCTCAGGCATTTTTGGGAATTTTGCACAATTTTTCAACATGAGGTTTTCGACCCTTCTCATGAATGATGTCACTGTCATGGTGTTATTCGGGCCGAAGGGTGATTTGCATGATCACTCGCGGTCACTGTGCAAATCAGCCGGCCTGAATAACACCATGACAGTGACATCATTCATAAAAGAGGTCCCAAAACATGTTGAAATTGGTTGCCTAAATTCCAAAAATGACTTTATTTCTGGCGTTATTACAGTTCTACGCTCGTAAGTTTACTAAATTTCAATATTTTCACTCCAGATTTCCAACATTGCCATTTTGCCACACCTTCTTATGAGCAGTACAGCTGTCATTTTCACATCTCACCCAAAATGTGTTTCTGCCCATGTAGCACAATTGCGCTGATCGGTGTGCGAAATCAATGTGCAGGACAAATTAAGAAAATCACAGTGACACTGTTCATGAGCAGAGGTCTTAAAATAATAGCTCGTTGAAAATTTGGTGAAAAATTCCTAAAAGGACTGTTTTACTAGCGTCGTTGTGCAGTTCCTCATGCTTCGTAAAGATCACAATTTTCAATATTTTCACTCCAGATTTCCAACATTGCCATTTTATCACACCTTCTTATGAGTAGTACAGCTGCCATTTTCACATCTCACCCAAAACATGTTTCTGCCCACATGCTAACACAATGGCGTCGGTGTGAAAATCAATGTCTGGGATAAATTAAGAAAATCACAGTGACACTGTTCATGAGCAAAGATCTTAAAATGACTATATGTTGAAAATTTGGTGAAAAATTCCTTCAGATGTTCTGCAATATTACTAATGAAGACATTGAACAGAACTGGCCCCAGGACTGGAGCCTGCAGCACCCACTGGTCGCCCTTCTCCCTAGACTGCATACCATTACCACCACTCTCTGCCTCCTGTCTGACAGCCAGTTTCTAACCCAGTTTACACCCCTTTCCCCATGTCCAGCCTACCCAGCTAGTTTTATCGGCCTCCTATATGGGATGGTGTCAAAGGCTTTGCTGAAATCAAGGTAAGCGTTGTCCACTGCCCACCCTGATTCACTTCTTTGTCACCCAGTCAAATAAATCAACCAGATTTATCTGACATGATGTCCCGCTGTGAATCCATGTTGTCTATGGTCCTGGGTTCCGATGGCATCTAGATGCCCCACTATCCTTTCTTTAAGCAATGTCTCCATGATCTTCCCCACTACAAGGTGAGGCTGAATGGCCTATTGTTCCCTACCTCCTCCCTGCTGCCGGACTTGTGTAGTGGGACCACATGTGCCCTCCTCCAATTCACTCATGTTGAATGACTCAGTGAACATGGCTGCCAGAGGTACTGCTATCTCCCTTCGCAGTTCTGTTAATATCATGGGCATATGCCATCTGGTTCCATCGCTTTGTGTACCTTCAATTTAGTGAGCTCCTGCAGGACTCTTTTGCCTTTGAATGGACTATTGTCCACCTCTTCACCCCCTTGGCAACTGCTGTACTGCTGTGGCCCTTGCCCCTCCCACTCTTCTGTGAATACTGAACAGAAAGACACAGTGGATGTCTTGGGAGGAAGGCATGAAACTGTCACTTCCAAATACCTAAACAGCACATACAAGCAAGCAACATTCGGCATTGACAAATGCTTGTTATTCTCTATGATCCTTTTGGGTTTGTGATGCCAGTGTTTTTCTGCTACCTGTATATTTTAGTGTTTGCATACTTTCCAGGGAATCAATCTGGCTATATTATTGTGTGTTTCTTTATACAGGCCTTCTGACATAAATACCTCCCATCCATCACTAGATGTGAGACTCTTTCTAATTTTATAAAACAGAATCTACACTTGTCCATTTTTCCTATGCATCTGGTGAACCACCCTGTGTGTAGTCCACTGTCTTGGGCTGCCATTATCAACCTCTCCTCTTGTGGCTTGAATCCTCCACTTTTCAACCACTCATGGGGTCAGTTTTTGTTCAACATTGAGTTGTTGCTGGAGATCCATGTATTTTCCACTGTAGTTATGATCCTTCCAGTTATTTTTCCTTCATTGCTGATCTTTCTCTTTAAAGGCTTTCTTCTACTGTTTTGCAAATGTTATTCCCCATGTGAACCCACTGTTGCTTTATGATTAGGTAATTCTTCTGGGCAAAAAGAACACTTACCTGCATAAAAGCAGATCTTCAAGGGAAATCACCTCCATTGGGCCACGTCGTAGAACTGTAAGTTGTCAGTGTCAGCACCACTCAGAAACTTTTGTTGGCTGCAGCCACCCACACTGTCATGCCTCATCAGTGCCTATGTAATGTGAGCATCCCCAGCACGCCTCAGTTGCCCAACAGAGACAAACTCAGATGATCACTGGACTGGAAGGGACCGAAGCCACCAAGACCAGAGCAGGCACACGAGAAAGGATATGGAAACCTGAGTACAAATTCTGTAATAGGCAGCAGAGGAGAAGCCGCTTATGAGAGCAAGCAGTAGTATCACCCAGTGCTGGAAGAGGGGGGGAGGGAGAGGGAGAGAGAGAACTGTGGCTCAATGAAGCAGATTCTAGTGAAGATCTACTATATGGTAGGTAACTATTCTAGCTTCTTCGAGGATACCTCCCTCTACTCAGCTACATCATGGAACAAGTCTCTCTGCCAGCCTGATCCTAATCTGTACCTACATGGCTGTATTTTAGAACCGTTTGCTTGGCACCATTTCAGGATTTTGCCTTTAATGTATTTGTTTAAAAGTGCTACTATTTGCCTCCACTGTTTACATGCTGTTATATTTCTCTGCTTAGACTCGTAGCAACATAATGTTATTATAACTGTGTATCCTGTAGGTTAATCTCCTAGTCTGTTGCCTGACTAATTTCAAGCCTCTCTTGCTGACTCTCAATGTTTTTCACCTGCTCAGCTCCTTAGTCTATTTTTCTCCTAAGTACTTCCACTCTCAGTTTTAATTTCTCCCTTGTGCCCCTGTACCTCCCTCCTGTCTCCATCCTTCTTTCACTCAAGGTATCTCACTCTCTGTCTTCATTACCTTCCTTCCATCTCTCCATCTGCTTTTCCACCCAAAACGCTCTGACCTCACTCCTTTGTCCTTTTCTGATCCCCCCTCCCAAACATATTCTCACCTTCTCTGCTCTATTGTTCCCTGTCCTAATCCCTCACAACCCCTGCTGAGTGTCTGCCACTAGTCTCCCGCCCCCTTTTGCTCTAATATTTATTCTATCCTCTCCTTGCTCCTTAAGGGACTCCCCTGTGCCTGAGCAGCACCCTGGATGACTAGGTGGCCCCACAGAACCCCCCGTGCCGCCAACTCAGAACTCAACTCTGCCCTTCCTGGAGCTCGCCGATCAGTTCCTCAAGCAATTTACTACCGCTGGAAGCCGCTTAGCACCGCCTTCTCCGATTGGTGTGGCTTTTGGCTGCTGGACTGTTATTGGTCCTCCCCTCCTGCTCAGCTAAGCCGACTGGAGCGCTTCTTCCCCTGCTACAGACAGCCATTTTTTTCTCTCTGCCAGCCTGATCCTAATCTGTACCTACATGGCTGTATTTTCTTCCACCCCTCCCCACCAAGGCCTCCTTTAAATACTTGTCTAGCTCCTCCTCACTCTGTCAGCTCCTGTTTCATTGGCTTTCCCACAGGGTGGTTGCTCACTATCTACTATCTTCTCTTCCTGCCCAAAACACCTGACTGGATCCTGTGTCTAGTGCGTTGCTTTGCTCCTTCCACAGTTCCCCCTACTCCTTGCATCCTCACTAGTTTCTTTGACCTACTCCCATAACCCCAAGCAGTCTACCATGAAGCCCATCACCTTACTACTTCTCCTTGCCTCCGTACTGCTACTGTTTCTCTTTACTGTGTCACCTGTCCCCAGTGCTGCTAAAGCTCCCCCCACTACACTCCCAGTGATTTTTAATTTTCAAATTTCCTTGTTGTGCTTGTACCTCACTATGCCACCACTCCCCTCCTAGTAAGCAGAACTTCGATCCTTATGATTACATATGCCCATAAAAATTGCCGGCCCCCTCGTTTACACACCCTATGCTCCTATATGTGCAAAAGGCTGTGGTATCTACTCCTTCTAGCCATACTGCTCTCAGGTGATGTCCAACTTAACCCTGGCCCAATAAATTGTATAACCAACCCCAGTCTAAATGCTATAGGTCTTACAATCGTCCACCATAATATAAGGAGCCTTCAGAAGCACTTTGCTGAGCTACAAGCATGGAACTCCCTCTACAAGCCAGATATAATCTGCCTCACAGAAACCTGACTCAAGACGTCCACCCCTGACTCTCTGTGCACCATCCCATCCTATAACCTCCCGAGACTCGATAGAGACCCCCCCAAAGAGGTTGGGGCACAGCAATTTACTTTAAAAGTCACCTCCAACTTTCTGCTATTAGCTCGTCCCCCCTCAACCACTGTGAAGCGCTTCATACCCTCCTCACCCTTGGCTCTAAGAAATTACATATAGTCTGTGTCTATAACCCCCCCAGGAGTGGTCATAAAGGACTGGAGGAACTGCTGGATCGAACTACCATTCACTCTGGAAGAAATGAAGTTCTTATCCTTGGGGATCTAAATATAAACTTGTTGGGTAGCTCTCAACCTACATCCCTGTCAAGCATCCAAAGCCTTAATCTCCACCAGCTTATCCTAGAACCTACTAGAATTTCCCCCCACTCTAACACTGGCATCCTGCTCGATTGGATCATGACTAACCACCCTGAGCACATTGTCATCTCAGGTGTACTAGCTGATGCTATTACTGACCATTCCCACACCTTCTGCATTTGGGGCAAAGGGAAGCCTTTACTTATGCAGCCTCGCTTCATTACTTTTCATGATTATACTAATTTCAACCCCAAGCTTTTCTTCAAGACGTTGCTTGTACTGACCGGTTCTCTCTCTTAGGAGCTAATGATGCTCAGTGCTCTCTAAACATCTTCTTATCCCACTTCCAAGTGCTGCAGGAGCAACACTGCAAGCTGGTAACATGCCAAGTAAAAAATAGGCAAACTAGGTGGCAAAAATCCGGACTCCTCAGAAAGCTATGTTTAAGAGATAAAAGTTGGTTCCACTACAAGAGATCTGGCCATACAGCAGATCTAAATACCTACCGAGCCCTGCGTAACTCCTGTAAAAAGGATATCAAACAGGCCAAAAGCTCTTATTGCAAAGATGTTTTAACCAATTCCTATAGAGACTCAAAGAAATTCTGGTCCCACATTAAATTCTTTATGGGCTCAAATTCACCATTCTCCCCTAATGACATGTCTCTCAATGGTGTCCGCTGCAACAATCCCATCACCATAGCTAATTTCTTCAATAATTAATTCTCTGACCTATCAAAATACACCTCCTCCTTCCCTGCCAAGTCGTCTCCTCATATTCCTACAAATGTTAATCACCCAATCTTCTATTTCAAGTCTGTCTCATCCCAGGAGATACAAAAAATACTTAATGATATACCTGAGGATGCAGCAGTGGGCTTGGACAATCTCGAACCCAAGTTACTAAAACTAGCTGCCCCTATCATTGCTGCCCCTAACCAAGATCTTTAATTTCTCGCTGTGTCAAAATCATGTCCCTGATATATGGTAGATGGCAAGGATAACACCTGTTCTCAAAAAAGGTGACCCCAAAGACCCACTCAATTATAGGCCCATTGCAATACTGTCTGTTCTTAGTAAAATTCTAGAAAAACTTGTAGCTACCCAAACTATTGAATTTCTCCTTAAAAACAACCTCCTAAATCCAGCTCAGCATGGCTTCCATAAGGGATACAGTACTACAACTGCCCTACTTAAGTTTACCGCTGATGTCCTTAAGGCCATGGATTCTGCTCTCCTTACTGGGTCCATCTTCATTGACCAAGGCCTTTGATCTGGTTGATCACGCTCTTCTCGTTGCTGCACTCAGATCTCTTGGTTTCTCCTCTAATGTAGTAAACTGGTTCGGTAGCCATCTATCTGACCGAACTCAATTCGTAAAATATAATTCTACCTCCTTGGATATGTCTACAATTAACATAGGGGTCCCCCAGGGGTCTATATTAGGCCCACTGCTTTTCTCTATTTTCCTAAACAAGATCAACCCCAACCTGTCGCAGACTGCCTCCCTGCTGTATGCGGATGACATTGTCCTGTACACCAGTGCCAAATGCATTGGTGATATCAATGAACGACTCTCCCATGACTTTCAACTCATCCAACAGTGGCTGAATTCTCACAAACTCATCCTAAATGAGTCCAAGACCCAAGCTATGCTATTCAGCTCAAGCTGTAAGCTCAAACAAGCCCAAAACTATTTTAAAGTTTCCTCCTTACGTGGTAATTCCATTGGGGTGGTCAGCTCCTTTAAATATCTCGGTATCACGCTTGATTCCTCTCTAACCTTCGATACCCACATCCTGCAAACCTGTAAGTTGGTAAATACCAAATTTGGTATTGCTTATTGAACCAGCTGTGCTCTCACCCCCTCAGCTAGACTTGCCAAAGCCCATGGGGTTCTACTGCCCTCACTAAACTAAGGAGTTGTCACATATACATCTGCAAGCAAATCCAGTCTTCAGAAATGGGATGTCACCTACAATAACATCTGTCGGTATGCACTCTCCTCCCATCATCTGAAACACCACTGCACCCTCTACTCTGACCTTGGATGGCTTCTGCCCCATGAGTCTCGGTCTTATGTCTTTGGATCCATAATTGTCAGCATTATCAGATCACAAACTCCTAAATCCCTTGCAGGTCTCTTTCAAACACAGTCATCCCTCTATGACCTTCGCTTGACAGTTTCTGCCCCTGTTCTCGTCCCCAGGCACTCTACCTCTAAAGGCGTTGGTGCATTTGCCTGTCTTGCCCCCCCAACACTGGAACTCCCTACCACTAAACATTTGCCAGGCCTCATCTCATGATGCTTTCAAGAAAGCAAATCACAATCACCTAATCCTGTCCTGTAAATGCTCCTGTTTCAAACCACCCTAGACCTGCTGACCCCAATTTTCTTAACATCTTTCCTCCTACTCCTAGATTGTTCCTCCTCCATATCAACACCTCCTTTTTCTGTCTTATGTTGCAGCTAATCATCGTCTCATTTCTCTCTCTCCTCTCTCTCCCCACTTACCTTATTTTTTGGACCTAACCCTGTTCTCTCCTCAGGTCGAATCCATGACTCCTGTACTTATTATTTAAACTTTGATGCCATTATTTGTCTTATGTTTACCAGTATTTTGTAACTCCTATTTATTGTTATCCTTGTATTATAGCTTTACTTGTTATTACTGTAACCATGTGTGCTGTCATTCCACTGTTCTTTATTGTACTTTCTCAGGTCGTGCCTGAAAATAGTCATTTCATGGCTACTGCACCTACCCAGTAAACAAAAACTAAATAAATAAAATTCCCAAGTAGTACCAAGCACTGAGGGAGGATGGCAGGACCTAATGAGCCTGAGTAAGGAAGTCTTACAGAACACTGAGGCCAAAGACAGCACCGCACACACGACACAATCTCAAGACTGTACTGTTTAGTAAATGTAAGAACAGTAGTCCAAGTGGCAGTAGCATAAATGTCAGCAGCGGACACATTTTGGAAACAAACCACTGAGGTAGTCACTCCACTGGTGAAATGAGCATGGACAGGACCAGGAACCTGCTTACCGCACTTCTGGTATCAAAATGTAATACAATTCACCAGTCAGTTGGACAGGCCTGGTTTGGGAATTGGGAAGCCCATAATTCTGGATACAAATGTTGTAAACAGTTGAGAGAATTTTCTACAATCCTTGATATGATCTGGGTACTAACACAGTGTCCTTTGAACATCCAGTGTATGCATACAATGTTCCCCACTATCTGTGGGAGTCGAGACATAAACAGGAAGGTCAACAATCTGATTTAGTATTCACTCAGATACAACCTTCAGGAGAAACTGGGGAATAGTATGTAATATAACCCTGTCCTTGTGAAAAATAATAAAAGCAGGCTCTACAACCAGAGCCAGGAACACTGAAATGTGTCTACCAGACATTGTAGCCACTAGGAACAATGTCTTCCAAAGAAGCACAGCTCACAAGTAGCAGCATGCTTCAAGGGTGGCACAGTCAGGGTCTACAGGACTAAATTATTTCCCCACACCAGAACTGGATAGCGGACAGGGGGTGCAATGGTTGAATACCTCTATGGAATCTATGGGAAACCTCCATCTAGGCCACTGTCTTGCCTTCTGTGAGGCCATGAAAAGCCAACGACATAGAGAGGGTAGCAGGCAGGCTGGAGAGTGAGCAGCCTGCACCCCAGGTAGCTGACCAGCACTGAAAGAGGAGAAGGGAGCCACAAGCGGTGGAGACGTAGGCTGATTGGTTTTGCACTCAGCCAGGGAAACAGGTTATCCTCTGATATTGGGGGCTTTATTTCAACAGTTTGATCAGTAATTTGTTTAACTTAGCTGTGCTATCTGCAGCTGTACACTACTAGACACTCAGGCCTGCACCGAGGATCAGTGTGCAACAGTGGGTTCTAGGTTGTTAAGGGGCTTGAGGGGAGTGGCTAGTGTTGCATTTGAGTGGTCACTGCTTGGGGATATCTGCATTGTGGCTGGGGATGGCACTGAAGGCAGTAAATAACATATTGCTGTATTTGGGTAAGGTACTGACTTGGGAAATCTGCGTTGCAGGTTGAACTACACAGCGGACAGTAAACCACATATTGCTGTAGCTGGATAAAATCAACTTACTGGAGCTGTTGCAGTAGCTAATTGTGCAGGATTGTTTTTCCTTTGTTTTTCCCATCCACGCCAATACAGTTAACTCTTCGTGATGTAAGGCACTCCCGGCCAATCAGGGGAGTTAAGCTGCACGGCATCAGGATTTGAATTCTTAGAATGGTGGGCCTTTCAAACCTGCGCACTTAAAGATACCTCATAGTAGCCAATGAAGCGGGTACCAGGCAGGTTGGAGAGTAAGCAGCCTGCATCCTGAGTAGCTGACCAGCACTGAAAGAGGAGAAGGGAGCCACAAGTGGTGGAGACCTAGGCTGATTGGTTCTGCACTCAGCCAGGGAGTATTCCCACCCACCCTTCCCTGGTCTTGTCCTCCTTTCATAGAGTGTGGGCCTCGTGCAATGGGAGGAGCTGTGAGCTACATCTAGAGGGTGTACCTAAAGATTATTAAAGGGAAGTTCAACTCAGACATGATGGGAGTGGTACAGTGCAGTGGCTGTGGAGCAGCAGTCTTCAGGGAGACATTCTGGAGGCTGCAATGCTGCCCTATCTGCAGGCACCTCTCTGGGCTGAGGGAGGAGGTCACCTGTCTCCGATCTGAGTTGTCTTGGTTACAGAGGATACTCACCCCCACCCAGAGGCCACCTGGTCCATAACCTGAATCTCAAAGGATGCCCAGAAGGAGGAATGGTTGAACCACAGTGGGTTCAGGGAGAGTGGGGGGGTCTGAAGCACAATCTCCAACTGGTCAGGTTAAGTAATGCCTACGCTGTTTTGGAGAAGCAGTAGATCCCCACAATGGCACCCGCAGCTAAGACCAGGGAGAATGGGCAGGCTTCCTTGACGGAGCCCCAGGGAAGGGGGAAGAGAAACTCAGAGGAGGAGGAGGAGGCTTCTCCTGGTGGGAGATTCAATTTTCTGGGGAGTACAGTTAGGGAAACCTAGCAGGGAGGATAGGGAGGGCAAGTGCCTCCCAGGAAGTACTGCATGGAGGGATGGAAAGCAGATCAATGGGATCACAGGGGCAATAGCAAGGAGGGAGGAACTGGATGTCCACCTAAGGGCCAAATGACCTGGTAGGAAGCAAGGCAGAAATAGTCAGAATCCAGGAGGATTTCAGGAGGTTGGGGGGGGGGAACCTGAAGCAGGTAGCACACTCCATCTCATTCTCGGAGGTACTACCTGTCCACAGCAAGAGGGAAGCTAGGACACTCTGCATCAGAAATTCAACCTCTGGTTGAAAGAATGGTGTGGAAGGGAGGTTTAGCTTCATGAGGACTGGGGCCCCCACCTGGGCCTTATCTTGACCTATGCCAAAGATAACGGCCTCATCCGTCTGAGAAGGGGACCATGGTCGGTCCTGAGTGAGAAGTCTGAATGCTTCAGTAGCAAGCATTTAAACTGGCCAAGGGGGACAGCCAAGAAGGGCAGGAGGCTTAGTATCACCCACCCCCCCCCACCGTGGGCACATGCAAGAAAATAATCTGTCGACAAGGACAACTAAAGAAGTAGGAGAGAGTGAAGCAGTGGGATTGGGCCCACACAGGACAGGTAACTGGGGAGGGGAAGAAGCACGAGAGATGAAACAGGGCAGAGGGATGATAGGATGCAAAACATGGAAGGTCATGGTAACTAACACCAGCAGCCTGTGAAATAAAATCCCAGACCTGGAGGCCTTGATAGTAAAAGAAGAAGAATCAGCATTTATATAGCGCTTTCATACACAGTGTATCCCAAAGCACTTTACAAGCAATGCTAGACTGGTAGTGAAGTGACTGTGTAGTGGCAGCCATATTGCACATCAAAACCCACACACAGTCTGGACAATCGGATGAACCAGTTTATGGGAAGGGAATGTTGGCCAGGACACTGGGAATGTCCCCTACTCCTTGTGAAAAGTGCCCTGGGTTCTTTTACTTCCACCTGGACACGCACCAGCACAGCACCAGGATGGGTAGAAGGGACCTCGGTTTAATGTTTCATCCGAGGGACAGCACACCCCAGCAGTACAGCACCCCCAATACTGCACTCAGATGCCAGTGTTTTAGGCGCAAGTCCAATCCCGGTGTGAGAGAAGAACCCACGACCTTCTGGTCCAGAGGTGGATGTGCTACCAACCAAGCCACACTGGCAGACCTGGACATAGCAGCAATAACGGAGACATTGTACACTGCAAATCATGGGTGGGACATAAATGTACTGGGTTATGCTCTATTTTGGAGGGATAGTCCTGTATGTCACAGAGGGAATAAAGGCAACAGTGGTGCAGGGGAGGCATGGGGAGGGAGAGGCACTGTGGGTCACCCTTGAACCTGACAATGGCGCAGTAATACACACATGAGTGATCTACAGGCCTCCAGCACAGGGGGAGGAAGTGGACAGGAAACTAGTGAATGAAATGCATGAGATGGCAACAAAAGTTGATGTTCTGTTACTGGGGAATTTCAATATGCCAGACGTGGACTGGACCACCCAAGCGGCTGCTTCAACCAGAAGTAGAGGCATCCTGGATTCCCCACAGGGGGCAGCTCTCAGGCAGCTTGTGCATGATCCCACAAGAGACAGGGTGATTCTGGACCTAGTACTGACCAACAGGGACAGAATCGCACATGTCTGGGTAGAAGGGCAACTGGGATTCAGCGATCACTACATAGTGTGGTTTAGCATGGAAACAGGAACTCAGTCCAGTTACACAAGGGTGAAGGTTTCATATTTCAAGAAGGTGGACTTTGTGCAAATGGGGAGATTTATCAGAATAGCCCTGGAGAAGAGGGAGGTAGGAGAGGGGGTGGAAGAGCAATGGGGGCACCTAAAAGGAGCCATAGTGGAAGTGACAAACCAATGCATCAGGTTGGTATCCAAAGGTAAGAGAAGGAGGAAGCCACTATGGTTCTCAAAAGAGGTGGCAGACAAAGTAAGGGCTAAAAGGGTGGCTTTCGATAAATACTAGGAGACCCAAGGGAAGGAACACAGGGAGATGTACCTAGAGTGTCTAAAGGAAGCAAGAAAGGCTGTTGGGGGAGCAAAGGTGTGGACTAAGTAAGGATTAGCGCAGACAGTAAAGAAAGGGGACAAAACATTCTATAGGTACATCAGTGAAAGAAGAAAAGGGGGGATAGTATGGCTCAAAGGGGATGAAGGGGAGTGTAAGGAGGGAGACCTGGAAAAGGCAGAGATACTGAATAAATACTTCTGTTCAGTGTTCATTGAAGAGGGGGAGGGTCAGGGACCACAGCTGAGCAGCAGACGACAAGGGTGGAAAGAGGTGGACACCAGTCCATTCACAGAGGAGAGAGAGTACTGGAGGAGCTCACAAAACTGAAGGTGGACAAAGCAATGGGGCCAGATGGCACTCACCCGAAGATATTGAGAGAACTGCAAAGAGAGCTAGCAGCACCTCTGGCAGCCATGTTAAATGAGTCACTCAACAAAGGAGTGGTTTTGGAGGACTGGAAGGGGGCACATGTAGTCCCTCTACACAAATCAGGAAGCAGGAAGGAGGCAGGGAACTACAGCCTCATCTCAGTAGTGGGTAAGATCATGGAGGCACTGCTTAAAGAAAGAATAGTGGGACATCTGGAATCCAGTGGTGTCCAGGACCTGAGACAATATGGATTCACAGTGGGTAGGTCATGTCAGATGAATCTTACAGATTTCTTTGTCTGGGTGACGAAGGAAGTAAATCGGGGGGGGGGGGTGGACAGTGCCTACCTTGACTTCAGCAAGGCCTTCGACGTCGTTCCACATAGGAGGCTGATCAACAAGATGGGTAGCCTTGGTATGGGGCACAAGGTGGTCAACTGGGTTAGGAACTTTGGTAGACAGGAGGCAGAGGGTGGTGGAAAATGGGATACAATCTGAGGAGAGGAGGGTGACCAGCAGGGTACCTCAGGGATCAGTCCTCAGGCCAGTCCTGTTAAATGTCTTCATTAGTGACACTGCTGAAGGGCTAGAGGGAAAGGTCTGCCTGTTTGCAGATGACACCAAGATCTGCAACACGGTGGATACTTCAGACGGGGTGGAGACAATGAGAAGGGACCCAGGGAAGCTGGAAAAATGAGGTGTGGCAACTGGGGTTTAACTCAAAGAAGTGTAAAATGATGCACCTGGGATGAAGAAACCCTGGGGAGAGATACAGGATGGGGGGAGTTGCTGACAATCACCAAGGAAGAAAGAGACCTGGGGGTTATTTCAGATGACCTGAAAAGTCACAACAGAGTACCAAGGCTGCAGGGAGGACCAGCGGCATGCTGAGGTGCACAGGCAGAGGTATCACTAATGGAAGGTGGGAGCTGGTAATGCCTTTGTATAAAACACTAGTCAGGCCTCACCTAGAGCACTGTATGCAGTTCTGGAGGCCGCATCTTCGTAAGGACACTGACAGGATGGAGGCGGTCCAGAGAAGGGTGACTAAGATGGTACAGACCTTGCACAACAAAGCTTATGAAGAGAGATTAAAGGACCTCAATATGTACTTGCTGGAGGACAGGAGGGAGAGAGGGGACATGACAGAAACATTCAGGTACCTTAAGGGCATCAACAAGGTGTGGGGGGGGGGAGACATCTTCCAGTACTGGAGGAGTACAAGAACGAGGGGGCATGATACAAAATTGGAAGGTGGCAGGTGACAGGGAATGTGAGAAAGTTCTTCACAGAGAGAGTGGTGGGACACATGGTATAGTCTGCCACAGGAGGTGGTGGGAGAGAGCACAGTGGAGGGGTTTAACCATGCCTGTGACAGACACACGGGAACCTTAGATGAAGGGGCAGAGAGAGGGGAAGCCTCTGACCAGATAGAGTCAGAGGAGGCAATCAAGAATAGGACTTACAGGCAGACTGGATGGACCTGGTGGTCCTTATTTGCTGACAATTTCTATGTTTCTATAGCACTATGGCCGGATGGACCTTAATAGAGTAAAATCCGATTCCTTGGGGAAAAGAGTAGTCCAACACAGTAGACACTGGACACGTAAAGGGATTCAGGGCATGGGTAAGTACACCATACCATAAAATGTTTCAGTTTTTGCAAGTGTATGTATTATGTAGATGGCTTGGTAGCTGCCAGCAGAACATCAGCAACTGCTAGGGAGACCATGAAGCAGGAGATCTCTAAGTCCTCTGGAGCCATGCATGGAGGTGCAGAGATCACAAATCTGAGTGCACTAGAGCACCATGGTCCTATGTCAGAAATCCTGTTGGCAGGAGGTGCTGCTGCCAGCTGCTGGAACAGAGGAAACCACATTTGTCTGTGCCAATGGGGGGGGGGGGCCATCAGAATTATTTTATTTGTACGTCAGAAAGACCTTTGAGCTATGTGCTCATTTGCAAATGTTCTACGTCAGAGTTGAAACAAACCGGTAGTATACAATCATTAAAAAGAGCATTCTATTACAATGATTGCTTTGTTACAGGCAGCTCAGAGTAAGCACTTGTCAGGACAAAGAGACAACAATACAATACAAGTTTGCAAATTCAGTAGAATCATTTGTAGTAAACACAATAATAGGCTTGGTTTAAGGAGCAGGAAGGAAGAGGGGGACAAGGGTAGGGGAGTAAGATGCAATAGGGTAGGGGGTTGGAGGACAGACTAGGTCAGGTAGGAGTGAGGGCATGTAAGGGTCGGGTTAAAAATGGCATTTGCACATGAATTCAAGGGTTAGTTCCTTCTTTAGGGCTCTGTTGAACTGAGATGTTTTAGGTAGCACAGTGATGGAGGTTGGGAGGCTGTTTAGCCATTGTGTGGCTCATGTTGGTAAAGCACATTGATCATGGTTAGGTCAACTTTTAGGGACTACCAATGCTTGCCTTGTCATACTCCTAGTGGTATACTGATCATGAACTGAGCAAACGCGTGATGACAAGGCAGGAGAAGCAAAGTCACCAGGTGCTTTTTTGGCCAGTAGGACAGTCTGGTACTTTATCTGTTCACTCAGGGGTAGCCAGCCTGAGAGGGAATATAAGGTGTAGTGGTAAGTGCGTCTGTCCATGCCTGTGATGAATCTGCAGGCTTTGTTGAGCACTACCCTCAACATGTTCAAAATAGTTTCTGATGCGGCTCCATATATCGTGAGACCGTAATCAACTGGAGGGAGGACGGAGCTTGTTACGGCTAGACACCTGGCCTCATGGATTAAGTTAAGGCACTGCCTGAAAAGAGCTCTTAGCTTTCTATTAGTCATACCAACCATACTGTCTGCATGGTCTGTGAAGGTGAGAGACTCATCCAGTGTGACCCCCAGGTATCTAAAAGTGGGTACCTGCTCAAGTTGGAGTCCCTGATCATTCAGGATGCTTAGCGGGGAGACTTTATTTTGGATATGGGTGCTGGCAAAGAGCATGGTTTTTTTTTTTGTTTTTTTTAGGTAGTTAAGGACCAGCTTATTCTGCTTGAACAATCTCTCAGGGCAACTGAAACTGCTTTGGAGCTCTGTAGTGACTACCTCGTGTTGTGGGCTGCTCTTGAAGATAACTGCATCATCCGTATAGAGCAGCATCTGAGTATGAAGACTAGCACCTGGAAGATCATTGCTAAGGAGGCTAAAGAGAAGAGGACCTTCTGTAAGTCTGGTATGGACAATGGGATGTAGGTTTGTAGCCTGGCAGCTTCTGAATACACCTGGCCTAGATGGGCATATGGTGTTCAAAAAGAACCACAGTCCCTTCCACAGTGTTTAGGGTTCAAAGTCTGTAGGGATCTCAAAGTCATTTTTGAAGATAGTAAATCCCCTTAATGCATTTTCTATGTCATTACCAAACAATAGCTTGCCTCCGAATGGAGCAGTCATTACAAACTGCCGCACATCTGAGGCAGAACCAGCCACACTTAGCCAAGCGTGGCGGTAAAGGCACATGCCAGAGACAGCAACATCTTAGGCATCACAGGCAGACATAGTAAGTGCTTACCCACCTCCTGGCCATTAGCAATAGTCTGCTGAGCCAATATTTTGTCCTAGCCTTCAGGCAATTTTTCAGCCAGGGTGGCCATAATCTTTCAAAGGCAATGTGGATGTTTTATCACATACACCTGATAGTTTGCAATCCATATGCCTAGGGAAGCAGAAGCAAAATTTATCTTAGCCATAACGTCCGGTTTTCTTGACTCCTTAGCAGGAGGAAGGGAACTCATGTGTCTGGAAGCCTTTGATCAGTCACAAGCAGTTTCAGGCTGTGATGACTGATATGGCTTGGCAGTGGGGGCTGGATATTGTTTATTAGCCTTTCTTGGAACTGCTAGTAATTGAGCTGGCAGCCAAAGTGGCATCATCAAGTGCAGAGGAGTAACAATTAGTGTAGGGGAGCGAGAAATCTCCAGGAACTCAGAGATGTTTCTTGGAGAAATACTCCTATGTTTGAAATCCCAATTTAGCCTGTA
The DNA here is from genome assembly GCA_016271365.2 of Neoceratodus forsteri. Taxonomy (NCBI): domain Eukaryota; kingdom Metazoa; phylum Chordata; order Ceratodontiformes; family Ceratodontidae; genus Neoceratodus; species Neoceratodus forsteri. Next base: position 687,567,423 of record CM057456.1, read on the forward strand.
TCTGTTTCAGGAAGACTTGAAATGAGGCATCCTCAGGTAGAGACCCTGGAGTATTTTTTACACTCTCCTCTGAGCAATAGGACAGAGTGGAGCTTGAGCCCACAACATGTATAGCCTTTTCTTCCTCATTCATGGCCTCCTCACTGTCTTTCATATACTCTGGATTGTACTCCAGTTTGTCATCAACATCAACCGTCATTGGACGAGGGTCAATGAGACGAGGAGACAATTGAGAGGAGCCATTGACAGGGGTCTCGTAGACAGAGGTCGTTTAGGGATTGGCACTATAGCTGGGACCAAGAACTGCAACGTCGATGGTAAAGTTGACAATGGTCCAGCTGAGAGTGCCAACAGAGTAGGCATCGATGGAAGCAGCGGCAATAGACACTGAAACAACTCAGACATTGTCTGGTATAAGAGCTGTGAATGGACAGGCCCTGAAGGGGTCGATGATGACTGAACCACCAATGGGACAGTGCCTGACATCAGTAGTAGCTGCAAATCCCCTGGTGAGGAAAGTGAGTCAGTATCAGACCCTGACCTTAGTGTCTGAGAGATAGTTGGGGTGGCAGGACCCACTGGTGGAGCCAGGGACCCACCTCAGACGTACCTCTTCTTAGAGGCAAATGGGAATGGTGTGGGGAAGTAGCCTTGTCCTTGCGCCACTTCTTCTCAGAGTGGCAATGTTTTTCCACCAACTTAGAGGACTTATCATTCTTGTTCAATGAGTCAGGAACGGCTGTTGATGGCGAGGACTGACAGACCAATGATGAACTTGGAAGAGAAGCAGTGGATGATGGTGAAGCTGCCTTCGTCGCAACCTGTTTCTTCATTTCCTGAAGCTTTAGATATACTTCCAAAACCTTCTTGCGACATCTCCTGGTTGTTTATGTAAAGCTCTAGTAAACTGGGCAAGCTTTAATGTTGTGGTTTGTACCTAAGCAACAGATACAAACAGAGTGGCCATCGTCTTTATAAATCTTAATATCCCCACAATGGCAATAATAGAGCAGCAGCATAAAAGAAAGTTTTAAAATAACAAACTTAGAGAAGTAGCAGCGTTAGAGAATACTTGCAAAAATATGACACCATTTTTCAGCAGCAGTGGACTGATGAGCAGCTGATGGCGGGATAAAGATCTGACACATGCTGGGGATGTCCAGATTATATAGATGACAACAAGGTGTGCCGACCTTGGTGGCCCCAACCAGCAAAAATCTCTAGGTGGTCCTGACACTGACAACATAGAGCCCCCGTTGCTCCAAGCACTACTGGAATGATCTCCCATGTGAAACTGCTAATGTATCATCAGGTAATAATTCTGGGCAAAAGACTAGTTATCTACCATTATGGTAGATCTTCGAGAGACTTTCCTCCATTTAACCACATCACAGAACTGTAGCTGTTGGCGTCAAGATCACCTGGAAATATTTTACTGGCTGGGGCCATCCAAATCGACGTGCCTCATTTGCACCTATATGATGCAGGTGTCCCCCACATGCCTCAGTTCCTCAGCACAGACAAGCTTGGAGGATCATTGGACTGGCAGGGACCGGAGCGCCTAGGACCAAACCAAGCACACAGAAGATAAGGCAACCTGAGTAAAGATGCCTTTGAGGCATCAGAGGAGAAGTAGCTTGCAAGAACAGGCAGTAATGTCACCCATTGACAAAAGAAGGGGAGGGAGAGTTGTGGCTCAACAGAGGAGATTCTTTCAAAGATCTACTGTTAAGGTAGCAAGCTATTCTGTCTTCTTCGACGATATCTCCCTCCACTGAACCACATCACAGAATGAGTACCAAGGATAGAGGGAAGATAACAGGACCTAATGATCTTGAGTACGGAGGTTTTGCAGAACAACGAGACAAGAGCTAGCACATCTATGAGACTACGTCCAGACTGTAGTGCTTAGTAAGTGTATGAACAGCACTTCAAGTGCTTACACAAAGGTAAGCAGCAGACATAGTCTAGAAATAGCTCACTGAGGTAGCCAGTCCATGGGTGGAATGAGCATGAATGGGAGCAGGAAGCAGCTTATCATACTTCTGGTAAAAAAAAAAAAAAAAGTAACACAAATGGTCAGCCCCTTTGTGGAAATTGGGGAGCCCACTATCCTGGGGTGGGAGGAATGCTATTAACAAACAGTTGAGAGGATTTTCTTCAATCCTTAGTACATTCAGGTACCAATGCAGCATCCTTCAGATATCCAGCACATGTAACCTACTATATGTGGGACTCAAGAAATAAACAGGAAGGTCAATAGCCTGATTTAGTGTTCTCTCAAACAAAATCTTCAGATAAAAATGAGAATTAGTGGGGCACTAGGGAGCCATCTTCCAAGCAGAAAGCAACTCCCATGAGCACTCAACTCCAACAGGATTTTTGGAAAAATTTTGGCTTAAAAGTCATCTTTTGCCTGCCAGCTTAGTGTAAACAGCTGCACAACATTTTGCTGATCATTTTGATCCCAAACAAGCCATGGGACACCAGAAGACACAGCAATATGGACCCTCAAAAGGTTAGCAGTCTGTAGCCCGGAAGGCTGGGGAATCCTCGGAGCACGCAGCAACCACTAACCCCACTGGATCTTCGGAGCCCCCATGGCAGATGATGCTGAACTCCACGCGGGCCATGGACCTGAAGATAGAAAAAAACTGAAAAGGCTGGAAGTGTATGACTTGATGATTAAGGAGCTTGTGTGAACTGTTGATGATGCCGACAAATGCACTATGACAGCCCTAACAGCTGTTTCCACCCTTACTAATGAAAATGGGCAACTTTGGAGTTGGCTAGAGGCCCTTGAGAATGAAATGCATTCTGGCAACAGCCGCATTGGTGGGGGCACAGAAGGAACTCAATTACTGGCTATCGTCATGCAATGGTTGCAACAAAAGTTAACCGTGCCCGAGGGGTTTGACTGGACTGTATTAAAAAAAAGCCTATCGTGTTAACCCGAGGGTCCATCCCCTGATGTCCTCACAGCCTTGCACCATTTTACTCAAAACTGCTGGTTCTGAGATTCGAGATCAGCTTATTGCTGCAGCATGTGTGGTATACCCACTTGCTATTAATGCCTCCATTATTAAATTGTACCTAGACCCCCCCCTTCCAAACCCAGGCCTGGAGGAAACGCTTTGATGCCACTCGACAGCGCCTCCAAGTTCTCGAAATTGTGCACTCCTTCTTGCTGCTGGGCAGGTTGCGTATTTCCTATAGGTGCAAAACCTGACAATTTACTGACCTGCAAGACACAGGTTGGTGGCTGCAGAAGATCGAGACGGAATTTGCAACCAAGTCTATGAGGCAAGACACAATGCAACTTGACTCTGATGAGGACTGAACTGTATGAACCTTCCTCTATTTTTCTCTTTGAACTTTAGCCCAAATAAGTGTTTTCCATTTTTAAAGTTTCAGTCTTTTACCCGTGGGCACAGGGCATACTACCTGCTGCAGAGTTTGGTGGCATTGGGGCTATTTCTATTTGGTGTGGGAGATGAAAATGTTTTTACTTGAATTTAGCTTTGGGAAGATGGTGGCAGAGTTGTGGCTGTACATTGGCCATTTTGGGAGCTCTGCATGCCTTTCAGCCTTGCACACGTTACAGAAGAGCTTGGGCTAATACCCACTACATCAAGAATGATTCTTTAAATATACTTCTTATGCTGTCCTCTGTTTAAGGGCTGTTAGTATTTTCAATGTTTTGCTGGGTTGTGTAGCAACAGTTTCACCAGTGACTTGTATGCTATAAATCTTAATCAGGGAGAGTGGAGGGTTTGGTTGTGGGTTCACTTTTTCTTCTATAACTATTTAGCAGTACCAGGTTTAAATATCAATCTCATAATTGTGTGTTGAGTCACTACGTATATATGTTCTCTCTATGTCACTACTTAATGCTATTGAAGATGGTTAGCAATTTACTGCAATGATTACTGTGCTTACTCTTTTAGGACTACCTACCCTCTGTTGTACAAGAGTATATGGCTGGTATACTGTGTGTTTTAACAGTCTGTTCTTTTTGGTCCTATTGCCATGTACTGTATGCGGATTATGGTAGTATTTTTTTGTATGCCTAGGCTACTAAAAACTAATAAACAAAAAGTAAAAAAAAAAAAAACAAGGATTAGTAAGTAATGTAACCCTATCCTTGCAAAAAATAATAAAAGGAGGGTCTGCAACTCCGAAATGAGTTTAGCAGGCATCACAGACAATAGGAACAGTGCCTTCCAAGAGAAGAAGTGCATCTCACAGTAGTGGCAGGCTTGAAGGGTGATGCAGTCAGGGTCTATAGGACCAAATTAAAGTCCCACACCAGAACCAGATCATGGGCTGGGGTGGAACAGTAGAATAACAGAAACATAGAAACTGTCAGCAAATAAGGACCACCAGGCCCATCCAGTCTGCCCAAAAGCCCTAGTTTGTGGCTTCTGACCCTACCTGGTCAATGGCTTTTCACCCCTCCTTCCCACCTCTAAGGTACCCTTATGCCTGTCCCATGCATGTTTAAAGCCCTCCACTGTGCTCGCCCCACCACCTCCTCTGGCAGTCTATTCCACGTGTCCATCACCCTCTCTGTGAAGAAAAACTTCCTCACATTTTCCCTCAGCCAGCCACCTTCCAAATACATATCATGTGTCCTCATTCTTGTACATCTCTTATATTGGAAGATATATCCACCCTGCACCTTGTTAATGCCCTTAAGGTACTTGAATGTTTCTACCATGTCCCCCCAATCCCTCCTCTCCTCCCGCAAGTACATAGTGAGGTCCTTTAGTCTCTCCTCATATGTTTTCTGGTGCAAGCCCTGCACCATCTTAGTCGCCCTTCTCTGGACAGCCTCGACCCAGTCAATGTCCTTACGAAGGTGCAGCCTCCAGAACTGCACACAGTGCTCTGGGTGAGGCCTTACTAGTGTTTTATACAATGGCATCACCACCTCCCACCTTCTGCTAGTGATACCTCTGCCTATGCACCCCAGAATGCCACTGGCCCTCCCTGCACCCTTGTGCTCTGCATATACACCTTTAGGTCATCAGAAATGATGACCCCCCAGGTCTCTTTCTTCCTTGGTGATAGTCAGCAACTCCCCCCCATCCTGTAGCTCTCCCCAGGGTTCCCTCTTCCCAGGTGCATTATTTTGCACTTTTTGGAATTGAACCTTAGTTGCCACACTTCAGACCTTTTTTTCAAGCTTCTCCAGGTCCTTCATTCTCTCCACCCCATCTGGAGTATCCACCCTGCTGCAGATCTTGGTGTCACCTTCAAACAGGCATACCTTTTCCTAAAGTCCTACAGCAATGTCACTAATGAAGACATTAAACAAAATTGGCCCAAGGACTGATCCCTGAGGTACCCAGCTGGTCACCTCCCTCTCCCCTGATCGGATCCCATTTACCACCACCTTCTACTTCCTGTCCATTAGCCAGTTCCTAATCCAGTTTACCACCTTGTGCCCCATACCCAGACTACTCATTTTGTTGACCAGCCTTTTATGTGGGACGGTGTTGAAGGCTTTGCTGAATCAAGGTAGGTGATATCTACTGCTCCCCCCCCATTTACTTCCTTTGCCACCCAGTCAAAAAAATCTATCAGCTTTGTCTGACACAACCTCCCTGCTGTGAATCCATCTTGCCTTGGATCCTGGGGACCACTGGATTCCAAGTGTGCCACTATTCTTTCTTTAAGCAGTGCCTCTATGATCTTACCCACTACTGAGGTGAGACTGACCAGCCTACAGTTCTCTGCCTCCTCCCTACTACCACTTTAATAGGTCTGCCCCTACGGAGATGGTCCAATACCGCCCTTTAAGGGGTATTGGCCCCGATGACCTAATGGCGGTACTGGATCCATCGAGTCTGTCGGGTGAATGCATGAGTCCAGATGGTCTTGTATTTGCCTATAATAAGGCTGTGGGAGATGCACTGGACGAAATTGCTCCTGTTCGTGTTCGGCCTCTCACCATCCGTCCAAGGAGTCCATGGTTTGATGGCTCCTTGAAGGAATTAAGGCGAGTAGGCCGAAGACTGGAGAAACCTTCAGGAAATCGGGCCTTGATGCTGACAGGCTTAGATTGCTGCCCATTATGATGGCTACCAATCAGAAATCACTCGTAAGAAGGCAGAATTCCTGTCCAGAGAGATTTCTGCTGCAAAGAATCGACTGGCTCAGCTTTTCCGGACTGTTGCCAGACTGTGCAATCCAGTCTGTCTTCAGCCTAGAGAAGCTTTTTCTCAGCTTAGATGCGAGGAGTTTGCTCACTTCTTTGTAGATAAGGTTGCCAGCATCAGGTCCGACCTCTCCTACGGGGGATTGTGGTGGACGACTGGTGGTATCTTATCCTCGGCCTGTCTGGTTAGATTTTCACCGCCCGGAATTCATGGACATTGTGAAGATCATCCAAACAATGCGACCAACTAGTTGTAGTTTGGATCCGGGTCCTACACCGCTGTTAGTAGGTTGTGTAGAGTTATCTACCCAATCCTTGCTGACATTATCTGGAAATCCTTGGGGGGTTCTGACCCCTAAAGAGGCAGTAGTTCGACCACTCTAAAAAATCCTCCTTGGACCCAGACTGTCTAGCTAACTACTGGCCTATCTCTAACCTGCCATTTGTTGGTAAGGTTATTGAAAAGGCAGTTGCATTGCAATTGGATGATCATCTTACTTCTCATAATATCTATGATACTCTCAGTCTGGCTTCAGGAAAAGGCATAGTACTGAGACTGCCCTTGTTCGGGTATTGGCGACCTCCTAATGGCCAGAGATCGAAGGCTTGTACCATTCTGGTCCTTCTTGATCTTTCTGCTGCATTTGACACTGTAGACCATGGGGTGCTACTGGAGCGACTGCGGGTTTTTGTGGGCTGTCTGGTACAGTCCACAAGTGGTTTGTTCTTACCTCACTGGCGGGTCTCAGAGTTGTCACGAGATTTATTCCTCTGGCGCCTTCTCCCTGCCGTGTGGAGTTCCCACAGGACTCCATTTTAGCTCCCATGTTGTTTGCAGTGTATATGCTGCCATTGGAGAAATCATCAGGAGATACAGTTTGAGTTTTCACTGCTATGCAGATGATACTCAGCTGTACCTGTCCTTTCTCCCGATCAGAGTGATGCACTCTCTGTTAATAACTGCCTGGATGAGATCAGAATTTGGATGAGTTCGAGCTGGTTGAGACTTAATCCGGAAAAGACTGAGGTATTGGTTGTGGATCCAGGTCGTCCTGGGGGTGGTTTGGGTGTTGGATAGCCATCGGGTTTATTACTTGGTGGTGTACCGCTCTCTACCTCTCGACAGGTGCGAAATCTGGGCGTTATTTTTGATGATGGTCTGACCCTGAAATCCCAGGTGTCAGCTGTTGTCAAATCCTCTTTTTACCATCTGAGGAATATCGCCCGGGTGAAACATCTGATTCCCCGGGAGGACCTTCCAACTTTGGTCCACGCCTTTGTTACTACCCGTCTGGACTACTGCAATTCCCTCTACCTAGGGCTACCAGGGTCGAGTATCCGCCGCCTTCAGCTGGTGCAGAACGCTGCAGCCAGGCTTTTGACTGGGACTCTTAGAACCAGTTACATTCGCCTGTGTGAACTGCACTGGCTGCCTGTTCGATGGCGGATCACCTTCAAGGTTGGTTTACTAACCTTTAAAGCCCCTACGACCAGGGACCGGTTACCTGAAGATCTTCCGATCCCTATTGCCCCTCGTCCTCTCCACTCCACCAGCGAGGATTGCTAGAGATTCCCAGGGTTCGTTTGAAGTTATCGGGATCTCGTGCCTTTGCCTTTTCGGCTCCAACCCTGTGGAATTCTCTGCCTCGCTGGTTAAGAGAATGCCCGACCGTTGACAGTTTTAAAATTGCTTTAAAGACATATCTTTTTACCCTGGCTTATTCTTTATAGTTATGGTTGTTTAATGCTTGGATTTTGCTGTTCTATTTATTTTTGTACAGCACCTTGATTTCGAAAGGCGCTTTATAAATAAACATGACTTGACTTGACTTTTGTGCAGAGGGACTACATGTGCCCTCTTCCAGTTCTCTGGAACCACTACTGTGTTGAGTGACTCCGTGAACAGTGCTGCTAGCTTTCTTCGCAGCTCTCTTAATATCCTTGGGTGTATGCCATCTGGCCCCACTGCTTTGTCTAACTTAAGTTTTGTGAGCTCCTTCAGGACTCTCTCCACTGTGAATGGACTTGTGTTTACCTCTCTCCCCCTCCCCCTTCTTGTCTGTCACCCAGCTGTGTCCCTGACCATCTCCCTCTTTAGTGAATACTGAGCAGAAGTATTTGTTCAGTATTTATGCCTTTCCCTGTCTCCCTCCTTACACTTCCCTATATCCTCTTTGAGCCTTACAATCCCCCCAGTCTTCCTTCTTTCTCTAATGTACCTATAGAATGCCTTGTCCCCTTTCTTCACTGTCTGCAATAATCTTTGTTCAGTCTGTGCCTTTGCTCTCCTAACAACCTTCCCTGCTTCCCTTAGATTCCTTAGGTACACCTCCCTGTCCTCCTCCCTTTGAGTCTCCTTATATTTCCTAAAACCTGCCCTTTTGGCCCTTATCTTGTCTGCCACCTCTCTCAAGAACTACAGTGGTTTCCTTCTTCTCTTGCCCTTATTTACCAACTTGATGCACTGGCTCATCACCTCCTCTATGGCTCCCTTTAGTTGTTCCCACTGCTCAACTCCCCCTCCTGTCTCCCTTCTCGCCAATGCCCCTTTGATACAACTCCCCATTTTAGCAAATCCACTCTCCTGAAATCTAAGACCTTTGCCTTCGTGTGATTAGACTGTGTCTTGGTCCCTAAGCTAAACCACACTACATGATGGTCGCTGGACCCCAGTTAACCTTCCACCTGGACGTCTGTGATTTTGTCCCCATTGATCAGTACTAGGTCCAGAATCGCCCCTTCTCTGGTGGGATCAGTCACTAGCTGTCTTAGGCCTGCTCCCTGTAGAGAATCCAGGATGACTCTGCTTCTGGTTGAAACAGCTGCTGGGATGGCCCAATCCACAGCTGGGATATAGAAATCACCTAGCAGTAATAACTCACCTTTTGCTGCCATTGCGTGAATCTGATCCCTAGATTCTATTCAACTCCTCTCTCTGTGCTGGAGACTTGTAGATCACCCCTGCTCGGACTACTGTGCCATTGTCTGGCTCAAGGTGACCCACAGTGCCTCGACCCTCCCCTATCTACCCAGTACCTCCGTTGTCTTTATACCTTTCCTAATGTACATGGCCACTCCTCCCCCTTTTCTACCCCCATTCCTCCTGAACAGAACATACCCTGGTACATTAACATCCCAGTCATGATTTGTGGTGTACCAGGTCTCTGTTATTGCTGCTATGTCCAGGTCTGCCTCTACTAATAATGTTTCCAGGTCTGGTATTTTATTCCCCAGGCTGTGAGCATTTGTAACTATGGCCTTCCATGTTTTGCTGCCTATCTGCTCTTCACTCGTGTCTTTGCCCCGATGCTTTCTTCCCTCCCATTTTGCCTTTTTGTGCTGTCTTCCTACCTCTGCCTTTTTGTTAGACTGAGGTGACACTGTCTGCATTTGGTCTTCCTGCTCTTCAATTCTGGCTTCTCTTTCTTGGGGGGGTGGGCTGCTAGAGTCTCCCTGTTTCTGTTGCCCCCACTCTTGGCTAGTTTAAATGCTTGAGAAGGAAGCAATTAAACCATTCATTTAGAACTGCTTTCCCCTTCCTGGACAGATCAGCCTGTCACTCAAGTACAGGGCCACATCTTCCCAGGTGGGTCCCCAGTCCCCAATGAAGCCATACCCCTTCTCATTGCGCCAGCCCTTTAACCATGTGCTGAAGCTTCTGATATGGAGATTCCCATCCTCCCCCCTGCTGTGGACCGGCAGCACCTCTAAAAATGTCACAGAGCTTGCTAATTTCCCCCACCTGCCCTCCCAACTCTCTGAAATCCTCCTGCACCTGCTCCACAGTTGACCTGTCCTTGGATAGGTCATTCCCAGGTGGACAATGACCTCCACACCCCCTTGCTACTGCCTTAGCAATCTTCTGGCTCTGCTCCCACTCCCTCTGAGCTGTTCCTCCTGGGAGGCACTTAAACTCACTTTCCTCCCTGCTGTCCTTGCCCAGATCCATTCCCCGGACAATCGAGTCCCCCATCAGGAGTAACTTCTTCTTCTTCCGCTGGGATCCTCCTCTTCCCACACTGGGTCTCCCTTCTGGAGGACCCTCACATCCTTTCTAGTTGCAGCCTTGGGTTTCCTTGCAGGACTCGCCCGCTCCTCCAAGACAGTGTAGGAGTTCTTAAGTTTGACCGGATGGGGGATGTGTGTCTGCCTCCCCCGAGCCCACCGTAGTCCATTCTGCCATCTGCCTGGGCAGACATTATGGCAACGGCTGGTGACATGGTGGCTTCTGGGTGGGGATGAAGGTAGCCAATACTCCTGCCAGCTTGGCCCAAAGACTGGGCACCTCCACTCTCAGCCCACCGAGGTGCTTGCATATTGGCCAGCACCGCAGTATCCAGCATGTCCTCCTGAAGACTGCTGCTCCACACCCAGTGCACTGCATCATCTCCTTTTAATCTGTCTACATTCCCTCCTTCAATACTATCTAAACTCTCCTGCTGCTATTGTTAGCCTCTCAGTTTGATTTGCTTAAGCTTTTGTTGTTTTGTCTTTTCTCTTCCTCTTTTGCTTTCTCTTCCCCTCCTCCTCCACTTCGTTGGACTTGTACTTCCTGGTAGGAGGCAGGAAAATGTACTATACATCAGACCCATGCCCTATAAAAGGAGGACAAGCCCTGGGGTGGGATTACCCCTGGACTGAGAAAAACAATCAGCTAAATTACTCCCCAGTCCCCTGTTTTTAATCCCCAGTCCCCTCAAGCTTCCATCAGTAACTCCCCTTATCAGACACCTATTTCACCAAAGTTTAAGTAACAGCTCTAGTCACAAATGACTGAAAATGTTCTCCCAGTCAGATTACCTCCCTGGCAATAAAAGTTTCACTAAGTAAAGAACAATCTCAGAAACAGTGAACCAAAACACTTACTCTACCTACTTCCACAGGCCCCTGAAATAGAAACTAAATTCAATGTACTCAATTAAATCACCTCCTTGCTTTAATGTAGCTGGTAGCTGTTCTCCCTCTCAGCTCCTACAGAATCCTAGGAATCTATGGGAAAACTCCATCTGGGTCACAGTCTTTCCTTCTGTAGTGGCATGAAAAGTCTACACCGGGGCCAGGTGGACCTTAATAGAGGGATATCCCAGTTCTAAGTTCTTTAGGAACAAAAAGATAGTCCAACACAGTAGGCACTGGACACGTAAAGGATTTCAGGGCACGGGTAGTACACCATACTGTAAAACATTTCCATTTTTGCAAGTATGTGTACCACGTAGACAGATTTCTAGCCACCAGTAAAACATCAGCAACTGCTGGGGAGGTGCTGAAGTAGGAGAGCTCTACATCCTCTGGAGCCAAGTGAGGAGGTGCAGGGATCACAGATCTAGGTGCAATAGAGCACCCTGCTCCTGCATCAGAAGGCCCACTTGCAGGGGGAGCAGGACAGGGGGTTCAACTGCTAGTTGCTAGAGCAAAGGACCATTTGAAAGTTTTTGTATTCGATGAATAGATTCAAGCAAAGGAAACCAAATTTTTCTGGGTCAGTAAGGGGCCACTAGAGTTAAAAAGGCCTTTTCAGTCCATGCCTTGACCAGGACCCTCTGTATCAGAAAGAATGGGGAAAAGCATACAGAAACCTCCAGTCCCAGGAGCGGGACAATGCATCTTGTGTGAAAATTCCAGGTCCTGGAGCTAGTGAGAAGAAACATGACAGTTTTGTACTGTATGGAGATGCAAACAGGTCTATGTCCGGACAACCACATTTTTCGATAAGGCTGTCCATGACACAGTCTGAGAGTTCCCATTCATGGCACAGCTCACAAGACTGACTAAGGTAACCTGCTAGTGCGTTCAGAGTACTGGGTAGGAACACCGTCAGAGAGAAATATGTTGCAGTCTACCATACAGTAACAAACTCTTATTGCCTCCCTGCAGAGAGCACACGAATGCACCAAGTCTCATCAGTTGGTACATCACTGAAATATTGCCTGTACAGTTCAGCATGTGGTACCCTGGGAGGAAGGCAGAAAATGCCTGTAGTCCACGTAGAACAGCTCACATCTTCAAAGTGTTGCCGTGCAAAACTGTATCCACATGGGTCCACTGATGGGGTCTATTTGGGCAGCCCAACTTGAACCCATAGAGGAGTCACCTGTATGAGACACTCCAGTTTGTTGGAATACTGTGCCCACTGCAGCCTCAGGAACCACTGATGGATCCTCATGTGGAGGCAAGCTAGCGGGACAGTCAGTACTGCAGCAGCCATTTGGCAAATTAGCCTTAGAAGGCATCTGGCCAAAGCACAGTCACTGAATGATACCAGCTGTGCCTGGGCCACCAGTGCCATAGCATGGCTGCAGAGCAGAAATGCCTGTCCCAGATGTGTGTCCAGAATTCCCACTATGTATTGGAACCTCTGGCAAGGAGTAAGGACCGACTTTGGTTCGTCGACCAGTATACTCAATTGGTTGAACAGCTAGCAGGTCAAAAACAGTGTGCAGACAATAGCTTCCCAAGACAGGGCTTTCAGCAGCCAATCGTCTATATAGGAGAAGACACAGAGGTCCTTCTTGAGGAGGGCAGCTGCCACCACAGCAAATACTTTGGTAAAGCCACACAGTGCAAAGCACAAACCAAAGTACAAGACAACCAAAGTGGTTGTATGAGCCCTGAAGCAAGAAACACAGATATCTGCTGTATGACTTTCAGATTCTGACATGAAGGTCCATGTCCTTCATATCCAGAGCAACTGTCCAATCCTCTGTTAGCAAGAGGGGAGGAGGGACTGCAAAAAGACCATTTGAAAGTTTTTGTATTCGATGAATAGATTCAATCTTCAAAAGTCTAGTACAGGTCTGAGATCCCTGTTTCATTTTGGGATCAGAGAGTACTGGGAATAATAGCCCTGGTTCTGTTCTGAAAGGGAGACAGGTTCCGCAGCCCTGTTGCACAGCACAGTTTTAACCTTCTCCAGCAGAAGGGAAAGATGTTCCAGAGGATATTTGTTGGGTAATGGGGGGGTCACCAGAGGAACAGCAAGGAGCTCCTAGCTGAACCACTTCCAGGAACCAGGCATCTGTAGTGATCTCCCTCCATTTTGATAGGAAGAGTGAGTCGCCTCTCACCATGACTTCCCGAGGCAGTGAGGCCAGCGGAGGGGGAGGGGAATCAGAAAGCGCCAAGGGGATGGGTAATGGTCTGACCTTTTGTAAGTTTGGCATGGGCATTTGGAGGCAGGTTTGTAGCCTGGGTAGTGGAAAGCTGAGGTCTCTAGGAACCACGTCCTCTGCCTCTTGAATAGCCACAGCCTGGAATAAGAATGCACAGGAGGAATAATGATTGTCATGGAGGCAAAAAAACTCCAAGAACTCAAATATTTTTCCTGGAGAAATCCTCCTCCTCTGCTTGAAACCCCAATGTAGCCCGTACTTGCTTCAGGAAGGCTTAAAATAACATCTTGAGGTGGGAACCTTGGAGTATTTTTACACTCTCCTTTGAGCAAGAGGACAGCATGGAGCTTGAGCCCACAACTACCGCCTTTCCTTAATCAGTCACCACTTCCTCCTCCTCTTCCAAATACTCTGGATTATACAGACTCCAGTTCATCGTCAATGTTGAACACCATCGGCTAAAGGGTTGACAAGATGAGGAGATGGTAAGGAAACATTGACAGGGCTGTTCAGGGCTCAGCATTATAGCTGGGTCTGAGAACTGGAATTTCAGTGGTAAAGTCGACAACTGCGCAGTAGAGGGCACTGACGGAGCTGGTGTCAACAGAGGCAGCAGTAACAGATGCTGAAACAGCTCATACATTATCTGATACAAGACTTGTGAGTTGACAGGCCCCAAGGGGGTCAATGATGGCTAAACCATCAATGAGACTATGCACAACAGTGGAAAATGGCAGTGAATCCCCCGTGGGGGGGTGAGATGGCACCACACCCAAACCTTGGTGTCTGAAAGATGTTCATGGGGCAGCAAGATTCACAGCCAGAACCATGGGAACCATTTTTTCTAGTAGACTTACCTCTCTTTAGAGGCAAATGGGAATGGTCTGGGGAAGCGGCCTTTTCCTTGTGCTGCTTCTCCTTCTCACAGTGGCAGTATTTTTCTGCTGATTTAGAGGACTCATCCATTTTCTTCAACGAGTCAGTGATGACTGTCATTAACAGGCAGACCATGAACTGGGAAGAGAAGCAGCTGATGATGTTGAAGCCACCTCCACCACAACCTGTTTCTCCATGTCTTGAAGCTTTGGACTTACTTTCAAAACCTTCTTGTGACATCCCCTGGTTGCCTGGTCAAAGCTCTGGCAAACTGAGCAGGTTTTAAGGTCATGGTCTGTAATGAAGCAACAGATACAAATTGTGTGGTTGTTGTCTTTAAAAATCTTAAGGTCACCACAACGGCAAGAACAGAATAATGGTTCCTTGTCATTTGGCAGCGGCATAAATGAAGGTTTTAAAATAACACACTATAAGGAGTTGCAGCATAAGCAAATACTTACAAATGTTAGACAGTATTCTTCATCAGCGGTGGACCGACAAGCAGCTGATGGGAGAAAGAACAGAGTCATGCTAGGGATGTCCACGTTATGCAGACACTGACAAGGTGCATTGACAAGGGTGGTTTCAGCCAACAAAAAATTTCCTGGTGGTCCCGATGCTGATGGCCTACAGTTCCATGATGCGTCTCAGTGGAGGGAGATGTACTCAAAGGAGATCTCTTGTTACTTGCAGCATATGACTCTTCTCCTGTGAATTTGCTTATGTCTTATGTGGCTACTCTGTAATGTAAAACTTCTGTTACATTTGTAAACAATTACCCACAGCTGGGCATGCATTTCCAGAGAATTTATGTATTTATTTAAGTTTTTTATAACCAGGTAGGCATGCTAGGCTGAGGGCCTATTTTCAGGTGTGACCTAGAAACTGAAAAAATAACAGCAACTTAAACAGCGCACATCACTTTGTAAAATCATTGCACAAATATAAATAAAAAAAAAATAAAATAATATACATATATGTATGAAAACTTAGTAAGATGACATAATTATATGAAATCATGGTATGTCTAGTCAAAGCATTTACAATATGATTGACTTAATATATTTTTTAATTAATGCAAGAAAGCATGAATTAATGCATGCACCAGGTGAACTGGAAGGCACAAAGCCAATGGCCAAGTGACTTTCATTGCACCCCTTAAAGTGCATTGATTCTCAAGAAAACCAGGCACTGGAGTGGGTTATTGTGATTATAAAAATGGATTTGTTTTAATGGAAAAAGGTTCTAGTTTCCTTTAGCTAGGTTGTCGCTAGGTAGAATAGGTGAGTTTGGTAACAATGGTTGTGTGCCTTTGAATGAAACCAGAAACTGCATTTATTTTTAAGAAACCTCTGCCTATTTTGTGCGTTTGTGATTAAAAATTGGAAAAATATATTTTAACAGAAAAAGGTTTTATAGTTAGGTAACTGTTAGGTAGATTTGAGTTGGTTAGTTATAAACTGTTACGCTTCTAGGTAAATAATCAATGTTCAAATACTGTGTTTTAACCAGTAACGTTGTTCGATTTAGTAATATTTTATAAAGCACATTTATATAGTGTCTCCCCCATGCGCATTCACTAATGTATTATCAGCTCACACGGCAAACATCTTGTCACATTCAGCATATCTATACTGGCTCCATGTGAATTTGCTGATGTTTCATAAGGTACTTTTCAGTCCAGAACTCTTGTTAAATACAGCACATTTATATGGTCTCTGCTGATGTGTTATGAGACTACTTTGCTGTGTAAAATTATTTGTTATATTCAGTGCATTTATATAGTTTCTTCCTGTGTGAACTGACATATTTTGAGACTTCTCAGTAGTTTAAAGCTCTTGTTACATTCAGCACGTTTATATGGTCTCTTCCACAGTTAGCGTCTCCAAATGTTCAGGGATTTCTAGTGCCATGACAAGAATAGATCACATTCTTAAGCCAGGCCATATTCAAAAATCAGGAAATCAGTACTGTACAGTCTTTGATGTTTGCTGACAGAGCTCTCCTCAGCACGCAGTTTCCTCTTTTCCCCTGTGTAAACTCACTGGTGTTTAATCAGGTCACTCTTATTGTTTTATTTACAGTGGCACCTCTACTCTCTCTCACTTCTGTCTGGCTGCAGGCTTCACCTCTCACTCTCACTTAGTAATACAGTAAAGTTCTGTTTCTACAGAAGAGCAAAGGACTGAAAAATTAAGCCACTCTGCTCAGTGACTTTGTTCCACTTTAGGCAGACTCACTGTAGTATTAAACTCTCTGGTGGTAGGAATGGAAGCATGAGTGCGACGAGAAGCAGTTTCATTTTTTTTTTTTTACAGGATTCAGTCATGACTGTTAGGCAAAAAAGGTTTAAAAATGGGCATGAGGAAGCAGGCTATAAAAGGCTGAAAAAGAAAGACTGGCAGTGTAAGAAAGGGTAGAACACCTGTGACGGATTGCATTGTTTTCACCCATTACCAAAACTACTAAGGATTACGATGAAAACAATGGGAGCCATCACAGCTGTTCACGACACCCGGGCTTCACTATAACATGGAACATTACAGTGAAGGAGTACTACATTTACTTCAAATGTTTTACCAGCAAGACATACTGAGCTGGAGTTCGCTCATTTCCAGGTGTGTCCTGGGGAAAGTGGAAGAGTTAGAAACAGGGCAAATACAAAGTAAACAGAATAAAAATGCAATAATATAAAAAAAAAGTATAACAAAAGAAGTGAATTTCAGGAAAATACTTCCGGTATAAAATTGCAATGCAATAAAAATAGAAGAAAGAAAATTAAAAACCAATAAGCAAATATTACGAAAATGTGATGGGTAGGGGTTATCACTTATAACAGCAAGTGAATGAATATACAAATGTCAGTATAGGGTGGAGTGCAGTGGGCAGCAGTCCACACCCATATCAGAAGCAACTGCCAGAGTAAATAGAGATGTCCAGCAGTGTACTTCACTAGGGGAAGAGTTTAGTTTCTGTTTGCATATCTAGGTATTTCATGATTTTGTGTCTCTCTGTGCGCAGAACACTGTAGTCAATAAGGGTGGCTACTTCGATCAACAATGCTACCTTTGTTCTTTTTTCTTCTATTACAATGTCTGGGTTTCTCACTTCCACTTTCTTGGCAGTTGGTATCCGGTGATCCCATGTGATCATTACCTCTTCACGCTCTGCGATTCTTTGTGGTTCATGTTTCCAGTGTTTCTTTGCTACCTGTACAGTATGTTATAGTGTTTGCACATGGCTTCCATTTGCAATTCATATAGTGCCATTGCCTCCCCCATGTGAATCTGCTGATGTGTTATGAGGCTACTCTGTGTAGTAAAACTCGTATTACATTCAACACATTTCAATGGTTTCTTCATGCTGATGTATTATTAGGTAACTCTTCCTAGAAAACCCCTTGTTATATTCAGAACATTTATATGGTCTTTCCCGGGGTTAGTGTCTCCAAATGTTTAGGGATTTCTAATACCGTGGCAAGAATGGACCCCATTCTTTAGCCAGGGCATATTCAAAACTCAAGAAATTAGTACTGTATTAATCTTTGATGTTTGCTGAGAGCGCTCTTCTCAGCATACGCAATGTCCCCAAAATGGCTTCCTTTTGAAGTTCATAAGGTGTCACAAGTATTGGTAGCATATTTAAATGTGCCTGAAAGTTCTTTTGATTAGTCCCATTGCTCCAAGCACTACTGGAACAATTTGTGTGTCCTTATTCCACATCAGTTTGGTTTCTGACTGCAATATCTTGGTATTTCATGATTTTGTGTCTCTCTGTACGCAGCACACTGTAGTCACTAGGGGTGGCTATTTCAATCAGTAATGCTACCTTTGTTCTCTTTTCTTGCATTACAATATCGGGTTTTCTTGCTTCCACTTTCTTGGCTGTAGGTATTGGGTGATCCCATGTGATCATTGATCTTTCCCTGGTGTGAACTTGTTGATGTCTTATGAGGCTTTGCTGTAAAACTTTTGTTACAGTCAGCAGATTTATATGGTTTTTCCCCCGTATGAGTTCGCTGATGTATTTGTAGGCCAGCCTTCCTGACAAAACTCTTGTTACAGTCAGTTTATTTATACAGTGTCTCCCCTGTGTAAATTTACTGATTTGTTAGAGGTTACTCCATGCAGTAAAACTCTTCTTACATTCAGAATATTCATATGGTTTCTCCATGTGAACCCACCAATGTTTCAGGAGGCTATTCCATGATGTAAAACTTTTCTTGCATTTGAAACATTTATATGGTTTCTCCTGTGTGTGATTTCACTGAGGCTACTCTGTAATGTAAAACTCATGTTACATTCAGCACAATTATATGCTTTCTCCCAGGGTTAGTGTCGCTAAATGTTCAGGGATTTCTAGTGCTGTGACATAAATGGACCCCATTCTTAAGCTGGGGCATATTAAAAAAAAAGTCAGGAAACCAGTACTGTATTAGTCGCTGATGTTTGCTGATAGTGCTCTTTTCAGCACATGCAGCGTTCCCAGGATGGCTTCCTCGTGCAGTTCATAAGGTGTCATGGATATTGGTAGCATATTTTGACGTGCCTGAACGTTCTTTTTGATTATTCCCGTTGTTCTGCGCACTAATGGAATGATTTGTGTGTCCTTATTCATCAGTTTAGTTTTCCATTTGCATATAGGCACAGTATTTTACTATTTTGTGTCTCTCTGTTTGCAGGACACTGTAGTCACTAGGGGTGGCTATTTCAATCACTATCAGATCACGCTTCTGGGCAAACTTCTTGTTACATTCAGTACATTTGTACGGTCTCTCCCTAGGGGCTAGGGTCTCTTCCCCTGTGTGACATCGCTGCTGTATTATCAGAATACTCTTCTTAGCAAAACCTGTGTTACTTTCAGCACATTTAGATGGTCTCTCCACGGTGTTAGTTCAATGATGTTTTGTAAAACTCTGTTACATTTAATACACTTATATGGTTCCCCTCGTGTGAATTCGCCAATGTGTTGTGAGGTCACTCTGTGCCGAAAAACTCATGCTACATTCAACACATTTATATGGTTTCTCCCGGGGTTAATGTCTCCAAATGGTTTGGGATTTCTGATACCATGACGAGAATGGACCCCATTCTTAAG
Organism: Neoceratodus forsteri; assembly: GCA_016271365.2. Lineage (NCBI taxonomy): Eukaryota > Metazoa > Chordata > Ceratodontiformes > Ceratodontidae > Neoceratodus > Neoceratodus forsteri. The sequence goes on from CM057456.1 coordinate 687,586,668, forward strand.
CCAGGGCATATTCAAAACTGAAGAAATCAGTACTGCATTAGTCTCTGATGTTAGCTGAGAGCACTCTTCTCAGCACATGCAGCGTCCACAAAATGGCTTCCCTTTGAAGTTCATACGGTACCCATATGGACCCCTTGATGTTTCATGAGGCTACACTTTTGTGTAAAACTCTTGTTACATTCAATGCATTTATAGTAGACACAACTTACAGCAGACATATCTATCAAAAGTCAATTTGTTTGCCAAAACAGAGTTTAACTTAAGCATCTGCAGCTTGCGTAACACGTCAGGCTCATAGTGTAATGTAGGGTGAAGTGCAGTACAAGGTCATAGTGTAGATGTTCGATGTGGTGTCAAATAAAAGCACTTAAATCATTAAATGCTGCATCAAATATGTATTTATTTATTTATTTATTTTTTTTTTTTACAGACAGATAAATAGAAATAATTCTAATAATCACACTTGTGAACTGTATCATCTGCTCACCCCCACAGACTACGGTACTGTATCTCCTCTTTTGCGGCATTCTCACTTCAGATCAACATTTAAGAAACTGGGGATTTGTCACTGAGTCTTCTGCTTCTCTGCATACTTTTTCCACCTGTTCTCCATTGTATGTAGAAAAGTCCAATCAGGAGCAATGTCCTGCCGTTGCTCCATTGCCTGTCTCAGGGTTAGCAGTGCCTTTCGAACATCAGCTTCAGTCACTAGTCTACTTTGCTCCTTGCTCTCATCCTCATCTGTGTCAGTAATTTCTTTCTCAGCTTTCATGCCAGACACCACTTGGGCTATATCATTCTCAATCTCTTCAATCCCATCCCCTAGGTGACACAACTCATCGAACTCTGCAACAGACAATCCTTCGGGTGGCAGAACCACATTTTCATCTGAGGTGTCAAGCATAGTGGGTTTCTTGGGGCAAAAACCTGCTTTAGTAAAACACCGCACTATAGTCTCCTGCGAGATGGAGTCCCACACTCGTGTCATTATTCGGATTGCATCAAGCAGATTTATTTTCTTGACACACATAGAAGCTGTGAGTTGCTCAGCGGAATCAAGCTCATCCAGCACTCTGGAGCGCATCTCTCTAACATATTGTTGTTTAAAAGAGTAGAAGATACCCTGGTCCAGAGGCTGAATGAAACGGGTGGTGTTTGGTGGCAAAAATACAAGCCTGATGTTCCTTAGTCCGTGAACATCTGGATACCCGGAGAAACTGTTCAACAGCAAAACAATTTTTCTGCCACAGAGTCTGTGATCCCACAGTCTAACCCACTCTGTGAAAACATCTCCTGTCATGCAGGCACTGCTGTTGGCACGATAGTGGACAGGTAGGTTGTTTACTCCATGGAAACAGCGTGGATAGGCTGATTTCCCAATGACTACAAGTTCAGTTTTCTCTGTCCCTGCCATATTACAGCAACAAAGAACTGAAAGATGCTCCTTTGCCTTTTCCTGCTCTTGCATTGCTTCTGCCTTAAAAGCTAAGTTGCTGTATCCAACACACCGGTAGAACAGCCCGGTCTTGTCTGCAATAAACACATCTTGTGGAGTGTACCCAGTTAACAGTACTGGCAGCATGTCCTTTTGCTCGGTCTCTGCTCCAAGTTTATCGGCACTGTGCTTTTTGCCATGAGCTTGCTTGAAGCGGATGTTGTGGCGATTCTTCCACCTCTGTAGCCACCTCTCACTTGGACTGAAATCAATCTGGCCCATTGCTGTAGCTAATTGCTGTGCCTTCTGCAGAAGAAGGGGGCCACTGATCATAGCATCCCTAACACGGGCATTGCAAAACCACCTTAGTAGGGCCTCCTCTACCTCCCTGTTTTTACCTTCCCGCTTACGTTTGCGGTAGGGATTTTGATTTGAATGCCACTCCTGTAAAATTCGCTCTTTTGAACGGAGTAGGTCACTCATGGTAGACTTAGGAATTCCAAAGTGTGCTGCTAAATCACGGAGACTGAGCTTTGGCATCTTTTCAATCTCCTGCAACATCTCCACTTTTCTGGTAAGCATAATAGCAGTCCGTTTTGAAGCACATTTATACGGTTTCTCCCCCGTGTGAACCTGCTGATGTATTATTAGGTGCTTCTGTGCAGACCTGTTGTTGGAGTCAGAACATTTATATGGTCTTTCCTCCACGTGAATCTGCTGATGTCTTATAAGGTTACTTTGTAATTTAAAGCTTTTGCTACATGCAGCACACTTATATGGTCTCTCCCCCATGTGAATCTGCGGATGTATTATGACACTTTTCTGTGCTGTAAAACTCTTGTCACATTCAGAAATTGTATATTTCCTTTCTCCTTCATGAATCTGTTGTTGTATAGGAATGAGGTGAATGTCATGAAAACTCTTCTCACACTGAGGATACTGATGCAGCTTCTCTGTTGTGTGACACAGCTGGTATTTTCCAAGTGATGATTGTTGGCTCCAACTCTCATTGCACTCAATGATCCTGGTGACTAGAAACAGACATTTAATTAGCATTTTCTTACAACAAGAACACAAATGGGTTAGATATTTTTCTTTAACCTTTCTTTGAGCTACAACAACTTTGTCTAGATTTACCCTCGGGAATGTCATTTTTTATAACATTCCTCTTTAAAAATACTTTAGATTAAATTATTCTTACAGTAACATTTCAATTTCTTGTTTTTATTGATAATATTTATAGAATGGATCTGACCAGTTCTAGCTCCTCATTTGTCAGGACCTGGAAACAGGGGGCATATAAACAGGAGCAAAAACATGGCAGGAGGGTTACGTTGACCAAAATAAGTAACCAAACAGGACATACGATTATTATGTATATCAAACAGAACCACATGACAAGTCTTCCTTCCCACAAGAAAAATGCAAAGGACCATTTTCAAAATACAGACAGTAGCCAAAGCCTGACAGAATAAAATACAACTGCAGCTACCTCACCAGTAACAAACAAGTTTAATTTTTTAAAATGCAAACAGTAGCCTGACATACAGTTTAATACAAATGCTGTGTCCCCCCCCCCCAAGTAACAAAAAACAAAGAAACACAAGTTTACAGTTCTGAAATACAGGCATATGGCAGAAATAGAGTAAACCTTTTTAAAATGCAAGCACTAGCTTGGCAGAGTAAATACAACTACAAGTTACCCCAGTATAAAGCAAGTATACACTTTTTAAATGCAGGCAGTGGACCAAGTAAAATAAGGTCCCTAAATAAGTGTCTCTTATGCCAAACCCTGTGGTTTAGCCAGCATCTGCAGCTTGCTCTTGCTCATTATGTCTAAAGGAATGTTATTTTTGCAGCATCTAAAGGTAATATTTCCTTCTTTCTTACTCCTAAGAGCCTCTGCTTGACAATTTTGTGTGTTCATACCTTCTGCTATTAGAGAGAGCATCACTAATATTTTGAGCATAGCTCCATGCTGTGCTAGTACTGACATAGATTGGCAGCAATCTCTCCCAGTACCTTCAATCTTGCAACCAGGTGCCTCTGCTTACCTAGCTCACCAAATCTCATTTGTTGACCTGCCCACATCCTGCTCTGTCTGTAACAACAATATTGCAGTTCCTCTGTTTTGTACTAACATGGGACAACACTCCTTTAGCCACTGAGCTGCTTCAATATGGAACTCCATACTCCCCATAAATAAAATCCCTACACTGTCAGTCTTTACTAAGCTTTTGAAAGTTCATTACTCCTCAGACGCTTGTAAATGCTTCTGCTAATCCCTCTCGCCCTATCCCTCCCCTCACTCTTACCTGCCCAAACTGCATGTGCAATTGCTTATCACCCCAGCTGTTATACCCCCTATGTTCACTACTACCCCATTACTCTTTCTAGTGACTGCACATTGTCACTGCCTTCTCCCCTCATTGCAAGCTGCATGTTTTCGTATGCATTCTGTATGTATTCCATTACAACCCCTATGTCTGCTACTGTTCACAGTTGTAAACTTCTGTAATAGGTATTTTAAACTACTACTGTTCATTTCTGTTTTCTCTGAGTTATGATGTACTACCTCCTTGTCTGTGCTACTGCACCTGGGTCATGCCTAAAAAGGCACTCATTGCCAGTGCACTCACCCGGCCAACAAAGTTAAGTAAATAAATAAATAAATTGTCTCCTATTATAAGGTCACAGATGGATTTGGTGGCAATGATGGAAATATGGAGCACAGAGTACCATTACAGGGAGGGATCTGTCATTTACCAATACAAGTAGGTCTTTGGGAAGATCTCCATAGAGCCACAGTTCATTGGATTGTAAGCCACTGTTACCAGGACCTTGCAGAAAGTTTTTTACATGATGGGACTGCCCATATCAACATGCCTGCATACACATCGTTGGCACACACTGGTACCTATATAACACAGGCAGCCCTGAACTACTTCATTTTCCCACTGTCATTGAATTGAGTTTTAAACATGCACCAATCATGCACAGAAAAGCAGGAGGAATGCAGTGAATACTGTCCAGCACACAGCAAGTGGAAGCATGGGATAATGGTGGTAGACTCAATATGTAATACCATGCTAAAAAGCTGAAAGGAAAGGTCCACCATATCAGGGGGACAGTAGGTGGGAAGATCCTGACTCTATGGAGAGCCTCACAAAGATCTACAGTATTGTAATTGGTACAGTGATCCTCTCCTCTTTGAGACTGTTTCCACTGAGCAATAGTGGACTGGAAAATTACAAAGCAGTACCAACCTCAACTAGGTGGTTGGTAAAACAGCAGACTGGCCCATCAGGACTGTGAGTCTTGTAACACAGTGTGACAAACTACCCTTTGGGCTGTACTAGCTTCTGGGGTAGTTCGTCTGATTCATTTATCAACTGCCACAACCTGGTTATACCAGGAGAATTCCTCTGTTTTGCTCAGGGACTTGGAAGGTCAAACACATTAATATATGGAACAGTGCACTTCAGATGGTGAACTTTAAACAGAGAATTCTCACCATGCTAGCAGAAATATTACATTTACTTTTGCAATAAAAATGCTCAGCCACTGGTTCAATAAACATAGTGGGCCAGATATTCAAAAGGGTTGCGCCATGCGTAATAGGGTTGCGTCTGCGCAAGTCCGAAATTGCTCCAGTCTGCAATATTCAGCAGGAGACAGTTGTGCCACTGAAAACATGCTGAGCAACAGCGCAATGCAAATGAATGCATGCTGAACTGGAGGGGGAGGAACCATGCATAAACTGCACAGCACGATATTCAGCCGGGCTGTGCAGAGTTGTGCAGGCGCAACCCCCAACCTGCGCCTGCACAACTTTGAGCCAAAAAAAAAGGATCAAGTCGAGGGCCACTCACAGGTGAGCTGCCACATTGCAGGGCGCAACACAGCAGCTGCCACCTGTGGCTGGCCCTCAACCCACTCCCTGTGGCCCCCCCAGCCCGATTGCGGGTAAAAGTGTAAAAGTCCCCACACCCACACAACTGGCCAGATCGCGGGCAGCAAAGTGTCCCCGAACATATCCCTGGTGGTCCAGTGGACCAATAAACCCAATCGCGGGCAGCAAATGTATAAGCACAACTCCCCCTCCTCCGAATATATCCCTGGTGGTCCAGTGGACCAATAAGCCTGATCAGCGGGCTGGAGATGGTTGAAACACACCCCCCCCCAAGAACACATCCCTGGTGACCTAGTGTCCCCACCCCACCCACCCACGAAGCCCACCACTCCTGCCCCCTGAGTTGGTAAAGAGTCTGACTGCTCACACACCACGACTGGACTTGCTCGATGTATGGATGCACTACCATGGCTCTTGCTTGCACCATCGGGCGTGGCAGTTCACCGGCAGCTGTCAGTCGGGCGTGCCGCAGGCGGGTGGATGTGCTGCCAGCCATGAGCTGGGTGGTGGGGCTTGCAGGGTGGGGTGGGGACACCAGATCACCAGGGATGTGTTCTGGGGAGGGGGTGTTTAATCCATCTCCAGCCCGCGATCGGGCTTATCGGTCCACTGACCACCAGGGATATATTTGGAGATGGGGGCTTGTGGTTAGACATTTGCTACCCGCGATCGGGCTTATCGGTCCACTGGACCACCAGGGATCCATTCGGGGAACACTTTGCTGCCCGCGATCGGTGGTGGGGGGATATCAGCTATGCCCGCGATTGGGCCAGTCGAGGGGGGAACTTCTACCGTTGCCAGTGATTGGGCCAGAGGGTGTGGTGGTGGGGTTTGCTCTTTGCCCGCGCCGGGCTGCAGGGGCATCGGTCCTCGACGGCCTGCTGCCTGGCAGGGCGCCACGCAGTCCTCGAGATCGGGCGCACCTGCATGCTAATGGCATGCAAATGGGGCTATAATCAGATGCAAATGGCCCCCCTGCCTTGCATGAATTATGGCTCCATTTGCATGTTACCTTTGAATATCAGACATTTGCGATGGTGCAATGGTACTTGCATCCACCGCGAAGTTGAATGCACCACTCTGACCACTTGCGGTGGTGAAGTTCCACTGGCGCCATGCACAGTGGCTGTGGCTTGGTGATATTCAATGGAGTTGCCTGCTGGGCTAACTCCTTTGAATATCGCTCTTGCCACACCCCTGTGCAACTATTTTCTGCAGCACAAGGGCTTGCGCCACAAAATAGCGCAGTTTGAATATCTGGCCCAGTTTCTTTACTACTAAATGCTACAGATATTACAAACCCGATATGCAAAGCAAACAAAAAGATATACACATTTATAAGAAAAGAAAATAACTCAATTTGAACAGATAAATAACTGATAGGATAAGATCACAACTTGGTCTCGCACTAGGATCTATGTTTACCTGCCAGTTAACATGAAAGAAAACATTCACTAAGATTGCTTTTTCCTCACCCAGAAAAGCTAGAAAGAGAGCAGGGCCCTCTGTCTTCTGGGCTCACTCATCAAGACAGATCATAGGTCCTCTTCAAAGGTTACAGGAAGTCAGAAGGACAGAGTTGGGGTTCAACTCTTCTATTTATGTGCTCAGGCTGTAGGAAGGGACTTCTCCCTGGAGTGACAACCTTGTATAGCACTGCCCACCCACGTGAATGCATGGCATGTGTGAGTGTGTGTGATATATCTGCCTGGCCAAACTGCCTTGTTCTCACCTTATGACATCCTCACTCACAGCTTTATGACCCTGTTTACACCCTGGCTACTTGGATGTCTTTGTGGGGAAAAACAGCACCTTCCCATCTGACCTACACTCCATTCTGTCTGCCCTATGCCATTTAAAACAGAAAGACCTACATGAAATTAAGTAGAAACAAAAATAATTACAGTAACCAAAAAAGAGATCACATTACATGGTCACATTCCTGTCACAAGCAGCAAAGTCAACACCTGCCCTCCTATGAGAGATCTACTCCAAACTGTAATGCTTAGCAAAAGTATAGCTCATGTACCAGCTAGCAGGCCTCCCAACATCAGCTGCTGAAACTGACCAGAAACAGGTCACTAAGGCTGCCATGACCCACGTGGCATGTCCGGTTATGGTATCTGGCAGGTCTTGCCCCACGTGCCTACAGCAGAACACAATGCACAAAATCAACTTGGAAAGACATTGTTTAGAAATGGGTCTACACCTGGTTCCAGAGCAAAGGAAACAAATAGTTGAGAGGAATAGGCACAGTCCTTTGTACACTGCAGATAATTCCAAGGGGTTCTGAGGACATCCAAGAAGTGATGTGAATATGTAATGCCAACAAACCTCTGTGAAACACCAGAAAAAGGTGGTTCATGAACTAAGGCTTGTAGCTGAGACACTTTTCTGACCAAAGTCATAACAACAAGGAATGGAGTTATCTGAGACTGGTATGTCAAGTCACAGGAAGAAGCTGACTTGAAAGGTGCTTTAGTCAGATATGCCAGTACAGAACTCAAGTCCCAAAGTGGAACAAGTCTGGGAACTAGAGTGGCTATGAGCAAGAGGTATTTTAGGAACTTGTGAACTATATTCAGTTAGGTCACTGTCTTGTTTTTGACAGGTGCATGCAAAGTCAAAAGACTGACAATATAATATTCACCAAAGAGTACTGCAAACCCATCTGAGACAGCTAGGAGGTAATCCAGCATCCTCTGCACTAGGAAAGTGAAGAATGCCATCTAACATTACAGAGCAAAGGACTTCCACTTCAGGGAGCAGGTGTGCCTGGTAGAAGGTTTCTGAGTAGCCATTACGACAGCAAAACACAGTTTGAGACTCCAAACCAAGAAAGAGCTAGGACCTCAGGAGCCATACATGGAGCTTCAGGAACTGGAAGTAAAGATACAGCAGTGTGCCATCACTCTGGGCAGAAGGTCATGTTGGATTTACAGTGGAAACAGGGCCTCCACTGGCAGTTCCTATAGAAGTGGAAACCAAGCCTGTCTTGGCCACCATGGTGCCACTAAGATCATACTGGCTGGTTCCTGCTTCAGTGTCGTCAGAACCCCCAGGATCGATGGCAGATGGAGAAAGGAATAGAGGAATCTCCCTTTGTAGCAGAGGGACATGTTAGTTTTGTGCTGTACTTTCCTCACATGCTGAACAATCAGTCTGCAACAGCTAGATAGAGTTCCCACTCCTGAGGCTGAGCAGCACACCATCTGAAGATCTCTGGGACATTAAGTGAGCCTGTGACATGAACAGCAATAAATAATACATATCAGGCTACTTCTCAGTCCCATACCCTCATTGCTTTCTGGTACAAAGTGTAGAACTGTGTTCCCCTTGCTTACTTAGGAAATACATCAACCACTGATTGTCTGCCTGCACCTGCAGAGACATCAATTGAAGCTGGGAGGCCATGGCCTGGAGACTATATAGAACTGCCCTCATTTCCAGCACATTTATGTGAAGACTTTGTACCAAAGGAGCACAGTATCCCTGGTAGTGTGTTCTACCCCAGGCTGAAGATGTCAGTGATAAGGATCACCTGTGACTGAGGTTGTAGAAAGGGAGAACCAACAGGCATCACAGAGGGGTTGGCAAAGTGCAACCAAATGGTCCGACTGTGAGGCTTGAGACTACTGAGCATGCAGTAACCACTGAATGATTGTCATATGAAGTTAGGTCAGGGGGGGCCTTGAATATGGAGGCTGACATAAACCCAGGAGGAAGTGCTTGATGTGGGACAAAACTTGGCTGCTGCACAACCAAAGCCAGGTGGGTCACTAAAGCTGAAGCCCTGTCTTCAGGGAAGAAGGCCCATGCAAGGGCCGAGTCCATGACTTCTCTTATGTTCTGGAACATTTGAGAAAGAATCGGAATAGATTTGGTCTCACTGACCAACACCCCAGCTGGTCCAGCAGGCACTTGGTGTGGTGCAACGTGTACTCTACCCCAGTCACTGATGTCCCTTGCAGCAGTCAGTCATACAGGTATAATAGAGCTTTTCATGGCACAGCACCACAGCACAATACATGGTAACGATATGCAGTGATGATGACAACCCACAGGACAAGACCAAAATTGGTAATAGTTCCCTCCAAGCAAAATCAGAGGAACTGCCAGAGGCACAATCTGATTTTTATGAGCAGGTATGCAAATGGAGAAAGGGATTAGATCTCTGCATGCCACCACACTAATGCAGTGTGGATCAGTTTAAAGCAGTGGAGGAGTCTCTATAGCAGCAATAAGTACATAAAATAATGAGAATCATACTCCTGTGCAGTTATGTCAGTCAAAAATTATTTTTATTATTAACATATACCACAAATAATGTTCACTGATAGTGTCCTTAGAGTAACCAGGACAGTGGATAATGGACAAGAAGTGTATTTACTCTACTTCGACTTCAGAAATACTTTTGACTGTGTGCCACTCAGAAGGTTGCTGAAGAAGTCAGAGGAACTGGGAACACTGAAGGATATAATTAGATGAAGGAAGCTGTCTGGGGAGGGGGGAGACAGCAGAGAGTGGTGTCAAACTGGGTCAAGCCGGAGAGAAGGTGGTTACGAGTGGGGTCAGTATTGGGGCCAATCCTTTTCAATATATTCATCAGTGACATAGGTGAAGGAATACAGGGCAAAGTGTGTCCCTTCACAGATGACACTAAGCTCTCTGGCTGGGCAGACAGTGAGGAAAGGGTTAGGGAGCTGCAGAGAGACCTGGTAAGGTTAAAGATAGTCCAGAGTCTGGCAGATTAAATTTAATGCCATGAAGTGAAAAGTGATACATATAGGGAACAAGAACCCCAAGACAGAATATTTGATATGGGGGGGTCTAGGACCCCTGCTGTTCTCCCTATTTATTAATAACCTGCCCCAGCATCGTGGTGGGGCTAAGGTGACCCTATATGCCAGTGATGCCGAATTTTATAGTTCCTCACAGGATGCTACTCTCCTGAACTATGTACTTGAGCAGAACTTGTTGTCACTTGAAAAATGGTTCCATGCTAATAAGCTGAGTCTTAATGACAAGAAGATGAAGGCCATCCTGTTTGGCCCCAAGAGCCTGAGTCCTGACAGGTCCCTTTTCTTGTCACCATCTCTCGTCACTGGCTCGAAGACTGAGGTGGTTGACTGCATGAAGTATCTAGGTGTATATATAGACCATGATTGTTCCTTTAAGGGTCATATTGAACAAGTGACCAAGACAATAAACCAGAAACTGGGACTTTTGTACTGCCTTAGCCCTTTCCTCACTCAGGAATCCAAACTGAAGATAGCTACTGGCACGCTCCTGCCCAAATTATTCTAGGGTCCCCAATATTGCACTCATTGAGAAGGTCTGAGACGAAACGACTGTGTGTATGGTATGACAGAGTAGGTCAATTTGCTGCAGGCGCTCACCCCATGGAGCACCACTGTCAAGTGCTAGGGTCATTGAACTGGCCGTCCCTCGAGGGCAGACTGGCTTACCCTTCTCTGTGCCTTGTGTTTAAACTTCAACAAAATGATACCCCTCCTAGTCTAACTGGCATGATTATGCCCAAGCAGAATGGAAGAGCACTCAGGTCTTCCAACCGGCAGCTTCTCCAAGTCCCCAGGATCAGAACCTCTCTAGGGTCCCGCTCTTTTGCTGCATTCCTTCTGTCCCTTTGGAATGATCTTCCCAGCAACCTTCAGGCCTGTACATCTCTTGAGGACTTCAAGAAGGGTCTCAAGACGCACCTCTTAGAGCTAAGCCTTTGCACTCGCTATCACTGAGACTCTGTCTTACCTTGCTAGGAGGCGGCTCACATAAGGGTGCTGGATTCCTAATGGATTAAAATCTTTACTAGCCCACGACTGTTTGAATAATTATGTATTATTCTCTGGTGTTATTAATGGACTGTGACTTCTAATTGTATTGACTATACTACTATATTTACATTGATTATACAATGTTCTTATTGTCCTGATGCTCTATGGATATGTCTAACTAATCCCAGGTTGTCCTTGAAAAAGGGACTGTAATGGTCTCAGTGGGCCCACCTGGTTACTAAACTTTAAATAAATAAAGTTGGACACAACCTCTGAGGAAAGGGATCTAGGAGGCATCATAAGTGACTTCTTAAATCAGTCTAATCAATGTAACACAGCATAGGGTAACCAAAAGGATTATGGGCCAGGAGGACAGATGCTATGAGGAGCATAAAGCTCTGAACATGTACTCACTAGAGACTAGAGACCAGAAGGGAGAGGGGAGATATGAAAGAACTTCATGTTCTTGAAACAAATGAACAAAGTGGATTGAGACAATATAGTCAGCAGGAATGGAGAATTAAGAACATGGGAACATGAATGGATGCTGGAGGAGGCATGCAGGAGGGACTTAAGAAAGTTCTATTTTACAGAGAAAGTGGTTAAGCATGGAACAGCCTACCAGCAGAGATGGTGGGTGCAAGGACAATTAATGGGTAACACTTTAAGTGTCCTTAACTACAGTGTAACTACTGTATAACTATACTGTTACTGCACTGTAACTACTGTGCAGTTACATGCAACTACTATGTAGTTGTTAACTAGCTTCACATTTGCGTGTTGTGTAGTTACATAATTTGTATACATGTGCAACTACTATTGTCTCCCTTTCAGCACAAATCAATTAATTCTGGCATGTGTAACTCTACATTTCCTAGCTGCTGCAAAGTGTAACAAAAAATCTATTGTGCAACTACCACCGTATCTCTTCGGTCATTATGTAATTTGTTCTTATGGGGCAACTACACATGTAACAGCTATTGTGAATTGTAACAGCAAATCTATTGTGTAACTATGTTAACTACTTTTGGCATTATTAAAGCTGTTCTTACAAGTGTAACTACATATGAATGCAGGTCTTGTGCACTGTTTCAACAGTCTGTGTCTATCTGATATTTATTTAAAAGGTAATCACACAGAAAAACTTAAAAGTGTAATCATAATGGTAACTAAAATATGATTACAATGCAAATTCAGTCTGCTTCAGGTGGCTGGGGGTAGGGTATGACTACATGCCATGCCATGCTTTATCTCCAATCTACTGTGTAGAGTGGTGGTGAGTGGTACCAGATACATAGGCAGGGACCCATCCTTGGCTATTACATGCCCTTTTTCACTGGCTGAATGGGGTGGTGGCCATGGCACCATCCTTCACACCAAGCTACCCCAGCCCTCTAGCTATACCATGAGGGCTGGTGGTACAGTGGTGTACATGGGCAGACCAGTAGGTTCTCATACTGGAAAACAGCAGTACTGGGAGGACCAGCCATACCCCACAATCCCCCACTCCACACAGATTGCAGGATCCAGTCTACTGGTGGGCAATCCATCTGACTGGATGGCTGCTGTTGATCACCAGGCCTAGGTATGCTCATTTGACACATTCCCTGCTGTCTTTGGGGTCTATGCACAAAAAACTGGATTGCTTATGCACCATGTATATGAGGGGTGTAGAGGACCCGAGGTTGGGAAGCTGTGCAGCAGGGGTTCAGTGGATCCCTGGCGGCATGCTCCAAAGCGTATGCACCTTGTGCATCTGACCCCTCAACCGAATGGGCTTGTCCATGTGGGACCGGTCCGGAGGGCAGTGTGGGAAGGGTGCCTGCACTCCATGCCATTCACTAAGGCATGGAGTGCTGAGCAAAGGGGGCACAAGCTATGACGGGGGACCCTTCTGTAACTATTACGTGCCTCCCCAAGGTACAGCCACCGCCTGTGGTGGACTTGTGCTGTCACCCCCACCATGTCATTCCAGCCCTCAGGGACAACAGCCCCAGATCGAACCAGCAGCATCTCAGCTGACGAAGCCTTTCCTTTCAAAGCTCTGGGCTGAGTAGTTCCAACTCATATGTGTGGCGGCACTTGCCCTTTGATAAGATAAAGACTACTTTTAAAATCTTTTTATACATGTAAACAGTGCAATGTTTGCTAGAGTGCAGCAACTTGTGGAAACTCCTTGGGGACAACAGGAAGGGCTGGGTATGACCGCTCCAGCAAGCGCCTGTGATTTGTAAAACATTTCTTGCATTTGCAACATTTCAGCCCTGTGTTCCACCCAGAATCCCATGCTCCATGCAGAGCAGGGGATCCACTCATGGACCAGGAACGGGCATCCCATTAGATGCCTGCATGTGTCCAGCGATCTGTCCCCCCAAAGCACTAGCATGCCAGGGGGCAGGGCCATGGATGGGAGGTGCAAGGTGGCTGGCAACTGTGAATGACAGCCACTGCCCAACTGTCCGCAGGTGCGCAGCTGCACATGCTGGGTATGCTTCTTTTGCGCATACCTAGCACGCCATTGATCCATAGGCCCCTATGTGAACTGGGTTTAATATCAGATTGCATGTTTATTAAGCAGTAAGTTTATAAGGGACAGATTTCTGAATGAGGACCCACATCACAGCAGAAGTACTGACATTTGGTAAATGTAAGTGTGCACACTTGCAAATACATGTTACCTAGGCATTAACTGTGAAAACATAGAGAATTGGGGATAGACAACCATGCAGAACCAGTGTGTTCTGCTAGAGAGGGGTTCAGATTTCCTGTGTTCACCAGAGTGAAGTTTGAGAGGCCCATGGGAATCAGAACCCTCAGGTGGCAGAACACACTGGTTGTGCACAGAGTTGCTCATCCACTATTTTGTATAGTGCATGGTGTCCCTGACATCAATTTTTATGTAGTTTTAGCAGTTTTTTTTTAAATTTTTTTAACAGAAGACGACTTTGTCATCCGCGTCTTCTTTACAGAGTTACATCTGATTGCTAGGACAAGTGGGGTGGTTGTTAGGGATCAGACATCCCTACCTTTGTGTCACACATACCCACTAGTTGAGTACTGGGTGGGGAGGGATTTTTAAGAAGGAGCAATGGTGGCTGTATTTCTCGCTTGGCGATAGTATGTGGTTGAAGCAAGTGTTTTCCGTACATAAATATGAATAGCTGGTTGATCCTGTATTTACCTTTTTCCCCCACAGAACAGTATTTCTGGTTGATCCTGCATATCATTTTACCATGTCTGGTTGCTCCTGCACCTGCGGGATTACGCAATTGTCTGATCCTTCCGTTGCTGCCTCCTTTGATCTGGTTGATCCTGCAGTTTCTGATGGTGTGGCTCGTGCACTCAAAATGATGTTGTACTACAGAAGGTTTGAACAGCGTTCCATGATCTTTGAGCTGTGGTACAACAGTGTTTTAGCTTATATAAAAATTGAAATAGAACAATGTTCTAGCATACATTATAATATTATTTCTTAACCACAATATTGTTACAATGCTAATTAGTAATTATGCAAATGAAATATTTTTGTGTAGTTATATATCAATTCGCAGTATCAGACTGCATGTTTATTAATCTCTAAGTTCATGAAAAACTGGAATGCAGACAAGGAACACAATGTATTATATAGCTAGTATAGCATAGCAAAACACTATGGAAAACAGGAGGTAATGCTAGCCTTTTCCTGGAATGAGTAGCACTAGATTGCTAACCATTTTTTGAGTGAGTCCATGGCACAGTAGACAGAATTATTAAAACTATATGTATCCATTTAAAATGTTGCTAAACATTCTGTGCTAAGTGCTGTGCGTTTTCACAGATGATTAGCACTTCAGCGTGCAAAACAGCTAAGCAATTTTTTCGGCTTATTTAATACCCTGGAACATCATCTAAAGAGTTGCCTGTCAGTGCATTTAACTGTAGTAGACTGAAGTTACATTGTAATTCATTTATTATTTATGTAAGAGTTTCACCAGGAAGGCATGCTGTGCAGAGTACTGCTCGATTCCAGGTGCGACCTGGGGGAAGGGGACAGTCGGGATAAAATAGGTAAAAGCAATATACAGTCAAGATGAATATACTAACGATAGAGCGCTAAGTATCAGTAAACACAGGATAATTGAGACAGCAAGAATGCAAGATAACACAATCAAACATGCATCTAGTGTGGAACTAGCACTTCTACCGATACATACAGCATAGTCATGTACCACAGGCATTATTTTAGTTACCATTCTGATTACACTTTTAAGATTTTTTGTGGGACTACTTTTTTTTTTTTTTTGTGAACTCTGTTTTTGCTCCGGAGGCTCAGGGCTTCCCTCCAGAGAACCCACTCGACTGCTGCCGCTACTCCTAGCCTGAAACCTGCTCCATCGGTCCCCCCCCCCCCAACACCATGGGATGCCCAGCCCGGGATCACCCCCAGGGAGGCTCCTCCCTCCTCGGCAGCCTTTCTGAAATTAGAGGGATGTCTGTGAGATCGGGTCGGCCATGGGAGAACCGACGAGGCAGGTCTGGCAGAGGGATGTGGACAGGTCCCCGGGGTCTCTTTCATCTCCACTAGATCACCAGGGATTTTCTTGGTTACTCCCCATGGAGCGCGGACGTGCCATGATGTCCGAGCACCAACATTTTGACGTCTGCCTCCGCTCCCACTTGTGTCAACACCACTTCTGCAGGGTCGCCAGTCTCCATTGGGGGCTGCTAGAGAGCGATGCGAGCCCTGGATCCCACCCCAGGGTGGGGGAGAGCAGTCCTCTAAACGATCACTCCCCTCCCTTCCCCGCTGACCTAAGCCTATTCCCGAACCCGAATCACCGGCATGGCATGAGGTGTGGCATCCAGCACCTCAACCCTCAGTGCCATTGGGCTGGCCTTGTGAGATTACCTTTTAAATAAATGTCAGCTAGACACAGACTGTTGAAACAGTGCACAAGACATGCATTCATATGTAGTTACACTTTTAAGAACACATTTAATAATGTCAAAAGTAGTAACACAGTTACACAATAGATTTGCTGTTACAATTTGCAATAGCTATAACATGTGTAGTTGCCCCTGTAAGAACAAATTACATAATGCCAGAAGAGATGCAGCGAGAGTTGTACAACAGATTTTCTGTTACATTTTGCAACAGCTATTAAATGTGTAGTTAAACTTGTCAGAATAAAATGATTTGTGCCAAAAGGGAGACAGTAGTAGTTGCACACGTATGCAAATTGTGTAACTACATGCAAATGTGAAACTAGTTAACTACATAGTAGTAACTGCACGGTTGTTACAGTGCAGTTACAGTGTAGTTACTTCATGCAAATGGTGTGCAGGTACACAACACGCGAATGTGAAACTAGTTAGCAACTATGTAGTAGTTACATGTAACTACACACTAGTTACAGTATAGTTATACAGTAGTTGCAATGTAGTTAAGGACACTTAAAGTGTTACCCATTAGTAGTTTCAGACACAGCTAGGACCAAGTTACAGAAGGGATGCAGCAGGGCAAGGGGTGAGGTGAGGGCAAGAGTCCAGACTAGAGAATAGGTCCTGGGGAAGGATAGGGTAAAACAGGGAACGCTGGATGGACCCACTGTTTTTTCTTCTGACTGTTTCCATGTTACCAGTAGCTAACCATTCATGTTTTCTGGTAAATGCCACTCGTTCAAGGACAGCGGTAGTCATCCATTTAGGTTTTCATAATCACAGCGGTAATTCATGAAAATCTTAAAAGATAATCAGATTTTCTGAGCTGTGGCCCATTCCTTTACTTTTCCCTGGTTATACCCTAAGGATGAGAAACACTTCTTTCAGATGCTGTGGTCAGTTTCCCCACCATCAGAAATGCCCAGGTACTGTATGTGCCATGTGTATCCACAGTGCACAGCAAATTTCTCTTGCCAGTAGAGGGAAGAAGGAACCCGGGGACAGCATGCCGAACCATTTGTATGTCACATGCTCATGAAGCCCCCAGAGGTCAGAGATAGACCAGAAACTGCCGGTTTTCTTGGGTACCAGGAACTATCTCTTAGTTTCCACTGGGGAAATAGATGAATGACTAGTTCACACAAAAAAATATGTACCATTACCCTAAGGATTGTAAGGTCATCCAGAGAGTAATGGCAGGGCTGTGGAGGTGTCACTGGAGGGCTTGCCACTAATTCCAGGGCATGCTTGTGCTGGACAACATCCAGGACCCATCTGTCTGTGGCTACTTCCTCCCACTATGGCAGAAACAGAGAGATCCTGCCCCCACCTGGGGCCCTCAGCAGGGATCCAGCAGAGGGGACAGAAAGCCAGAAGGAAGGAGGAGGGGTGGTTGGGGTCCTTTCCCATGTTCCAGTGTCATGACAGCAGGATCATAATATGGATAAGAGAGTGGCTGAAGCACATGTCTCATATAGTTAAAATAAATGCTGTTGATTCCAGCAGGAGGGAGGTGACGAGTGGAGGCCCCCAGGGGTCAGTGCTGCAGCCCACATTGTTATATATCACTAGTACAAACATTACCAAAGGTGGGAGGATAAGCAAATTAGCTGACGACACCAAAATAGTTGAAACAAGTGAGCAAGTTAATGAACTAGAAAAATTAAATGAGCTCTATTAGTGGGCAACAGTTAACAAAATGCAATTCAACTTGGAGAAACGTGGTGTGCATTTTGAGAAGAAAAATGCCATGGCAACTTACAAAACTGGTGACTAAATTCAATAAATGACTGAAAGCAAGAAAAATCTTGGGGTGTTGGTATCAAATGATCTCAGAGCGGATAGTCATTGTAATGAGACAGTTACAAAATGTACTAGGATCATGCGATGTATAAGGGGAATATTATAAGCAGGGATACAGATGTGATACTGCCCATATACAGATCACTGGTGAGACATAAGGAGTACTGCGGACAATTTTGGGCTCCACAGGATGCAGGTAATATTGTAAAGCTCAAAAGGGTTCAAAGAACTACAAAATTAATAACTGGCATGAAGGATATGAGCTATACAGAAAGACTGGAAAACCTGGGGTTTTGTTTTCATTGGAGAGGAGGAGGTGGTTGAGGGGTGACTTAATAACAGTCTATAAGTTGGTACTAAATTTGGATCTGAGGGATTGTCTGAGTATAGAATTTAAAGAAAATATTAAGGATACCAGATGCCGTAAGTTTCACTTAAATGCAGACATTTTAGAACAACTAAGAGGAAGCATTGGTTTACACAGAGGCTATTGAAATATTGCAATTCATTACCAGAGAAGGTAGTGAACAGTTAAAATCCAAATATATTCAAAAGCAGAGTAGATAACTACCCACAAAGGAGAGGAATCATTGATAACATCTGTTGAATAAGCGTCAGACAGGCTAGATGGGCTTCTGCTCCCTCCTGTCTGTATATCTCATGTTCTTAGGTACTTTGAGATTTTGTAAAGGGGCCCACATGAATTGCTGCTACTGGGTACCAAAATCATGTCCTCGACTATGGAGCATGTTAATGCAAGGACTCCTGTGAAAGGAGCCTGTGCAATGGCCATTTTAGAAAGTATTCAGTATCAGAGACTGGATAGTCCTAGCAGACTTCTTGGAGGTAGTGATGCAGCGAATTTAAAATTCGCAAGCGAAGTGAGCGCGAATTGCCCACTTCGCGTTAGTTTCAGGCTACGCGAAGTGGACATTGAGGAGTACTCATTTCGCCTTTTCATAATGAGTTGACTTCGCGTTGTTATTCCGCCTTAACGTGAAGTAAGGTGGAATGACAGCAATAGGCACTTTAAGCAGCCCCCCCACACACATCACATGGCTTACAGTCCTGTAAGTCACATGCTGCTTTAGCCAGCCAGACAGGAAGCGACTCATAACAGCAGATATTTTCACTTTTTCCTTTGCAGAGATAGGAGAAGGAAGGATAGTGTAGGAGAGGAGTGTGTATTTGTTGTTTAACTTGCTTAATCAACATCATAAAACCCAACAGCTTTTTTAAAAGCTAATTCTTTAGTTTTTGTTCTACTGTTTTGAGTTCTTTTTTTGTGACGGATTTATTTGTTTTATAAGTTTTGTTTTGTGTAAGTGTGTGTGTCTGTGTGTGACTGCGTGTGTGAGTTAGTCTTCGTCGCGTGATGCGTCACAGTGGAGAGGGAAGGAGAGTTATGGACCAGGGACAGTCTGTGGCCCATGCTGGACAGAGGGGAGTGTGGAAACGTGGGGGTCAGCATGGGCCGGTGTCACTGGACTGATCCAGAATATTTCATCCACCCCCCCAGAAGCAGCAGCACCACCAGTGCCACCGCCACATCCAGCAAGTCCGCCGCCACCACCACCACCTGTACCAGCTGCAGGAGCTCCAGCAGCAGCACCTCCCACTCCACAGCAGCAGGTGGAGCCCCCCCCCGGGCACGACACTGCTGCTGGCAATACATCTGCCCCTGTTGTGCCCCGCAGCTCGATAGTCTGGCAGTTTTTCAACTGTGTTGGGGGGAAAGTAGCATTGAGGTGTGCCTGCTTTGTGGTGTGCAGGTGCGCCGTGGACACATCTGGGGACTGGGGGCCAGAGGACACACATGCTGAACCACCACAAGGTGGAGTGGCAGGCTGCCACAGAACGGGACAGACTTCCACCTGCTGGCCCTTCTGTGGCAGTGGCAGTGGGTGCTGCTGCTTTGCATCACCAGAGCAAGAGGAGGGCCACAGCAGCTGCTGCTGCTCCACCAATACCCCACCACTGCCACCAGCACCACCCTCACCACCACCACTACCTGCCTTTCCTCCCGCAGCAGGGGAATCCGCCACGCCTGCAACACAGTCAGAAGTAACACTGCTGTGGGTTGCGATGGAGGAAACATAATCAGAGGATGGGTGCTGCCCAGCAGCAGATGGAGCGGATCGAGCAAGAGCAGCTACAAATAGTGTCGATGCTTCATCTGCTGCTGGAACATCATGGGATCGAGCATTAGGTTTTGTTTTCTGCCCCCCCCCCCAGTGCTGTACTATTTTGGGTTTTGTTTGTTTCATACCAGACAGAGGGAAGGCCACAGTATTAATTTAAAGGGAAGCCGTCAGCAACAGGAATGCCTGCATCCTGCCCCCTGCACCGTCCGGTTAAGCCTTTTAAGTATGTTGTGGCATTTTTCTCACACCTCAACATACTTTATTATACTAAATAAACATCAGCCACCCGGTAGTATGGCAGATGCTATGGGGGCTCCATTATGTGTAAAGGTGCAATGGCAACACACCATGCACTTCAATACAAAACTATTTGAAGTGCATGGTGCATCTCTGCTGCACCTTTCCTTTACACATAATGTGGCCCCCATAGCCTCCAGCATCCTTCTGGGTCGCTGACTTTTCTTTCTTAAAATAAGTATATTGCGGCATGAGAAAAACTCTGCAACATACTTAAAAGGCTTAACCGGTGGGTAAGCCTTGCACTGTGCAGGACGCAGGAGCTCCTGTTGCTGACTGCTTCCCTTTAAATATATACATGCAGATACAGTCATACGTGTTCCTTATAGGGGTGACTTAGCTCCAGGGTAATCTCTCTTTCTCTACATGTCCTTACATTCCAAAGTGCAATACTTTTTCTGGCCAAAACACTCGTAATTTCGGTAAACTGGGGCCCAGAAGTTCTGAAGATCCGTCCAAATTCCGCCAACTTGCTCAGCAATATTATGACGTGATGCCAGGGAGAGCACGGGGGTGTGCTTTATTATAGTGAATGGCTGGCAGCTTTCCGAAAGTTTCTTTATGTTATAATGGTCAGTTTGAGGTGAAACGTGGGCACGCTTCCACTAACAAGGCCTTGTTAGTTGAGACGCGCTCATCGTTCATCACAACGTTGTTGGGAACGCTGGTGGCATAACTTGGGCGGCTCTTCAGAATGGGAAACTCGGGACCCGTTTTACCGAAATTACGAACGTTTTTGCCAGAAAAGTATTGCACTATTTAAGAACATGTTGAGCAAGAAAGATTCCCCTGGAGGTTAGGCACCAATATATTGGGTGTAATACCATCCATAACTACTGTATGTAACTTGGTGAATCTCATTAAAGCAGCAGTGCAGCAATCTGCTGAAAATTTTGACCTATACTTTTTTATGCTATTTTACATTGCCACTTTACTTACATCCTGACTTGTATGATACTATTCTTTCCAGTATTTGAGTCTGCTTTAGTACTTTTTTTATATGTGTGATAATAAAAGGAGCACTCCTTTTAATATGGTGCAGACCAGTTCTTCGTCAGTATTTTGCGCTGTTTTTCTCCATCACTTGTTATATATTATTTCTGTTGTTATTTCTGTTGTCAAATTAACAATTATGCAGCAGGCAGTGCTTTATGACATCACAGAACAATAGTTGTTCAAAAACAGCTGCAAATAGTGCTAAGAACCTGGTCAGAACAATATTAAATGGCGTGCTCCTTTTTTATTCTCAGACATGAGAAAAAGTAGTAAAGCAGACACAAATTGTGAAAAGAAGGGTATCACACAAGTCATCAGGTAACTAGTGGCCTGCACTGGCAGCAGCGCCTGCGGCGATGTAAAATAGCATAAAAAACTATAGGTCAAAATTGTCAGCACATTGTTGCAATGCTGCTTTAATTGATAATTTAAGCATGACATTATGTGCTCACAATCACAACACACAAAATGCATCTGTCTTCTGTCCAGAAAATTGACACTTGCTAAGGAAGTGAAATGGTATCGTCACACCGCATGCAGTTCCCCAGAATTTATTGCGCAGTCACTCCTGTATGCAGTGGTGGCACACAGTCCTCATATTTTTTTCTGCATGCCCAAAATGCATTCACCTTGTGTGCAGAAATTTGACAAGTGGTAACACAGTGAAATGAGACTGTTTCAGCACATACAAAGCCCCCCAGAATTTATGGTGCACTCAGTCATGCGCGCAGTGGTGGCACAGAGTCCCCAGATTTTTTCTGCAGGCCCACAATGCATCCTGCACGTGTCCAGAAAATTGACAAGTGGTAACAGAGTGAAATGAGACTGTTTAAGTACATGCAAAGTCCCCCAGAATTTATGGCGCACTCAGTCATATGCACAGTGGTGGCACAGAGCCCTCAGATTTTTTCTGCAGGCCCACAATGCATCCTCCTTGTGTGCAGAAAAGTGAAAAGTGATCATCTCAATTGGTTTGAAAGGTGCCCTTTGGATGTACAGTACTAGTAGCCTTGGTGAGTAGATAGATATAGATATATGGTTGTGTATTTTGTAGGTGATGATGAGGGGGGCTGAACTTGACATGGACATGTATTCATGCTATTGTTCTGCATCACACACAGGTGACTCCATCTCCAAACTGTTGCTGTGCACCGTCCACTGCCCAATGAGAATTTTTTGCACTTAAATGGAAATGGATAACTCTCAAGCACATGAAGGTAAGTATTTTTTTTTTTTGGGGTGGTAATCATATTTTCAGTTTTGTCTGTAATGGTTTCTTACTTTTTTATTCCTTCACAGATTTCATCAGCATCCTTCTGGAGTCCGGTTCTTAATGATGGTCATGGTTATCAAATGAAACAACTTCTGCGTGTTGCATGTGTGCCCAAGGTCAGGTCGGGGAGGAGTGTGCCTGATCATGTTGACAAACTTTTTTGGATAAGGCCACTTTGACAGAACAACAAAGTATCGGGAATTTTCCTAAAAAAAAGAAATGAATGACTTCTTAAAAGTTACCACTTCATTGTTATTTGTCCCTCCCTGCTTCTCAAATCTCAATCCCTATTGTCAACTAAGTTACATTTCAGAGACACATCTTGTCAACTACTTAGACAACCTGTTGTTTGCAATATTTGCAGCAGTCTTTACAAAGCAATGAAACGGATGAAATAAAATCTTCATACTTACCAGAATGGATTTCACATGGACATTACATCGCTGCCTCTATGTACGGTATAGCTACAGCATCTTTCCCAATGAGCAATATTAGCGATGGAGCCTTTTTTTGTTCTCCTATAAAAGAAACAAAATAAGTGTACTGTAGGTGTTTTGCCACTGCGGCTCTGAAAAGCTACAGAAAACAAAACGGACAACTTAAGGAAGTGAGGCAGCATAACAAACATGAGTGCACATACTCACTTTATGGTTTAAATATTAAGAAGCTGGTGGTGGTGGTGCACTGGCAGACTGGTGGTCCAGGGTGGGCAGACAGCCTCATGGTGGCAGCAGAGTTGGATTACATCAGTCCCGGTGGTGGTGGTGGTCGTCCATAGGGGGCAGACAGACACATGGTGGCAGCAGACTTGGATAACATCAGTCCCAGTGGTGGTGGTCTGGGGGTGGGGGGGCAGACAGACTCATGGTGGCAGCAGACTTGGATAAAATCAGTCCTGGTGGTGGTGGTCCATGGGGGGCAGACAGACTCATGGTGGCAGCAGACTTGATAAACATCAGTCCCGTGGTGGTGGGCAGGCAGACAGACTCATGGTGGCAGCAGACTTGATAACATCAGTCCCGGTGGTGGTGGTCCGGGGTGGGCAGACAGACTCATGGTGGCAGCAGACTTGGATAACATCAGTCCCGGTGGTGGTGGGTCCGGGGTGGGCAGACAGACTCATGGTGGCAGCAGACTTGGATAACATCAGTCCCGGTGGTGGTGGTGGTCCTGGGTGGGCAGACAGACTCATGGTGGCAGAGACTTGATAACATCAGTCCCGTGGTGGTGGTGGTCCTGGGTGGGCAGACAGACTCATGGTGGCAGCAAACTTGGATAACATCAGTCATGGTGGTGGTGGTCCAGGATGGGGGGGCACACCGCCTTTTAAATACTGCAGTTAAAACCTGCCAACATTAACCACATCATCATCCTCATAAAGAAAACTGCAATCACAGTCATCGATGTCTGAAGTCTGACTACTGGGAAATTCTTTCTCCATTGTGTCATCTACGTCAGTGGTGGGCCATTTCAGGTAGCCACTGCCAGTGCCACCAGGATGCTCCATTTCCACATCAGCAAGACCACCATGACTAGGCCGGGTACAAATACTGAGGTAGCAGTCTATGCTTGTATGTGCCTTCTATTCATTTTAATGAATGTTAGCATACTAACATTTGCAGGAAACAGGCTTGTCCGACGATCCTGACTAGTGCACCTGCTGAGCTGAATACCTCCTCAACACTTACACTGGAGGGTGTGGTCTGTGAGGTACTTCAGTGCCACTGCAGTCAGCCTGGCCATCTACTGACCTTTCCACTCCAGCACAAAGAGTATCATTACTTATTGTCAGATGCCCGTTTTCAGACAACATGGACCTTGGTCATTCTTCAGCTTCACTAAGTCCGATTGCTGATGCATCAGCCTGTTCCTCCGAATCATTGATGTCACAAATACCCACTTGGGATGAAAGCCTCCCAGCGGGTTTCAACCACTTTGGATGACAGATCACCAGGAACTACAGTCCCTTTACCCTTGCATGATATGCTTGCTGGTCCTCCAGCCGCACTCTTCAGCTGGATTATGCTGCTGAGGTTTGCAAACCTTGGCACGTGACTTCTGTGCCCCATGAACCAAGTGAACCAGTTGACTACTGATATTTTTTACCTGTTCAGGCCCTCCCTCCAGTACTGATGCAATTCCACATTTGTATCGTGGGTCCAGCATTGTTGCCATGGCAAAACCACGTTGAATGCTCACAATGTGACGATTCTGGTCGAATACTGTCAGCATGTGTTGCAGCAACATACTGCTACCACCGACTCCGGCAACATCAAGGCTATGCTGCACATTCACCAACAAGTTCACCAGCACCGCAGCAGTGGAATTGATTAGCTAATGGAGGCAGACTCACCACTACCGCCTGTGTGGCATGTTCAAAAGGCTTTAAAATTGTTATTACAGAGTCCAGAGGCGCCACTGTTCAGTCGTTACAGACATGGCAGCCCAGAACCGTCACAGCTATTGTGCATAACAAGATATTCTGTGATGGCTAAGTGTATTGTTCATACAACCTCTGCTATGTATAATGGAGTTCCATTGGTGACAACTTCCAGCTTCCAAGTTGTGCTGAGGCAGGTTGTTTTGTATCTGCAAGTCCGCCGTTGGTCACGGCCTTCTAGATCTTGAAAAGTGAGAGCAGATATGTCGCATAATGGTCAACTATCTTTTACGCTAGGGTGCTGCAGAAACTCCTGGACCACTACAAGATTTAAACACTGGGCCATGCATGGAACACTTAAAACACCATTCGTGATGCACTTCACCACATTTGACCCATTGTCACTTGCTTTGAACCTAGTCCTCCCAGGGACAGAGGGTTTAGCCATCTGTCAATTTCAGTCAGGTACCATGTCCAACATATTTCACCAGTGTGTGAACAGGTCACACTGCACATAGCAATTGTTACATATCATGTAATTCTGGTAAGATGACTGGCAGCGCATAATCCACCTTCCTGCAATTGATTATTCACACCACCAGCATCACAAACAACCCTGCACCTGCGCCTAGTGTGCAGTTATACAGATATGAACTCCGCTGTTTTGCCACTCTGTCCACATATCCATACTTAATTTTGATAAATGGAGAGGAGGAATGTTGAAGGGCATGTCTTCTGAGTCTCAGACAGTGCAGAACAACTCTGGAACAGCACGGGTAGAAAATAATGTCCTGGATGGGACTTTCCATTTTGGACAGGCATAGGCAGCAAACCACCAGAACCCAGAATTCTCCACAAAGGAGAACGGTAAAATATCGACTGCTAGCATTTCCGCCATACCAGCATTATGTTCACGTGACACTGTATGATTGGGGTGGAACTTCAGCTTATGCGTAAAATACTCTTGTAACGTGGGCTGACAAACGTTTTACACGGTGTGTGTTGTTGGTCACAAATGGTTGTGCTCTGTGATGAATGGCATTGGCAGGGGGTGGAGTGTGGATTTGATGAAGATAGTTGCACAGGTGATGACAAAAGCAGAAATGATGTTATTTTTCCAGATTTGACAATCAAGCGATGTGCCACTTGCACTAGAGACATACTGCATTCACTCACTACCACCACCACAAAATCCGCTGCTACTTTCACCAGCATTGGACAACATTTCAAAGTCATTATGGTCTCCACCTCATCATGCCTGTAGTAATCCTGCTCTTTATTACCGCAGTACTGCACACATTTAATTTCCCACTGGGCTTAACAGTCATGGAAGGAGATAACATGTTGGCGGCGGTTGCCACCGTGATAGGGGTGGAATGCCAAGTCTGAGATTAGCTGCCAGCTTGTGCTGGGTCCATATAGAGCCATGTTTCCATTCTAAGATGCATATGCTGTCCTCCTGTCCCAAGATGCCTCCTTTTAACCTCGACTCCATGCTTGGTAACCTTGGCAGATTGCAACTGAATCATCATTTGCATCTTGAACAAAAATCCTAAATTATGGACTGTGATGTCTGCTTTTAATATGTCCATGATGATGTGGGTTATTTAAGTCTGTTATTTTAAGCAGTGAAGTGGGGGCACGTGATCTTTCTGGCACTGCAGACCTGGACTGCAACTGACCACCACGACTACTCATCATATTGAGTACTGGGTCACATCATCATCATCCACTAAACCGTAAATCAAGTTTTATGGGGGGGATTCTGCGAACAGATTCAGACACAGCCACTTTTAATTTATTTTCTCCGGTTCCCAACTGGGGTCAATTAAATCATCATCATATTCATCAACGTCACTGTCACACACATCCACATCTTCTGCTTGGATGCTAACATGTGGACTGCATGTTGCAACAACAGCAACATCATCATCATCAGCATCATCCCATTCATCATCAGCATCTACACCACCATCATCAGCAGCAGCATCATCCCATTCATCATCAGCATCTACACCACCATCATCATCAGTCAGCATCATCCCATTCATCATCAGCATCTACACCGCCATCATCATCATCAGCATCATCACATTCATCATCAGCATCTACACCGCCATCATCATCAGCATCATCACATTCATCATCAGCATCTACACCGCCATCATCATCATCACCATCATCACATTCATCATCAGCATCTACACCGCCATCATCATCATCACCATCATCACATTCATCAGCATCTACACCGCCATCATCATCATCAGCATCATCACATTCATCATCAGCATCTACACCGCCATCATCATCAGCAGCATCATCACATTCATCATCAGCATCTACACCGCCATCATCATCATCAGCATCATCACATTCATCATCAGCATCTACACCGCCATCATCATCAGCAGCATCATCACATTCAACATCAGCATCTACACCACCATCATCATCAGCAGCATCATCACATTCATCATCAGCATCTACACCACCATCATCATCAGCATCATCACATTCATCATCAGCATCTACACCACCATCATCATCATCAGCATCATCACATTGATCATCAGCATCTACACCATCATCATCATCAGCATCATCACATTCCTCATCAGCATCTACACCACCATCATCATCATCAGCATCATCACATTCCTCATCAGCATCTACACCACCATCATCAGCAGCATCATCACATTCCTCATCAGCATCTACACCACCATCATCAGCAGCATCATCACATTCATCATCAGCATCTACACCGCCATCATCATCAGCAGCATCATCACATTCATCATCAGCATCTACACCACCATCATCATCAGCAGCATCATCACATTCATCATCAGCATCTACACCACCACCACCACCACCACCACCACCACCACCATCATCATCATCATCATCATCATCATCACATTGATCATCAGCATCTACACCACCATCACCTGATATTTGTTCACCACACTGTGAATCACTGCATGGAAAATGCGTGATGTTAAGTGCCACGGTGGATGGAATATCACATTGTATGCTATTGTTGACATGATCATCAGAATCAGGTTCAGTTAATGGGATGTTACTGGGAAGTATGACATCATCTACGCTGTCACTCACTTGCACTGCTTCACACTCAGTATGTTTGGATACGGTATACTGGTCAGAATTAGAACTTGACACAACAATGCTAATACTACCTCCACCACCACTAACACCAGTAACACTAACACCACCATCTGGGAAAACATCATCTCCTCCAACTATCAGTGACGCTACTGATTGGGCTATAAAAAACATTGCAGGAGAAATACCTTTCCTCACATCAGCAATGCACTTCTCCGTCCCCGTACTGCTACCACACCCACAGACCCTCTTACTACCAACATTGCCATGGCCAAAAACAGTTTTACTTGCACGTCTCTTTGCAGGCATTTTGGGGGATCAACCACAAATATTATTACCAAATTCAGATTTTGATACATTCACTTTCTGACTGGAGGGTCACCACTCGCTAGCTGGATGTGAAGCAAAATAAACAACAGTGGCTTCAGCAACAGATAAGGGACTACTGTGTTTTGACACTGTTACGGAATTAAAACAACTTCAGTAACCAGTGGTGCTGATGGGGTCACAAAAACAATCCAGTCTGGTAAAAAATGCCTTTTCAACGTGGGGGGGGGGGGCACTGAACACAGAACAGTGCCGATTTTCACTACACTACAAACAGCAACACTAAGAACAGAGAACACGATCGCAGTACAAAATCAGGCAGCTGCAGTGGATAGCAGGTTCACACTGCTGCGCTTAGTTGCACTTACACTGATCTGTGTCACAAATTTTAAAAGGTGTATTATATTTGATGCACGAAACAGTGCACACACAATACAGAACTCTTTGTGTACAATGCTGAACGATGAATGCGATGCAAATGCAGGGTTTTAAATAATTGATTAGCAGTTTTTTTCTTGGGACAATACTAACTGTACAGAAAGAATTTATATAGGTTTTCTAGAAGTGTTATGTTTGTTAAAGACAGTGAGGCAAGTGCTATGCATTTTCACGTTTTAGCACTTTTATGGGCAAAACGCTAATCAATTTTTAGAGTTAAATAAAACCCTGCAAATGCAAAAGTTCAGCGTACTCAGTATCACGTAATGTAAATTTTTAATTTAAACAACCTGACCTTATGAAATACTGCACCACATTCACACAACAAGCCGCAAGAAAATCTGTACTATCACTGACAATTTTACTATGTGTACAGTAACACAGTCAGTTATAACAAAAATATTACCAAAACACAAATAAATCACTAGTTCTCCAAACTTAAATCTACCTACACACAGATACGCCCCTCCCTCACACAGCACACTTCACTGTCTTTCACCACACACACACACTCAATGTTACAAATTTACATTCAAAATCCACACACAAACAAAAACGCTCGATGATGTGAGCACAGGAGGGTTTCCTACAACCGAACTACAGTTGGATCCAAAAAAAAAGGCAAAAATGCTTTTTGAACAGCTTTTAAAATATTCCTACAGACAGTTATCAGAGCACACTGTCTCCTACTCCTTCCTACTCATACTACCTCGAACTGAGGCTGTGCAGCTCAATATAGAGGCCATGTGACCTGAACTCCCATGAATCACCGCAAAATCCTCCTTCGGAGCTCAAAAACAAGGCGAAGTGAGGTGAAGTGAACTGCCACCAATGTACTTCACCTTAAAAATTGAAAGAGAAGTGACCAGTGGAAGCGGAGTAATGCGAAGTAGCTGTTTTCAATACACTTCGCATTCCTCGTTATAACGCGAAGTACTCCGCGAATCCGCCTTTGCTCCGCGAATCACTTCACGGAGCAGACTGAGCCCACTATGCCCACCACTACTTGGAGGTCTCCATGTCATTAAGAATGATACTGACCTCGGGTACTAAGAGCTTGGTGCCCTTAAAGTGTGACATTCAGGACAAACTGCTGCACATCATGTGCAAAATCCACAAGGTGAAGCCAGGAGTAACATCTTAGACAAATGCCAGAGGTGGCAGTGATATCTAGTGCAGGGCATATGCAAACTATAGGAAGGCACCAACATCAGCCAAATGGCAGAGCTATAAATCCACAGAAAAACAGTGCAAAGCCATTATTAAGACAACAAAGAGAGATTTTGAACTTAAGTTAACTACCGAAACACTAGACAAGAAGAAGACTTTTTACATTCGCTTGTGCACATGCGTAAGGAGCGTTTTGGGAGTGTAGCACACTTTGGAGGTGTGCCTCTCCCATTCAATCCAGTGCTCCGTTGAGCAGGCGTGGCGATCCTGCACCAATGGGTGCGGGGAGCTGAGTATGACAGCGGTGGTTTTCACTTCAAAGAAAACCACTGCTGCCATACCCAGCACCGCGTCACGCCGCCCCCCTCGCGTCACACGCTCCCACCCGTGTCACGTCGCCCCGCCCAAGCTTTGGTGCCACGCTGGGAGCCCACCCAGCGTGGAAACGTTGTGTTGCCAACGGGTGCCCAATCCCCGTCGGCTCCACGACTCCCCAAAGCCATCCTGCTGCCATGCTGGGAGCCCACCCCAGCATGGCAAATGTCCGTTTTGCCGGCAGGGTGCCCAATCCCCGTCGGCTCTCATCCAGCGTAGTTTGCCGATGGGGTGCCCAATCCCCGTCGGCTCCTCGGACCCCCTCAGCCATCTTCAGCCATGCTGAGGCCCACCACAGCGTGGCTGGCGTCCCCATAGTCGTTTTTTTTTACCTGTAAAGAAAAACGGTCCCACGTATCTCCTACTCCCCTCCCACAACCCCACTCAGCCTCCCCGCACCCCCTCACCCCATACTTACCTCGAGCTCGGCGCTGACGATCTTCGGTGGACTGGGAACACGTCTGCACTCTTCAAAGCCGACCGCGAACTGAGGAAATGCTGGTAAGCTGTATAATGGGCCAGATGGGGGTTTCAACTTTATTGCATATCTCAGGCATTTTTGGGAATTTTGCACCAAATTTTCAACATGGGGTTTTAGGAACCCTTCTCATGAATGATGTCACTGTCATGGCGTTATTCAGGCCGAAGGGTATTTAGCAGTCACTGCGTGAAAACCTCCGGGCGAATAACGCCATGACAGTGACATCATTCATGAGAAGGGTCCCAAAAACCCATGTTGAAAATCTGGTGCAAAATTCCAAAATTCTGTTTCTGAGCATCGTTACGCAGTTCCTCACGCAGGCTCGAAGTTATAATTTCAATATTTTCACTCCAGATTTTCAACACTGCCATTTTACCACACCTCCTTATGAGCAGTACAGCTGTCATTTTCACATCCTGCCCAAGCGTGTTTCCGCCCATGTAGCGCACAATGGGCGCGGTCGGTTATCGCGAACTCAATGTATGGGACACATTAAGAAAATCACAGTGACACTGATCATGAGCAGAGGTCTTAAAATGGCTGTGCTGAAAATTTGGTGAAAAATTCTAAAAATGACTGTTTTACAAGTCTGCGTTTAGCAGTTCCTCACATGCGCTCGTAAGTTTGTGAATTTTCAATATTTTCCTCCAGATTTTCAACATTGCCATTTTACCACACCTCCTCATGAGCAGTACAGCTGTCATTTTTCACATCCTGCCCAAAACATGTTTCCGCCCATGTAGCGCACAATGGCGCAGTCGGTGTGCAAAATCAATGTATGGGACACATTAAGAAAATCACAGTGACACTGTTCATTAGCAGAGGTTTTAAAATGGCAATGTTGAACATTTGTGAAAAAATTCCTAAAACTGACTGTTTTACGAGTGTGCGTTATGCAGTTCCTACGACGTCAGTAAGTTTGCGAATTTTCAATATTTTTCACTCCATTTTCAACATTGCCATTTTACCACACTTCCTTATGAGCAGTGCAGCTGTCATTTACACATCCTGCTCAAAACGTGTTTCCGCCTATGTAGCGCACAATGGGGGTAACAAAAAGGTCATGCTGAAAATTTATTGTGCAAATACCAGCAATCGCACAGGGCATTAGGGTAAAGCACCATACATGCCAAACACCACTGCAAATACCTGCAAGCTAACGTTCGGCATTGACAAATGCTTGTTATAGTTATGTCAATAGCACCAAAGCAGGGAAGCCTAAATTAGGAACCATTAGTTTGGATAATGAAATAATTCAGGAAAGCAGAATTATTTAATAACCATTTCTTGAGTATTTATCAAAATAAAGATTGTGATGAAACAAACAACAAGGTGGACTAGAAAGAACAGGACCGTCAAATTTACTGTAACTGATGTTAAACATTTTTTTTAGAATTAGACACTTAATAAATATCCTGGCCCTGATGGACTGCATTAAAGCTGTTAAAGGAACTAGTAGATCAACTAGCATGTCCACTTACAGATATAGTTACAAGGTCAACAAAGGAAGAGAGAGTAGTATCTGACAGGAAGGAGGCTAATGTAGCTCCCATATATAAGAAGGACTCAAGAGAGGACATCAGAAGCTACAGACTTGTAGGCCTTACTTCGATTGTAGGAAAAATAATGGAATACTTTATTAAGGAGGTGATAGATAATCACATGAATAAGGCAGGATTAGTGGACATTTCACAACATGGATTTAAACCACAAGATCATGTTTAACAAACCTATTTCATTTTTTTGATATAATCAGCAAGGCCTTGGATGCTGGACTCCGAGTAGATATCTTGTTTCTAGACTTCTTGTAAGTGTTCAATATGGTACCTCATTCAAATTTGATAGATGAATTAAAAAACGTGAGGATGGATGATAACATAGCTGGGTGGACTCATGGTTAGACAATGAGTAAGTGTGACAAGCCAATTATGTGAGTGGGGAGAGGTCACAAGTTGGGGTCCCACAGGGATCAGTATTGGGGCCCACATTATTTAATGGTTATATCTCATTTATGCAAACATCTAACAATACCTGGCTATACAAATCTGCAGACAACCCAAAATTAGGAGCCTTTGTTCAGGACACCAAAGTAATCAAGCAATTTCAGAGGGAAATTCATAAATTAGAAAATTGGGCACAACACAAGTTAGCATTCAACACTGATAAATGTAAAATAATGCACCAGGGATTGAGAAATAAGATGGCTACATACACTTTATATGGCAAAAAATTAGAGGAAACAGTTAAGGAGAAGGATCTGAGAGTGACTGTTAAACAAATTATTGTTTGATGAACAACATAGAGAGGCAGTTTTGAGATGCAATAGGATTCTGGGCTGCATGCGGTGTTCTATAAGGAGTAGGGACAGGGAAGTAGTCATACCACTGTACAGGGCCTTGGTGAGGCCACATTTAAAGTACTGTGTACAGTTATGGGTACCATAATCTAAAAGTAACAAATTGATGGAGAGAGCACAGAGATGGGCAGCACGAAGTTTATGGTCACTCTCTAAACCATATAATAAAAGACTGGAGGACTTGACTTTATACTCCATGCAGTACAGAAGACAATGGGGCAATATGTGTTTTGTTTACAAAACTTTTCATAATGATCAGTCTACAACACTCCCTCTGTGTGCACAGCTGAGGAAGTCCGGTACAGTGCAGGGGTTGCTAGCCCCAAATCCACAGAAGATTAGTCCAATTCAAAACTGTACTCATGCACAAAAAGTTGAGGCAAAAACATTTAGATAGATTCCAAAAATGTATTGGTAAAGTTCACAAAGTGTTACACCTCTTGGCGTGGTATGGAGTCAGCTACTCCTCTCAGACTGCCCCCGGGGATTTGACCAATCAGGCCTTCCTCAGGGGGTGGGGTCTGCTTATGGCATCCTCCCTTAAGTAGCCAATTCTTTTACTCTAGGGTTCCCCGTTGTATATAGGTACATTTTATAAGTGGCTCTGGGAATCCTCCCAGGCCTGATTGGTTGACGTGCTGTGGACAGTCTAAGAGAAGTAGCTGACTCCATACCATGCCACGCAAGAGTACAGTGTTGAATTCTACTAACTTTCCATAATGTGACCTCTTTGAATGTATTGGACTTGAGAAGAAGATGATGGAAAGAGAAACTAGACTACATAACCTTCAGTTAAAAGGGGACAAGTACAGAACTAACAACATAGGTGCATGGTTCAATCAGACTGTAGTAAGCACATGGAATAGCTTACCAGCAGAAGTAGTACTTAGTAACTCAATGAATACCTTCAAAACATCATTTGACCAGCATATGGGTAGTAAAACCACCTTCTATTCTGCATAATTTATGGCAAGTCATAAAGGCCAACTGGCTGTCTGACTCGTATGATCCTGTGCATACAATGAATCTAAGGCATCACAGACTGACCTTATAAGGTGTTTGCATCAGATGCCTACAATATACAGATGAGTGCCTCTGACTTCACGGACCCATCAAGCATGCTGCTGGCAATGTGGTCCTGCCACATGCAGTTCTGGTACTTAGCCAGCTACACCTGGTAACTAGCAATGCAGTGGTAAAGGGATGCCAAGGCAAGCATGTGCTTGGCCATAATGTCCAGTTTTTGGGCTGCTTTTCAAGAGGTCCAGTGCTTATTCTCTGGGGAGCCCAAGACCTGTTATGTGCAGCTGTGATTACCACTGCATAAACAGCAGACTGTGTAAAGTAATTTTATTTGTCCCTTTGAGACAGATACTGGGGGTCTGCTTTCCCAAGGATGGTCAGCAAGGTACTAAGCACAGGCAGGTAGTTAGGGTAACTTCCTACAAAATCATGGGTATGGGATGGATAACCACCGAGGAAGATTTTTCAACCTCCAAAATTTCACAGAGATTCCTTTTGAGGAATATTCCTCCTCCAGGGAAAATTTGAAAGCCTCCTGGATTTGTCTCATCAAAGTCCAGAAGATAAGGTCATCAGGAAGGGAACACGGCTAGCACAGGACTCTTTCTTCACTGAATGGTAGATCCAGCAAAGTACTGTAGCCCCAGAGGGTTGTGAAGATCAGACTCCTTCTTCCCCAATAAGTGAGCAATAACACATGTTGGCGTGTGCATTCTGCTGTTACAATACACACCCAAGGGCATACTGAGGCACAATTCTGCAGGTGGAGTGCCTGCTGCCCCTGGAAGTGTGTTGTGCCACCACAACCCTCACCTTGAAGTGTATTACTGCACTTATAAAATGGTTAAATTGAACAAACATAAATAAATACATAAATAAAATGACACATTTTGCTGTAGTAAAACAGGTTTCTTCTTTTTTTTTTTTTTACATAAACTAGAAAAAAGATCTCCCTACCTGTCAAGCACATGTCTATCCACACATTTAATAGATGAAATGTTTGTTTATATTGGAATACTAGAAACATAGAATTTGACAGCAGATAAGGACCGCTTGGCCCATCAGTCTGCCCATTTCCCTACCTAATGGATAAGCTGCAGATCCTAGTTAACCAGCAGCCTACTTCTTTCTGCCCCCATCCCCTAGAATTGCCTTATGACTGTCCCATGCATGCTTGAATTCCACCACTGTTTTTGACTCCACAACCTCCTCCAGAAAGGCCGTTCCATCCATCCACACCCTCTCTGTGAAAAATACTTCCTTAAATTACCTCTGAGCTGCCCCCCTCTATCTTCAAATTGTGCCCCTTGTTCTTACACCTCTTGTTTTCAAAGATGCTACCCTCTTGGACATTGTTGATTCCCTGAGGTACTTGAAAGTTTCTATCATGTCCTCCCTCCCTCCTTTCCTCAAGGTTATACATATTAAGCTCTTTAAGTCTCTCTTCATATGTCTTCCAGTGCAGACCCTGCACCATTTAGTGCCCCCTCTGGACAGCTTCCATCCTGTCTATGTCTTTGCGAGATTGGGTCTCCAGAACTGCACGCAATACTCAGATGGGGTCTGACCAGCGTGTCTGTACAGAGGGACAATAACTTCCTGTTTTCTACTGGTGATGCCTCTCCCTATGCATCCCAGTATCCCTCCAACCCTCCTTGCTGCCCTCTCACATTGCTTGCCCACCTTTAGGTCATCTGATATGTACCCCCAGGTCCCTTTCCATTTTGTTGTTGTTAGTATCTCACCCCCATTGTGTTCTCTTCCCTGGGTTTTGTTTCCCAGGTGCATTACCTTACACTTCTTAGCATTGAATCTAAGCTGCCATACATTTGACCATTCCTCTAACCTTGCCAAGTCCCTTCTCATCCTTTCCACCCCACCTTGTGAATCAACTCTGTTGCAGATATTTGTGTCATCTGCAAAGAGACATACTTTCCTTCCAGTCCCTCTGCAATGTAAACATAAAGACATTGAAGAGGACCAGTCTAATACTGAACCCTGCGGTACCCACTAGTAACCCCTTTCTTCAGAGTGGACTCCATTTACTATTACTCTCTGTGTCCTATTCTCCAGCCAATTCTTTACAGGCTGTCATCTGGGGACCCACTCCCAGGCTGGCTAACCTGTATATTAATCTTTTGTGTGGGACTGTGTCAAATGCCTTGCTAAAGTCTAGGTAGGCCATGTCCACAGCCCCTCCCTGATCTACTACTTTGGTCACCCAGTCAAAGAAATCTATCAGATTCATCTGGCATGACCTTCCCGCTGTGAATCCATGCTGCCTTGGGTCCTGTGCCCCTCTGGCCTCTAGATAATCGACAATTCTTTCCTTCAGAAGTGATTCCATCATTTTCCCTACCACTGCGGTTAAACTAACAGGTCTGTAGGTTCCTGCTTCTGCCTTGCTCCCACTTTTGTGAAGAGAAATCGCATCTGCCCTCCTCCAGTCCTCGGATACCACCCCATCCTCCCATGATCTGTTAAAGAGGGTAGTCAGTGGTGTCACTAGTTCTACCCTTAGTTCTTTTAGAATTCTGGGATGAATCCTATCAGGCCCCATTGCTTTGTCCACCTTCAGTTTTAAGAGTTCTTTCAGAACCCTTTCTTCTGTAAATGGGCTGGTATCAACTTCTGTATCCAGAGTGTTTCTACTGTTTGTTTTAGGTACCTCCCCCTCTTCCTTTGTAAATACTGAGCAAAAATATTTGTTTAGTATCTCTGCCTTTTCACAGTCACCCTCTGCCCACCCTCCCTCCCTTTATTAAGCCTCACTATCCCTCCCTTGGTCTTCCTTTACTCCTTGATGTACCTATAAAAGGTTTTATCCCCCTTCTTAACCGAGTTGGCTATCTTTTCCTCGGTTTGGGCCTTTGCTGGTCTGACTGCCTTCCCAGCTTCCTTTCGCTTTAACTGATACAGTTCTCTATCCTGCTCCTTCTGTGATTCCTTGTACTTCCTGAATGCTTTCTTTTTCTCTTGAACCTTCACTGCCACTTCCTTTGATAACCACAGTGGTTTCTTACATCATTTTGTTTTGTTTATTTGCTTCACACAAAGGCTTGTTACCTCTGTGAT
Organism: Neoceratodus forsteri; assembly: GCA_016271365.2. Lineage (NCBI taxonomy): Eukaryota > Metazoa > Chordata > Ceratodontiformes > Ceratodontidae > Neoceratodus > Neoceratodus forsteri. Next base: position 687,623,995 of record CM057456.1, read on the forward strand.
GGCAGTTTTTATTATTCCCCATTGTTCTTCCACCCCCTCCTTCCTGCCCATTTGCTAGTGCATTCCTTAGGCACATCACCCATTTTGGCAAAGTCAGCCCTCCTAAAGGCCAGTACTTTTGCCTTTGTATGACTTGACTCTATTGCTGTGCTTATTGTGAACCATACTGTTCGATGGTCACTAGTTCCCAGATGGCTACCCACAGGCAAAGGATATGCACCTGTCATAGCAGAAGCAGACATCCAGGAAAGGAACAGCAGCAAGTGAAGAGGTGACTGCTCTCTCAGTAGAAGGGAAGTAAATGCAAATCTAGGAGCTTTCATTATTACTTCTTCGCATTGATATTGCATTGGGAAAAGGAGGAGTAGGAGTTTGAAGAAGGTTGTGCAATGGCTACTTAAAGTCTCTTTTGAGTGTGGATAGGAATATAAAAAGCAGTTGCTCAATATATCTAAACGTGTGCAACAAAGGAGGTAAGGGAAATAAAGAAAATGTTTTGCACTGATAGAGGTGGGAGAGGGGAGACTCGGGGGAGTGTTTGGTATCCTGCATCTGGAAGGGGGGGGGGGTCACTGGTGGGCAATGACAGCAATGGGTAGGGTGGTAGGCTGCAACAACTGCAGTGCACCAATCTTTCTAAACATTGCCTGGAGTGTGGGAGGGTGTTTAGTGTGCAACCACATAGAGAAACTTAGAAAGGAGATTGAGGGTCTGCAGGAGGAACTAAGACAGGCAAGGCAGAGTGGGGGTGGCTTTAGCCCAATACTGGAGGGAGGAAGAAGGGGAGATGAGGGAGGGCAATTTAAGCCAACAGTGGTGAGGAGAGGGTCAGAAGAAGGGAAGAAGAGACAAAGGGGCCCAGGCTAGGAAGAACGATTGCCGGGGAAACCAGGTCAGGAGACAAAAGACAAATGGAAGGAGGAGATAGGGACCTGTGAGGGGAGGCGAAGAAGTGGCAAAAGTCATAGAATGAAAAGGAGAGAACAGGTTACTATGAAGAGAGAGGGAGAGGGCATTTGTGAAGGGTCTTCAGAAAACAGCTGTGCACTGCTAGAGAGGAAGAAAGTGAAGGAGGGAAATAATGAAATTAGGGAAGTTATTGATAAATGCCTGGACCAAATTGGAGCAGGGGAAGTTCTGCTGGGAGAATTGCAACAGGGGGTAAAGGGAAATAATGTGCAGGAGGAAGAAGAGGCTGGAAATGAGAGAGGAGATGAATGGAAGCAAGCAGTAAGAGGGTGGAATCTTAGTGCTGGGGACTCAATACTAAGAGGAGTTAGGTGGGGTAGCAAGGGGAGAGGCATAGTCAGCATTTGGGTGGAGGCCATGCCAGAATGACAGCGAAATGGGTGGGACAGTCCGTTCTGAAATATGCTAGAAGGGTAGGGACAAGCCTCATTTAATTATACATCTTGGGACAAAGCGACCTGGCTGACAGACAGTAGATATAGTCCAGAGGAGGTTTGAGGAACTAGCACAATTATGTGAGGGGCAGGAAGATCAGTAACTTTTCGAGATACTTCTGGTGCCAAAGGCAAGCACAACAAGAAAGCTGAGAACAGAGGATTTTAACGGATGGCTAAGAACCTGGTGTTGTGCTAAAGGTATGGGCTTTTGGGGGTGGGGAGGACCTGGGAGGACAGTAGTCTCTATGCCAAGGACAGACTACACTTGAGTGAGGAGGAAAGAAAGTGTTGAAACAGAGGATGGAAGAGTATATAGAAGAAGTTGGGAATTTAAACTAGGAGTGGGGGGTGGCAGTTAGGGCAGAGATATGCAGAGATCACAGGTTGGGAAATCATATGAGCTTACCCCCATAACAGTGACAAAGGACAAATGGCAAGTACTATTGGTGTTGCTAGGAAAGGAGGGCAGGATGGGGGGGGAGGGTGGAAGGTGGTTACCCTTAATGCTAGGAGCCTTGGGAGGAAAACTGCATAGTTACAGGTTCTCATGGCAGAGGGAGAGGTGGACATTGCAGCCATCACGGAAACATGAGCCACCAATATAATGACTGGGACCTGTCTGTACCAGAGTACAGGTTATTCGTAGGGACAGGGTGATTGGGAAAGGGGGTGGCACTATATGTGAAGGAAGGACTGAGTGTGTAAGGAGGAAGGGAGGAGGTAGTAGGAGTCACTTTGGGTGCAAATCCAGGATTCAAGAATAGATTCTTAGAAAGGAGTGGTGTATAGGCCACCATCTCAGACGGAGGAGTTAGACAGGGAACTAGCGGGACAGATCAGGAGGACCTGCGATAAGGGTAGTGTGGTGATTGTGGGGGACTTCAACATGCCAGGAGTGGACTGGAGTACCCCAACAACCAGGAACAGAAGGAGCAGGTACTGCTGGATGCCTTCCAGGACAGCTTCCTGCTGCAAATGGTCAGTGAACCAACCAGGTTAGGGAATACCCTTGACCTTGTGCTGGCAATGGGGACTTTGTGAGAGAACTTACAGTGGAGGAACTGCTGTCAGGGAGTCACTACCACTCAGTATGGCTCACACTGGATATGGGCAAGGAAGGAGTGGAATCTGACACAAGAGTGCAGGACTTCAGGAGGGCCGACTTTGGGAGGATGGGGAAGTGGTAAAGGGTACCTGGCCAGAATTCAATCTAGTATGGATACTAACCAGAGGTGGGAGCTCATAAAGCTGGGATAGTGGAGCAACAAAACCTGCTAAGCCCAGAGCAAGAAGGCTAGGGCTAGAAACCGAGCTGCTTGAGCAAGGAGGTCATGAAAAGGTAAGGAGAAAAGAGCTGCCTTTAGGAAGTACAAGAAAACAGGGAGGGGAGGACAGAGGTACTTGACAGAATCGAAGGAGGTGACAAGGGGGCAGTAAGGGGAGCCAAAGCATCTCTGAACTCAGGCTGCCACAAGGCATTAGAAGGAGAAGGACTTCTTTAAGTACATTAGGGAGAAAAGGAGCTGTAAGGACCACACAGTAAGGATTAGGAAGGAGGGGTTGGGTGGAAGCAGGATATGATAAGGCGGAAGCACTAAATGAGTACTTCTGCTCAGTATTTACTAAAGAAAGAGGGGGGTGACACGCAAGGTGGGAGAAATGGCAGAAACAGGGGGAAGTGGTGACAGATGGGGAAATCATGGAGGGCAGAGTTCGAGAGGGTTTGAAGGCACTGAGGGTGGACAAGGCGCCAGGCCCAGACAGCATCCACCCCAGGGTACTGAAGGAGCTGGCAGAGGTCCTTGCAGGACCTTTGGCAGACCTATTTAATGCCTCACTACATTCGGGGTGTGTACCTCAGAACTGGAGGATGGCTCATGTGGTGCCCTCCACAAGAGTGGCCCAAGGATGAACCGGAAACTACAGACCAGTGAGCCTCACATCCATCGTGGGTAGCTAATGGAGACTATCCTGAAGGAGAGGCTGGTGGCCTCCTAGAGGCCAAGGACTACAGGACAGCAGACAACATGGCTTCATACGTGGCAGATCCTGCCAAACCAACCTGGTCGAGTTCTATGACTGGGTAACTGAGCAACTGGACAGGGCCATGCAGTGGATGTCCTGTATCTGGACTTCAGTAAGGCATTCACTTCGGTGCCACATGGAAGGCTCTGAAGGAAGTTAGTAGGCACAGGGGCGGGTGCAAAGCTGGTGAGATGGGTAGGAAACTGGCTGCAGGGAAGGCAACAGAGGTGGTGGTGGGTGGGAGCTCTCACACCAGGGCAGTGACGGGTGTCCCACAGGGCCTCGTATTGGGACCAGTGTTGTTTGGGATATTCATTGCAGACATATCATGGGACATCAAGAGCAAGATCGGTCTGTTTGCTGATGATACCAAGGTTGGACGGTGGTGGATGCCCTAGGGGATGGCAGGGGTTGCAGGATGATCTGGCAAAGCTTGAAACCTGGTCAGACACCTGGCAACTGGGGTTTAATGCCAAAAGTGCAAGGTGCTGCATTCTGGGATGAAGAACCCAAGGAGGAGTTACCAGCTAGGGGAGTGCAGCTAGCCAAGACAGAGGAGGAGAAGGATCTGGGTGTGCTCATTACAGGGTCAATGAACAACTCTGCACAATGTAGGAAGGCAGCTGCAAGAGGCCAACAAAATGCTGGGTTGTGTGCAAGGGTATATCCTCGAGGAGGGAGGAGGTGATTCTGCCACTGTATAGGTCATTAGTTAGACCACACCTGGAGTACTGCGTGCAGTACTGGCGTCCGTATCTGAAGAGGGACATTAAGTTACTGGAGGGGGTGCGCGCAGGGTGACAAAGATGATCAAGGGACTGTGGGACTTATCATATGAGAGGAGGTTGAAGGAGTTGAACATGTACTCACTGGAGGAGAGGAGAGACAGGGGTGACATGATTGAAACCTTTAAATACATGAAAGGAATAAACAAGATGGGTGCAGAGGGGCTGTTCAAAGTAAGGGAGGGGAGGGCCACCAGGGGCCATGATATGAGGAGGGAGATGAGACACTTTTTTTACAGAGAGGGTGGTGGCTGGGTGGAATGCATCACCTGCTGAAGTGGTATGCAGTAGAACAGTGGACTGCTTCAAATGAGGATGGGACAGGACAAGGGGGAGGGTTAATGAAGGGGAAGGGTGGAAGGAGGGCAGCTGCAGAATAAGGGGTGCTAGATGCACATTCGAGCAGACTTGATAGACCTCTAGGCCTTTATCTGCTGGCAAACTTAGTATGTACCCACTTCTACATCTGTGATCCTCTCTCCATCTCCATTTGAGAGAACCAAGTCTAAGATTGCTCCTTCTTGAGTGGGTTCCAATACTAGTTGTCTAAGGCATGCCCCTGTAGGGCATCTAGAATAACCTCACTCTTGAAGTGGCTGCTGCAACTGCACTCCAGTTAACATCTGGCATATTCAGATCACCCATCAGCAATATCTCCCCTTTTCTGCCATTCTAAGTATACTTTCTATCATTTCCTTGTCCATTTCCTCCCCTGAGAAGAGTGTATCTAACAACCTATGTGGATTGTGGTTCCATTGCTAGTCTCCAAATTTATCCACAGTGCTTCTTCTCCTCCCTGTTTTCCCTTTTGTTCTGTTGCTTTGATTCCTTCCCTTATGTAGACTCTCCTCCTCCTCTTCTTTTACCTCCCTGTCCCTCCTGTAGCTAGTGTATCCTGGTATGTTTACGTCCCAGTCATGGTTTTGTGTGTACCATGTTTCTGTGACTGCCATGATATCCAGATGTTCCTCCTCCATCAAGGCCACTAATTCAGGAAGCTTGATACTCAGACTACGGGCATTGGTACTCATTGCTCTCCATTTTTTGATGGCTTTACCTTCTGTTGCAGCATCTCCCACTGACCTTTCTACTTCGGTCTTTTTCTCATTTAGTACCCTGTTTTGTAGGGAGAGACTGGGATTTTCCTGCATAATTCTACTGGCTGAGCATTCACCTTTCATCACACAAACACACACAATGGAAGGCCTCAATAAAGCCAGGGATTCAACTGAATCTGAGGCAAGGAACCTCAAAGTGCCAGAGTAGTTGGTGGTACTGCGTGGCTCACTAATAATGTTTCATGCTTATCAGAACTTTGGCAGTCCACTGTGTTTTTGTTTCTCTATGCTGTTGTCCTAAGCCTGATTATACAGCGGCATAGATTTGCCAGTGACCATTCCTTTTGTCTTCTTGTCTTTCACTAAATAATCTGTATTCGTTAAAAAAGCGAAATAATACTTGTGTTTTTCTTTAAAAGAAAAACTTTACTATCTTTAGCTGTCTCCAGATGAGCAAGTCAGCAGCAGGCTGCCTGTTGGTGGTGAGTATGTGGAGAAGGAGGCAGGCAGAAAAAACTGTATTGGTGCCAGGTCAGATCTGACAGAGTAATACCAAGTCTGTGTCTGTATAAAGTGGTATCACTAGTAAATTGCACTTTTCTGACCTGGTGAGGTTATTGTTTGTGTGTTACTATAGATTCTCTCCAGTATTCACTGTATGCATGTCCAGTACGCTATTTCAGTCAGGACTGCTAGTCTTTTCATTTTCCCGAAAAATGCTCAAGTCTTTTGTTTGCTTACAGGTTAACAGGCTGCGTACTCAGCATCTGTAATACTCAGCAGAAAACTGTCACTGTCACCACCTACCCAAGTGAGTCCTGCACCCGTGCACCCCAGTTTGGTCACTCTGCTCCTCCTCCAATGGCCTCCTGACGGTATCAAGGGTAAGACTAAAAACTGGGCTTTTGAAGTAACAAGCCCAGTGCTCTGGAATTCCTTGCAAAGGTCTCAGAGGGAAGCCCCCTTGGTGGAGGTTTTAAAGAAGAGTTGGAAAACATACCTCTTTCATCAGGCTTTTGGACACATTGTATAACTTCTGCAGCACATCTACTCACATTCCTTAATCAAGTTTTAATTTTGCTGGTATTTATGGGTATATTTTAGTGAGAAGTTTATAATATATATTTTTTTATACTGTAGTGTTTTATCTTTGTATGATAGTCTCCATTGTATTGTTTTATGGTTTTGAGCAGGCAGTATAACCTAGAGGTTAGAGGAACGAGGTGTGAACGAGCTTGATACATACAGCAGACCAGACCTAAGTTTGATACTCACAACCTCCGCTTGCATACTGTGTGACTCTGAGCAAGTCACTTAACCGCGCAGTGCTCCCAGGTCAACACTGAAAACAGGCACTTGTGCCTAGTGGGCCTTACCCAGTTACCAAAGACAAAAAAAAAAAAAAAAAAAAAAATGTTTCGGTTCTATTTTACTGTAATGTTGTCCTGGGCCTCAGGGGAAGGAGAAGGGCAACATTATAAATAAAATCTACATTTACTGTGGGGTGGCAGGAGATAGTCAGACATTTTCTCTCTGACTCATGTTGCTCACATAGCACTGTAAGCTAAGGATGCAACTCTCAGCAAAGCATTGACTGTTCTTGGAAACACCATTATCTGCCCTTAACAAATGTCGGTCTACAGAGAGCTGGAAGGATCAGCAGAAGGTAATTCTTGCTTTCTACAAAATGAATAACATTACAGAAGTTACATACAATGAGAAAGACCCAACACGGCCAGAGCAATCACTGCCAAGAAGTCCAAAAAAGACAGAGAAACATGGATGATTTTCTAATTACATCTACCCTTGAGCAACAAGAACGAGCTGAATCCTCAGAAAATGTTCCTGCTTCATACACAGAATGGTGCTAAAAGTTGTACTTTCCAGCTATGGATGCTGTTACTCACGAGATGGAACAGAGGTTTTCTCTTGAATCTTTGGAGATACTTAAACGTGTGGACGCTGTACTGCAGTGCAACAAGAATGGAATTGAAGTTCTTTTACAAAAATACGGTGACATCTTTAAGACTGACCATCACAAGGCTGGACAAGAAATTATGATAGTGGCACAATCTGGTTCCATTACAATGGGAAACTAAGAGAGGGATTTAGCTGTTCTATGTATCCAAAGTATTTTAAACTTTTATAACTAGCAATGACACTGCCTGTCAGTACCACTTCTGCTGAGAGATCATTTTCTGTTATGAAACAAATCAAAACTTAGCTGTTTTTTTTCCCCTCTCTATCACTTCAGCACATAGAAAGTGGAATAACCAGTCGTATAAATCAAGGACATGTTGTTCAAGAGTATTCCATTAAAACAAACTGACATATGCCTCAGTTTTGAAACTGATGGCTGCATTCATTTGATCTTTTCCTCTCAGTACTTCCATGTCCAGCTTGGACACAATTTTTGGAAATACGAAGCCCACCGAGAGATTTCAGTACAACTGTGTTAAGGTGGAACTATACTGACTGGATTCAGCCAACTTTTGGACCATGTGGTCCTTTGGCTGCTAACACTGTGTTGCCAGAAACATGATTGTCTATCACAAATAAAACATGTCCAAAATAGAGTTACAAAAAAAGGAAAAATTTTATGGAGGCCACTTCAGCCTCAAGTCCCTAAGCCTTAAAGCTTCATTAGCCCCCCAAAACATCAAATCTCACCAGATGTCCTTGAATCAAAGGGGGCAAGGTTAGGAAGATGGGGGATAAGACAGTGGCACCTATACTCATTGATTGTTTCTGCTCTGTGTTTATGGTAAAAAAGACAAGGGCCCACTACCAGAATGTTGACTCAAAGACAGAGGGTGGGACGGGGAGGTGGGGGTTGGAGATCAACTTGGAACCTATAAGTGAGGAAAGGGAAAGCTCTAACAGTGAATAAATCAATGAGTTCGGATGGGCTGCACCCTATAGTGCAAAATGAAATTGGGTTGGAGCTGGGCACACCATTAGTGGACCTCTTTAACAACTCACAAAAGAAGAAGCAGAAGAAGAAAAAGAAGAACAAGAAAAAGAAGACAAAGCATTTATATGGCCTTTTTCCTACACATTGCATCCCAAAGTGCTTTACAGGCAATGCTAGACCGGTAGTGAAGTGGCTGAATATGTAGTGGCAGCCATTTCACACAACAATACCCACACACAACTTTGGACAATTGTATTAACCGGGTTTATAGAAAGGGGAATGTTGGCCAGGACACCAGGAAAAGTCTCCTACTCTTTCAAAAAGTGCCACGGGTTCTTCTGCTTCCACCTGGACACCCACCAGGACAGCACCAGATAGGGGTAGAAGGGACCTTGGTTTAACGTCTCATCTGAAGGACAGCACACCCAACAGCACAAGCACCTCCCTAGTACTGCACTTGGTGCCAGCATTTAGGTATGAGCTCAATCCCGGTGTGGGACTACAACCCATAACCTTCTAGCCCAGAGGCAGATGTGGTACCAACTAAGCCATGCTGATACCTCTAGAAGCAGGGTGGTGACAAGGGATCAGAGATAAGCAAATGCAGCACCCCTGTGTAAGAGTGAGGAAAGGAGTAAGCCAGAGAACTGTAGTTTGGTAAGCCTGATGTCCACTGTTTGTAAGATGCTGCTGTCCACTATAATGGATAGACTAGTGGGTTTCCTGTAAATAAATGGATTCCAGGACAAAACGCAGCATGGTTCCACCTGGGAAGTCCTGTCAGACAAATCTGATAAGACTTTTTCATTTGGGATGCAAAGTCTGCTGATAAATGCCAGGCTGTGGATGAGCTGTACCTGGAATTTAGCCAAGCTTTTGACTCAGTCTGACATGGTTCTGGGGTACCCCGAAGTTCTATGCCCGAGTCCATGCTGTTTCCTAGTTCTCTACATAAGATGCCTCAAGCTTGGCTTACTACTGAACTAACACTCTACGCAGATGATGCTGTGGTCATTAAGAAGGGCAAGAATCTCGCTGAATTAAATAACATTGTTTCAAAGTGTTTGAGTCATATACAGAATTGGTTTGCCTCTCATAAACTGGTGTTAAACACCAAAAGAAAAGAAAAACACCAACATTTGGACTGGCTGGTGTGGGAAGTACACTGCTGTTATAAATATTCACTAACACCACTGAAATATTTTCCTGTGGCAGAGCTCCAGTCTTTTTGAGCCCAATTATGTTGGCCCCGACCAGGAAGAAAAAATGATGGTCTTTTCTTGCCCAATAAAGTGACTTCATGTGATTTATTAAAGATATTAGAGGGAAGACTGTGGAGTTGGTTAGACAATTTTGATACTTAACACATGACTCTGGATAGAATCCTCATATCTGAGCAACAGATCAGTAATATGGTTAAAATAATCCATCAGATATTGGGACATTTGTACAGAATCGCTGCGTTACACTTGAGGTAAGAATGTTTTTGGCTAAAAGCCTTCTTTGTTCTGTTATTGACTATATGATTTTGTTTTCTTCTGCTGTGGATGAGGGACACTATCCAGTGTTTGAGTTCTTTAACAGCATATGCCGTGAACTCATCACTGTGTACTTTATGATTCAATGGGTTGCTTATCACTTAATGACAGGTACAAACCAAATATGCTGTCTTCTTGCATAAAGTTTTTCTAAGTTCAGTGCCTGGCACTAGTCCCATGTGCCCCCATATTCAAACGGTTACTGTGGCACTAAATGGATTAACCCATGCCAACCGTGAATAGCACTGGTCAATGGGACAGGGCCCTATTCAAAGGCCCCTAGTATGCCCTGCAGACTCAACAGCACGATCACACAAAATACACCACTGCACCCATGCAAATGAGGGATACTCAATGCATACTGGGCACAGAAATATATTCAGCAGATTCGGCAGTGCTAAAGGGCCTCCATCACAGTGTTGTTTAATATTGCCGAAACCACGTCCTCATCCCCATGAATGGTCATCCTCACCTGACTACCCATCCATTTATGCCTTATCATATTTCAGGGTGTCTAGCAGTCCCCCAACCCCTGATCATTATTCTTTCATGCTGTTTCATATTCCTGGTGGTCTGGCAGTCCTCCCACCTCTGATACCTGCCTGTTTATGCCTTATCATATTCCCGGTGCTCTTGCAGTCCCCCTAACCCTTCTCATCTGTCTGTTCATTCCTTGCCTGTAACATAGAACCTTTCCCACCTGGTTCAAAACAAGTTTCTCACCCAGTTTGTGACCCCCCAACCCCCCAACCTTCAGTCCTTTAACTCCAGTCTCTACTTTATGACCTCAGACAGTCTCTTGGCATCTGAGGGTGACCTCCCTGCATCTTTCAGCTGGTAACTTCTTTCTCTGCTGGTCCAGTCAAGTGGTTGATAGTGGTCCACTCACAGATGGTGTGGCATGCTGAGCTTCGATTAACGTGTGGCATCGTTGTCAGCTAGTGTGGACTACCAGCACCAAAACCCAGGTAGCCCAGCAGAGTTTTCTCCTGTCCAGCATTTCTCTGGAGACTGGCTAACCCAGGAGCTGGTGCTAGTAGGCCCCCTCCCAGGATCTGTCCCAGGGAGACCCAGACTTAGGGGAGGGTGTCTGAGAGAGTGTCATCACCAGTTTGACTTCATTCGTGTTGGCCTTTTCCTTTCCAACTGGGGTGGACTGGTGCAGCTAGAAGTAGGGTTACTCAAATGGGGGGTATCAGGGTAGCGTGTGGGTGCACTGCATGAACTAGATACAGAAGGAACTTTGGAGAAACAGAATCTCAACCAACATGGGCAACTGCAGTCGTAGTGTGGATTCAGTCTTGGCCATGATTGGATCAGTGGCGACATGTGGGGCAACTCGGGGGCTACGGGCTAGAAGCCTACAAACATGGATTGGTGGCAACTTAACTGCCACTTGCAAGTGTAATCAGAGAGGGTCCTCGAGGAGTGTGACTTGGAGGATGACACTGACCGGGCTCTAGAGTCTAGGACAAAACAAGTGGCAAGATAAGGGGCAAAGGGGAAAACAGGAGGGTTTAAACATACATAGAAACATAAAATTTGATGGCAGATAAGGACAGCTTGGCCCACCTAGTCTGCCCATTTCCCTACCTAATGCATAGGCTGCAGATCCTAGTTAATCAACAGCCTACTTCCTCCTACCCCCCCCCACTACAAATGCCTTATGTCTGTCCCATGCATTTTTGAATTCCCCTACTGTTTTTGAGTCCACTACCTCCTCAGGAAGGCTGTTCCATGTATCCACAACCCTCTCCATGAAAAATACTTCCTCACATTATCTCTGAGCCATCCCCATTATCTTCAAATTGGCCTTTGTTCTTGCAATCTCTTTTCTGAAAGATGCTACCCTCTTGGACTTTGTTGATTCCTTGATGTACTTGAAAGTTTCTATCATGCCCCCTCCTCGAGTGTATACATGCTAAGCTTCTAAGCTCTCTTAGTATGTCTTTTGGTGCAGACCCTGCACCATTTTAGTTGCCCTCCTCTGGACAGCCTCTATCCTGTCTATGTCTTTGCAGAGATGGGGTCTCCAGAACTGGACACAGAACTCCAGATGGGGTCTCACCAACTGTCTGTACAGAGGGATAACAACTTCCTGTTTTCTACTGGTGATGCCTCTCCCTATGCATCCCAGTATCCCACCAGCCCTCCTTACTGCCTTCTCACACTGCTTGCCCACCTTAAGGTCAACTGATATGACTACCCCCAGGTCCCTTTCCATTTCTGTTGTTATTATCTCACTCCCCATTGTGTACTTTTCCCCTGGATTTTTGTTTCCCAGGTGCATTACTTTGCACTTCTTTGCACTGAATCTAAGCTGCCATATATTTGATCATTCCTCTAACCTTGCCAAGTCCCTTTGCATCCCCTCCACCCTACCTTCTGTATCAACCCTGTTGCAGATCTTTATGTCATCTGCAAAGAGACTTACTTTTCCTTCCAGTCCCTCTGCAATGTCACTTATAAAGACATTAAAGAGGACCGATCCCAGTACTGAACCCTGTGGTACCCCACTAGTAACCCCCTTTCTTCAGAGTAAACTCCTTTTACTATTACCCTCTGTATCCTGTTGTTCAGCCAATTTTTAACCCAGGCTACCACCTTGGGACCCACTCCAAGGCTAGCTAACTTGTGTATTAATCTTTTGTGTGGGACTGTGTCAAATGCCTTGCTAAAGTCTAGGTAGGCCATGTCCACTGCCCCTCTCTGGTCTACCACATTGGTCACCCAGTCAAAGAAATCTATTAGATTCATCTGACATGACCTTCCTGCTGTGAATCCATGTTGCATTGGGTCCTGTGTCCCACTGGCCTCTAGGAACTCAACAATTCTTTCCTTTAGAAGTGATTCCATCATTTTCCCTACCACTGAGGTCAAACTAACTGGTCTGTAGTTTCCTTCCTCTGCCTTGCTCTCACTTTTGTGAAGGGGAATCACGTTTTTCCCTCCTCCAGTCCTCCGGTACTATACCATCCTCCCACGATTTGCTAAAAAGGGTAGTCACTGGTGTCACCAATTGCACCCTTAGTTCTTTTAGAATTCTTGGATGAATCCTGTCAGGCCCCATTGCTTTGTCCACCTTCAGTTTTAAGAGTTCTTTCAGGATCCTTTCTTCTGTGAATGGACTGGTATCGACCTCCCTATCCAGAGTGCTTAGACTGTATGCACAGTAGTATGAGTGGAATCTGATTCCGATTCTGCATTCTTGTGTTTTTTTTTTTTATTTTATTCTGATTTTTGGACTTGAATAACCAAAGTTTTGAAATTCTAAATTCCAAAAAAGGGTGGTAATCGGAGAAATGTGATTATGTTAGTATGGATTCTGAATAACCCTAGCTGACACCTGTAGCACTTCACTGAAAATGTTTTTTTTTTTCAACAGCAATGAAATCAGAGTTACAAAACAGTTTGTAATGTTTAAACAAAGTAACTTAGAGATCTCATTTTTGTTATGAGGCTTATTGTGGTATGCTAATCCTAATTACAAATTTATTGACGCTAGAAATTTTGGGCATACTCCCTCTACAGAATGCTCTAGTTTAGATTCTGAGATTTTTGTCAAATTTTTGATCTGTACTGAATGGTGACTGAGTCACTGATGTAATGGTGGGTAGCCTCCTGGGGTCCAGTGATCATCGTACGGTGTGGTTCAATGTGAGAACAGTGGAGGTGTCAAACCACACAGAAGAAAGGTCCTGGATTTCAAATGGGTTGACTTTGCGAAAATGGGAGAATGTCCCAAGGAAGCCCTGGCAGGGGAAAAATGGGGGATGAAAAGAAACAATAGGCTAACCTTAAGGGAGCCATAGAAGAGGCAACAATCCTTTGTGTTGGGCAACTAAGCAAAACAAAGAGAAAGAAAAAAAACACTGTAGTTCTCAAAGGACGTGGCCCGGAAGGTAAGAGAGAAAAGGCTAGCTTTCAGGAGGTACAAGGAAACACAGAGGGGGGAAAACAGGGAACTGTATCTGGAAAAGAAGAGTGAGGCAGGAAAAGCAGTCAAGAACGCAAAGGTGCAAATGGAGGAAAAAAATGCAAAAGGTACAAAAGGAGACAAGACCTTTCTCTGATACTTTAGAGAAAGAAAGACCAGGGGTGGGATTGTGAGGTAAAAAAGGGATGGAGGGGTGTGTGAGGAGGGGGACCTAGAAAAAGCAACAATCCTGAAAAATACTTTTGTTCAGTATTCACAGAAGAAGAGGAAGGAGAAGGACCACTATTTGGGGATAGGAGCACCAGTGGGAGAGAGGTGGACACCAGCCCGTTTACAGAGGAAAGAGTCCTAAAGGAACTCAAAAATGTGAAAGGGGACAAGGCTGTGGGGCTGGATGGGATATATCCCAGAATATTAAAAGAACTTAGAGAGGTGCTGGCAGCACCACTAACAGCCCTATTCTACAAACTGATAGAGACAGGGGTGGTTCCAGGGGACTGGAGGAGGGCAAATTTAGTCTCTTTCCACAAAAGTGGGAACAGGGGGACTTCTGGTGACGCAAGCGTCAGCATGGCAGCCTGATCTCAAAGAGCTCTGTCCCCAGCGGTGTCATTCCGTATTAATCAGCCCAATTTCTGAGAAAAAAACTACTTTTAAACTCGTCCCGCATGTTGTCCGAACACTAGTTCGATGGCAACTGCAAAAGGTCTGAAAAAAACAAAACAAAAAAAAACTCCTCAGCATGTCGAAATAAAGGCAAGTTATCCTCACAGCCTAGACACAGACGTCCGATGAGCTTGATTGCCTCGGCTAGCACAGTAGGCTCTGGGGAAGACAATGAAGAATACGGCTCGGATGTGGGCTCTCAAATGGGGAGGGCTGATTCTCGTACCATCATGTATATGTTGTACCGGATTGATGGAAAAGTGACAGGAATCTGACAAGATTTACAAAAGATGGAAAAGAGACAGGGACAATGGTTTACCGGGATTGAGAAAGGGCAAATTCCATTTTGCACATTGTAAAAAATTGTAAACAACGGTACTGTCACCGGTGTCTGCTAAGCCAAAATCCGGTTTTACCGGTGTTTGGTTTTGTGTACTTTATTTAACAATTTTTAACTCTGCTAACATGCATTTTAGCAGTTTTTACCTCCACTATTGCACATCCTTCCATTCTTTTGCCAATTTAAAAGTTATTTTAGGTATAAAATATGATGGCAGCAACAGCACCACAGCCCCCATCCCTGAGGAGTTGTGATGGAAGCAGCAGTAGGGCCCCATCCCTCTGGTGCAATGGCAGCACCAACAACACTACAGACCCATCCCTCTGGTGTGATGGCAGCAGCAACAACACTGTGTTCCCCCTCCCTCAGGTGTGATGGAGAGCAGCAGCACTGCGGTCCCTATCCATTAGTTGTGATGGCAGCGGTACCACGTTCCGCGTTCCTCATGTGTGATGGCAGTAACAGCACTATATTTTACATCCCTCAGGTAGGACAGCAGCAGTACAACATTCCCCATCCACCAGTGGTTATGGCAGAAGTACTACAGCCCCCCCACCTCTCAGATGTGATGGCAGTGGCAACAATGCAGTCCACATCCCTCAGGGATGATGGCAGTAGTGACAGCACTATGACCCCCTTTCTTTAACCCCCAACACCCCACATGCACAAGTTATAAATTACTTAGTCTCTTTGCTTGTTAGAACTCAGATGTGAATTAATCTGAACCACCACCACTACTAAGGTGGACCACATCTGTTTTTTCCTATCATTTAACTGCCTGAATTGGATTTCTGCCAGTGACACCACTGACCAGGGTTTGGGAACAGGTTTGGGTGCTGGAAGACCAGCCGGGGGGGGTGAAGGCTTGAGTGTCCAACAACCACTTTCCTTCTCCTAGGAGAGGTATATTCACAGCTCAGCATTTGCTGGCCCCAGGTGGAGGCTGAAGGCATGGCAACACATTGGCCCTCATTGTGGAAGAGGCGTGATGGGCGTCAATTTGTATCTTGACATCATGTGGCCTGTCACACTCCCACAAAATGGAAAAACACCTGCTGGCTACCTAGAGGATGGCTTCAGTCCTCCATAAGCATGAAGTCCCAGACACATGTGTCTGTTCTGACCCTCCATGCCTGGGATATACAGGAAGCTCTTTAGGGTGATTGTCTTCCCTTGTTAGCCTCCCACAGGGATAAAGTCCACCGATGAAGGGTTAATTCGGGTTACCTTGTAGCATGGCCATAGGGGCAGTGGATGGTGGGGGACTCAGCAGTAGTGGTAGGGGGACTTGGCAGGCCTGAAGGAGTGGATGGCCAGGGGTAGGAGGAACAAAAAAAAAAAACTGCCTGAATTTGCTTCTTTGAAATAGTGTCTTCACCTAAAAAAAATTCACAAGTGATTAGTGGAGGACCTTCTAATGCATCTCACAAACATGTGATTTCCTTTTTTCCCTTGGTCTCCATGAAAAGGTGTTTCTCAGTTTTCATGTCTGAGCTCAGATGTGAACTGGGCATCACTCTACACACCAGCATCATACTTCCCTGGGGTCTTACCTTCCATGTGTCACTGAATGTGCTTTCCAATCCACCGGCCAAGCATAAGTACACTTAAACAAGTAACATTTGCTTTTTATTAAAGCAGTCTGTCAGAAAACTTTTTGTTGTCACAGAGACTGACACAACAGGTGGGAGAGAAGGTGCAAATGATGAAATGGGCAGACTAGGTGGGCCGTCAAATTCTATGTTTCTACCCCATTCACCTAAATAAGTAGTAAGGCAGCTTGTGCCTTGTGAACATACTTATTCAGACTCACTTTCAATCAAACAACTGAGGAGTTTGGATGGCCCTGCTGATTATAAACTTGAATAGACTAGTTGGTAACAGTGATCCTGCGCTAGCAATATATATCCTAGATGTTCATATGCAAAAATACAATAAAAACCTGACTAAACTTTGAAAACAAATCATAAAATGCAAAATGTATCTGAACATTTATATTTACCTATACAAGCGTCATTGCAGCCTGAGTACAACTCAGATAAATTACATGGTACCCTGACTACTGCATGATGTAGTAAACATATTTTGGTATTTTTGTAAACTGAGTAAACCCACTAAGCAAAACTGCCTGTTTTCAGAGGAGACCCAGGAGCACTGTGGAGGTTAAGTGCCTTTCTCAGAGTCACACAGTATGCAAGTGGAGGTTGTGGGAATCAAACCCAAGTCTTCTAAATGTACTCAGTTCGATCATTGTTTGTTACTCTAACCACTAGGCTATACTGCCAGCCATAACACCTATATATAATGTTTTAATATATGATTTCAATAATAGTGCACATTACCTACAGTGCAAATTATGAACATTGAACACTGCAACATTTTACTAAAACTGAATTATTTCCCTCTCCATCTGCTTAGGTTTTCTTACACCAAAGTGGGTGTATAGTTGACAGAGCACTGTAAATAGCCTGAGGTAGCACTACTGCTTGCAATGCCAGGGACTCAGGATCAGAAGTGAATTCAGGTTGCTAGAGGCCTGGCCAGGGGAGCAGGATCGAACACCTGGGGGGCCGCTCTCTTCCTCTGGGAATGGTGGCTTGCAGGTCCTACTGCTTTACTGCCACCTGGGTGATCACAGGTGGTGGTGCAATGAGGCTGCAGAGCATTTGGGAAGAGAGAAGCTAGCCAGGATCTAGAAGTAGCGACATGTCTCTATGTGCCGTGCTTCCTTGGATCCCTCAGTGTTGGTGCCCTCAGGGACAGAGACCAGAAAACCAGTAACAATCACCCCACATCGGCTGCTGGTAGAAGGAACCCAGCTGCCCCAGACTTCATAACCAGTTTCCATGAGGGACCCACTGGGCTGCCTGACACACATTAGAGAGGACTGTGGAGGGGTGACCTGGGGTCCCCTCCCCTCCACCTGAAGTGCAGCCTGAGGCAGGATGGGTGCAGGCTCACAAGAGCTCCTGAGCATTACCTGGGTGAAGCTAAGGTATTCCCAGCCTGGGGATCTCTGAAAAGTGGAGACTGATGCTGTGAGAAGAGGGCAGAGAAAAGAGAAAGAGAAAATAAAAAAATGTAAGAAATATGCTGAAATCCTAGGGATTCTGTGCAGTGAAATGCAATTTCCATGAGGCACCGGTACAAGAATTCAAAATCCGTAAACCAAGCAGGATTCCGTGATTTTTACCGGTGTTACCGGTAAAAACGGAAAACCATTGTCCCTGAAAAGAGAACAACAGACAATGAAGCCCACCTACAGACTCTCCAAACTGAGCACATGGCCTTCGGGCTCTCATTAGCATACCTATATCAGCAAGAGAGAGATCTTACAAATACAGCAGAAGATTCAGAAACAAGATCACAAAGAAATAACATCAGGGTCTTTGGGGTCCCAGAGGGCTCAAAACAAGTGGATACTGCAGGCTTTATGGCCACTTGGCTTGAAAAGGAACTTGATCTCTCTAAGCACTCGGAACTGGGAATAAAAAGGGTCCACCGGGCATTGGTGTCCAAACCTGCAAAAGGTGCACCACCAAGATCCATCATCATAAAAGTTTTAAGCTACACAGTGAAGGAAAGAGTCCTGAGAATTTAAAATGGAGCTAAAGACTTATTTATTTCGTTTAGCTTATCCTAGCTACGGTTGATTTATTTATGTCTGTTTTTAAATTTATATGTTTGTATGATCTCTTTGTACAGTGCCTTGGTTTTGAAAGATGATTTGATTTGATTTGAGAATGGCGTGAGCCAAAAAGAACCTGGACCTGGATAGCCAACGAGTTTATGTAGACCAGGATTTCTCCCCAGCCCTACTAGCCTAAAGAAAAAAAGTACTGCAGGTGATCAAGATATTAAAAGAGAAAGGTATTAAAGCTCAGATACGCTATCCTGCTCGACTTTGGGTACAAATTGATGATTCAGTCAAACTAGATGAATCTCAAGTGGCAGCGGTCCCTTTTCTGAGATCGAAGGAAATACCACTCCCAGATCTAAAGGAGGAAGAAACAAAAGCCCAAACTGAGAATTTGTTGTGGCGGGTGGGTTCCCTGACTTCACCTGCAGGGAAACACAAGCCCGAAGATCTTTTTTTTCTGCACACTGAGCTGTCTAAATGGCTGAAAAAGTCTGATACAAAATCCTGAATAACCAGCAAGTTTACTTGGCCATCTTCATCTAAAAAATGTAGTTCTTGCAGTGGAGACGGAACAGTAATGACAGGTACTATCAAGCCTTACTTACAACGTACAGTAGAAAAAGCTTAATTTACTGGAGGATCTCCATGCTGCTGCGGTCTTTGATTTTTGACTGTTTTCATTTCTGAGGAAACTGGTTGGAACTGGCCTTAGGGAAGTAAACTTGGGCTGGGCACAGACAGACCTTCTCTGTGTGGGAGGGGGGGGCGCTAGAGGATCTAAACATAGGAAGTCATGTTTTTTACTCGATCAGTTAATTCGGGACATTTCCTCTGGTGCACCCGCTTTCTTGCCCCCCTTTAGTCGAGTGCTGAATACATGATGCATTGCAAGTCGCTGAATCACTCCAAAAAATGCGCAGTTTAAAATAACTTGGAGATACCACTGGATAGATGATCAGACTGTTCTAGAACCGAGTATATTTTTTTTCAGTTTGTTTTTTGGCTCCCTCAACTTTGGGCTATGTTTTGGATTTATGGAATTGAAACACCAGTTGGGTGGGTGATGGGGCTCACTGTTTGATTCTCTGAGTTTAGAGAACACTTTTCTTTTTATTTAAAGGGACAGAAGGAGAATGCCTTAAAAACAGGATTTTCCAACTGTATCTGGTCACTACTATTATTATTGATATAAGTGTGGGAGACAAATGATGGTCACGATAGTATGACAGGGAAATTGTCTGCATAGTTTTACAGGGAAGGTATAAGACTGAGCAGTACTTGCTGGGCAAATTCTGTGTAGCACCAGCAAACTGCCAGTATATTTTAGTCTATATCCCCTGCAGATTAGACACCCACTGGGGGCACAGCAAGTCGAGACCCTGGAGGTCCATTTCAAGGGAATGGAAGCAGGTGTCTGATCCGGCTTCTGCTCTCCATACCCTTTGGGGTGCTCTCTTGATTCTACCTGCTGAGTGACTCATCTTAGCGTCCGTGGAAGGCAACTGGCCTTCTACACACTTTTGCTTACTACCAGTTACAAAGTTACAAGTTAAATGCGCTTTTATGTTCAGACACTGTTCTTATACAGTGCTTTAAATGTATTATCATGTCTGTGTTGAATGGACCGTTTATGGGTCTGGATTCTTTGCGGGTTTTTTTTTCTGTTCTGTATTTATGTTCATAATTGTCACATTCATAAGACAAGACTCGGGATATGTGGGGAATATAAGAAGGGGACAGAGAAAATGGTTACTACTATGAATATGCTAACATGGATGGCCTGGTGATTGGCTCCTGGAATGTTAAGGGGATAAACGGTGTTACTAAAAGGTATAGGATGTTGCAAGAGTTACAAACAGCTAGATGTGATATAGCTTGTATTCAAGAGACCAGATTATCAACTGCACAGCATCTCAAATTGAGGAGATAATGGGTGGGAAATGTGTTTGCAGACTCCAACCCACAATCAAAGAAAGCTGGGGTTGCGGTTCTGATTCACAAGGGTCTCCCTTTCCAGGTCACTAAAACATATTCTGAAGGCTCTGGGCAATTGACCATGGCTTCTGGACAGCTCAGAGGCCATACCCTTCATATTATCTCTATCTATGCCCCAATTCTCCAGACAGGGGAATATTTTAGAAGGATTTTCCAACTTATAGCCTCTCTTCCTGAAGGACAGATATTATGCACCGGTGACTGGAAATGTGTCGAGTATGTATGGTTGGATTGTGCCACCGCACGTAAGGGGGGGGGGGGACAGGGGACATGTTCTAAATTACTCAACACATTAAGGGTTGAATCAGGTTGGGTGGACCCATGGAGACTGGCCTCACCTACTGGTAGAAAATACACTTTTTTTTTTTCCACTGGTCACAAATTCCTACTCCCACCTAGTCAGGCTTTATATGCAGAAGAGTTGGGCTCACACCTTTACACATATTCACGTCCACCCCATAGCACTATCCGACCATTCCCTTGTAGTACATCAACTGCAGTGGAATACTAGGAAATCAAAAGTGACATGGAGATTTAATGTCAGCCTCCTACATGATGAGATCTTTGTATCTACTACGAAAGCAGTTATTAGTAATATTATTAAAGAAAATGATACCCAAGAAACCAAATTAAAAGTCATTTGGGACTGCCTCAAGGCGGTAATAAGGGGGCATGTAATATCATATGCCTCGCATAAGAAAAAACAACATAGAGCCAAGCAAGGAAAGGCAGAGGACACTTTAAGACAACTAGATGCAGAGCACAAAAGAACTAGAGCTGCTGACCCAATACCAAAAATTAAGCAAGCTAGAGAGAGACGGTTAATACCCTCTCTCTGTGCAGAACATAAAATGCCCTTAGATTTAAACAACAAAAATATTGAGTGGGGAGATAGGGCAGGCCGCTTCTTAGCACTGCATCTTAAAAAACAGGAGGCGGAAAGATATGTATCTAAAATGAAAAAAAGCTTGACTCCTCAAGACTGTCAGTACACCGAGGAGATAGCACAAGAGTTTATAAAATACTACTCTCATTTATACAGTGAGGAAAGGTCCCCAGGTCAACAAAGAAGATAGAGTTCTTTGGGCAAATTGCCCCCAATCTCACTCCTTAACAACAGAAAAATCTGGAGTTGCCGTTTCTAACACTCAGATTGTAGCAGCCTTGAAATCTTTTAAGAGAGGCAAAGCTCCAGGACCAGATGACTTTCCAGACAAATTTTATAGTGCCTTTGCAAAAGAACTAGTCCCCTTGCTCACCAGGGTTTATAATCTAGCACATGAGGAGGGACAGACTCCGGATTCCTGGAACGGGGCTCTCCTAACAGTCATTCTGAAGCCAGGGAAAGATCCTACACAATGCTTGAATTACTGCCCTATCTCCCTGCTAAATCAGGATGCAAAAATCTTCGCTAAAGCAATTAGTACACGATTACAAGCTAAAATCACAGACCAAGTACACCCAGACTGACCAGTTTCATACCTGGGTGACATATACAGGATAACACACATCTCCTCTTCAATGTTATGGCAGAGGCTAAGTCTCTTCCCAATAATACAACGTATGCAGTAATGTCGGTTGCTGCTAAAAAAGCCTTCGACCGTCTGGATTGGCACTATTTAGATGAGACCCTGGGATGTTTTGGGTTTGGAACTCGCTTTAGGTCATGGATTAATAATGTATACAAGGCTCCTACAGCACAGGTAAGGGTGAATGGGATAACCTCTACTCCCTTCAAAATTCAAAGAGGTACGTGGCAGGGCTGCTCCCTCACCCCACTACTTTTTGCCTTGAGTATTTGAGCCTCTGGCAGCATGCATTAGACAATCTCCAGATTTCAGGGGGATTAGGATGGGGGGGAGAATTGTGTGTCTCGCTGTATGCAGATGACACACTATTATACATTACTTATCCAGCCTGGGAGATTCAGGGTGTTTTTAATTTTTTTTTTATTGTCTATTTTTGCACCGACCCACAAGGAACTCTCCCGGGCATCCTCCAGTGCCCCCAGCTCTACCTCCGTGCCTGAGAGGCCTCCACCTCCTGGCACCAGCCCGGCTATCCCCCCTGGCTTGGAGCCCCCTGAGGTAGGGCTGCCCTATCCGCCCAGGGTGCTCTATCTTGAATTCAGGTGAGGCTGGGCTCAGCCCAGGAGAGGAGGGCAGCTGGTAGTGGACTGTGGCTGAGTGGGTGGAGGTGTCATCGCCTATCCCGAGGTCGGGGATTTTCTACATGTAGGTTTCCCCCAGGAGTGCAACATGCAATGACGTCTATGCACAGCTGCCTGCTGACGTCTGCCACACTCCCACCCCAATGTTCTGGCTGGTGATCCTGCAATACCCCCGATCTCCAACAGGGGTCACAAGGACACCGAGCAGCCCCAGGATCCCTCCCCAAGGAGAGGAGAGCTGTCCTGCAGACGCTCAATCCCTTCCCTCCCCTGCCGACCCCCGGCTCCCCGAGTCCATCGCTGAACCCGGTTCACCGGCGTGGTGTGAGGTGTGGCGTCCAGCACCTCAACCCTCAGCACCACTGGGCCGGCCTGTTTTGAGGATTCTTAAGACATTTGGAAATGTCTTTGGTTACAACATTAATGAAACTAAAACAGAATTGCTCCCTGTAGGAAGATGGGACGGTCCCCTTCCACAGCTTATAGGCGGATTAAAATGAGCATTGAACGGATTTAGATATCAGCTGTATCAAAATTACTTAAAGTTTTTAATGGAAGCCGAAGCAGACTGTAGGAGGTGGAGGGAGCTACCACTGACCTTAACAGGTAAAACTGAAACTATTTGCATTAATCTGTTACCCAGATTCCTATTTTTATTTACTGTTCTTCCCATAAAACCACCCATAAAATTCTGGAAATCCCTCAGATCCATGTTGACAAAATTTGTATGGAGTGGGAAAAAAAAACAAACAGTTAGATGGTCTACCTTGGTGGACCCAAAGAGACAAGGTGGGTTGGCACTACCGGATTTTAAATTGTATTTCGGGGTCGCACAAGTACAATATTTTATCCCATATTTGAATAAGAGAGAAATATCTCTTTGGGTTGACCTAGAACGATATTTGGGGGACATATCTGATATGGGAGACATATTATTCATGGATAGTAGAAACCTTAAGTTGCTCTCCACTAACAACACTTGGGCATACAATCTCAAACAATCATGGACTGAGATATGTAAGAGACATAACCTCCCAATGATTCAGACATTGGACACCCCATTAAGGGCCTGCATGGATTTTATCCCGTTCAGGCTAGAAGGGGGCCTTAAGATATGGGAAAGATATGGCTTGTCTACCATAGGACAGTGTTTTCATGAGGGAACATTAAAATCATTCCAACAATTGTCCCAAGAATTTCATTTGCCAAGGAAAGAGCTTTTTCGATATTTGCAATTTAGGCATTACCTCATAGAAGCCCCTCGTGCAGCACAATTTCAACAAGAGAGTAACCAACTCTCATTACTTCTTAGGACTATGGCAGGATCCCCAAAAGCAGAGGCAGAGTCTCTCAGATTGTGGGTCTGGAGGTCTGAAGCCAGATTTTGTTGACACTGTAAAGAAAAAATAGCCTCGGGAGGCAGGAGTTGACTTGACCGAGGCCGACTGGGTTCGGATCTGGCAGGGAGTTTTGACCACATCGGCTTCCCCCTCCTGGAGAGACTTTAGGTGGAGGGTGGTAGCACACCACTTCCGTACACCACCCATCACCAAACATTATAGCACCCATCCCTCAGATCTGTGTTGGAAGAGTTGTTCTGGAGTGGGAACTCGTATCCACATTTTCTGGTCCTGCCCCAATCTGAAAATATTTTGGACAGAGGTTGCTGTGAAGTGTGGCAGAATTTTGGGTGTAGATTTCCCTATGCACCCCGCAACCTGTATTCTGGGGTTACCCCCAAGGGGACTAAAGACTAAGGCATGGGTATATTTATTTAATATTCTGATTGCAGCAGCACTTAAGGCTGTAACTCAAAAGTTGCTTACCTCAATAACCCCTACTAGGGAGGCACGGCTATCTAATTGTGCCAAGCTGATGGAGGTGGAACTCCTTACTGCTAAACTAAGACTACAAATGGATAAATACATTAGCCGTTGGCGTCCATATTTCCACTAATTGGCAGATATTCACCAGAAAACAATATTGGAGGTAACAGCAGAGCAAAAACAATAGTTCTGGTATATGCATCAAGGACAAATGTCTAGGCCTGAGACAGGAAGAACCCTCCTTGCTGAGTTAATGATTGAGTGCTTGGTTATTCTGGCTAAATAAAATAAATTAATGAAATTAAATGAGGGGATAAAGCATATATATGTCAAATACAATGAAGTATTCACCCTGATTTCATTGAATATAAGATAAAGTGAGACTGGATGTGACCTTTCTTTTAACTTTTTTTTTCTTGTATACCCTTGTTTTCTTTGTGTACTCATGTATGTCTAAAACTTATGTCATATTGTATTTGAATGTTTTGTATCAAGTTAATGTTTGTGTGATGTATGTTAGAGGTTTGAAAATTAATAAAGAATAATTTCAACAAAAAAAAGTGGGAACAAGGAAGAGGCTGGGAACTACAGGCTAGTAAGCCCGACTTTGGTGGTTGGGAAATTAATGGAGTCACTGCTAAAGGAAAGGATTGTGATATTTCTTGAAACCAGTGAGGCGCAGGACCCGAGGCAGCATGGATTCATAGCAGGAAGTTCTTGTCAAATGGTACCAGGTCATCAGAGCACTTCTTAAATAGCACGGTGTAAACCGTGATGCTATCACCACGATTACATTGACAGCGACGGGTAGAATGGTGTTAGTCATTTACCCCTACTCCTGTTGCGGTCTGTGGAGAGGAGGAAGAAGGGCTGAATTAGCCTGAAGTGTGGTGCTAGGTCAAGCCACTCCCATGGTGGAGTGGCTACAGCACTAGCACCTGGAGCAGTGGAACATGAGAACTAAGGTTCTGTTCCCCATCTCCTGATATTGAAAAAAAAAAATTTGTTTTAGAAATAAGTCTTCCCTACCCCCCAACCCCATGGAGGTGATTATATTAAAGTCAGCGAGCATGGGGGGCAAAGCCCTCCACGTCGGGGTGTGGGGAGGGCACAGCCCCACAGTAAAAAAAAATCTAAGTTTGTGTAGTGTAGTGATGTGGTTTCCATGGCATTTTGGTAGCATCAGTGTTATTCTCAGCCTTATATTTGTTTTCGTGGTTTTGTCTGTGCAGATGTTGACCGTGTTGTTTTTGGTTGTGGCATACTGACCCTGTACCTTGTCCAACAAATCGGATAGATTTCTTTGACTGGGTGACCAGGGAAGTAGATCAGGGAGGGCAGTGGATGTGGCCTACCTAGATTTTAGTAAGGTCTTCGACACCATCCCACACAGAAGGTCAGTAAATAAGTTGGGCAGCCTAATGTGGGCACAAGGTGTTAAACTGGTTCAGAAACTGGTTGAGTAACAGGACACAAAGGGTGATGGTAAATGGCGTTCAATCTGAGGAGGGGGGTGACCAGTGGGATGCCACAGAGATCTGTGCTGGAGCCAGTTCTCTTTGTTTTCACAAGCGACATTGCAGAGGGGCTAGAGGGGAAAGTATGCCTCTTTGCAGACAACACTACGATCTGCAACAGGGTCGACACTCCGGAGGGGGGAGGAAAAAGGACCAAAACATGCTTGAGGAGTGGTCGAGAGTATGGCAGCTAAGATTCAATGCAAAGTACTGCAAATTCATGCATTTGGGGCACAGAAATCCAAGGGAGGAGTACAAGATACGAGAGGCAGGTACTGATGGCCATCAATCAAGAAAAGGACATGGGGATAATCATATCTGATGACCTCAAGGTAACTAAACAATGTGAGAAGGCTGTGAGGAGAGCCAGTGGGATGCTACAGTACACAGGAAAAGGTTATCACCAACAGAAAAAAGGAGGTGGTTATGCCACTGTACAAGTCATTAGTGAGACCTCATCTGGAGTACTGTGTCCAGTTTTGGAGGTCACATCTCTGGAAGGACACAGACAAAATAGGAGCAGTCTAGAGAAGGGCAACAAAAATGGTGCAAGGACTGCACCAAAAGTCTTCGGAGGAAAGACCAGAGGACCTCAATATGCATTCCCTGGAGAAGAGGAGAGAGAGAGAAAGAGAGGGGGGGATATGATAGAGGCATTCAATTACCTCAGGGGATATAAACAAGGTACAGGAGGGTAGCATCTTTCAGAAAAGAAGGTGTACAAAAACAAGGGTGCATGATATAAGGCTGGGGGGGTAGGCTCAAGGGCAACCTGGGCAGCCTGGGTTCAAGTCCCAGCTGAGGCACTTACTATTTTCTCTCCTCTGTTTGTATGTGTTCCATAAATATGCACACCGCACCCATGTGATTGAAAATGTAGTAACCAAACAATGTTAGAAGTCTGCGGGGAGAGCCAGTGGGATGCTAGGGTGCATACAGAGAGGTATCAGAAAAAGGAGGTGGTTATATCACTATACAGATCACTAGTGAGACCTCATCTGGAAAACTGTGTCCAGTTCTGGAGGCCACATCTCCACAAGGATATAGACAAATAGAGGCAGTCCAAAGAAGGACAACAAAAATGATACAAGGACTGCACCAAAGTCACATGAGAAAAGACTAGAGGACCTCTACATGTATTCCCTGGAGGAGAGGAGGACTATGATAGAGATATTCAAGTATCTCAGGGGTATAAACAAGGTGCAGGAAGGTATCACCTTAGGGGGTATGATATGAGGTTAGAGGGGGTAGGTTCAGGGGCAACGTGAGGAAGTACTTTTCCACAGAAAAAGTAGTGAATGCTTGGAACCACCTCTCCGCAGAGGTGGTGGGGCAAAAATGGTAGGGGAATGCAAGAATGCATGGGATAGACACAACAGTACTCTTGCAATAAGGAGGAGAGGGTAAGGCGTAGATCAACTAGGGTCTGCGGTACTGCATTAGGTAGGGGAAAGGGGCAAACTAAGTGGGCCACACGGTCCTTATCTGCTGTCACCTTCTATGTAATAGGTCTTGTATTGCAAAGTTCCTCAGAAATGTGGTCACTACTCAATAGCAACAGTACTTAAATGATCATGTTTAGAAAAAAATGTTGTTGTACTTTCCACAATATGGAACCCACTCTAGTGTATGTGGCCAATGCCATTCTTTTCACTAATAACCAGGGATCCGACACTGCAGTATTATTACATCTAACTGTGTTCTGCTTTTGAAACTGTAAATTATTCGATACTTTTACACAGACTACAAGGCAGCTTGGTAGCTGAGTCATATTTCCTTCCTGGACCTTTTTTGTTTTAAGTAAGCCACATTGTTCAACAAGAATAAATACTGTATCAGGGATTTGGCAACGTTTGATTTTAGGTACTGTGTTGTGTAAGCAATAAGACATGACAGGGCATTGGTAGTACTGTGTGACAACCGCACACCCAGAGGTGTAGTAAGACACGAGGCCAAAGGCTGAGTGACTTCAGACCCTGAATGTGCAGCTATCACAGTACTACCAATGCCCTGGAGTGTCTTACTGTACTTATAAAATGAGTTTGTGAGGAACATTTTAAACAGAAAACAAGACATTTGAAAGAAAACTATTTACCCACTAGTAGTACTGTCACCACGAATAGGTCCTGGACAAACAGGTTGCAGGGATTTCCCTACCCATTTTATAATTAGAGTTTATTTTCTCCATCTGGATATTATTAATAATTACAACACTGGTTTCCATTAATATGCAGATGCCACTCAGCTTTACCAATCTTTTAAGCCATCCTCAGATAAGGCACCAGAGGACTTGCACTCAAGTTTGGGGGACACTGAACTATCATTAAATGCACATTTTCTTTGTTTAAACATGGTCACAACTGAATGCAAGATATCTGAACCTAAGACTTTCTTGCAACATCTTCCATTTAAATATTTTGTTTTTAAAAGTTCAGATTATGACATTCAACTGAAAGGACAAGTTTTAGTTCACATTAATACAGTTCATAAGACACCTAGGCCAGGACATTCCAAGTGTTTTAGTGCTCCATATATATATAACTTCATTTATTGTGACCATGGGTGTATCGGGCATTAATGTATCGCACGGGCGATTGTGAGGCACAAGGCTTGCCAGAACGACTTCAACCATCTGGAAAGTGCATTAATGCCTCAATACACACATGGGGCTGGAGTGGGTTATTGCACTTATAAAATGGAACATTTTTTGAGTGAATAAATAATCACTACTGCTTACTATAGTTTAAAATAGTCTTTCTTTTCACTGTGCCTGTCCACCAAGAAAAGTAGCCCATTAGGGAGCAGACGTCCTTTCTTGTCTAGTGCCGGCTTTCATTGGTTGCCATATGTGTGTGGGCGGGTTTTTGAAAATAAAAAACATGGCGGCCCTATTTCTTGCTAACCAAGAGAGTTTATACAAGGAATTCTCTTAGCTGTTATATTAAATATTTTAAAACGTGGATGATCATGTGTTGCTATTTTTAATCTGGTTGATCCTGCATTAGCATAGTTTGTTTTGGCCGTTTCGGTTCTCCCCACTTACAGCCACAAGGTAAGGAGCGCCGGTCTACCCTAGGATCCCACTGTATGTAGCCCTTTCACAGTAGCTGTGTCTACACTAGGGGATTAATAAATGACCACACAAACCCAGTTCACCAATGGGATTGCACATTTTATGCAACCCATTTTATAAATGGTGCTAGTGACTCGTTGACACCATTTTGTCCCCCAAAGCAGGGAAGGGCCATAAAATGCCATGTTGGATGGCATGGTTTACAGGTCACTAATCCGTTTATGGCCCGCCCCAAAACATGCTGGTACACCTATGCAAAGCAGCTTACAGCAGCTTCCATACAGGCCCACTGGCATACTAGTAAGCTTGGAGAGGCAGTAAGTAGCCATTAGTGCCACGTTGCTTACCTTCTCCGCAAACCAGGTCTTACAATCTGTGCTTAACTATCACCTGCCTCCATTCCCCACCCACCCTGCCATTTATGTTCCCTTCCCACATGAACCCCTCCAGTAAAATTCCTGAACGTCCCTGCTGTTCCATGGTCCCATGCCTCCTGAGCACTCCTATTTTCTCTCGGGTCCAGTGGCCCCTCTACCCTCAATCACCATGCCAGTCTTTTCCTGTCAAGTACCTGGTGTTCAATGGTCCCCCCACCTCTGATCACCATGCCGGTATTCCGCATTCAAGTCTCTGGTTTCTAGTGACCCCACTCCACCCCTGATCACCATGCCAGTATTGTCCTGTCAAGTACCTGGTATCCAGCAGTCCCCCCCCCCCCCGATCACTCCACTAGTATTGTCCTGTCACACCTCTGTTGCCTAGGAATCCCCCTGGCACAGTCGTAGCACTTCACTCCACCTTGCCGACTGAGTTCCCTCTGCTACCACTACCATCCCTGGCCCCTCAACCACAGAATATGCATCTTTACCACCTGCGCACCAGTGTCTGGCAGAGACCCACCGCTCACCTCTGCAAGAGGCTGGTGACTGACAGTTCACAATTGTGCTCTTACTGTAAACAGCCGTGTTTCTACAGTAGGCGCAGGATTGCATTCAGTCAGTGGTCAGTCGTGAACGTTAGTGGAAGGTCAGTGCCAGTCACCTGGGGGGGGCTTCAGATATATGGGCCAGGAGGACCACTGGACAACAGGGACTTAAACGTGAAATACTGATGTGGCCATCGAGAGTGGGGGGAACCACTGAACATCAGGGACTTGAATGTAAAGTACCAGCATGGCAATGGGGGCAACTGGACTCCAAGGACATTAAGGAACATTACCTGAAGGATGCTCGGGCGGGGGCACTGGGCACTAGAGAAATTAAGCAGCATGAATAGGAGAGTGATTGGGAGGCAGAGGGTGACCAATGCACAGTAGGTGCAGTCTGCAGGCAGCTCTGCCAGGTGCTATGGGGGGGCATACACAGTTTGCTCCAGGCTTGTAATGAGGCCCAAATGGGATGTAAATGACCCCATACTGCCTTGCTGCTGCTATGGGGTCTTTTGCATGTTGGGGTACGAATATGGTAGATTGCTCCAGTGCAAAAATCAACATTAGTGGGCCCTGCCTCAACAGCTGGATTGCTCCTGCAATTCTCATAGAACCATATTAGCACACATACCTCCTGCGGCCAATAGAGGGCTGGGGTTTGTAATCACAATCAGAATAGTGTCTGGCTAGTATATTAGAACATGCTTTTAGCACTCACAAAGTGCCTAAGCATGAGGACTTCCAGTGACACCAGGTGCATGAATGACTGGGTGAAAGCAGCTCTCCATACTCACCCGACTAATTTATCTACTGTATCCGGTTCCTGCCCTGCTAAGGAGCGATTAAACCTTCATTCTCACTTACCTGATACATGGGTGGGCAAGAAAAAAAGGTGCTACATTCTCTGTACTGGCTGAAGATTCCTCCCGTCTAGGTCCTACTTGTTCACCTTCTCCTTCAGTGGCTCTGGACATGGCAGAGACCCCTGCTGCTGGAAAAGTACAGCCTACAAATGCCACTACTTTGGCTGAGTTACATGAATTCAGAGCTGAATATCGCTCCTCTCAAGCTGAACTTAAGACTGACATCTCAGGCATAGAAACACGAGTGGCAACCTTAGCAATTCCTCTCGGCAATTGACATCCGGGTTGACTGCTTAGAGAGACTTCCAGCTAAATCTCTACAGGAGCAACAGGTGCTTCATGACCGGTGTGAAGACCTGAAGAACCAGTCCAGAAAAAATAATATTTGTACAGTATATATGGAGTTCCTGAAGGTGCAGAAAGCAAAGATATGCTTTGATTCCTCCAGGATTTTTTCTCTTTTCTGTGGAACATCTCAGATTTCCTTCCTCTTCAAACAGGAAGAGCACATTGGTCACTTGCAGCAAAATCATCTACACATGATGCTCGCCCTAGAACTATAGTGGTCCAATTTTTTAATTTCACCATGAAGCAAGCTATTCTCATTCAAGCCTGATGAAAAGGACCATTATCCTACAGGGGCAAGTGTGTATTTCTAGACAATGATTACTTGCCACTTCTGCAAGCTAAACAACGAGCTTACTCTTCTATTTTGTGTCTGCAGAAGGACCGAAAAATTAAATTTACTACACCCTACCCTGCTTGCCTGAAAATGAACTTCATGGATGGTCCCATGACTTTTGATGATCCTGAATCTGCCCTTTTGGAACTCAAATCCAGGAATATCATTACTTCAGACAACCAGATGAATCTTGAGGTTGCCAGAGAGAGAGAGAGAGAGAGAGGTGCCCTTCAGCGAGACCAGTGGAGGAAGGTCTCTCCACACAGCAAGAAGCGCCGACAGGAGGAATCCCTCAATGAAATTAAGGCACTTCTGCAGTCTTTTCATGCGGAGGATCCCTCTTGAAGATTCGGACTGTATAACTTGTATTTTTTGGTGATCAGTGAGATCTGCGAGCTTTGATCCTTTTCTGCCCTTCTCCTTACAGCCATTGCCCTGCTTAGCCACCTAGCTTGCTTGGTCTTTTCATTATTAGCTTTTATCCTTCCTTTTTTATTTGCTCGTTCCTTTTCTGATCCTCAACCTCCTCCCATTTTCTCTGCTCTTTCATTTTTTCTCTTCTTTTTACTCCCCTTTCCTATATTCTTCTAGAGCTCATTATCTTATTTATGTCTTTGGTTTCTGTGGTATTCTTATTGGACTGCAGCTATTTTTATCATCTTCCTGTTTCCTTCATACTCTCCAAAATGCTGTATTGCTGTGCTGCAGTTCTACACTATACTGTTTAATTTTTGTTATTGTCCTCATTCTTTTTTGATTTTTTTTTGGTGCTTTTGTCGTGTGTTTTTGTCTCCCCCTTTGTTCCTCATTGCTTCCCAGTTTTATTGAATGATGCTTCTTTCAATTATACATTTTCTTTGCCACCTGGTTTCTTCTTATTTGTTTCTGTGCAGAAGTGTTGGCTTTGCCTCTCTCCTTATTTAGCAGCTGTATTTCCCATGATCCCCTTGCCCATTTCTGTCGACAGTAGTTCTGTGTAGTTCTTGCTCTCTGGGGATTTTATGGTCTCTGCCTCCTTCATGTGGCCATTCTCTGAGTTGCAGTTTTCCTTTTCTCCTTTTTTTTTAATCTTTCTTTTTTTCAGTTGGCTTATTTATTCTATGTCTTTTTTGGCTTTTCCTTTTCATAGTTTTAAATCACTGTTCTATTTTTTCTGCTGTCTATATATTAAAATATATAGTATAATTCATTTTGTATTCCCTTCTATTCCAGTTTTTTCTATCTAACAGCTGTTTTCTTTTTTAGAGAGATATTTTACACATTTGTATTGCTTATGGTGGGGCGGAGGGGGGAGGGGAATACTTTAGATGTGAGTCAGTGTTTTTTCATGATTCTGGAACACTGCACTTTTGGTCTTTGGATTTTTTACTACCATAATGATGTTGGGGCTCTTCTTTCAATACTAGTTGGCTGGGTGGGTTCTTGGAACTCTCGCCTGGCACCCACTGCTTCTTTCTGGGTTTTAGTTACAGTTCGCTCATATTTGGTTCTTTCTGAACCAGGGGAGCTACTCATTTTTGTACTACCCCCCATGCCAAGGTATTTCTTGGCTCTGCCCAGGAGTGAGGCTGGCCAGCCCCACTCCCTACCCAGGGAGTCACCGTTTCCTCTAGTTTAGATTTGCTATTCCTATTATCCTTGTTCTCCTCTCCTCCCCCATCCCTTCTTTTCTGGTTCTCTGTTGAGAGAGGACATCTTTCTCCCTCGCATATTGCTGAACTTAATATTTATGGTTGGGTATACTTTTTCTGGCAATTGGGTGTTGGGCTTGGGGTTGGGAATTTTGGGGGTTTGTCACTGTTGTGGCTTGGTCAGAGACTTTTTTGTCTCTCCAAACCGGTCTTTGGATTTACCTTTGTTAATGTGTTTCAGTAAGATTGTTTATAATGTTTATCTCTTGTATGTAGTTTTAGTAGAATTTGTATAGTACTTCTTACTATTGTTGTTTGGTATCTAATTGATATTTACTGCAGTAGCCACCAAAAGTTGTTTTTTCTGCTGTTACCTCATTGCTATCTTTTATATTCATATGCTAAGTCCGGCTTTTGTTACATGGGTCTCATCTTTCTTTATCTATATCATACCGGCGGTGTGTTTCAAGGATCTTCATCGTTCCCTCCTAGTAGTATATTTTTCAATATTAACATTATTTCACAGAATGTAAATGGTTTGAATAATCCAGTTAAAATATCATCTAAAATATTAACCTCTCAAGAAATCTAAATCTGACTTCATTTTTATCCAGGAGACCCTCAAAACAAGAACATGAGAAACTGATGTCATTTGGGTTCTCAATAATAGTGGCTTCCTCCTATCGGAGTGGGAAAAGGAAAGGCACATTCTAGCCCCATGTACCATCACTTTTCACTTACTCTCCTCAGAAATGGACACTCAAGGTTGTTAAGCAATGCTTAAGGGCTCTTATTTAGAACAAACGTTTACATTGGTGAGCTTATATTTACCCCCAGGATCAACTACCTTCTTTGTTAAAAAAAATTACTGCAGCAGATTACTGCTTTCCAGGAGGACATTTTATTCATTGGTGGGGATTTCAACACGATTCTTAATTCTAAGGACACCACTAACTCCTCACCTCCTCGTATGACTTCTATGCAACATTTTGTTAAATCATATTTAGGGGAAGTAGGATGGGTTGGCACCAGGCATTTTCGTAACCCTAAACAGTATTCTATTCCTTTATACACACATGATTGGGTCATCCTACATGGCAATATACATCAGAACAACAGCATAATATAGGATGAACTCCACTGCTTACATAATTTTTAATTGCCACAAAACAGCTCTTTTTATTTTTGGTGTGGACTTTCAAAAAATAAAAAAAGCTGTTTTGTGGCAATTAAAAATTGTGTAAGTAGTGGAGTTCATCCTGTGTTATGATGTTGTTTTCTTAACCCTACCACTAAACTCTATACTCATTATTCAGCTCCCCATGATGTTTATACCTGCATAGACTGGATTTTAGTTTCTCAGGAACATGCCCACCAAGTTCGCTCTTGTGCTGTTAACCCCATTCTAATATCTGATCATGATTCTGAATGTTTAGATTTCCAACTACATCAAAATAGAGGCCCCACCTTACGGAAATGTAATAATTCTTTATTAAACAATAAAAACTTTGTTCAATGGGCTTCTTCCACCCTGCAACGAATTATTAATAATAACGCTCAACCTGACGTTGCCCCAGAAATACTGTGGGACACCATAAAAGTTGTCTTTCGTGGTGAGCCAATGAAATCCTCCTCACATTTAAAAAAAGACAAGGGAAGCAAATCTTTCGGGGTTACAACAGAAATTACTTGACCTTTAGGTGTGCCAAATGCAGGGTGACCGCCCTGTTTTAAATGACATCTCTGTAACTAACAGTAAAATTCTGGCTATTTTAGATTCTTGTAAGGAGATAGCACTCCATCATTTACAACAGAAGTATTATGAAGGCATAGCCAAGGCAGATAAAGTGTTAGCCTGTAAGTTACACCAACGAATCACTCAAATGTCTGTTACGTGTATTAAACATCCAGTTACTAATCAGGTAGCTACTTCTCCAAGTGCCTTTCTGGAGGCCTTTAAGACCTTTTATTTGAGTTTATACACCCCAGATGAAGATTCTATTAAGAAATATCTGGCTCAACTCCATCCTACCTCCTTGTCTGAACCACAGAAACACTCTCCCCTATCTCCCAAATGGATTTATTGACAGCAATTAAAAACCTTACAAATAATAAATCTCCTGGCCCTGACAGTTATACCGCAGAATTTTATACGTCATTTTTTAAAAATTCTCAGTCCACACCTTTTGTCAGTCTGTAGGATTGCTATGGCAAAAGGGAAAATTCCTCCCACATGGAAACAAGCTACTATTTCTGCAGTTCTAAAACCGGGCAAAGATAAAACTCAATGTTCTTCCTATCATCTGATTTCCATATTAAATACTGTTTACAAAATGTATGCTTCTGTTCTAGCCAAACATTTGGAACATGTCCTTCCCTCTCTTACTGATGGGGATCAGACTGACTTTATCTCTACCCATCAAACTCAAGACAATATTAAATGAACACTTCATGTCTTGCATCATGCCACCCAGTCAAATAGCCCTTTTCTTTTACTTAAATTAGATGCGGAGAAGACTTTTGACCGGGTGGCATGGCCTTTTTTTTTTTCCTTCAAGCCCCTCTTCATTTTGGCTTCCCCCCATGTTCAAATGCTACAAGCCCTATATAGTCACCCCTTGGCATACATGAAAATCAGTGGCCAGCTTTCTTCTACTTTTTTACTTGGTACGGGCACCCGTCAAGACTGCCCCCATCTCCTCTTCTTTTTGCTCTCTATCTAGACCCTTTAGCACAGACACTACGCCAGAACCCAAATATAACGGGAGTGTTTCTTGGTAATAAGGAGCATAAATTGGTGTTATACGCTAATGACCTTTTAATTTGCCTTGCCAATTCAGATATGGCTCTTCCCCATCTTTGGTCTTCCTTATCTCAATTTGGTCAACTGGCTGGACACAATCTAAATTTATCAAAAACTGAAGTTTTATCTGTACGTTATACCCCCTCTAACCATATTCAAAATCAGTTTCCTTTTAAATTGAATCTTACATCTCTCCATTACCTAGGAGTTATTCTAGCTGACAATCCTACTCAGGTTTGCAAGCTTAGTTATGATGCTTTTACTGTAACATTGCACAAGAAACTGTCTTCATGGTCTCTGTCACCAGCCCACTCCCATGGGGTAGGATTCTCTGCATCACAGCAAATCCCTCCTGTAACAGAGGTCAGGGATACCCCTTCTCTGTCCTTTTAGCATGCTTGCTGTTTCACAACTCAATGTACGCCAGAGAATCCCAGGGTTTCCTATTTACATGTGGGGGTACAAAAACAGTCTTGAGTCTGTGTTCCCGAGATAGAACCCTCTAGGCCACAGCACAATGAATCAGAAAGCCACAGGCGTGCATAGGCTTTGGGGGCCCTATACACCTTATTATGTGTCTTTCCCCAGAAATGCAGAGACTGGTTCAAGCCCCCACAAACTCTTCATGAGACCTTTCATAGTTCCTTCCCTGCTTAGGGTCCCACCTTTAGACAAGATAAAAAACAGATGTTAAACCACACTCCAAACTCTGCCTCTGACTCCACTCCTTTTTGTGACTGATGAGTATATCACTCCACCTCCAAAGCCATTTGTAATATCAGAATAAACTTTAAAAGGGATATGAAATAATTTTTATAGTTACTGTATTTATTTTTATTATGGCAATCAGGTAACTCCCATTGGACACAAGGTCCATTTACAGGGTGGCCCAGGAGCACAGGGAGGTTATGTGACTTTCTCAGGGTCAACACAGTATGCACATGGAGGCTGTGGGAATTTATTTTTTATTTAATTTATTTAGCTTTTGTTGACCGGGTGGGGTACACTAGGCAGACATTTGCCTATTTTCAGGTATGACCCAGGAGAGATATAATACAACACAATGCAATACAGTACAGTACAGTGTAATGGATACAGAGATAAAACAATGATGACATTCTGAGTGAGAGAAAAAATTATGCATTTCACCACAGTACAAATTTAACCAAGGCATAGCAATAGGAGACAGGATATAAAATG
Organism: Neoceratodus forsteri; assembly: GCA_016271365.2. Classification (NCBI taxonomy): domain Eukaryota; kingdom Metazoa; phylum Chordata; order Ceratodontiformes; family Ceratodontidae; genus Neoceratodus; species Neoceratodus forsteri. Next base: position 687,660,992 of record CM057456.1, read on the forward strand.
ACAGAAACAGGACTACCTAATTACATAGAGCATGTAAACAATTGAAGAGCTAGTGCAGCCTAGGGTGGTTAAGTAGCAGAGTTGGGCAGGGCAGAAGAACAAGACTGAAAGGAAGAGGAGGGAGAAAGGTGAGTAGCGTGGGAGAGAAGGCAAGTGGAAGAGAGAAACAAATCGGACAGATTAGGGACAGGTACAAGAAGATCGGCCAATTAGCAGGTAGAGAAGTTGTTTTTTGAAAGTGCTAGAATTGACACAGGAGCGCAGGACAGCCGGAAAGGAGTTCCACTGTACAGGAACTGCAGAGGTGAAGGCCATGGAACTGCTCTTGGATCGTGATCTAGGGACAACTAGTTGCACAGTGTCAGAGGATCTGAGGGCACAGTGGTGCGAATTGGGAATTTAAACCCATGTCTGCTAGATGTGCCAAGCACATTCACAGCCTGTTGCTCTAACCTCTGTTAAACACTCTCCAATTTTCCTTTCCATGTCAGTCATATATTCTGATATACTTTGGCCAATTTTTGATAACTGAATTATCAATGCTTGTGGTATCCTCAGTACTGTATTGTGTTTCTTTTACCTCAACAAGTTCAAATTTCTAAGACATTCCACAATTTCAGCCACACTATTCCATGCTATTTATCCAAATTACCTGCAAAGATGTAGCTAATACCATGGAATGTTCAGGCAGTATAAAAATGGGAGCAGTAGCTAAGGACTCAGGAGAGAGATAATCAATGTAGTGATAGAGGCAATAAAAATCAGAAAACTAGTTTTGAGAAAAAAAGTGTCTAAATCATATCAGAATATAGGACAAACAAAAAGGAACCCATGAGAGCATATAAAGGAATAAAAACTGTTTCCTGTCATGGCAGTAAATGACCATACTTAAAATTCACAGTGGAAAAGATTAGGTTGGTTTACTGCAAATGGTCTTAATGACCATACTTTACACCTCCTAGAAAGACTGGTTTTACAAACAAAGGCCTGAGACATCAGAATTTCTTTGGAACCTCGACATGCAGCCAAAAAATAGTGAATGATTTGATGCAATTAGTTTTAAGACTATGTGAGCACTCAAAATGGCCCAAAAAACAGACCACCTTTAATCAACACAAGATGACCGGATAAGCACCATAAAAACTGGATTACCTGGTCTAAAACCAGAGAGGTGGCAACCTCACCTTCTTTTCTCCCACAGAATCCCACGTGGTACTTCACTTTGGTAGTGTTTGGCCATTAAAACAGTCAAAGTGGTTCCAGCTCAGCCAACCTAGCTTGGCATCCTCATACGCCAACATCTATATGGACTCTTTTGAAAACAAATTTGTATTTAATGACGTATGGAAAATATAGATGATATAATAATGTTTTGACAGGATAGTGAGGAAAATCTTTAAAAAATTCATAAGTATATAAATGAACAAACAGATCACCTGAAATTAGTTTAAAACTTTAGTGTCACTGAGATTCCATTTTTGGACCTAATGATGCATAAGAAAGGAAACAGAATAGCAACACAAATTTATCAAAAGCCAACAGATAACAATGCAATCCTAACAGCAGACAGTTTTCATCCTGTTCAAATGAAGAAGAATGTAAAAGAACATCAAGTGACATGATAGACAGGTTTCAGGAGGCAGGCTATGATATAAAAGTACTGTCAGAAGCAGCAGAGAAAACAAACATTAAAGAAAGAAGTACCTTATTGAAAGGAAACATAGATAGAACAACAGATAAGACAATGGGGAAAGTGTTACTAGCTACACAATATAACGATTCATTTTTTTCTAGCAGGAAAATAGTACAAAAACACTGGGAAGTACGGAGGGCTACCAGTATGGGACTACCTATATTTCATGACGGTCCGATGGTGGTTGCTGAAAGAACAGAACTATAAGAGACAGACTTGTCCACACTGAACATAAAGTACCAGAAGAAAGGAAACCACCTTTTTAAACAACATTTGGTCTGAAGGGGAATTACCAGTGTGGCTATTGTGTTCACTGTAATAATACATATAGAATTAAAAAGATGAGAAACACAGCACCCGAAGAGGATACTGAAATAGGTCAATTTATAAATTGTCAAAGCGTGGCAGTAGTATACATGTTGAAATGTCCTTGTGACAAAGTATACATAGGTATGACAGAAAGAATGATGAAGACTGGAGTGGGAGAACATAAATCAGACATACGGACAGAAGATGTCACATCTCCAGTAGCGAGACATTTATTGAACAAAGACGTAAATTACCTTATTTAAGGTTTTTGGCCTAGAGAAAGTGGCACATAGTAGCGGGGGGGGGGATTACAGGACAAAACTACTTTTTAGAGAAGCATATTATATAGATAGATTCAAGGCAACAGATATTAGAGTTGGCCTTAATGGCTGCATAGACTGGCAGCCTATTATTTAAATGTGGTACATCATATAAGGAATATGTTGTGACTAGCCCACATACAAGACCAGGACCATGCTAGCAGATTAAATTAAGAATCAGTTTGTGGTGCTTAGGAAATGGTCATAGAATTTCAGTTCCCTTGTTTAAAATTTCCTTTATCCTTTTTGGAGTAGCATCCCTTCTCTATATGGATCTGTGATTTTAACAGAGTTTTAAGACATAAACAGACCTACTGTGAAGCATGCTAACCATAGTCACAGCTGTTTTACATTTAACCTAAACCAGTGTCATGTAATGAAATCTTATGGGTATTCCTGATAATCAAGAACTACGGTATACCGCTAGCATGCATCGGAGGAGAGCAAGTATATGAAACAAAAAGAAGAGTCTATAGCCGAATGTGTAATGTAAAGGTCTACACAGAATAAGGGAAAACATTTTTTTTATCAAATTGCCTTCTCATGACCTTTCTGACCTTTGGGCTGTCATTTATGTTCATGATACAAAAATAAATCAATAGGTAAAGGTGAATGAAATAGGAATAGGAGAGGTGTTACTAACAGATAGGGTAAAGATAATAAATGGAGAGCTTAATTTGCAAATTGTGGTGTAACTGGACCCACAGTATCTTTTCTTAGAGAATATGGTGCCTCAGAAAAGATTACAAACTTAGCTCAATGGTTCACACACAGGAGATAAAGTAATCAAATATTGTTAACAGTAAACGAAGGGGAGCACAAATAGAATGGAAAAGAGAGACATGATATGCTCATGACCTTTTTGACCTTCATATCAAAAATTTGGAGAAGTGATATATAATTGGCTAGAAACATTTGTAATAAGGTACCATTAGGTAAAAGTCATATTATGTCACATTTTCAGAATAAATGTGCTCATGACCCCTCTGAGCTTCCTACTAAAATAACCAATGGGATCATAAAATTTAGTAATTCACCACAAAAAAAAAAAAAAACATTGGGAAGGATTAATAAATTGATATTATGGTAATAAAAGTACATTTTTTGGAATAAATCTGCTCATGACCCCTCTGAGCTTCCTACTAAAATAATCAATGTGATGATAAAATGGTGTAATTTACCATACAAAGACTTGGGAAGGACTGGTATTATGGTAATAAAGGATTGCTTAGGGTCAGATGCAGCCATACAGATTCTGCCAAACTGTAGAGTCTCTTGGGATAGGAAATTAGATAAAAAAGAAAAAACATACAAAATAAGAAAATAAGAAAAGACATATTCTGTTATAAGGAAAAGCAGGATGACTTAGTTAAGAATAAAGAATTCTGAAACTTTGTGAAAGAGGACACTTGGAACTCCTGTCTAGGTTGCTATATTGCCAAGTGCTGCTCTTTAGCAGGTCAGGCACACGGGGTGAGACCAGCTGACTCATGAGGAGGCGTGGTCATGTTTCAGCATGCTAGTCTGCGCACCAGATTTCTCCCTCACTATATAAATGGCAGCTTGAGCCAGCACATTGCCTCCAGAGAAAAGGACACTTGGAGGTCATGCTGCGCTAAAAAGGTTAGTTGAATAAGAAGCAAAATGACCGAATCTGCATTCACTGATATAAGAAACGCAATATATTAAAAAATTGCCCCTTTCTTTTCCAATTTCTCCTATGTAGTTCTAAAAACCAAAAAGGAGTCAAACTAGAGCAGGAAATCTAAGGTATCCATTTTACAAATTAAAATGAGGCTATAAGCAATGCGATTGAATAATACAATATACAGTTTATATAAGAAGTTCTAAGGCATAGAAAGAGAAAAGAAGAGAAAAAAAAGCTTATGTAAAAAGTCAAACAGAACAAGTGTGATGTATAAAACAGTGGACACGTGGAGAACTATTAGTACTAAGCATTGTGTAGGTGTAAGAGATACATATGGGCTTATAAAAAAATCTTGTAAACCTACACAGATAAGATTTTGAAATAACAGGAATTTAATGTGTATAATAATATTTTACTTCTTGTAGAAAATTCTTAAAGTGACATCTTACTAGTTGATGTTTAGTACTCAAGTCAAGAAACAAAGAGACTAAAGTAAGAACAATAAACTTAAAATAATGACTTACAGAACAAAGTCATTTCTTTTGGAGAATAGGTGTAAAGAAACATCTATTTAATATTTTTTGTTTAGATACTTAACACAGTTTCAGGATGAGATGAATAGTATTGTGTGAGTATGCAACAAGCTCTAGTAATCTAATATAAAAAGTTTAAAAAAATATTTTCTTATTGTGTTTTTAATTATGTATATACTTGCCTATAGAGTGACAATTCAGTGCATCACTGAGGAAGGATTTAATCTGAAATGTATGATATCTCAATGATTTGATCTACATCGATTTAAAAAAATAAATAAGAATTTTGAACTTTACAATACTAGGATAAGTGGACTCATGTTATTTTAATCTGTTTCTGGACCTTAAAACAGTCACACAGGTGTAGTATAGTTTGAACAACCCTCCCCAAGACAACACACGCAAACAGCACTGGCAGAATTATCTTAAAAGTAAGCCAAAAGCTTTACTAATTAATTAATAAATGCAGTAAATAACATAAAGACAAATAATTTTAGACACTGGTTACAGGATACAGAAAATAAAAATGAAAGTATACAAAAAAAAAACCTAAACTTTGAAAGTTCTACCTCAAGTCCTTAGTTGCTGAATTTTGAAGTGAAGAGTGTTTTTAAAAGTAGTTGCTGAAGTCTTGGCTCTTGATCCAGGAGAAATCTTGAGAAGATATTGTCTCTGCTCTCTGAGCAGACAGGGTCCCCAAATGCAAAAGGCTCAGATACAGTCTTGCACCCTTGTTTTTATGGGGGTTCTCAAAGGGCAGGTCCAGTGAATACTGACTTGCTCTGCAATTGGCTAGTATTCCATCTCCATGCTACACAACCAGTTTTTAGTATTTTATTACAAAACAAGAAATGTGCATTTCTGAATATGAGGGGGAAAAAAAAGGCTCAGAGGTCAGCTAGTCTAAACAGGAATTTTAGGAAACATCCAGCCCCGAAATGGCTGTAATTAAGCTACACTCAGTACAGCCATTACTTAAATGGTAGCCCATTCAGCTGTAATCAGATTAAGTCAGTGTAGACTGGCGGAAACAAAAGGAAGCCAGACAAAATGGCACCTGTAGATGCTGAGGACTATTCAAAGACAATTGGATGTGCCTGCTTATAGCTCTGCTTCATTATTCTTTTGTCTCCTTAATGATTTAATTAAACTCTAGTCCCTGACTAGCAGTAAACAGCTTCTCTGCCAAGTAACAAGAAATTACATCATTTTTGGGGGGCCCATGGCTCTTCTTTGTACTCATGATCCCTTGCAAGTTACACTGGGCCACCATGAGCATCTCTGGCGCATTTTTCACATAAAATACGATTAGAACAATAAGGTGTGGCCTTATCTTGCCACACTCCTTCCTCCTTCCCTAGCAGAATCTGGGGAAACACGCCCCTTTTTAGTAAAGAGTTTCCACCAGTTCTGTTCCTTACTCTGATTGGTGGGATAGGCTATCTGCATTGGCATTAGCAGACCCTGACCTCTGTTTAATGTCCATGTCATAGGCCTGTAATGTAATGCTCCATCTAAGGAGTCTCCCATTCATCTTTCCCATTTGGTTTAGCCACACCAGAGGACTGTGGTCCATCTGTACCTCAAAGGGCCACCCATAGAGGTAGGGCTCTAGGTTCTTAAGCAATCACGCCAGGGCAAGTCATTCTTTTTCCACAGTGGAATACGTCTGCTCCTGGGGAAGTAGCTCCCTACTTAGGTACACAATTGGGTGATCTCTCCCCTGTTGGGATGTCTGACTGAGGACGGCACCAATCCACACATCCGAGGCATCCATCTGCACCACAAATGGTTTTGTGTAGTCTGGACTGGCCAGCATAGGTCACTGCACAGTGCGGGTTTTAGCTGGGTGAAGGCCCTGTTACATGCTGGGTCCCATTTTATTTTCTTGGGTTGCTTTTTTCTTTAACAAGCTAGACAGAGGAGCTGCCAGGGTACTGAACATAGATACAGAATTTGATGGCAGATGAGGACCGCTTGACCCACTTAGTCTGACCATTTCCCTACCTAATGGATAAGCTGCAGATCTTAGTTAACCAACAGCCTACGTCCTCCTACCCTCCACTAGAATTGCCTTATGTCTGTCCCATACATTCTTGAATTCCCCCACTGTTTTTGACTCCACGACCTCCACAGGAAGGCTGTTCCATGCATCCACAACCCTCTCCGTGAAAAAATACTTCCTCACGTTACCTCTGAGCCGTCCTCCCTCTAACTTCAAATTGTGCCCACTTGTTCGTGCACATATCTTTTTTCAGAAATTTGATACAAATTTTCTGTAGTATCCTGCAGTCCAAAGGAAGCTCCTGACCTGCTTCTGGGTCTCTGGCCTGGGCCATGCCTCAATGGCATCTATCTTGGCCTGGACATAGTTGTCCCCTCCCCACTACGTGTTCCAAATATGATACCTCAGCCATGTCCACCTGCCACTTTTTAGCCTTGACGGCGACTCCTGCCTTCTCTATCCTGCCCAACACTTCCTTCAGATGGGACAAATGTTCTTTCCAGCTGGCGCTGAAGATGGCAATATCATCCAGATAAGCCACTGCGTACTCTTCTGTACCATGTAACACCTGGTTAACCAACCTTTGGAATGTGGCAAGGGCCTTCTTCATCCCAAAAGGCATCCTTAAATTAAAAGAGACCTATTGGGGTGACAAATGCTGACCGTTCCCTAGCTCTGGCAGTCAACTACACCTGCCAGTACCCCTTTGTCAGGTCTATGGATGTTAGATAGGTCACCTCAACCTGTCCAACAACTCCTCTGTCCAGGGCATTGGGTGGGCGCCCCCCAACCTGTCCAACAACTCCTCTGTCTGGGGCATTGGGTGTACATCAGACTTCGTGAATGCACTGAGTCCACAATTGTCCACACAAAAGTGGGGAGACCCATCCGGTTTGGGGACGAGAACTACAGGTGAGGCCCAGGGACTGTGGGATTTCTGGATTACCCCTAACTCCAGCATTTCCTCCCCCTCCCTTCTAATGTCCTTTAGGATGGCCTCAGGCACCCGGTAAGCTGTCCATCATATGGGCACTTGCGTCTCCGTGTCCACATCATGGGTCAGTAAGGGGGTTCATCCGGGCTTGGCCCATAAATAAAAGGGCAAGGTCCTCTAAAACCTCCCTCACTTCCTAGGTCTGTTCCGGGATCAACTGGGGCGACAGCTTGATTATCTCCACCGATGATTCCTGCTTGCTTTCCTCTAGTAAGTCCAGGAGGGGGTCTTCTTCATCTGTCCCCTCCCCAGTACTATAAACTGCAAACTCCATGTCAGTCCTATTTACATATGGCTTCATCATACTGACATGGTACATTCGGTGGGTATGTCTTCTGTCAAGCAGTTCTACAATATAGTTCACATCATTTACCTGTCAGACTACCTTGTATGATTCCACCCACTCAGTCTGCAACTTGTCCTTCTGGTCTTAAATGAGGGCCATTTCTTCCTGGGCTGCACTGTATGAGTAAGCTCTGTTTCCGCAATCATACCAGACATTTTGCTTCTGTTGGGCAACTGACAGGTTGCTTTGGGCCATCCCCATACGCTCCTTCAGCTTCTCCCTGAATTTAAGGACGTACTCCACTATGGGAGTCCCCTGGGTGGTGTGCTTGCCTTACCATTCTTCCCGGATCAAGTCTAGGGGCCCATGCACCCTACATCTGTATAAGAGTAAAGGGAGAGAACCCTGTTAACTCTTGGGGCACTTCCCCGTATGCGAACAACAGGTAGGGAAGGTATTTCTCCCAGCCCCTCCCATGCTGTTCAGCAAACATTTGGAGCATCATTTTTAGCGTACCATTAAAATGTTCCACAAGCCCACTGGCTTGTGGGTGATTAGGTGTCATGCATCTCTGCACCACCCCACATTTCTCCCACAAAGACTTCATCAGGTCCAACAAGAATTTACCCCCTTAATCAGAGATAATCTCCTGTGGAAACTTGACATGAAAGAAAGTTCCTAGCAAGGCATCTGACACTTTGTCTGCCTTAACCGAGGAGAGGGCAACCATCGCTGGGTATCAGGAGGCATAATTGATCACTGTCAGGAAATACCTTTTTCCAGAGGAGCTTGGGGTATTCGAACATCCCACAATATCCATTCCTACCTTCTGGAATGGCTCCACCACAACTGACAAGGTAAGTTGGGCAGCTTTTGTTTTACTGCCTGCCTTCCCTATCTGTTGGCACAGGTGACAAGACTTGCAATATTCCTTCACCTGCTGGGTGAAGTTAGGCCAACAGAAATTTTGGCCCAATCACTGCATGGTACAAGTGATGTCCAGATGTCCGGACATGGGGATATCATGGGCGACCCTGAGCAACTGCTCACGAGAACCCTGAGGAATGACAAGCTGCCTGCCCATCACCCTTTCCTCTGTCCTCACATCCTGTGTATACAACAGTTTGTTGTCCCAAATACCCTATGTCTCATGTCACCTCCCTGTGTTCCGTCAGATTCTGCACAAACCCTAAGCCTCTCCAAACTAGGGTCAGTCCTTTAAGCAGATGCAAAATCTTCACATTTTCTGAAAGAATGGGACATGTCCCCTTCAGTTCCTAAACTGGGGTCAACAGCTCTAGCGTCAGGGCATTCAGAGACACTGCCATCCCTAACCTTCTGACCATTGGTTACCCCTCCCTCCTCAGAGTAACCTTCTGTAGCTGTTTGGTGAATGGCTACTTGAGGAAGTACTACCACCCTTTCACTATTCTCCCTTTCAGGAGACACAGGCTGAGGAACCAACTTCCCATTTTTTTCCATGGGAGGGTCAGGGAATTATAAGCGGCCTTAGCCGTCTGACTGCGGGTAACTGCACACAGCACCCCCTGCTGTAGATTATTCCTTAGAATCATATCCAGAGTGAGGCTGTCTGCCACTGCCACTTTCTGCAACTGCTTGGATGTCTCACTCCAATCCAGGAGAACACTAGCTAGTGGCAGAGTTTCCTCCTCCCCAGTGAATCCCCTCACAGTTATAAACCGATTAGGTATAAGTTGTTCAGGCTCAACCAAATCCCCTTTTAATGGGGCAAGAGATGCCCCTGTGTCCCTTAACATATGGGTCTGCACCCCATTTACAGTAACCGGGTGTATGTGCTCCCTCATGTTCACAGGTATACTCTCAGGGATACACAGTGCACCCACCTCCTTTCGAGGTACACTTTGTCCACTCTGTGTCTTTTTAAGACACTGTTTAGACAGATGTCCTGGCTGCTTGCAAAACAAACATTCATCATTCTTTTTTTCCAAGACATCCTTTCCTGGTAACTTGGGGCTTCCCCCTTCCTGAAGAGACATTGAAGGTTTTACCTCAAGTCCTTAGTTGTTGAATTTTGAAGTGCAAAGTGTTCTTAAAAGTGGTAGCTGAAGTCTTGGCTCTTGGTCCAGGAGATGTCTTGAGAAGAAAGTGTCTCTGCTCTCTTGGCAGACAGGGTCCCCAAATGCAAAAGGTCCAGATACAGTCTTGCACCCTTGTTTTATGGGGTTTCTCAAAGGGCAGGTCCAGTGAATATTGATGTGCTCTGCAATTGGCTAGCATTCCATCTCCATGGCTACACAACCAATTAGCTTTTAGTATTTTATTACAAAACAACAAATGTGCATTTCTGAATACGAGAGAAAAGGCTCAGAGGTCAGCTAGTCTAAACTGGAATTTTAGGAAACCATCCAGACTCCCTTTTGAAATGGCTGTAATTAAGCTACACTGAGTACAGCCATTTATTTATTTTTATTTATTTATTTAGTTTTTGTTGACCGGGTAAGTGCACTAGACAAATCCTGCCTATTTTCAGGCACGACCCGGGGGAAGGGGATACAGATGAATGCCAACTGACCTTGAACCAGATGAAACTGTTGGTGGTATTTTTTGTGAATGAGGGAAATTTGGCCAGAACACTGGAGAATTCCCCTACTCTTTTCGATAAGTGCCATGGGATCTTTAACAGCCACCTGAACTACCACTAATTCAGGCAGATGGGACCTCAGTTTAACGTCTTATCCGAAATTTACTTAAATGGTAGCCCATTCAGTTGCAATGAGATTAAGTCAGTGTAGACTGGCAGAGACAAAAAGGAAGCCAGACAAAATAGCACCTGTAGATGCTAAGGGCTATTCAAACACAAATGGATGTGCCTGCTTCCAGCTCCAATTATTATTCTTTTGTCTCCTTCTAAATGATTTAATTAAATTCTAGTTCCTGACTAGCAGCAAACAGTTTCTCTGCCTAGTAACACGAAATTACATCACTTTTTTGGGGCCATGGCTTTTCTTTGTACCCATGATCCCTTGCAAGTTACACTGGGCCACCATGGGTATCTCTGATGCATTTTTTCACATGAAATATAATTAGAACAATAAGATATAGCCTTATCTCACCACAGTCTCATTTACCTTTACCTCTTATCCAACGCATAGAGAGTATTTGTATGGTAATATTTCCTTGTTTTTATTTAGCTAAAACTTTGCCTGTCTCTACACCTTTATCATATTTTCATAACTGGAACAAACATATTGCTATATACATATGGCAGGGGCAGAAACTTCTGGTTCATTATACTACTCTACAAGTACCCAAACAGGCAGGAGGTTTGGCGCTCCCTAATTTATTGATTTATCATCAGGTGGCACAGTTTATATGGTGTTATATTTGCTAATGTACAACTATGAGGCTTATTGGAAAACTTTAGAGTTATATGAGGGGATCTTTCCTCTTTTTGGAAATCTCTTAACAGATACTCCCTCACCTGCAATAAATCCTTCTGCAGACCCATACACCACCGAAACTCTCCGAGTTTGGTTTCAAACAATAGGGAAAAAGGAAATACACATCTCTAGATTCAGAATTTTTTCCATCCTAGGGACCACCGATTTTACCCCCATTGACTATGGTGTTAACATATCAGAGATGGACACATCTAGGCCTTAATTACTGGTGTCAGTTTTTGCAGGGCTCCATCAGTCGCACTTCTGATGAAATGGTGACCCAGTATCATCTGCCACACTTATCATTTTTTCAATATTTATAGGTGCGGGACTTCACAAAAGCGGACCCAAGGATGATCCAGGGAATTACAGACCAATCAGTGTGACCTCCATTGTGGGCAAGCTGATGGAGGCCATACTAAAGGAAAGGTTGGTGGAATATCTAGAGGAATATGGTCTCCAGGATGAGAGGCATCAAGGGTTAATGGGGGGAAGATCATGTAAAATAAATCTGATTGACTTCTTTGACTGTGTCACTAAGACAGTAGACAGGGGCCAAGCGGTAGACATCCTCTATCTTGATTTCAGCAAGGCCTTTGACTCTGTGCCCCACAAAAGGTTGATCAGAAAGTTGGTGGATCTTGGAGTTGGGGAAAAGGTGGTCAGATAGGTGAAAAACTGGCTGAGGGACAGAACCCAGAGGGTGGTGGTGGGGGGAGAGTTATCTGGCACCAGAGAAGTAACCAGTGGGGTCCCACAGGGCTCTGTGCTGGGGCCGGTGTTGTTCAATGTCTTCATCAATGACATTGGGGATGGCATTAAAGGCAAAATGTGCCTATTTGCAGATGACACCAAGCTCTGTGGGAGAGTGGACACAGCTGAAGGGATAAGGGACCTACAGGAAGATCTGGAAAAGCAGGGGAGATGGTCCAGGATCTGGCAACTTGGCTTCAATGCCAAGAAATGCAAAGTTATGCATATTGGAGCCAAGAATCCCAGTATAGAGTATTACCTGGGTGGAGTCCGAGTATCTGCATCAGAGGAGGAGAAGGACCCGAGACTGATGATCACTAGTGACCTGAAGCACTCAACGCAGTGCAAGAAAGCAGCAGCAAAGGCAAACAAGATGCTTGGATGCATAGCTAGGGGGATCAGTAGTAGGAGCGAGGAGGTTATACTGCCCTTGTACAGGTCACTGGTAAGGCTGCATCTAGAGTATAGAGTGCAGTACTAGTGCCCACACCTCAAAAAGGATATTAAACTGCTGGAGAAGGTACAGAGGAGGCTACAAAGATGATAGTCGGTCAGCAGGGCAAGGCATATGAGGAGAAGTTGAGGGCACTGAACATGTACTCCCTGGAAGACAGGGAGAGAGAGAGAGAGAGAGGGGACATGATTGGGACATTCAAGTACTTAAAAGGGATAAAAAAAAGTTGATAAGGAGAGTCTCTTTAAGCTGAGTGGCAACCATATCACAAGGGGGCACAGTCTTAAGCTGGACGGTGGAAGGTTTAGGAGGGAGGTCAGGAAGCACTTCTTCACAGACAGGGTGGTGGACACTTGGAATGTGCTGCCAGAAGAGGTCATCTCGTTGAATACGGTGGGCAGCTTTAAGAGAGGCTGGGATAGGCATAGGGGGAAGATAGGAATTATGGGTAGGGAGGATGGGGGGAGGGAGGGAGGGAAAAGGACATTAGCTCAAGCTGTGGACCCTGCAATACGAACAGACTTGATAGACCAAATGGCCTTCTTCTGCTGGCTTGTTCGTATGTTCGTATATTAAAGCTCAGCTTCAGGCAGAATCTCTATGAGGCAATCCCTCTGCTCTAGTTCTTTTGATTATGCGTACCCTCCTAGGAGAACCCCAAACAAAGCACCTTATTTCACCAATTATATAAAGTTCTTCATGTTTTTCACACTTTTTCAATTACTCATGTGCGATTGGCATGGGAAAAGGATCTTAGTATAAGCTTTAATGATTAACAATGGAATTCTATTTTGCCCTCCACATTTATTGGTACCACTTCCTTTTTCTGGTGTGAGCTCTCCTGGAAGGGTCTAACCTGCTATTTTATTACCCTGACAAGGCAGGTTAAATATATACCACACAAGGGAGCACAGTGTTGAAGAGGGTGTGGTTTTGCTTCAGCTGCCTTGCCTCATATTCTATGGTTTTGTCCCATCTTCAAGCCCTTTTCCAAAAGATTCAATCTGCCCTAGAGATCTATAGGAGTCTGAGTTACATAGAAACATAGAATTTGATGGCAGATAAGGACTGTTTGGCCCACCTAGTCTGCCCATTTCCCTACCTAATGTATAAGCTGCAGATCCTAGTTAACCAACAGCCTACTTCCTCCTATCCCCCACTAGAATTGCCTTATGTCTGTCCCATGCATTCTTGAATTCCCCCACTGTTTTTGACTCCACGACCTCCTCAGAAAGGCTGTTCCATGCATCCTCAACCCTCTCCATGAAAAAAATACTTCCTCACATTATCTCTGAGCCATCCCCCCTTGTTCTTGCACATCTCTTTCTGAAAGATGCTACTCTTTTGGACTTTGTTGATTCTCTTGGGGTACTTGAAAGTTTCTATCATGTCCCTCTCTCCCTTCTTTCCTAGAGGGTATACATATTAGGCTCCTTTAGTCCCTCTTTGTATGTCTTCTGGTGCAGACCCTGCACCATTTTGGTCACTCTCCTCTGGACAGCCTCCATCCTGACTATGTCTTTATGGAGATGGGGTCTCACCAACTGTTTGTACAGAGGGATAACAATTTCCTGTTTTCTACAGGTGATGCCTCTCCCTATGCATCCCAGTATCCCCCCAGCCCTCCTTACTGCCTTCTCACATTGCTTGCTCACCTTTAGGTCATCTGATATAACTACTCCCAGGTCCCTTTCCATTTTTGTTGTTGTCAGTATCTCACCCCCCATTGTGTACTCTTCCCCTGGGTTTTTGTTTCCCAGGTGGATTACTTAGCACTTCTTTGGGTTGAATCTAAGCTGCTATCCAACCTTGCCAAGTCCCTTCTCATCCTTTCCACCCCACCTTGTGTATCAACCCTGTTGCAGATTTTTGTGTCGTCTGCAAAGAGACATACTTTTCCTTCCAGTCCCTCTGCTATGTCACTTATAAAGACATTAAAAAGGATGGGACCCAGTACCGAACCCTGCGGTACCCCCACTAGTAACCCCCCTTTCTTCACTGGGAGTTAAAATTATCTGCTCCCTTACTTCTTTTATTGGATGCCCCACAAGCTTACCGTTCTTCAGATACATGCCAATTATTACGCATTTTGCTTTTGGTGGCCCGTAAGGCCATTACTAAATGTTGGCTAATGTCGCAAACCCCTGCCAGTGGGATGTGGCATAATTTAGTTTGCAACATATATAACATGGAAACGACTACACAAAGCTACACAACAGATATTCCTCTTTTGAGATCCGTTGGCATAGATGAATAGTTTATATAATGGGGAAAAAAAAATCTGATTTTGTGCCGATTTTCTGTTCTTTTAAATCTTTGGATTCTCATTGTATCATTGCTTTTATTTTCACAGGTTGCTTATTATTGCCTTTTTAGACCTGGATTTGGTCGGACTGTATTATCTTGGTGATGCTTTCCTGTTCTTTTCTTATCTTTGCATGTTTGGATTTCTTTATAGTTTATTGTTCTGTAACTGTTTAAATCTTTAGACTTAAATTTGAAAAAAAAAAAATTGCCCAAACATGTTCCAATATACGTCTAGTTTGCTCCTGGAGCAAACATTTAGCAGGCCCAAATCAGGACCGCTGAATATCCTGGCCCTGTTTTTTCTCTGACACAGATCTTTCTGTTTTGCAACTGGTTTAACTTACTTCACAAATGCTGCCACTGACCAATACCCCTCCCTTACATGTCATTGCACCCTCCACATCAGCCTCTCCCTCCTCTTGAACACTGTGCCTCTTTCTCTAAATGTTGTTTCTCCTCCCTCTCTCTTCCCCTGTCCTTGCTCTTCTCACCTTTCCACTCTACCTCCTACTCACTCTGCTCTAGGGACTACTGCATCTTCTCCGTTCCCTGCTCGAAATCTGCTGCTCTGCAAATTGCGTTCTCTTCAAATATCACCTCCATCTGGAATAACCTTGCCCCTCAACTTTGACACTCCTCTTCCTAGCACTCCTTCAAACATCAGCTCAAACTCCATTTCACTCCCTCCTGTCCCTGCTCTGTCCTGGCTAGGTTGATTTTTGACTATATCCCTACTATACTCATTCCTCCCTGAACCTTGACGTACTCCACTGTGCAAATGTTTGCAGCTTGGCAGCCTGTGCTTTGTCATAAAATGATGGTTCTATTTTTGCTTCCATTCCTACATGTGCCTGTCTGCTGTACATTATGTATATTATCAAAATTTTATTCCTGTAACCCTTCACTATGGGTCACACCTGGAAATGAGCAAGGGTTTAGAGCACCTTTCCAAGTTAGCAATTTTCAATAAATGCATAACCAACTAAACCTTGTTATGAACTTGTATGCACTGTTTCCCTTTCATCCCAATTTAGGCCCTGGCTCCCACAGTGTAAGGCCTCTGGACTTCACAGCCCCCACATAACTCCAGGAACTACATCACTCTGCTCCCATACTAGAAGCAGTAATTCTTGGATTTGAAATGTGCCTTCACCAATAAAACAGATCACCTTTACCTTTATAAAACACTGCAGTCACAGATATATTAAATATAAAATATTTAACATTTACAGTGTGTGAGATATACAGTAAATGAATAGAAAATATTTAGTAAAGCAAACAACAAAGATTTTATATGATAGGAAAATGGACAATAAAAAAATCTAAACCAAACTAAAGTCAACATTTTCATTTAACAGGTTTTCGTTGAGTATATGGTTTTACATTTAGGAGTTTGCTTCTCAAAATGGAGAACTTCACACAGACTTGAGGCAGGTATTTTGGTTGTCGTTCCACTCCATAAGGGTGGGGATAAGGAGGAGGTTGGTAACTACAGGCCAGTTAGCCTAATGTCTGTGGTGGATAAGATGATAGAGTTGTTACTGAAGGAGAGAATAGTTGAATACCTGGAAACCTCTGACCTGTTGCATCCTGGGCAGCATGGTTTCATGAACGGGAGGTCCTGCCAGACCAACCTCACTGAGTTTTCTGATTGGGTGACCAAAGTGTAAGACTAGGGAGGGGCGGTGGACGTGGCCTTTCTGGACTTCAGGAAGGCCTTTGACACTGTCCCGCACAGAAGATTGCTAAACAGACTAACCAGCCTAGGGATGGGTCATAAGATAGTAGCATAGGTTGGAAACTGGCTAACTGGTAGATGTCAAAGAGTGCTGATTAACGGAGTACATTCAGGCATGGGAGGAGTAAAGAGTGGAGTGCCATAGGGTTCATGCTGGGTCAGGTCCTCTTCAATGTTTTCATCAGTGACATTATGGAGGGGCTGGAGGGGAAGGCATGCTTATTCACAAATGATTCCAAGATATGCAATAGAGTGGATGAGCTGGAGGAAGGTGTGGATAGGATGAGGAGGGACCTTAAAATGTTAGAGGAATGGTCTAAAGCTTGGCAGTTTGGATTCAGTGTGAAAGAGTGCAAGATTATGTACATAGGAAGCAGAAACTCAGGGTAGACATATGAACTGGGGGGGGGAGTACAACTGGCAGTCATGCAACAAGAGAGGGACCTGGGAGTTGTTGTTATGGATGATCTTAAGGTGGCTAGACAATGCAAGGCAGCAGTAGGGAAGGCTAGCCATTTGCGTGGATGCATAGGGCGGGGTATTACCAGTAGAAAGAGGGCGGTCCTATTGCCCCATTACAAGACACTGGTGAGGCTTCATCTCGAGTACGGCATTCAGTTTTGGTGGCCTTACCTAAGGAGGGACATAAACAGACTGGAGATGTGCAGAAGAGGGCTACAAAAGTGATGAGGGGTCCTGCAGGGGATGTCCTATGAGGAGAGGCTGAGGGAATTAAATATGTATTTCCTGGAGGCAAGGAAGGAGAGGAGTGACATGATAGAGACCTTCAAATATTTAAAGGGCATAAACAGGGTAGAAGGGGGAGTGTTTTGCAAAAGAAGAGCTGCCAAATTGTGAGGGATCATGACTGGAAGCTTCAGGGGATGCATCAAGGGAAACATTTAGGAAGTACTTCTTCACAGAGAGGGTGGTGGATGCTTGGAATAGTCTGCCTGAGGTGGTGGAAGGAAACACAATTATGAGCTTTAAGAATACGTGGGACAGACACAAGGGGATTCTGGAACTTAGGGGAGGGGTTTCCAGAGTAGGAGTTAGAATGGGGGTATCTTGTTAGGTGGGATTTGATTGGACAGACTAGGTTGGCCTTGGGGTCCTTCTCTGCTGACATCTTGTATGTGCAGGATTCAAACCTTCAGACATGGCTGACATTCAAGCCAGCAAAAATGTAAGTTATTTTTCTAACTAGTCCCTGATTTGGTTGTGGGTAGTCCTTGCCGATCCTATAATTCAGTGACTGTGGTTCATTCCATTCTTGGCCCTGTCACCTTTCCTGTTATGCACGTAACTCTCCTTGCCTGGCTTCCTGCAGACTGCTACTTACATTACACAGATTAATATTTTCTTGGGTTAAGGCCCACCCCTTCATTACCCCTTTTGTATGGACTGGCTCCAGGCGCAGCTTGGAGCCTTTTGTTTGCCAGCAGCCTTGCAGACATTCCAGCAACCTTTATGACTTCTCAGTTAGAATTAAACTGCCACCCTCCAGATCAATTAACTGATCAACAGAAAGTCTTTAAGAGGCAGAACAACGGCCTACACCATTTCCAGAAACAGTGCCATGCACTCCTTTCAGTAGATATTTTAATATGGTAGTCAAGACCACAGAAACAAGCAATTCATGTACATTATGTGTCCCAATAATCTTAGAAACATGAAAAAAAATCTGTAAATTTCTCACTCAGACGTTTTTGGCAGGCATACTATCTCTCGCTGGATGTACCAGAAATGATGATTCACTCCTTGGCGTTAGTAGACTAGACAATGGCTATTTTGTCTAGATTTTTAAAAACTCCCTCAATAAGTTACAATTTGTTATGGATCTGACTACTCACATAGAAACTGTAACAAAAACATTTGATCGCATCTCAATAATTTTCAGACTTTGTTTGCTGCCAGTAGGGCAAAGTGTTAATTTTAAAATTCTCTCAATTGACATATAAGGCCCTGTACACAATTACAAGGTGGGTTTTAAACCATTTTTAAAAACAGTTTAACTCTTACCATGTTCATGCAGCCACACTGCTGCCTTAACCCAGTTTTTGAAGCGTTTTAAAACCCACATAGTGTACACACTCTGGAACCTCACAGAATGACCAGCAAAGAACGAGATGAACACTACAGCATGTACATACTGGTAAGTACAACCGTGTTTAGCTTAAACCACTTTTAAAACCAGGCTAAAGACTAGGTACCCAGCAGGGTTTTAGCATGGTTTTAAAAAAGTTTACAGGACGCTGTAATGTGTCTGCAAACCATGTTAGCGCTTCTTAAACAATTTTAACTTGCATAAAATGGTTTAAGAAGCCTTGTATATACAGGGCCTAAATATTTACGTGACACAGACCCGGACAATTTAAAGGAGTTATTTTATATTTATTGTAGACTTCTCTGCATGATTTTCTTTCTAAACATCTTTCTTTTTTCAGTCCCAAAGTTAGAATGCAAACAGTGGAAGACTGCTCCCTGTTTTGTACTATTTTTGCTTTATTGCCAAGGCACCTACTGTTTATTAGGGAGCTCCTGACCAGAGTCTATTACATCAACTACCTCAAAAAATGATTTTATTCTCCACTGAAACTTGTGTAATGCAACTGATGTTAGACTGTGCAAATATGTATACATTGGTGATTAGGTGGGTCTTTCAATGTAGACATTTACTGTATTTTAACATACTGTGCAGTGCCTTGAGCAGGTGTGATGTAAAGTGATCAATTTACAATAAATCTTTGCAAAACTGCTTATATTGTCACTTCCTAGACCCCCTCTTCTACAGAATCCTGTTTTTGTATAATCTCATCTTCTCTACGTTAATTTCTTCCTCTCTGAATGACAAAATATTTATAATGCAGACACTTAACTAGTCAGCTACTCCTGGAATTACGATCACATGACTTCTAGCGTCCGTCACATCCACCAGCTCCCAATTCAATCCCATATCTACATAACATTGAAATTATTTTTCGAAGTACTCTCTGGCATTACTCCTGGAATTATGATCACATGACTTCTAGCCTCTGTCACATCCACCAGCTCCCAATTCAATCCCATATCTACATAACATTGAAATTATTTTTCAAAGTACTCTTTGGCACTACTCCTTCCAAGTTTTGACATCATCACTGCCTACTTGTAATCTCAAACTCTCTGCTCTTCGAACGCTACAGTTTTTTCCCCCTTTTATTCCTAACTTTCTCTCACTCATAGTTGGAAAAATCCCATAGAAGCACATTCTCTAGCTGTCTACTATACTTACTGGTGGGAGTGACTTCAAGATGATCCTTCTGCTGTGCCATCTCCTTCCAATCACAAAAAAGGAGTTCATTGTCCCCCTCAAGCAGCGATAACAACTGCTCCTTTGGGATGTTGTAGCCTGTACATTAAAAACCAGAAACAAGACAATATAAATGTTGGTGAAAACAACAGGTCTGCAACTAAAGCCTGCTATGCCCATGGCAGAACTACTAACATCACGTCAAGAAGCAAAAAAACAGGCACCCGCCGCATTGCACAAATAACCATAAGGCTGGTTCAAAGTTAAAACTCCTTTATTATGAAGGAAGTACAGACTGCAGCAAGTAAAGGTTAAAAAAAAACTCCAGAAGAACTCCCATAAAGACACGAACACAGTATTTTTCATCTTAACTTGCTGCAATCTGTACTCCCTTAACAATAAGAGTTTTAACTTTAAACCTGCCTAACAGTTATTTGTGCAGTGTGGCCGGTGCCTGGTTCCTTCTGTTGGTCTGACAGTACAAATGTTATTTACAATCAAGGCTAGACAATAGTTACAAAACACTCCCGCAAGAATAACTGCATTATGCCTACTGTTGCTGATAACTGTAAACCGATGGATGATGATCCAAAATGAATAACGCCATTCTATTACAAAATTATAGATAAAGATCAACTACCTCTAAAGCCAAATTACTAATTTCTGAGAGACAGGGAACAGCATGGCTTTGTAACAGGTAGAGCATGTGTAACAAATCTACTGTGTGTTTATGAAAAAATATCAGAAACACTTGATAGGGGAATACCAGTGGACTACATATACTTGGACTTCTCGAAGGCTTTTGATAAAGTTCCACATAGCACAAATATACAAAGCCTGATAGACATACATTAGACTACAGAATTGTATAATGGATTTTAAGCTGGCTGGGCAATAGAACACAGAGGGTGTGTATAAATGGTTATTACTCAAACTCTGTGACTGTGACAAGTGGAGTGCCACAGGGCTCGGTCTTCGGTCCCGTGTCGTTTCATATATTTATGTCAGACATGGGGCAGCAGGCAACTAGTTGGCTGAGTAAATATGCAGATAACACTAAACTTGCAAGGGCTGTTAAAACCGATGAAGCTATAACTGAGCTTCAAATAGACCTATATAACATACTAAACCGAGCTGGCTCCAGGGGGATGAGTTTTAAGGCTGACAAGTGATGTGATATGCATCTAGGTTGCCAAAACAAGAAAGCAACATATCTCCTAAACAGACAACCTCTAAAAGAATCACATGAGGAGACAGACTTAGGAATTACAATCACAAAAAAACATACATACAACACACACTGTAATGACCAAATAACCAAAGCAAAAAATTTACTCTTGACTATCACAAATTTTAGAAGCTGGGATGAAATGGTGATAATGCCATTATATACTGTAGATTGTATATTAGACCCCTACTTGACTATGGTAGTCCTGTTTGGGGACCAATAACAAGGGGGAGCTCAAACAACTTAGAATAAAATACAAAAACAGACTACTAAATTAATTTACAATCTAAAGACATTATCTTACACTGAAAGGCTACAATACTATGCTATGACATAATGCAAGACAACTACCTTCTAAGTGAATTAAACCTGGAATTCAAAAATGATAACATCGGCACAAGAGGACATCCACTATAACTGAGACCCCCAAAAATGTAATAAAAATAAAAGGAATACTTTCTACACACAGAGGGTGGTAAACCTGTGGAATAAACTACCACTGGAGATCATAGTCAGCAAGGACAAACAACAGTTTAAGAGAAGATTAGACCTGTATATCTTAGTTGGAATCCCTCTGTCTTATTATGGGTAAAGTGACAGGAGCTCAAATGGGCCAACCACCTTCTCAGCTCCTTGCACCTTAGTATGAACATATTCTGCACCATACATTTCTCCATATTTATATATTACTGCATGTACTGTTCTCTCCTTATTGACATATTCCTGCAGCCCCATTCTTTACACACGTATATATTCCTGGGCCCATTTTCTCTCCATATTTACATATTCCTGCATTCACTGTTCTCTCCTTACTGACATATTCCTGTACCCTAGTTTCTGTCTTTACATATTTCTGCACCCCGTGTTCGCTCCATGATTACATATTCATGCATGCCCGGTTTTCTCCTTATTCACTGAGATGTATTCTTCCCTCAGATGCACGTATATAAGGGATGTGCAATGGAAACAAGTGAAATAAATGATTTGTCTGCACAAGAGCAGTTTGACCTCCGGTAACCTCATGAGTAACGTAAGCCATGAGTGAGGTGTCCGAGGTCAAACTGCTTGAATGCAGATAAATCATTTATTCCACTAGTTTTCCATTGCATATTCCATTTATGCAATAGGAATGGAGTTTAAACAAATGTTTCCTGTAATTTTTTTCTTCAATTTGTGTTTTTTTTTCTTTTTTTTTTATGAAAATAAGTGAAATTATTTAGTGTTGTGGTATCCATGAGAAGTTGTAGGTGGTTGCTAGGGTCAGTGCCGTCATTGCTAGGAGTTTGCACTGTGTTAAATTAGCCAATTGGCTGTTTGTTTTAGGTGGGTGAGTTCAAAAAAATATGGTGGCCCTGTTTGTCTCTTAGTGAGAAGGCAGTAAAGTTGTAGTGTACAGTGTCATTTTTTTGTATATTAAATTATCAGTAATTATCTGGTTCCCTGTTACTTAACTGAATTTATCTTGCTGATTTTTGTCTTTTACTGAATGTATCTGGTTGATGTGTTTGCCAACAGAGATCTCAAACATCGCACTGGAGCCCAGGAGTCCTGACGTCAGGTCCGTGTAAGAGGCAGCTGGCAATGGCATTTTAGAGTTGGCGTTCGTTTTCTTTCTCTATTTTTTTATTTCAGTTCTTAGGAAGAAAAGGAGGTGTGTGGCAGGTTGGGGAAAGTTGTAGGCAACGTACTGTGCAGCATACCGGGTGACTGATGACTAAGGCGGGTGGGCAGCTGGCTAGTAACAAATCGTATACTTTGCCAACAGTGATCTGAAATGCTGCACTTGAGCCCAGGAGTCCTGACATCATGCTGACAATGGCATTGTAGAGTTGTTCGCTTTCTCTGTCTCTCTTTTTTATTTCAGTTCTTAGGGAAAGCGATGTGTGTGGCAGGTTGGGGAAAGTTGGAGATAATGTAGTGTGTGACTAGGTAGCATGCAGGACAGCTGGTGACAAGGGTGGGTGCGCTGGCTGGCTGGTAACAAATCAGATCAGAGTCCAGAGTGCTAAAAGCAAAAATTGTGAATACAAAAGAACAGCTAAAAAGAAAAAAAGAAGCAATTTTTATATTTTAAAAGTTGCAGTCTGTTAATGTATTGCATGTTCTCCTTGTGGGTGAGCAAGCAAGTGAGCACGTCAGTGGAGCGGGGGGGAGTGGATTAACCCATGAGTAGCAAGAAAGGAAACCTGTGCAATGTAGAGTAAAGCTACTTTTTTAAAAGTTAGGCTTTAATACTGTTATGTTGCAATCTTTGTATACTATATTACTGTTTTTGTTTTTTTTTGTTTTTATAAACAGCTGAAAGTTGGTAGGAGGGTGAGCTGGGCAATACTGCTCTGTGTCAGAATTGAAAGCTGGGAAGTAGTGCCGGTGGTGGTGGTGGGGGCTTGATTGACAGCTTGCGTTTATCCCACATATGTGAGATAAATTTTGGGTGCAGAGATTTATCCCATATGCGAGGAGATAAATCTATTTATGTGATGGATTTTGGCTCTGCACCTATTGCATAAAGTTATTTTCTGTTATGGAGTCCTAAAATCTTTACTTTGTTGTGCTGGCTTTCTGGAACTCCCTTCCCCAAACTTATGTTGCTCTCCCAATCACTCAGTCTTCTGCATGGTGCTGCAACTATGCCTGGTAAGTCTATGCTCTTGCCACTAATATGGCTAGCTAATATAGCTGGGCCCTACTTAGTACTGCATACGTTTCCAATTCATTTCTTAATGAGTACTGCTAATTTTCATTCATGTCACCTGCCTTCACATGACGTCAAGCTAATTGCTACTCTTGTGTTACTAATACTCATAAAAGTCACTGATATTATGCTCATGTCACTTACACAGAGCTTGGTATTTACCAATGATTTTTATGTTACTCATATCTGTGTATTGTATTTCCCAAAGATTGCTCCTGCTTGTGACACAAATGCAATATGCAAATCACATTCTTTCTTGCCTTTTTTTTGCTGTCATGGGCCAAAGGGTAAAAAATCCTGTGATCTCACCAAAGAAAAGATGTTTTTTCTGAAAGGGGATATTTATTTTTACACAACTGGTGTGAAAATAAATTTGGCAAGATAAACATGTTATTTTGGAAAACATGAGCAAAATAAATGAAGCTGATCACTAAAGCATGCTCAGAAATCTATCTCACTCATTCTAGCCACACTGAGCATGCTTAGAAATTTATTCTCTCATGTAAAGATAAATTTCTGAGCATGCTCAGTGAAGAACTTCCTTTATTTTACCCCAGAGCATCAAATAACTGTCACTATTATCACTGGCTACTCTTTTTAATAAATCAAGGGAGGATGGGGGTGGTACCCGAGGACTGGAGGAAGGCAAATGTGATTCCCCTTCACAAAAGTGGGACCAAGACAGAGGCAGGAAACTACAGACCTGTCAGTTTGACCTCTGTGGTAGGGAAAGTGATGGAGTCAATTCTGAAGGAAAGAATAGTTGAGTACCTAGAGGCCAGTGGAGCACAGGACCCAAGGCAGCATGGATTCACAGCAGGAAGGTCATGTCAGACGAATCTAATAGATTTCTTTGACTGGGTGACCAAAGTAGTAGACCAGGAAGGTGCTGTGGACATGGCCTACCTAGACTTTAGCAAGGCATTTGACACAGTCCCACACAAAAGATTAATAGTCAAATTAACCAGCCTGGGAGTGGGTCCCAGGGTGGTAACCTGGGTAAAACATTGGCTGCACAACAGGACACAGAAGGTAATTGTAAATGGAGTCCACTCTGAAGAAAGAGGGGTTACTAGTGGGGTACCGCAGGGTTCAGTATTGGGTCCAGTCCTTTTTAATGTCTTCATCAGTGACATTGCAGAGGGACTGGAAGGAAAAGTATGCCTTTTTGCAGATGACACAAAGATCTGCAACAGGGTTGATACACAAGGAGGCGTGGAAAGGATGAAAAGGGACTTGGCAAGGTTGGAGGAATGGTCAGAAGTATGGCAGCTAGGATTCAATGCATTGAAGTGCAAAATAATGCACCTGGGAAACAAGAACCCAGGGGAAGAATACACAATGGGTGGGGAGGTAGTAACAACAAAAAAAAAGGAAAGGGACCTGAGGGTAATCATATCAGATGACCTTAAGGTTAGCAAGCAATGTGAGAAGGCAGTAGGGAGGCTGGGGTATACTGGGATGTATAGGAGAGGCATCAGCAGCAGAAAACAGGAAGTTGTTATCCCTCTGTACAGACAGTTGGTGAGACCCCATCTGGAGTACTGTGTCCAGTTCTGGAGACCCCATCTCCGCAAGGACATAGACAGGATAGAGGTAGTCCAGAGGAGGGCAACTAAAATGGTGCAGGGTCTGCAAGAGAAGCCGTATGAGGAGAGACTAAAGGAGCTTAATATGTATACCCTTGAGGAAAGAAGGGAGAGGGGGACATGATAGAAACTTTTACGTACCTCAGTGGAATCAACAAAGTCCAAGAGGGTAGCATCTTTCAGAAAAAGAGACTTGCAAGAACAAGGGGACACAATTTAAAGATAGAAGGAGGCGGTTCAGGGGCAATGTGAGGAAGTATTATTTCACAGAGAGGTAGTGGATGCATGGAACAGCCTTCCTGAGGAGGTTGTGGGGTCTAAAACTGTGGGAGAATTCAAGAATGCATGGGACAAACATAAGGCAATTCTTGTGGGGGGTAGGAAGAAATAGGCTGTTGGTTAACTAGGATCTACGGCCTATCCTGTAGGTAGGGAAATGGGCAGACTAGATGGGCCAAGCGTTCCTTATCTGCCATCAAAGTCTATGTTTCTATGTTTCTATGTATGTATTTTCGCTGACTCACCAATTTGTGTGAAAATAAATTTGCTCTAATTAGCGCTGTTAGTATTTTTTTCATTATAGAAAATGTGGTGATTGTGACTTAGTGCTAAAATAAATTTATGCAATTATGTTTGCATTTGTGTTCGCGCTAAATTTACTTTGTGTGAAAATAACTAGTTCTACAGTATGACATGGGCTGACTTCAGATATCAATGTTATCTCCATTTGAGGGTATTGGTCTGTTTCTATCTCACTCGTGGCTTCACCATTCATGAGATACTAACAGACCAATACCCTCTCACGAAGATAAAAATGATATCTGAAGTCAGCCCACGCCGTATCCCATATATATATATATAAAAAAATAATAGCCAAGACAAGCCAGGCACCCCCAGTAGAGCTATGCGCTATGTGAGCAGAGACAGTAGGTCCAATTTGCATCCAAGACCTAAACTGGGTTAAATCTATTTATTTTTTTGAGCAGGGGGAGACCACATATCAAAGTAATGTCCATCTTCTGACGTAAGAGGGATGTCAGAGAATGTAATGGGAAGGGGCTGGTCTGGAAGGGATACTTTTCTGTTAGATGTCCTCATAAAAGTATCTTGGCAACTGTTGCGGCAACATCTTTTGGTCAGTATCTGCTATGACTCAAGCAATCCAAGATGCAGAAAGATTATGCTATCTACTTAAAATCTAATGTAGAATTTAGTGATGTTATTCTGTCTGCAGTCAGAGTAAAACTTTATTTTTCATTTCTGTAGCATAGAACATAGAAACATAGAAGTTGACGGCAGATAAGGACCGCAAGGCCCATCCAGTCTGCCCATTTCTTTTTCTACCTTATAAATGTGCCATCGGCCTTTGCTCTGTCAGTGACCTATCTATTCATAGTCATTTGTATTGCTCCCTTATGCCTATCCCATGCCTGTTTGAAGCCCTGCACTGTATTCATAGCCACCACTTCTTGTGGTAAGGCCATTCCATGCATCCACCACCTTTCTGTGAAAAGAATTTCCTCACATTCCCCTTAATTGGCCTCCTCTAATCTCATGCTGTGTCCTCTTGTCCTGCTGTTTTTCTTATATTTAAACATGTTAGACTCTTTCACCTTGTTTATGCCCTTAAGGTGTTTGAATGCCTCGATCATATCACCTCTCCTCCTTTGCTCAAGGGTATACATATTGAGCCCGCTAATCTGTCCTCATATGTCTTCTGATGCAGTCCCTGCACCATTTTGGTTGCCATTCTCTGGACTGCCTCAATTTGGTTAATGTCCTTGTGAAGGTGTGGCCTCCAATACTGCACGCAGTACTCCAGATGGGGCCTAACCAGTGTCTTGTACAGAGGGATTATTACCTCCCTCTTACGGATTGTGATACCCCTACTAATACACCCTAACACCCCCCTAGCCTTACCTACTGCTTTAGAGGTCTGCTTGGATGATTTTAGGTCATCAGTGATGATGATGCCCAAGTCTCTTTCTTCCTTTGTGACTGCTAGCAACCCCTCCCAGCCTATAGGTAGCTTCAGGGTTTCTCTTCCCTATGTGCATGATTTTGCACTTCTTTGCATTAAATCCCAGTTGCCACTCTTCTGACCATTCTGCTAGTTTATCCAGATCTCTTCTCATTCTGCCCACCCCATCTGGATCATCTACTCTGTTGCAGATCTTGGTGTCATCTGCAAACAGACAAGCCTTACCTCTAGTCCATCTGCAAGGTCACTAATGAAGATGTTGAAGAGGACTGGCCCCAGGACTGATCCCGAGGTACCCCACTTGTGACTTGCATCTCTTCTGACTGTATACCATTTACCACCACTCTCTGTTTTCTGCCCACAACCAGTTTGCCACCCAGTTGACCAACTTGACCCACCCCGAGCCTACCCAGCTTATTTATCAATCTTCTATGTGGAACAGTGTCAAAAGCTTTGCTGAAGTCAAGGTAGGCGACATCAACTGCTCCCTTGGTCCACCACTCTGGTTACCCAGTCAAAGAAATCTATGAGATTAGTTTGACAGGACCTTCCTTTGTAAACCCATGCTGTCTTGGATCCTGTGTCCCTATGGATTCCAGGTGTTGCACTATCCTTTCCTTAAGGAGTGCCTCCATAATCTTGCCCACTACTGAGGTAAGACTGACCGGTCTGTAGTTCCCCACCTCCTCCCTGCTACCACTCTTGTGGAGCGGGATCACATGAGCCCTTCTCCAGTCTTCTGGGACCTCTCCTGTGCTCAGAGACTCACTAAACAATTCTGCTAATGGCTCTGCTAGTTCCTCCTTTAGCTCCTTAAGTACCCTGGGATGTATTTCACGAGGTCCCATTGCTTATCCACCCTGAGCTTAGCAAGCTCTTAGGACCTTTTCTTTGTGAAGGAGTAGTGCTCACCTCCCCCCCTGTGTCCATGATGCTGAGCTGTGGGCCTGCCCTACCTTCTCTTCAGTAAATACTGAGCAAAAGTATCTATTTAGGATAGATGCCTTTACAGGGTCCTCCTCCTCACATGCTCCCTTTCTCCATTAGCTTAGCAATCCCTCTGGACTTTCTCCTTTCACTAATGTATCTATAGAAAGTCTTGTCACCTTCTTTACTGTTCGTACAGTGTTTCTCAGTTTGGGACTTTGTCTGCCTTACTGCTCACTTGCTTCCCTTAGGCAGTTTGCATGCCTCCCTATCTTCATCCCATTGTGTTCCTTTATATTTCCTGAAGGCCAGCCTTTGGCTCTGACCTTTCTGCTACTGTATTTGAGAACCAAAGTGGTTTCCTTCTTCTTTTGCACTTCCTTTTCTGTCTAACACAATGGGATGTTGCTTCAAGTATTGCATCCTTAATGCTTGCCCACTCTGCCTGTACCCCTCACCTGTGTTTCTTTTGCCAGGGCTAGCTTAACTCTGTTGGCCATCTTATCAAAGTCAGCTCCTCTGAAGTCCCATATTTTGCCTTGAATGGGATGATTTAGATGTAGTAGCCAAACTGAACCATACCATGTGATGGTCACTGGCCTCAGGTGACCTTCTACCTGGAGATCTGTGATCCCTCTTTGTTAGTCAGTACTAGAGCTAGGATAGCCCTGTCTCTTGTGGGTTGCTGTACCAGTTGTTTGAGGTCCTCCCCTGCAGGAATCCACTATGAGTCTAGTTCTGGCAGATGTTCCTGCTGGTATTGACCAATCTGTATCTGGCATGTTGAAGTCTCCCATTATCAGAACCTCCCTTTAGCTGTCATGTTTTTGTATATCTTCTAACAGTAATGTGTCTATGTCCTCCTCTGGTCTGGGGCCTGTAGACAACCCCAGTTCTTATAGCTGTCCCATTTCCTGTTTCCAGGGTGACCCACAGTTCTTCTGGCTCCTTATGTGTATTCTGAATTTCTGTAGCTTTGATATTTTCATACATACAGGCCACCCTCCCCCCCTTTTGCACCCCTCGGTCTCTTCTGAACAATACACAGGTACTGAAGTCTCCCAAGTGTGGTTACTGGTAAACCACGCCTCACTAACCATGTCTCACTAATTGCTACTATGTCCAGTTTAGCCTCTGACATTATTGCCTGCAGGTCTGGATCTTATTTCCCAGGCTGTGAGCATTTGTGTACATGATTTTCCATTGGCCAGATTTTGGTGTGTTAGTTGTTGGGTGAAGTTTGGCATTACCCCAGTCGTCGTGTGGGAGACAAACTTTTTTCTACCTGGTGATGCAA
Organism: Neoceratodus forsteri; assembly: GCA_016271365.2. NCBI lineage: Eukaryota > Metazoa > Chordata > Ceratodontiformes > Ceratodontidae > Neoceratodus > Neoceratodus forsteri. Next base: position 687,690,463 of record CM057456.1, read on the forward strand.
ATGAACAGCAAACACGCTGAATTCTTGCTTGGACTGGCTGAGGGGGGGGAGGGGTGTTCTTCCTATTCGACGTATGGGGTGCTGCACCCCTCTCCCCATTTGCTAGTTTAAATATTCTGCAAAGACGTCAAACTTCTGCCCCAATGCACTGACTCCCTCCTTAGTCAGATGCAGTCCATCAAATTTAAAGAACTTTCGCTCCCAGAACTGTTGCCAGTTCCCTACAAATCTGTGTCCTTTTTCCTGGCACCAGCCCTTGAGCCACGTGTTTAGCTCCCCTATCTCCCCTTCTCTGACCTTCCGTCCATCTGCTCCCTCTCCCAGACTGGCAGGATCTCAGAGAAGGAGATGCCGGACGTAAATAGATGATAGTTTGTCACCCAGCCTAGTCAGGTGTTCCTTGGTCTCCACAACTGACCGGCTGGCGAGATCATTAGTCCCTATGTGTACTAGGACATCAATGTTTTCTCCTGCTTTGTGAACACTTTAGCAATGCGGTCAGTGTCTCTCAAGCTGATGTACCTGGGAGACATCTGACCATCACCCCTGGCTGGAGATGGGTATCAACTCCCGAATCATGGAGTCTCCTATGATCAGAAGTATTTTGGATTTCCTTTGTGCTTGTTTAGTTTTGGTTCCTGATTTGGGTGAGTTTGTTGTGTGCTAGCTCCTGTGCCGCAGTGTCCTGCTCTGCAGTGTCTTCTGCCTCTTTATTTGATTTCAGAGATAGAGGCAGATACCTGTTTGTAGTGTTTATATGGTTTTTGGAGGTAATGTGTTGGAGAGCAGAGAGTGAGGGGCACCTGATTTGCTCCTCCTAACCACCTGCCAACCTCCTGGACCAACTACCCTCTCAGGTCGAGGTTTTTCTGTTGGATGCTGGGGAAATGGCGGGTGGTTCTTATAATGTATTTCCTCTTCAATATGAAATTTGAGCGTGCAATCTCTGCCCATGCTGCCCGGAGCTGAGCCCTAAGATCTCCAAAGGCCAGCATGTAGGACAGTGTCCTAAATCCTGTAAGACTGTCCTTCTGAAAATTGTTCCACAGTACCTGCAGTTAATGAAATCCATTCCAAATAAGTTGCTGGGTTTGTAACCTAGTCAGAGTAATTAGAAGGAAAAAAAAAGGAAAAATGCAAGTAATGGTTTAATTGTGCTTTGTTTAACTTGTTATAACAAGTTAAATTACTAGTGCCCCTGTAAATGAGATCACCTTGTGGAGGCCCCACTGATCCGCCCCTTCCTGCTGTAGCCACAGGAATGTCACAACTGTGGTACCCTTATAAAAGGAGTGTAGCGGGGGTGGTTGGGGATGGGGTGGGTGGTTGGGCCCTTCCCCGCCTAAAAAGAAGAACCACGGACAAAAGAACAAGGAGGTAAGAGCAGAAACAGTCAACAACAAATGCAGTAACCCTGAAAGCTTATCCTAATGTTAGATAAAACTGTAAAGCACCACCTGTAATAATTTCAGAGAAGATATACCCTGTAAGAAACACTTTGCTCCAGAGAAAAATAAAGCAGTAACAGAAGATATACCTTGCAAAAGACAATTTGAAATCAGAAGATTACAGCAGTAATCTGTTAGCACACACCTGTAGGCACACCTTGTAATATGCAGAAGAAGGTATACCAGCAACAACAATTTGAATCAGAGAAAAAATAAAGCAATGAAATGTTAGCAACAAACAGTAGCAATCCCTGTGAGTAAAAAATAAAACACCACCACACAGTAAATCTGCTTAGCCAAACTAAGTCTTAATCCTTCTCCCTTGCTCTGGTAAGTTTCTCTACTCTGCCGTTCAAGCAGTCTTAGAAGGAAAGAGCTCAGGTGAAGCTAGGTGCCTTGGCCAGCAAACCAAGTCTTCTACCTCCAAGATATCAACTAACCTGACTTTTTAACCCTTCTTTCTGTTGGAAATTACTGACAGTTTGCCAGCTCCACCCCCACATACACACCTAATCCTTTGGAAGAGCTGTGGGAGGAAAAGCAATTAGCTCCTTCAATGTGAGAAGGAGACTGAAACACCTCTGAGACAACAAACCTTTTCAACAAACAAGAATAAAATGAAACACAGTGTCAAACAGTAATTTTGCTTAGCCCAATGATAAAAAAGTCACAAAAATGTAAGCTCCACCTGTAATACAGTAATTTCAGAGAAGATATACCCTGTAAGAAACACTTTGCTCCAGAGAAAAATAAAGCAGTAACAGAAGATATACCTTGCAAAAGACAATTTGAATCAGAAGATTACAGCAGTAATCTGTTAGCACACACCTGTAGGCACACCTTGTAATAATGCAGAAGAAGGTATACCAGCAACAACAATTTGAATCAGAGAAAAATAAAGCAATGAAATGTTAGCAACAAACAGTAGCAATCCCTGTGAGTAAAAAATAAAACACCACCACACAGTAAATCTGCTTAGCCAAACTAAGTCTTAATCCTTCTCCCTTGCTCTGGTAGTTTCTTACTCTGCCGCTCAAGCAGTCTTAGAAGGAAAGAGCTCAGGTGAAGCTAGGTGCCTTGGCCCAGCAAACCAAGTCTTCTACCTCCAAGATATCAAATAACCTGACTTTTTAACCCTTCTTTCTGTTGGAAATTACTGACAGTTTGCCAGCTCCACCCCCACATACACACCTAATCCTTTCGAAGAGCTGTGGGAGGAAAAGCAATTAGCTCCTTCAATGTGAGAAGGAGACTGAAACACCTCTGAGACAACAAACCTTTTCAACAAACAAGAATAAAATAAAACACAGTGTCAAACAGTAATTTTGCTTAGCCCAATGATAAAAAAGTCACAAAATGTAAGCTCCACCTGTAATACAGTAATTTCAGAGAAGATATACCCTGTAAGAAACACTTTGCTCCAGAGAAAATAAAGCAGTAACAGAAGATATACCTTGCAAAGACAATTTGAATCAGAAGATTACAGCAGTAATCTGTTAGCACACACCTGTAGGCACACCTTGTAATAATGCAGAAGAAGGTATACCAGCAACAACAATTTGAATCAGAGAAAAATAAAGCAATGAAATGTTAGCAACAAACAGTAGCAATCCCTGTGAGTAAAAAATAAAAACACCACCACACAGTAAATCTGCTTAGCCAAACTAAGTCTTAATCCTTCTCCCTTGCTCTGGTAAGTTTCTCTACTCTGCCTTTCAAGCAGTCTTAGAAGGAAAGAGCTCAGGTGAAGCTAGGTGCCTTGGCCAGCAAACCAATGCGTTACTGTATTCCCCATAGACCTTAGTGCATATAATCCTGTACCTTATGCAAATATTGTGGAGTATTAAAGAGCCACTGATGCCTAGAGAAAAACATAATATGTGAACACAAGGCTGCATATATTTCTCATCAGCTTGTATTTCTTTTCCCCATTATTTATTACAAAGGAAATATGCAAGAAAACAGGATAGCTGCTTCCTGAGGGATCATAAGTTCCTAATCCTTCTTCCCAACCTGGGGCCAGATACTCAAAAATAGGCAAAGCAGAGCACAAAGTTCTATGCTGTGCTTGCCCATTGCCCAGGACCCTGAAGGTTGCTATATTCAGTCGCATAGCGCACCCGCGCTATGTGACTGAATATAGGGGCATGCTGGCACAGTACTAGCTCCAGTAGTGCTGTCCTGACATGGAAGAGCAGTCCCAGATCAGTCTGCGCCAGGAGTTCCGGTGCGATATTCAGAAGTCCACTAGCAAATGAGGCCATTGGGCATGTAAGGTGCTAAGCGGCCATTTGCATGCCTATTATGGGCTCATTTGCATGGGAAGCAGCTGCAGATTGCATGGTGCCACCCCCACCTTGACAGCCTGGTCCCATAAGAAGAAGTAGTCTCTGGCTTCTAGCTGACCCCCCACCTCTGATCACCATCCTGTACAGGATAAAGATATCACTGGTGCCCAGTGGTCACCCCTCCACCGATCACTGGCTAGTCATTTAAGAAAGATGACCCTGGTGCCTACTGGTCCCCCATCCCTCTGACCACCATCCTGTCATGCAATAAGTATAGCCCTGGTGTCCAGTGGTCAGTCCTCGCTCCAATCACCATCCCTGCACCCATCAGTATTATTCCCATGCCCACTGGACCTCTTCACTGTCCAGTCGCCGCCCCTAATTGTAAAATATATCCCTGGTGCCCAGTAGTCCTCCCCCAGATTGATAGCCCTGGTAATTAAAGAATTAAAGTAAAGTCCCTGGTACTTAGCGGCCCCCACCCTCCAACTGCCAGCTCCAGTAATGCATAAGGTTATCTCTGGTGCCTAGTGATCCCCCCTTCCTCTGACCTCCACCCGGTAATACATAAGGTTATCCCTGGTGCCTAGTGGTCCCTACTCACTCCGATCGCCAGCCCCAGTAAGTACATAAGTGTTCCTCGTGCCTAGCGGGCCCCCCACCCTCTGAACGCCAATCCTGTGCCATTCCAGAAGATAATCTCAGTAAAAAGTGTGCAGGACATACAGGAAAACCAAATGAAATAACTCCTAGTTTTTGGTATCTAGTGGCACCCCTCCACCCACCGATCCTGTGCCCATACCCCAGAAAATGCTCCCTGCATCTGCACCACTCCCTCTGGGCATCAACCACCCAGCATGCCAACCCCTTCCCCTCAACTGCTTACAGTACCGCAAAGGCTGTGAGACCAGCACAGCCTCCTCGCCTCCCTGGCCAGACGCTATATGTATAGCAAACAGCGTATGTCCTATGTATAGTAAAGGGTGTGCATCCTCTGTACTGTACTAAACATAGGACATGCTTTCTCTCCTGTCCATATGGTGGCCAGCTGAGGAGGTGACAGGAGGGCTGTGCCAGTTGCCATATGGGCTTCCATAGACTGGCTTAAGGTAAGTGGGAGGAGGGGTCGGCAGAGTGGGTGGTCTGTGCCCGCAGTGGGGGGATGGGGGTAGCTAGACACCAGGCAGCATTTTTTCTGTGGTACAGGGACAGGGATTGATGGGTGGGGGGGTGCTACTAGATGCCAGGGACTGGGAGTTATTTCATTTGGTTTTCCTGTGTGTCCTGCACACTTTTTAGCATGGTTATCATGGCACTGGGTCGGTGACTGGAGGGCAGAGCACCTGATCCAAAAAGAGAACCCATCAGAATGTGGTGAACCCTGCAAGGAGGGACCTGCCTTCTATATGTTCCCCTGCCTTTGCCATAAACATGTAGGCCGATGATACTGTCCTGTATGCATCTGGCTCATGCCCAGCTGAGGTTACATCCAGCTTGCAGCTTGACTTCAACAAGGTCCAGCTCTGGTTTGCACACCATCAATTATTCCTCAATGCCAAGAAGACAGTCTCTATGACCTTTGGCACAAGGCAGAGACTCTCTAAGCTTCCCTTCCTGCCCACTCTTCACACTGTTGATGGAACTGTACTTGAGGACACTTCGTTCTTCAGATACCTTGGGGTTTGGTTAGACCAACACCTCAACTTCTCTGGACACACTGACGCCATCCAGAAAAAAATGAGCCCCAAGCTTGGTGCCCTATTCAGGAACGATAGTTGCATCCCTCCTACAGCTAGGTGTGAACTTGTCCAGAAGATGATCCTCCCAATTTTTGACTACTGCGATGTAGTCTATGGTGCTGCTCCCAAGTGCTCCCTGACCGGTTTGGACACTCTCTTCAACTCCTTCTGCTGCTTTGCCCTTGATGCTCCCTCTCGCACCCACCAATGTGACCTCTGATCGAGCCCTTTCCTTCTCCCTTACAAATAGACGCCTCTCATGCTACGTCAAATTCACCTCTAAACACTTGCTGGGTGAACTCCCTTCCTACCTCTCCCCAGCATTCATTAACACCTCCTCTTCCTTACCACTCCCTCAGATCTACTGACACATGCACACTAACTGTCCTCTGCCACTCCATCTCCGACCAGTCTGGGTAATCTCACCACTTCCCTAAAATATGGAACTCTCTTCCTCCCCAAATACATCACTCCTCCTCCCTCTATTCCATCAACTCTGCCCTCTCCAACTACCTCACACCTAACTGTTCCTGTTATGACCCTCCTTAATTCCCTTCATCTAGCGCCTCACAGCTCGTCCCCTACGGAATTTTCCCCTTGAATCTATCAATTCTACTGCCTCTAACCCCTCCTAGGTGCTAGTTTTCATGCCTTTCTCCCTTCCCCTACTCTCTCACCCCCCTTTTTTCCCCTAGCCTTCACACTCCCCTTGCAGGGTTCTCAGCATCCTGAAGGGATCCTGTAATGCCTAGGCTTGCCTCCTTTTCTTCTCCCATCTACCTATCCTGGCCTTCCAGGGTCCCCAGCACCCGGGAAGGATACATTGGACCAGGTCTCATCCCAGCCTAGGTGTTATTTCCCCATTTCCTCCCTCTCACTATCCCTCTAAAATTACAACTCCTAGCAGAATAAGGGTTCGCAATCGTCCAACCTTCTCTGCCCACTTGCAGGGTTCACCACATCCTGAAGGGTTCTCTTTTTGGATCAGGCCTTATTCCCCCTCCTAATCACACTTACTCCCACTCTTTCTCCTGCTCTAATCCCCTGGCTCCTTGCAAAGTTCCCAGCATTCTGAAGAGGTCTCTCTGGGACATGACTCTTCCCTACCTGTCATCTCACCCTCTCTTTCTTCACCCCTTATTTCACGATAGCACTTGTTCACTTTTACCATTGCACTTATTATTGTCTCACAAATTGCATATGTACACTACACTGTTGTAACAAATGCCAAATTAACTGTATACTGTATTGATCTTTATAACTTTATGTAAAATGTCTTGTCCCTATTGTTTCTCCCTCCTCTCAGGTCACACTGGGAGACGAGCATCCTGTTGCTCAGTGTGCCTTCCTGGTGAAACATTTCAATAAATAAATAAATAAATAATGTGCTTCGAGGGCTGATGATCAGAGGAGAGGGGTCACTAGGCACCAGGGTAACCTTATGCATTACTGGGGCTGGCAATCGGGGGCACTAGGCACCAGTGATAAAGTTATTCATTGCTGGGGGTGGAGATTGGAAGGGGCCACAAGGCACAGGGATAATCCTATTCATTACCGGGGCTGGTAATCAGAGGATGGTGTGGGGAACTGCTAACCACCAGGGAATTTAATTTTTAACTTTCGGGTCAGTGATGGGGGGGACGGGGACAACTAGGCACCAGTGACTTATACTGAAATACTGGGATGGGGGTGTGAAGGATGGGGGCACAGGACACAAGGGATGTAATTTTTTTTTTAATGGGGCCTGGGTTCAGAGGGTAGGGGGTGTCACTGTCCAGCAGGGTCAGGTGTGCTCCCCCATCTTCAATGTGGCTGTTAGCTGCAGTTGCTCTGTCGGCCACCTAAGTTGGGGTTTTGATCAGCAGTATTTGCACTGTGCAAATTGACTGCGCTAAACCCTTTTGTGCAGTGCAAATGCACTGAATATTGATTATGCGGGTATTTATGTCCCCACTTCTCCCTTTGCCCACCTAACTACATTATTGTTTGTGGGCACGCTAACCTCTTTATTGTGCACAACTGCCCCTTTTGAAATATTGCACTCCTGTGCAAACCCCGGCCAAACAGGGTGAAAACACTTTGCTGAGTAGGCAAAGTTTTGAATATTGGGCCCCTGATGTCATGATACTCTGTTTGTGACATCACAGTTATTCCCATGGTGACAGACTGTGATGTCACAACACAGCATTATCATTTCAGTAGGGAATAAGTGAGAGGCACATGAACGCTTAAGGAATAAAGATCTTGTTTTTGTGGGAATTTCTTCAGTAATAAATAATAGCAGACTCCTACACAAGATACATTAAATACAAGCTGAATTGTGTTTAAATATCATGTTTTGCAAAGTTTTCCAAAGATGTCAGCTGCTCTTCATATATTAATTTTATATACTTTATGCTCTCTGTAACTATATTTGCAAGGGTATAGATAACCTGGGGTAACTGGCAAGTCCATGATGCATCTCCGAAGAGGCAGGCTATTTAACTGTACAAAGCACACCTGAGACTAATACAGGGCAGGTGAAAACCAGCTGTGACTGTATGCATTGGTCATCTACCCTGGGAAAGGTCATTCTACTGGGTGAGCACTACCTAGTGGTGAGACGTGAACCTGAAGATGAGAGTCAGTCTGGTAGGTGACAGAATACCGAGGTGACCACTGAAGCAGCTGATGGGTTTTGAAAAGCTGGTAGTGCAGTGCAGACTGAACCGGGAGGACCAAGCTGCTGTCCTTTATGTGCACTATTGTTTGTCTTGTCATGCTGGTTGATGATCTGTGACCACCCTCCACGCTGTTTTTCCTAATATGCTACTGCTGTTGTGTTGATGATGTAAGTTTGCAATTCTCCCGGATCATGCCTGAAAATAGGCATATGCATGCTTCGTATAGCTTGCTGCTATCTTTTTTGTGCATTACTGTGGTCCTTGTGCCATCTGATAACTTATGACCCTCCTGTTAATGTTTTTCCTCCAGCGCTACTACTGTATTATGCTGATGATGTAAGTTTGTAATTCACTCAGGTCATGCCTTAATACAGACAAATACATGCATAATACCTCTTAATTGGTATCAAAAACAAATATATTTAATGCAATAGCAAAGCAGGGTGCTTTTGTTCGATTGTAAAACAGTCACAAGACTGCTGTGACTAGGGATAGGGAGACAGCTCCTTGGTCTTTAAGAGTTAGGAGAAATGGTTAAACAGCTACAGACAACAGACAATGCAGGTGGTTTGGCTGGTGTGCGTAGGACCAACAAACCTATTTACATATGCTTTACAGATCTGTGCCCTAATGAAATGTGCAACTTAAGTGTTTTGAAAGACATGCTGTTGACATAAAGGTTGACCAGCTTTATGTCTGGGACAGTCTGGAAAAGTCCCACATGGAGGTGTAGCATCACTGCTGACAGCAGGGGAGTTGTACATAAACTGGCATGTACTGAACCTGTAGAATCATAAGAGCCCGTGGCCCTATGTCGGACAGTGCACAGACTAAAGTCTGTCTTCTCAAATGGGGTAAGTCAGGTCTGATGCTTCTTTCCTGCAACAAATTGCTTGTCATTCTCAATTGCTGTGTGACCTCTTTAGAAGAGAACATGTGTGTAGAAAGTTCCATTTAAGAAACCTGTATGGTAAGCTGTAAGTTACATTAAGGTTTAATACAAGTTAGTGTTGTTATATATGTATGTTCTCTCTACATTTACATATTCCTACACCCCATGTACGTACATTTTCCTATATGCCCTGTTCTCTTTGTATGTCCTCATTCCACACTTCCTTTACTCTCCATACTCACTTATTCCTGCACTTCCTATACTTTTCATACTCACTTATTCCTCAGCTTCCTTTCTCTCTATACTTAACTACTCCTGCACTTCCTTTTCTCTCCATACTTACCTATTCATGTACCTCCTGTAAATGCAATTGACATCATTTGGCCAAATGATGATCAGCCTGACCACCGACAGCAAGGTGATCCCCATCATGTCTGAAATCTCTGGCAACGTTGACAAATTTATAAATGCAGCAACACTGGCAATTAAAAAATTCCTTTTTAAATACTGCAGCTCAGACACCTGCATTCAAATCACCACACACAAAGACTTCAACACTGGTTTTGGTGTCTATATCACATGTTGTCCATCCTTGTCTGAACATTGTTGAAGGCAGAACTATGCAATTTTTGAAATGCAGGGTGCAGTAACACGTAAGGGTCATCAGAACTTAGAACCCCCTGGAGCACATTTCTCAACACATCACAACAGTGACCCCAAATGTTTGAGACTAATTGGGATAGAGCACATTCTGGCTAGAATTCCTTTGTTGTTTCGTAACCCTGATATAAAACCTAACAGTTGTAGTGGCACTCGAGACTCCAAAAAAAGGCACACCAAGATCAAATAATTGAATGCTCAAACTGATTTACTGCTGAATAGCAAACTTTTTTGTGCAGGTCTGCAGCAAAAGCTCCTCTTGACTACCCAGCACTTCGACTCCTTTGCGAGTCTTCCTCAGGGTGTGGTTAGGGGAGGGCTGACATGAACTTAAATACTACAAGAATTTCATAAATGACATATTCATGAGCTCATTCTTCTGTTATGATTAAAGAAACAGCAGTTGCAAAGAAACAAAAAAAATGATATGTTCATAAATTCAATTGCCCATGAAATAGGAGTGAAAAATTAGTAACAAAAATAAAAACATAATAAAAGAGCTCTTGGATCAATTTCTTACTGTATGGGCTAATGGACAATCAGGTAATATACCTGACAATGACTCTACAATTTATTCTAAGAAGAAGAAGGATGTTAATTACAAGCTGTGAACTTATCCCACATCACCTTAACGAGTTTTCAAACAACTGCATTAAAAAAGGGATTACATTTTATACCAATGCCAATGGTGAATGATTTCCAGATTTTTGTGGATCTCCACAAGTTCATTAGGAAACAAACTGAAACTCTTCCTTGAATCTAAAAACCTTAGAACTTTATCTGAACAGACTGTCATCAACTTCCGCCACTCTTGCCTCTGCCATATCCACAGAGTAAAGCTACCAACTGACCTGATTAAACACAGAAACATAGAATTTGATGGCAGATAAAAATCGCTTGGCCTACCTAGTCTGCCCATTTCCCTACCTAATGGATAAGCTGCAGATCCTAGTTAACCAACAGCCTACTTCCTCCTACTCCCACTAGAATTGCCTTATGTCTGTCCCATGCATTCTTGAATTCCCCCACTGTTTTTGACTCCACAACCTCCTCAGGAAGGCTGTTCCATGCATCCACAACCCTCTTCGTGAAAAAAATAATTCCTCACATTACCTCTGAGCCGTCCCCCCTCCATCTTCAAATTATGACCCCTTGTTCTTGCACATCTCTTTTTCTGAAAGATGCTACCCTCTTGGACTTTGTTGATTCCCTTGAGGGATTTTCCCAGGACAGTCCCTATTTTAGGCAGCATGTCCCGGTGTTCTCACAAGTTTTGCAAAATGTCACCTTTGTCCTGTTTTTTTCCACCCTTTTTTTCTGCCGACTGCTGATTTGCAAGTGACATTTATTTCAGCACCACTGTGGCACTGCTTGAGCTGGAGTGTAATTTGCAACCGTCCACCCCTGTGCCTGTGTTGTGCCGCAAGCAGGTCAGCGGAAGCACCATAAAGCATGTTTCTTCTTGTTAGATTAGACTAGGTAGTAGTGTGAGCAAGCGCGTGTGGCCGTCTGCCTGCCAGCAACTGAGAGGGACTCCAGACAGAGAAGAGACTGGCAGCAGTGAACTAAGATACCTGAACCTGATCAGCTGTAGGGGAGTGTGTGACAACAATCCGGTGTGGTGGTGGGAGTCACTGAAGTGAAGTTTGCTCAGCAAAGGAGGTGAGTGTGAGTGGGTTGGGATGGGACTGTCAAGAGGAGCAATGCACGCAACTCAAATGTCTGAACACAATTTAAAGCAAGTTTGCTTCTGATTAACTTTCTGTATGTCACAATTCAGAACGTCCTGCAGCAGAATGATGTATTGTTTTAATCCAGATGTTTGCTACTGGTGTTACTGTAGGGTGGTGTGGACAGAGCAAGTGGCAAAATGTAATTGACTGAGTGTGTGGAGCACTATCTGCGCAGCGCCTGAGGGAGTGACACGGGGGTCAAGGTCAGGATGGACCCTGTTCCAGTTTTAGACCTCGGAAAGTTGGTAGCTTTAACACAGAGAGAAGACATTGATAATCTATGTAACACCATGATGGCTATTACGACCAGGGACTCACAGCCCATTCAGGCTAGTGGATAATCAGGTAATATACCGGACAATGACTCTGCAATTTATCCTTTTAACACTGATTATGATATGGATTTTAACATAACTGAAATGTTAACATAAGACTAAGAGGTCTTCGAATCATTACTGCAAGAAAATACAGATTCACTTGACCTTTTGACATCCCAGAGACACACAAGCATAGAAATACTAACTGCAAGTGACCACATACATAAAATGAGAAAAAATAGGTTCAACCCAAGCTCAGACTTCTGTCCTAGGATTTATAACAATGGGGTCAGCACTTTTGGAAAAACAGTTCGTCAGCAGATAAAAGAGGTTCTTAATGACAATACTGCCCCCAAAACATTAATCTGACAAAAAAAAAAATGAATGGTTAGTCATGGAAGATCTATCCAAAAATGAAGAGATCATTATAAAACTGGCTGACAAGGGGGGCAATACTGTCATTTTGAGCACAGACCACTACAAAAGAATCATCACCTCCCTATTAGGCATGGAGTTGAATTACTGCAAACTAAGTTTTGATCCCACCATGGTGTACAGAAAAGAGCTTCACAGTTTTCCATCCCAGTCCTTGAACAAAGGGGATATAACTGAAGAAGAATACAAATTTATTTGGAACGAGCACCCCTAACACCTGGCTTCTACATTCTTCCCAAAATCCACAAGGACAGGTCTAATCCCCAGGTCGCCCCATAGTGTCTGGCACAGACAGTATGACACAAAATCTAGGTAAATTCATAGATTTTTTTTTCTTACAATTGAGTGTTCTCAATCTAGATTCATACATCAAAGACACTAAAGACCAGTTAATAAAATTACAAGACTTGTCCTGGTAAGATGACTTCATGGCTAGGGATAGACGCAGAGTCTTTATACACGTCTATTCAACATAACCAGGGCATTTCTGCTGTGAAGTTCTTTTTTGATGAATTGTCACTAACAGAGATGTTAACAAGTAACTTCATAATACAGGCCTTAGAATACATCTTAAGCCACAACTAGTTTAGGTTTGATGATCAGTTCTATTTCCAGATATGTGGAATGGCCACTGGTGCCGCCCTGGCACCAAGCTGTGCCAACCTATTTCTGGGCCTCTGGGAATGCACTATAGTGTTCAACCCAGAATTAAATCCATTTATAGCTCACATTAAACATCGGTATTGCTTCATCGATGATGTGCTTTGTGTCTGGCAAGGTGACACCCAGGCTGTGCCACTGTTCATTAACTGGCTTAATGACAATAACTTGAACCTTAAATACACAAATGAGACAGACACAAAAACTCTGAATTTCTTAGATCTGACCCTTACTGTTAATGACAATAACATGATTGTTGACACCAAATTTTACCGTAAACCCACAGTCACCAATTCTGTGTTATTTGCCACCAGTGCTCATCCCCAGAACTTGAAAGATTCAATACGACACAGCCAGCTACTAAGGATCAGGAGGAAATGTAGCTCAGATACACTCTTTGAACAACATGCCACTGAACTAATAGAAAGATTTTAAGAGGGGTTATGATTTGGGTATATTACAGAAACAAAAAGTAAAGGTGGCTAGAATTCAAAGGAAGGATTTACTACATGATAGACCTGCAACATCCAACACACAACCGTGTACATTCTTCACTGAGTATAATCATAAAACTGGTAGAATTGGAAATATCATTACTAGAAACTGCCCCATTTTACTTAGTGACAGTGAGGTGGGTTTAACAGTTGGCGCCAGACCTAGGATCTCATTTAGCAGATCCAGAAACCTTAAAGACAGATTAGTTCACAGCAGAATAAAGACACAGAAAGGTGACACAAAGACTACATCTCTACCATGCAGACCTAATGGGTTTCACAGGTGTTCTCATTGCAACATCTGTAAATACAGTACTCCAGGCAAGGAATTTAAAAATCCTAGTTATTCAGACATCCAGATGCAGATTAACCAATTGATAATCTGTGATACCAGTTATGTGGTATATGTCTTATGGTGCAGTTGCAACCTAGTATATGTGGGTAAAACGATATGTCCGTTAAAACAACGGATACAAGAGCACATACACTCTTTAGCTAACAATAAACAAGACACACTGGTGGGGGTACATTTTGGTTTACAACACCAATCTAATCCCAGGGACTTGAAATTCAGGGACATTGATTAGATAACCCCCATTGACACAGGGAGGTGACAGACCAAATGCCCATTTTACAAAAAGAAAGTATGTGGATCTTGAAATTGAACTGTGTAAAACCTATGGGCCTTAATGACAGATGGGATTTAAAACCATTCTTAAAGCATAAATAAGAATTGTAATCTTTACCATAACAGTATTTGAAGTTCATTAATGCATGTTAGATGATTTTGCTTGTTAATTTTGCATTTTTCTCTCTCTTTGTAGTAGCCTATTACACATTGGGAGTTTTGTCTCTGGACAACGGATGCCTTGCCGGAAACCCCTCATTAAATAGAGGGTCACAATGCTGTTGCCATGCCATTGTGCTAAAAGTCCAGAGAGCATCTTTGCATCAGCTCTTTTCATCACTTTTTAGCAGAGTGCTTATTACAGCATCTGCCTTACTTATTTTAGTCAAAATTCATTAAAGATAGTTATAAAATGACTAATATTAGCACATACAGTAAGAAAATGATCAAAAAGCTTTCTTATTTATATTTATGTTACTAATTTTTCACTCATCTTTCATGGGCAACTGAATTTATGAACATATCTTTATTGTTTGTTTGTAACCGCTGTTTCTTTAATCATGACAAAAGGACGAGCTCATGAACATCTAATTTATGAAATTTTTGTAGTATTTAAATTCATGTCAACCCTTCCCTAACCACACTCCTGAGGAAGACTCATGAGGAGTCGAGGCACTGGGTGGTCAGGAGGAGCTTTTGCTGCAGACCTGCACAAAAACATTTGCTATTTAGCAATAAATCAGTTTGAGCAGTCAATTGTTTGATCCTTGTGTGCCTTTTTTGGAGTCCTAAGTGCCTCTACAACTGTTCTGACTTTGCATTATCTATTATGGGTGGGCCACCCTGAGTAGTGAGCACTGGTTGGGACCTTGGCTGACTGCAGCTTCCCTGTTTGCTGATCTTATATAAAACCTACAGTACGTTGCTGATGGCACTACACGCTGTCATCCCTCAGAGCCCAAATGATACAATGAGTTTGTCCTCTTTCTAAAAACAGCAGTATCCACGTCTGATGCAGGAAAATTGATGGAACAAACTTCAACCCAAGTTGGCAATCTAAGTGTCTTTGGTACAACAGAACAGCAACAAAACAATATTTCCATACAAACTATAACTGAATTTTGTCCCTCTTTTCCTCTTATAATTTATTTATAGGTTCCACGGTGGGTGCGGCTGATCCAGGAGAGAACTCTACACTAGGATACATTGGAAATACTGAACAATAGCATCGCTGCTAGTTTTTAAGGATGCTTAGTGAAGCTACAAAGCAGATTTTTGTTAAGGGAAGAGTAGTGGCATGGCCAAAACCAGAAAAAGCACATCACCCAAATTTACTGACTCCAAGGCAAAAGCTTAGTAAGCATTAATGCGAAACACAGGAGGGCTCTACTAGGGAATTAATGCCTGGTTTTGGGGGTTGCAGCATGAGGCCGAAGGCAGAGTGCCTCAAACCACCAACCAGGCATTAATTCCCTAGTAGAGCTTGACTGTGTCATGCACTAATGCGCTTATAACATGGCAAGCACTAGAAAACTGATTTTAGTTCCAAAAACATACGCAGATGCAGGTTTAGGAAATTTTTTTTTTTTTTTAATTCTCCAACTATGGTTTTCCTTAATGCAACATTTATTAATATTGTGGCTGCTGATTCACATATTTCTTTAACAATTACAGTATATGCTGCAGTGATGCAGTTTCACAAAATGTATAGTGTTAAAACTCGCTAAAACAGATTCTAAGATATAATATTTAACTCGCTACAAAATGGGTTTGGTCACATTGCAAGCAACTGGAATCATGGGATTGGAAATTTGCATGCAGTGAACCCACATTGCCACTACACATCAGCATCACTAAAATAAATAATGTGAACTTAGACAAACTATTCAGCCTCTGTCTGCAAGGAAAAAATAACTCAGGTCAGCAACTATTTCCACACACGACGCATAGCTAATTTTCACTTTGTGCATGGTTTTCTTGCTACTCGACTTTGCGACGAGAAGATAATGGCCGCTGGGCGAGTGGGTGGGAAACAGCAATGGTGCCAATACTTACCACATGGCGATTAAAATGTGGACAACTGCAGTACTGAAAACTCAAGAGGACATTACTAGGAAATTAATGCCCGCTTGAGTTCCAGTCGTGAGTTGCCTTACCACCAATCCCATTGCTGTATTTCACATAGCGTTTTCTTGCCATGTTACCAGTGGGTATGGACCACAGCACAGCTGTAACGCAGCTGTACTTAGTATATTCTGACTTGTCAGAATTGTCATTGCCTTGAATTCACTCTTTGTAATGCGTTGTATATTGTACTCACCCCGGGTCCGGCTTGAAAATAGGCATTTTTTGTGTCATGCACACACCTAGTCAACAAAAAACTAAATTAACAAATAATATAGCTCATAGAGATCTATACTATTCTTAAAATGGAAGGTCTGAGGGAGGCCTGTCATTTGCTAGTACATCCGGGTCCAAAGATGTCTTTTTAAGGGGTGGCCTCACCATGACTTCTTTAAAGAGCAGCTTCCTAGTAGCTACCTGCCCCTCTCATTTGCTAACTTACCCCCTCGGACATCTCCCTAGGGCGCAGTGGCCAAAAACCCTTTTCTAACTAAAATTATGTCGGCTTAGATTAAAATACTGCAGGTCAGCAAAAAAAAGACCAACTTCCTGGATCGCAAAACACACACTGCGCAGTTCAGCAGCCCTGTTTTTAGATGTTATTAAACGAAGACTGTGTGAGCATGTTCTATCTCATTCTATGGGATCTGATATTTAAAGACTTTATACTTTGTCGGTGGATTTTAGTAAATCAAAGTGATCTATCGACTAATAGGGTCCCCTATTAGTCGATCGATCACTTTGATTTACTAAAATCTCACCGATAATGGGTGTAAAAATCTTTGGAAATATCAGCCCCATAGAACTGAATAGGGTGCACTCACACAGCCTTCGTTTTGTGACACCACAAAACAGGGCTGCTTGGGCCAACATGGGGGCGTGTTTTGCGATCCAGGAAGCCATGTTTTTTTTTGCTGACCTGCAGTATTTTAATTTTACGAGGGACATAACTTAGCTAGAAAAGGAGTTTTTCAGCCATATTTCCTAGGGAGATGTCTGAGGGGGTAAGTTATCAAGTGGCTGGGGCAGCCAGTACTAGGAAGCTGCTCTTTAAGAGCCACAGTGAAGCAGCCTTCCGAAAAGGGGTACTGGATACTACTCATGCAAAATCAGACTTGGGGCCTCCTGGCAGTCCACCATTAACTATACAGGGCTGGAGTTTGGGACACAGCACATAAGATGTAGCCCTGAGATCACCTTTCGCTCCCCCTCCATCAACACTCACCCCACACCCTTGGAGTGCCTTCATATCTTTTATCTCCACCACTGCTGGCCCCTTACAGGACACCTGTAGATGGAGAAGCCTCTGTCCAGGAAGAAAGACAAACTTACTGAATCTTTCTTGTTACAAAACCCTTTAGGTTGCAAGCAGTGTGGATGAACTAGCCTGAGCTGAGCTGGTCTCTTTCCTCCTGATGCTATAGCCCATGACAGGAATTTTGCCTTGCCAGAGTTATGTACTCTAACAGTACTTGTAGTGGGTCATGAGAGCAACCTGTCAATCATCGAGTCTGAACTCTTTCAGGACTGTTGCAACTTCCACCTCGCATCTTCAACCACCTCTAATCATCACCATACTATAACAAGCTGTGATGGGAGGTCAGTGGACAGACACAGATTGGTGTGCTATAGATATAATCCATCATAATTACCAGGTTAGCACCATCCAAAATGGCCACCTTTCCTGCATCACACGCGGCTTCCATACTTGAGATGTCCTGTACCACCAGGAGCTTTTCAGGCTCAAGTTCACATCTGAACAATACTGGGCCATCTTCAAAGTTGAATGTAATTTAGGGGGAGCTCTGCCACATACCTAATAATGTGGCGATTTGACTACACTACTGTAATGATGGGATAAACACATGGGTTTAGTAAGGGCAATGGGGAGGGGATTAAAGAGGAGGGAGAAGAAAATAGACCACTAGAGGGCTCAGTCTCACAGGGTAAGCAGGGATCAGAGCAGACTGGACTGACCCACTGGACTTATCATACAGTCACTTGTGATGTCTCTGTATTTCTATCTCCTGTGAAGTTCGTCGCCCCTTGGACAACACAGTGTCACGAAATGGAGGTGGAGGGTAAACTGAATGAACTTTACATACTGCTTCAGTTTTCAAAAAAGTAGAGGAATGTTATAGCGGAGCCCCTAAGACAATTTATTCATCCCTCAACATGCCATCAGACCTAAGGTTGCTAAACATGAGCCCACTCCCTCATGATAAAAAACCCACCTCAGATACTGTGAATTCTTACCTACTGAAACCATAGTTTCATAATTCTGCACCATCACTTCCCTGTGAAGCTCCTTCTCCCGTTTGCTTAAAATCTTCCACTCTTCTTCTGAAAAAGCAACAGCAACGTCTTCAAAGGTTTCTGGTACCTAAAAGGACATGAGGCGTGTTTAATTGTTCTTGATTTCACAGCACACATTGAGAAATTAGCAGCTTTCCAACAAAAATTGCAAAACAGGTGAGTTGCGAAATTCTGCAAGTGCTAAAAATTCGCAACATTCTTTCTGCAGCTGTGAAAATAATATTAAAGGCCGAGCAGACAGAACAACAGCAAGTACTGCATATTAAGTGGAGCAGGAGACTTTCACAGTCTTGCAAAAGTTGTAGCAGAACCAGCACTCCTAGCGAGGCAAGCAGCCAGTCCCACAACTGGGACCATGGTAGCACCACCAGTACCAGCAGGACCTTGCGTCCACTGGTAATACGTATCTACTGGTTGCATCTCTCTTGGACATGTTTCTTCCTCCTATGTCTATAACACACACTTCTGGCTGTTACCTCTCCCTCTACTGCCTGTAGGGTTCCTTTACGGGCTGCACTGGGTCACGTGGTTGTGGTTTGTTGCCTTTCAATGGAAACGTGTGCTATTTGTGTTGTAACTGACACTACTATACAGCCCACAGGTTTTAGTAGCTGGTGCCTGAACCCCCACTATAGCTGTATCCTAACTGTTAGTACACTGCTTTTTGCTCAGGGTGAGTTACGCCCTGCTCTCTGTGGTGCAGCATGTGCACAACATTCTTTCCGTAACTGTGGAAAAACAGTGGCTGAGAATAGCCTTTAAAGGGATATGCCACACTTTTCAATGGCTTTTTTTGCTCAGGAAATTCTGCAGTCCATAGTGTATTTTTCCCCACAGCTGTGGAAGTTTTGTGTATACCACTTAGCGCAATTACCCCTTTATTTACGCAACTGCACAACTTTTGGGAACTTGCACTTTTTTTTGCACCTTCTAAGTGTTTTGAGAATCCAGCCCAGTCTCTTTTCTGGCACTCTGCCAACAAGTGAAGATTGACAGAGTAGAAATAGTAACATACGGCAGACAAGGAGGAGAAGAACAGATGGGACAGGGACAAGAGAAAGTGGGTAAGTAGTGTAAGTTGGGGGGGGTAGACTTAACCAGTAAAAGGCAGTTTGTCTGAGCATCAGGCACCTTAGAAATAAAATGTGAGATCCCCAGGCAGTGGTGGCAGAAATCCAGTTGAACAAACCCGTCATCATGGAAACGTGAGACACAGAAACCATGACTGGGACCTCACTATCCTGAGATACATCCACTTTAGAAGGGACACAGAAAAAGGCAAAGGAGAAGAGGTTGCCCTACACACTGAGACTGCATAAAATCCACATGAGAATCCGTGGGAGTGGGAGGTAGAAATATGTAGGTTCAGCGGGTAGTTAAAGGAAAGAAAAACCTCGGAGTGGTGGTCGTGCTTCTTGACTAATAAACCAGCCGGAGGGGGAGGGCAGGCAGGGGCCCGATCAGTTGAGGAGTGGCTTTCATTTAAATCAAAGGATTCTGTAACAGTTTTAAAATTGTGTCAGAAATTACCCTCACAGACTACATTGGGGCACACAACCATGCTCTCCCTGGTTAGACGTCATAAAACATCTGAGCACAGGGGTGGGACTGGAGAAGTAGAAGGGAACGCCTGACTGTTGGTTTGGCCCAAATCATGATCCCTTCCCTCCTCAACTGGGGTGATGGAAAATTTCTACAACTGACTTGGATGAACTACCAGTAATGTAAGGTAGCAGGCTATAAAGTCCAAAAGTTAAGGCTGGAAATGTTCTTTAAAGGAGGGAAAAACCTTAGAAAGCTGATGGCCTATAAACCACAAAATCATTCCGAGGATGACAAGGTACTAGAGGAAAACAATCAGAAAGGAAACCACTATGGGTAACACAGTCCTAATTGATGATCTAACCCCACCAGAGGTAGACTGGGAAATACTGAAGGCTAGGAGTGCCAGGAGCAAAGCTCTTGTATATTAAGTGCAGGATTGCTTCCTTGTACAACAGGTGAAGGGTCCAACCAGAGAGAGGGCCGTGGAAGCAGGACACAGAAGAAAATGCTTTCTTAAGACTACAATCAGTAAGCAACAGGGTTGAGAAAGACTGAAAGACGTCTGTCATCCTAAGTGGATACTTCTGCTTGGTCTTCAAGGTAGAGGGGGTCCTATTTAGTGTGGAGTGCTTTGGAATATGAAGGGTATACAGCAGCTGGCACTGGGACCAGTAATAGGGGAATGAGTGGACAAGTCTCTGGTACTGGACAGTTATGCACCCGAGAGTGCTGAAGGAATTGGCAGAGCAATATGCAGTGTGTCTAGTAGACTAAATCACCTGTTCCTTGAAGACTGGGTTGTTCCTAGTCAACTGCAGCATAGCAGGCATAGTCAACCCCCTCCATAAGAGCAGGACGGGGGATGACCTAGAAAAATGCAGGCTGTTTAGCTTGATCTCTATAGAGGAAAAACTACTTGATATTGTCATTAAAGAGCAGATGGTAGACTTTCTAGAGCTAAATGGGCTCTAACACCAAACTAACCAAAAATGAGTTCTTATAATCACCTAATGTGAGCTGTGGACAAAGTCCAGGCAATGCATGTCCTATCTCTGGGTTTCAGCAAGGCCTTTGATTCAGTGTGGCATAGATTAGTAAGTCATAGCAATGCAACAAAGATTTCTATCTTCTGATTCGTGGAACTCTTTCCTGCAAACTTACATTAATCTTTAATACTCGTAGAGCTTCATAACATGTAGCAGGATTCAAAGTAGTCTTGCCATGGAATACGGGAACACTGGAAGTGTAAATGCTCTCCAGCATTCCATGAAAGTTTCAAACAGCCACCATTAATCACACTCTGCTCCACTCTCATGAATCAAACTCAGCTGTAGCTCATCGCAGTTTTAGTAGCAGAAAATGGTACGATTAAAAACACGCAAGTAAGATCTGTTTCAAAGCTTAAAAAAAGACTATGAGAACCTCAGTGTCAGCTTCCAAGTGACAGACGACCTCAGATCTCCCTCCAGAATGCCCACAACACAGCTACGTTCACAGAGTAATTTATCATTCTTTCACTCCTAATCTAACCTGACAAAATACATTTGCCCTCCACATGAAGTGACGATGCTGCCATGGCAATGTGGCATTCAGTATACAGGAACTACATGGGGGTGGGTGGGGATTTATGGTCTCACACTGCTAAATTCCTGTTCAGGACACTGCCTACCACGATCACTCTTGCTCATCCCTGGATGTGACTGCTTTGTCTTCCAAGCTGCAGCAAAGAAAGCACCTGTAATAGAGAAATTAGGGAAATTATTTGAGTTTTTGCTGTAAACTCCAAATTTGTCAAATGTGTCAGTAATGGGGAAAGCTCTCATCAGCACAGTGAAGGCACTTAATAATGGTGGCTTAAAATTCACCAAATATAATATAGATTAGAGTTCATAGAACCGGAGACAATGGAATGCTTCCATCTGAAGTGGTGGCAGGATTATTTAACATAAAAAGCAGGTATTTTAGTATAATGAACAAAAAAGTAAAAAAGTGTACTTTTTTTTTCTACATTGCTATAAATGCAAACAGGTACTCACAGGGGTTGCATTAATCGTCATTTAATCACATCCTAGGGGTATGTGGCACTCAGCTTTGCCTTGTGCCACATCACACCCCTAGGGTGTGATTAACTGATGATCAATGCAACCCTGGTCATATCTTATTGCTTATGAAACTTTAGGACCTAAGAATGGGTGGGAAGCTAACCAGGTGGATAACAAGTCGACTGTGAGGGACGACCCAATAATAACTAAAAGGAGAGTATTCTGAGGTCAAGGAGGTGACAATACGAGTACTGAAAGGGTCTGGGGAAGGGATCAAGGGACAAATTTGTGTCTTTGCAGATGACACCAAAACTGGAGGTAGGGTGGACAATGAGAAATGGATCAGAGACATCAGCAGGGACCTAAAAAGATTGGAGATGTGGTCTAAAGTTTGGACGTTAATGTTCAGTGCCAAGAAGTACAGAGCAATGCATGCAGGCAGGTGGAATAAAAAATAAAAGACAAGACTTCAGCAAGGCTAACACAATGCTAGGGTAAATCAGGAGTGAGTTCGACAGTAGAAAGCAAGAGGTACTGTACTGTTACCACTGTAAAGGTCGCTGGTAAGTGTCCGGTTCTGGCGTCCCCTCCTAAAAAAGGACTGGGACAGCCTAAAGAAGCTACAACACAGGGTGACCAAGATGATTCAGGGCGAAGAGGGCAGATTCAATGAGAATCGGCTAAGGGTGCGGAACATGTATTCACTTGAAACCAGATGAGACGGGGTGATATGATAGAGACCACCAAGTTCCTGAAAGGAATTAACAGGCGAACTGTGAGGAGCTATTTAACAGAAACAGAGAAGCTAGGACAAGGGGTCACAAGTGAAGGTTAATGGGGGAATCTTTCAAAAGGATGTAAAGAAGTTTATTATTTTACAGAAAGAATGGTAGAGCCATGGAATGGTCTGCCAGCAGAAGTGGT
Organism: Neoceratodus forsteri; assembly: GCA_016271365.2. Lineage (NCBI taxonomy): Eukaryota > Metazoa > Chordata > Ceratodontiformes > Ceratodontidae > Neoceratodus > Neoceratodus forsteri. The sequence goes on from CM057456.1 coordinate 687,713,371, forward strand.
AGGTGCCAAAACCATAAATGGCTTCGAAACATAACTGGGATAGAGTAATGGGTATAGTTGCTACTGAGCAGGAAGAGGGAGACAGAAACACGAAGAACCAAAGGGGGCATTGTGTAAGCGAAGACCCCATAGAGACAATAGGTCCCGGGGTGTGACAGGGTAATATGGCAAACTGGAGGGACCACCAGTCTCTTTCTGTCGCAGTTATCTATGTTTCTGTGAATAATAAAATAGACTACTAGATGGGAAGATGGAAAAAAAAAAAAAGACCAGAAGAAAGGGACCTTGAAGGTCATCATAAGCAATAGTCTTACACTAATGGTTCAGTGCACCAAGGCATCTGGGGCAGGCAATGGGGTGCTGGGTTGCATAGAGAATGATTTCTCCAGTAGGGGGAAGGAGGTACTGTTGCACATCTGTGGATCCCTGGTGAGATTGAACCTGGAGTAAGATGTCCAGTTCTGGAGCTCACACCTGAAAAAGGATAGAGATCATTTAGAGTCAGTCCAGAAGTATGCTATAAAGATGATTCAAGGACACAGGGAAAATCATATTAGAATAGTCTGAGCAGTTTAAACACATACTCGGAGGCCAGAAGTGAGAGGGGCGACATGAGAAATGTTCAAATTCACAGAAACAGAATTAGTTGGCAGAAAAGGACCACTTGGCCCACTAAGTCTGTTCAGATGATCCCTGCCTAGTCTGTCTCTGCAGACACTAATGGGTTTCCGGTGAACCTCCCTCCTCCATACCCATTTCCTAATATTCCCCTATGTTTATCCTACACATGCTTGAAGCCCCCAACAATTTTTTTCCTCCACCACTTCCGCTGGCAGTCTATTCCAGGCATCCACTGCTCAGAGAAACCTAGAATTTTCCAGCAGACAAGGGCCGCTGTTTTGCCCCACCTAGTCTGCCCATTTTTTCCCTACCTAATATATATCTGTAAAATCAACAGAATCTCTGGCAAATTCCCCCTCCCTCATTTCCCTATCAAGATTCCCATACATAGAAACATAGACTCTGACAACAGATAAGGACCAAATCTGCCAATCCCCCTCCACTCTGCCCATTTCTCCCTGCCTACAGCTGATCTTCCCTCTCGCTCCCAAACACCCCTTTTACCCAGTTTTATAGGCCCCCCTTTCACTTTATCTTCTCTTCTTGCTCCCTCTCCCTATATTTCCCCATAGCACATCTCCCCTCCTTCCCCCCTCCTACCCTCCCTCACCCTAGGAAACTATGTCAATTAATAATGTTGTTATTACTCCTCTGCTAGCCTCTGTATCTGTACTGTCTATTTTTATCAACTTACTGGTTACCTATTTGCTGCATTACCTTGCTTGAATGTACCCTGTAAACTGTTCTCTAATCATGTAATTGTAACTATGTAATTTTGTACCCTCCCATTTCCCTTTCCCCCGGGTCGCACCTGGAAACGAGCCTTGGCTCAGTGTGCCTCTTGTCAGTCACCAGCTTCAAATAAATAGCGTCACCGCAGACCCTACCAGATGTATGCCTCTTTCTCCCCCCTCCTTCTTTTCCACTAAGATTTCCTTATGTTCCTCATATCTGCATATGAATTTTTTTATTTATTTATTTTTTTTTGTAAGTGTCCATTTTCCCATTAGTAAGCTATAATGCACTGCCACTAGAGGAACACAATCTTTATCTAAAGCAATCCCTGCCTGTTATTCATATAGATACCTTCCTAAACCACAGCTACCCCCTCCATCTGACCAGCCCCCCCTCCATGCTCCCTGCTTACAAATTCCTCCTGTTCCTAAATAAATTGTTCACCAATTTCTCTGCCTTTACGAACAATGCATCCCCTACTCTCCTCTCTCCCCCTTGTTCTGCTCATATCCCTCTCTTTACCACCTCCACTTGCTCACTACTCATCTATTCCTAATAACTCTCCCAACGCCATCAGTTACTATCTGCAGTCCCCTACCCACATCCATGCTATTACTCTCTCTCCCCCCATTTGAAATATGGTCTCACTCTACCACTATTCCTCATACGGCTTTGATAACAATGTCCACTTTCAGCGTGGTTCTCCGCCTTCTTCTTCTTCCTCACTCACCCACCCACGGCATGAACTTGTTTAGAAGATGGTACTGACCATTTTCGACTACTGTGACGTAATCTGTGGTGCTGCCCCTAAGTCCTCCCTGGACAGACTGGACACCCTCTTCAATTCCTTCAGCTGCTTTGCCCTGCATGCCCCCCCCCCGCACCCACCACTGTGATCTTTATCATGTCCTATCCTTCCCCTCTCTTACAAATAGGAGACTCTCCCACCGTGTTAAATTCACCTCCAAGCACTAGTTGGGTGAGCTTCCTTCCTACCTTACCTCCGTCTTTATAACAACCCCCCATCCTCCCATTCTCTTAGATCGACCGACTCCCGCACCCTAGGAGTCACCCGCAGATCCACCGTAATCAGCCAATCCAGTTACTCTCACTGCCTCCCAAAAATTTGGAATTCCCTCCCCCTCAAATCTGGCATTCATCCTCCGCCTACTCCATCAGCTCTGCCCTCAATAATTACCTTGCACCTAGCTGCTCCTGCCAAGTCCCTCCCTAATTCCTTCCACTAAGCCCTGGATAAACCATACCCCTCTACTGTCACCTTCATTTTACCCTGTGCACCCACACACCTCAAATTTATAGCTCTCCTCCCCTTCCCCCAAACTGCTCCCCCTTACTGGCCTCCCTTGATCTCTCACAAAATGTAAGGGAACCCGAATGCTCCCCATGGGTCCATGCATCCTGATGGACTATTGATTAGGCCCCATCCCCTCCAAAGGTGCAAATTCTATCCCCCTCAATGGTTCAATTCTCATTCTCTTCCTATCATCCTCTTAATCTCTCTCTCTCTATTGACCTTCTCTAACCCCCTGACAGGGTGTCCTGCATCCTGAAGGGTCCTCTCTTGGGATAGGTCCTATTCCCCCTCCTAGCATTTAAGTCACACCTCCTCTTTCTCTTTCTCCTCCCTCTTTAAATCCCTACAGCCTTATCCCCCTTTCTGTCTAGTCCCATAGCCCCCTTGCAGGGTTCCCCACATCCTGAAGGGGTCTCTCTGGGACATTACCTATCCCCTTTTCTCTGGTCCCCCAGTCCCCTTGCAGGGTTCCTCACATCCTGAAGGGGTCTCCAGGGACACGACTCTTCCCCCTTCCCCTTTCCTCTCCTTCCCCCCTTTTTCTTTCATGTAAGCACTTATTTACTTATTAAAACAGAACTTATTATTGTCCACTCTTTCTACATATTATGCACAACACTGTTTTAACACTGTTTATAACACCTGCCTTACAACTGTATGTTAATGTTGATCTTGTAACTTGAATGTAACATGAACACGACCCTTCCCCCTTCCCCACCTCACCCTTCTCCCCTTTTCTTTCATGTAAGCACTTGTTTACTTATTAACCCGGCACTTACAATTGTCCACTCTTTCTACCTATTATACTCAACACTGTTGTAACACTGCTTGTATCACCTGCCTTACAACTGCATGTTAAATGTTAATCTTGTAACTTGAATGTTTAATGTCTCACTCCTATTGCACCCCTTCCCCCCAGGTCGCACCAGAAGACGAGTGATGTGTTGCTCAGTATGCCTTCCTAGTGAAACATTTCAATAAATAAATAAATAAATAAATATCTCCCTTGAATCTATCCCCCTTCTGTTTCATTGCATGTCACCTTATTCTTGAGCATTTTTTTTTTTCTTTTGTTTAAAGAAAAAAAATACTCCCCTCCTGTACCTTATTTACTTCTGTGAGGTATTTAAAGGTCTCTATCTAACTCCCTCTCCCTTCTTTCTTCCAGGGTGTACATATTCCTTTAGTCTCCCCTCGTTGGGCTTCTAATGCAGCCCCTGCAATATTTAAGTTGCCCTCCTCTGGACAGGCTCCACTCTGCCTATGTTCTTCCAGAGACATGGTCTCAAGAACTGGACACACTACTCTAGATGGGGTGTCACCAGTGACCTATACAGAGGTAACACCACCTCCTTCTTTCTACTGGTAATACCCCTTCCTATACACCCCAGCATCCCACCATCTCTCCCAACTGCCTTGGCACACTGCCCAGCCACCTTTAGGTCATCAGATAGGATTACCCCAAGGTCACTTTCCAGTTTGGTGGTTGTCACTACCTCTTCACCCATTATGTACTCTGCCCATGGGTTTCTGTGCCCCAAGTGCATGATTCACCACTTTTTCACATTGACACTTAGCTGCCATACCCTTGACCACCAGAGGTCTCTGCTCATTCTTTCCACCTCCACCCCCCCACAAGGACTGTCCACTCTAATGCAGATTTTGGTGTGACCTGCAACAAGGCAGTCCTTCCCTTCCAGCTCCTCTGCAATGTCACTTATAAAGACATTAAAGAGGACAGGTCCCAGCACTGATCCCAGAGGCACCTTGATTGTCACCCTCCTTTCTCCAGAGTGAACTCCATTTATCACAGTCTGCCACCTATCCCCTAACCAGTTTCCTACCTGTGAGCTCACCCCTAAGTTGACCAACTTCCTATGAGTTGCCTATGTGGAATGGTGTTGAAAGCCTCCCACTACAGATGTCAGGCTGTCTGGGCTATAGTTGCCAGCCTCCTTTCTGCTACCACTTCTGTGAAGTGGGACTACATCTGCACTCCTCCAGTCCTCTGGAACCACTCCTGTTTCCAGTGAGTTGTTAAATTGGACTGTCAGAGGTGCACCCAGTACCTTCCTGAGCTCCCTCAATACCCTTGGATGCACCCGGTTTGGCTTCATCGCTTTGTCCACTTTCAGCATTGCAAGTCCCTTCATGACTCTCTCCTCCAAAAATGGACTAGTGTTCACCTCCCTTCCTCCAAACCTTTTTTTACTTTCTTGAGGCCACCCCCCCCCCCATTCCTCTGCGAACTCTGAACAAAAGTATTTGTTCATGATATATGCCTTTTCCAGGTCCTCTTCTGCACAGCTCCCCACTTCCCTTTTTAACCTTACTATCCCTTCCCGGTCTAACTTTTTTCACTTACATACCTAAAAAATGTCTTGACCCCTTTCATTACTGCCTACACAATTCTCTTCTCAGTTTACACCTTTGCGCCCCTTACTGCTTTCTATGAGGCACCTCCTATCCTCCTCACTCTGTGTCTCCTTTTTACCTTCAGAATGCTACCCTTTCATCCTTTACCTTTTCAGCCACTTCTTTCGAGAACCATAGCAGTCTCTTTCTCCTCTTGCTTCTGCTCACTTGCTTGGCGCAGACATTTGTTGCTTTCACTATGCCCTCCTTTAGCTTAACCCATTGTTTCTCCACCCCACCCAGGTCATCCCTGAGGCATTCACCCATCTTTATAAAATCTGCCCTCCTGAAGCTCATGACCCTCACCCTTATGTGGTTTGATTCCACAGCTGTCCTTATATTGAACCACACTGTACAGTGATCATTGGCCCCCAGGTGGCCTCCCACCTTGACATCTGCAACACTGTCCTTGTTAGAGAATATTGTACCAGGTCCAGTGCTGCCCCATCATGAGTGGGCTCCCTCACTAGTTGCCTGAGGAACGCCCCTGCAGGGATCCCAGGATGTTCCTGCTTTTAACTGAAGCCACATCTAGGAGACTCCAATACACATCTGGCAGACTGAAGTCCCTCAGCAGCAGCACCTCCCCTTTTCTGCTATTTTGCCAATGGTTTCCACCATATGAACATACAAAGAAGCCAGCAGAATAAGGTGATTAGGTCTATCTAGTCTGCTCATACTGCAAGGTACACAGCTTATGCTACTGACCCTGCCTCCCCAATGCCATCCCGTATATTGTTGATGAAGACTTTGAAGAGCACTGGTCCGAGTACCAAGCCCTGAGGGACCCCACTTATGACCTCCTTGGTGCCAGATAGCTCACCCTCCCCACTACACTCAGAGTCCTGCCCCTCAGCCAGTGTTCCACCTATCTGGTCAACTTCTTTCCAACCCTGAGATCCACTAACTGCCTGTTCAACCTCTTGTGGGGTACACAGTCAAAGGCCTAGCTGAAGTCCAGGTAAGGGATGTCCACCACTTGGCCCCCGTTCACTGTTTCAGTAATCCAGTCAAAGAAGTCAATCAGATTTGTCTGACAAGACCCATCTCCCATAAACCCATGCTGCCTCTCATCCTGGAGACCTTGCTCATTCAGATACCCTACCAACCCTTCCTGAAGTATGGTCTCCATGAGCTTGCACATGATTTGGGTCAGACTTGACTGGTCTGTAACGCCTTGGGTCATCCTTGGGACCACTCTTATGGAGGGGCACTACATGTGCTGTTCACTTGTCCTGAGGTACAGTACCATGCCTGACTCCACTTAACTACGGAACAGGCCAGCCAATGGATCTGCATGCTCCTTCGCCAGTTCCTCAGCACTCTCGGGTGTGTGCCACTTGGGCCTGGAGATCTACCTACCTTCAATGCTAGCAGCCCTGTCCTCACCCAATCCACCTCTATCTAAACATCTGTGTCTTCTCCCTCCAACCTCTCTCCTTCCTCCTAGCAGCACCAGTCTGTCTCTCTCCCTGGCGAAGATGGAAAAGTACTCGTTCAGTACCTCTGCTTTGCCCCATTCTCCTCCACCCACCCATCCCCTTTCCAGAGTCTAAAAAGCCCATTTTTCTTGTCTCTTTTCTTGCTTATTTAGTGAAAAAAGACCTTTCCCCTTTTTAATTCTGTCAGCTAGCTGCAGTTCCTTTTGAGCTTTCGCTGGCTGGATTACTGTACCTGCTACACTAACAATCTTCAGATAATCCTCCCTGTCTTCCTGCCTCTTCATCCTCCTGCAGTTCTTGTAGGCTGACCTCTTATCCCTTACTGCCTGGGTGACCTCAGTACTAAACCAGCTGGGTGCTCTGGCCATCAAGTTTTTCCCTTTTAGCCTAATGCACTCCTCTGTGGCAACCGTTATTGCCTCCTTGACGATGGACCACCTTTGATCCACTAACATATCTACCCAGACGCCCACCAGGTGACTCATTAGCAGTTGACATATATTTTTTGAAGTCCACTTTTCTAAAATCCAGTATTTTAGTTTTAGTGGGGCCTTTTCCTTGTCCATGTTCAACTGGAATCACACTGTGTGGTCACTCCCACCCAAGGCCTCCTCGACCTTTATATCCTGGAAGTGATCCCTGTTCGTAAGCACCAGATCAAGGATTGCTCCCTGCCTGGTGAGTTCTGTGATGCCATGTCAGGAACACACTGTGCAGCACATCTAGGATTGCCTAACTCCTGGTGCAGGTCGTGGGTGGTACCCTCCCATCCACCTTGGGCAGGTTAAAGTCCCCCACTATTACCACCTCTCCCTTCCCTGCACCAGTTAATATTTGCAAGTTCAGTTCCCTGTCTCTTTCTTCCTCCTGGTTGGATGGTATACAAACCACCCCCAACCTCACCTTCCTCCCTCAATTAGATGGTAACTGAATCCATATTGCTTCTGCCCACCCTTTTTTTTTTTTTTGACTCCTCTCTCATACATGTTATACCACCCCTGATGTAAAGTACCTTATCTAAATCCTTTCTCTGTGCTGGAAGTGTGCAGATCATACCAGCATGAACAGTGGCTCTGTTTCCCATCTGCAGGGTGACCCACAGTACCTCCCCGCTTCCCTACAGCTCCATTGTTTTTATGCCTTCTCTCACATAAAGTACCACACCCACTCCTTTTCTTCCCACACTGTCCTTCCTGAACTCAGTATAGTCAGGTATGGCCATGTCCCAGTCATGGTTTGTGGTGCACCATGACTCTGTAATGGCCACAACATCCAAGTCAGCCTCTGTCATGATGGCCTCTGCTTTCTACTCTTGTGTTTACCCCATGCATGTTTGAACCCCACCACTGCTTTCATGGAATTTTGACATGGAAACAGGGGTCACCGAGGGGCCAACTTCGCTTAACAATACACAGCCTGCCCCTTAGTGACACTAGTTTCTGTCTCAAGATTCCATGAAATGGCTGCTGTCTCGATTTAATTTAGGGACAGTATCATAACTACTAACTGCTGGCACATTCATGTATAGCCAGTGCCTCATTTGAATGATCTTTTCATTGGCTAACCTACGAAGATTCTCCTATGTTTATCCCACGCATGTTTGAAGCCCACTACTTCTTTCTCCACCATTGCCCCTGCTGGAAGGCTGTTCCAGCCATCCATTCTTTCTGTGAAGAAGTACTTCCTCACATCCCTCCTAAATCCCCCCCCCCTCAGCTTCATGGCATGCCCTGCCTTGTTCTTGTGCACCTTCTCCTCTGAAAGATGCTCTTCTCCTGTACTTTATTATGAGGTACTTACAGTATAGGTCTCTGTCGTGTCCCCCTCTCTTCTCTCTTAATGGGTACATATTGAGATCCCTCAGTCTTTCCTCATGTGGCTTTTTGACTACTCCTTGTGTTTCCTCAGGTCTATGCACATTCTCTTTACCACCTACCTACTCTGGAATGTCCACCCTATTGCGGATTTTGGTGTCATCTGCAAAGAGGCATACATTCCATTCCAGCCCTTCTGTAACATCACTTATAAAGATATTAAAGAGGACCAGTCCCAGTACCAAGCCCCGAGGTACCCGCTGGCCACTCTCCCCTCCCAAGTGTGTACCATTTAAAAACCACCCTCTGTCGGCTATCCATTAACCAGTTTTATATACAGTTTACCAACTCTGGACCCATTCATTTCCTTATGAGCCTTCTATGTGGTGTGGTGTTGAAGGCCTTGATGAACTCTAGGTAGGCAATGTCCACCACTCCACCCTATTTCACTGGTCACCCAATCAAAGAAACAGATTAGGTTTGTCTGACATGACGCCCCACCCCACTCCATGAATCCGTGCCATCTCAGGTCTTGTAGCCCACTGGACTACAGATACTCCACAAGCCTTTCCTTCAAAATCGACTCCATTAACAGCCTCACCACTGACATCCAACTGACCACTCTATAGTTGCAGGCTTCTTCCCTGCTGCCACTTTTATTAAGTGGGACTAGTACATTTACCCTTCTCCAAACCCCTGAAACCACTCCTTTTTCCCACTAAGTTGTTGAACAGCTCCATCAGAGGAGCTGCCAGCACCTCCCAGAGCTTCCTCAACACCCTTGGATGTACCCCAACTAGCTCCATAGCTTTGTCCACTTTCAGGTTCGCAAGTCCTTTCAGGACTCTCTTCTCCATGAATGGACTTGTATCTCCCTCCCTCCCTCCAGTGTTCATACTATTATGCTGTCCTTCCCCTTCCACTGTGAAAACAAAGCAGAAATCTATTCAGGATGTCTGCTTTTTCCCCGGATTCTTCTCTGCACGGTCACCCCCTGCCCTTCTTAACCTTGCAATCCATCTCCATGTCTTTCCTTTTCGCTCATGTACCTAAAAAAGTCTTAAAGCAAAACAAAATGGTTATATTAAATGCACACTGAAAATAGAAAATGGAGTTAAAATTCGACGTTTCGACCATAGGTCTTCTTCCCCCTTAGGGGAAAAATGGTCTTGTCTCCCTTAGTTACCCTTTTGGCTATCCGTTCCTCAGTATGTGCCTTTGTGCCACTCACTGCTTTCCCTGCTTCCCTCTGCTTTTCCTAGTACAGCTCCCTATTCTCTTCCCTCTGTGTCTTCTTGTACCTTCTGAATGCTACCTTTTAGCCTTAACCTTTGTAGACACTTCCCTTGAGAACCAAAGTGGTCTCTATTTTTCCTCCTTTCGCCCATTTCTTTTGCTTAGAGGTTTGGTGCCTTCATCATGCCATCCTTTAGTTTTGACCACTGTTTCTCCATTCCCCCAGGGAATACCCCCCACTACGTCATCCCTGATGCATTCACCCACTGTATTAAGATCAGCCCTCCTGATGTCCAGGACCCACATCCTTGTGAAATCTGCTTCTGCTGCTGCTTTTACATTGAACCTGGCCTCCCACTTCAATGTCTGCAATACTGTCCTTGTTTGTGAGCACCAAGTCCAGTACTGCTCCATCTCAAGTGGGCTCCCAGACTAGCTGCCTGAGAAATGCTCCCTGCAGGGAACCTAGGATGTTTCTGCTTCTAGCAGAGTCTACTGCTGGGAGGCTCCAATGAGCAGCCACAATACTGAAGTTCCACACAAGCAGCATCTCCACTTTTTTGTCACTATGCTGGTAGCTTCCCCAGTGTCCTGTCCATTTCTTCCCTCTGTGTTGGAGGTCTGTATATCACCCCAGTACAAATAGTGTCTCTGGTCCCTATCTCTAGGGTGCCCCACAGTACCTCCAACTTGTGTTTCTGTTGCTTTGATACCCTCCTTTACATACAGCACCACCCCTCCTCCCCACCCTATGCTTCCTGAACCAAGTGTAGCCTGGTATGGCCATATTCTAGTCGTGGTTGCCTGTGCATCATGACTCCGTAATGGCCACAATGTCCAGGTCTGCCTCTGTCATGATGGCCTCTAGGTCTGAAATTTTATTTCCAAGACTCCAATCATTTGCACAAATGATCCTCCACATCTTGCTACCCCTCTGCTTGCAATGCCTCTTTCACCCCTTTCGACTTGCTTCTTTTCCCCACTTTCCTTTTGCAACTTTCCTTCCCTCCACCTTGTCCTCTAGCTCACTGCTATTCCCAGTTTCCTGCTCCCTTGGGGATTCTCCTCCCCTCTGGCCTCCCACACTATTTCTTCAGTTTTGTTCAGTGAAGTAGTACTCCTCCCCCAAACTTCCCCCTTCACCTTTATCACATACCCCTTGGTTCTGGTGTTGTTCTTCATTTAAAGATACTCCCATCCCACACCCTGTTCACCCCATGAGGTATTTGCAAGCCTCTGTCATGTCCCCTCTCACTCTCCTGAGTTCCAGGGTGTAAATGTTGAGATTCCTCACTCTCTTCTCATAGGGCTTTTGGTGCAACCCCTGTATAATTTTAGTAGCCCTCCTCTGGACAGCCTCCACCCTGGCTATGTCCTTTGTGAGGTACGGCCTCCAGAACTGGATACAATACTCCAGATGGGTTCTCACCAGTGAGTGATACAGTCACACCACCACCACCCTCCTCCTGCTGGAGATACTTCTCCCTATATGCCCCGGCATTCCACTAGCCCTACCAAATGCTTTGTCACACTGCCCTGTCACTTTGAGGTCATCACAGGGGTCAAAACTGGCACCAACCCACAAGCCAAATGCTGGCAGATTTTGTACTGAGCTTGTAAGATTTTTCTTTAACCAGCCCTCCGGGTTTGTAGTGGAGAAGGCAACATTTTAATAAGTACACCAGCTGGGCCAGTGGAAAAGTCTGTGGAGCTAGTGGATTTTCCCAGTCACTAGTCTGCTGGCTAGTGGCTGCAAAACTTAGTTTTCACCGCTTGTCATCATATACGATAACCCCAAGGTCCCTTTCCTGTTTCGTGCCTGACAGTAACCCCCCCCCCCCATCCTTTACTCATTTCTTGGGTTTCTATGCCCCAGGTGCATGATTTAGCACTTTCTGGCACTGGACCTCAACTGCCATGCTCTTGACTACTTCTCGAGTTTCCCAAGATCCCTACACATTCTTTCCACTCCTTCCTTATTTTCCACCCTATTACAGAATTTGGTATCATCTGCAAAAAGTCATACCTTCCCTTCCCTTCCAGTTCATCTGCAATGTCACTTATTAAGACACTGAAGAGGGCTGTTCCCAGTACTGAGCCCTGCAGCCTCCCGCTGGTCACTCTCTCATCCTTAGAGTGAGTGCCATTAACTACCACAATCTTTCACCTATCCATTAACCAATTTCTAACCCAATTCCCCACTTTGGATTCAACCCCTAAGCTGCTCAGTTTCTTAATCAGTCTCCCGTACAGCATAGTGTCAAAGGCCTTGCTGAAGTCCAACTAGGCCGCGTCCACTGCCCTCCACGGATCTATTTCCTAGGTCAGCCAGCTCAAAAAATCTAATTCATCTGACATGTCATCCTCCCTCCATGAATCCGTGCTGCCTGTGGTTTTGTAACCCACTGGATTTAAGATACTCTACCAACCTTTCCTTAAAAGGGTTTCCATTAATTTTCCCACCACTGATGTGAGAATGGCCAGCCTGCAGTTGCTGGCAACCTGATTGTTGCTCTTATATAGTGGAACCACATCTGCTCTCCTTCAGTCAGTCCTCTTGTGGAGTACTGCTGCTTTTACACAGTGGAACCACATCTGCTCTCCTTCAGTCAGTCCTCTTGTGGAGTACTGCTGCTTTTACACAGTGGAACCACATCTGCTCTCCTTCAGTCAGTCCTCTTGTGGAGTACTGCTGCTTTTAAATAGTGGAACCACATCTGCTCACCTTCAGTCAGTCCTCTTGTGGAGTACTGCTGCTTTTAAATAGTGGAACCACATCTGCTCACCTTCAGTCAGTCCTCTTGTGGAGTACTGCTGCTTTTACATAGTGGAACCACATCTGCTCTCCTTCAGTCAATCCTCCTGTGGAGTACTGCTGCTCTTATATAGTGGAAACACATCTGCTCTCCTTCAGTCAGTCCTCCTGTGGAGTACTGCTGCTCTTATATAGTAGAACCACATCTGCTCTCCTTCAGTCAGTCCTCTTGTGGAGTACTGCTGCTTTTATATAGCGGATCCACATCTGCTCTCCTTCAGTCAATCCTCCTGTGGAGTACTGCTGCTCTTATATAGTGGGACCACATCTGCTCTCCTTCAGTCAGTCCTCTTGTGGAGTACTGCTGCTTTTATATAGTGGAACCACATCTGCTCTCCTTCAGTCAATCCTCCTGTGAGTACTGCTGCTCTTATATAGTGGAAACACATCTGCTCTCCTTCAGTCAGTCCTCCTGTGGAGTACTGCTGCTCTTATATAGTAGAGACCCATCTGCTCTCCTTCAGTCCGTCCTCTCTGTGGAGTACTGCTGCTTTATATAGGGGACCACGTCTGCTCTCCTTCAGTCAATCCTCCTGTGGAGTACTGCTGCTCTTATATAGTGGGACCACGTCTGCTCTCCTTCAGTCCGTCCTCCTGTGGAGTACTGCTGCTCTTATATAGTGGGACCACGTCTGCTCTCCTTCAGTCCGTCCTCCTGTGGGTACTGCTGCTCTTATATAGTGGGACCACGTGTGCTCTCGCCGGTCAGTCCTCCTGTGAGTACTGCTGCTCTTATATAGTGGGACAACGTGTACTCTCGCCGGTCCAGTCCTCTTGTGCGGCACAGTGTTGAAGGCCTGAAGGGAATAAATAGGGTAGACGTTCAGGACTTGTTCAAGCAATATGAGTGATCAACAACCAGAGGCATGATCAGAAGCCGTAGGATTGGGATACTGAAGAAGGATGTGAGGAATTGTTTCTTCACTGAGACTGTGGTAGATGGATGGTACAGCTTACTCAGGAAGATGGGAAATGCTGAGACAGTGCCACGTTTCAAGAGATGGCAGGACAGATATAAGGGGTTGGTGAGGGCACATTTATGGATGGGTGAAAATAATGCAAACTTCTACTAGGGCACTTCACTTAGGCCACACCATCAATGGAATGGTGTGGCTGAGATAAGATCGGGGCAGACAAGAGGGACTGGCAACATTCAGTGTTTCTATGTTACCCTGTCTGAATATTAGTCATCAATGAGTAAAAGCATTCTGTTACAAGGGATAGCGAGGGAAAAACTGGAGAGGGGAAGGGATGGGGATGAGCTGACATTGGAATACTTAGGGCTGCCAACCAATGGCAGGTTGGTACGGACAGGTAGAAAACTATGCAAACACAATGGATCATGGGTATTTTTCTGCTGCCAAATTATTTCTTAAATAAATGCAGGCAGGGTAAAAAAGAGAATCTCAGTTGCAATGGATTTCAATAACTGTAGGCTTAAGAAGACGAGACTGGCTAGAAGCAGTAAAACAAAATATTGGCTAAATTAACGAAGATTTATCTGAAGCAAGGTACTATATAACAAATGCAATCAGAGTGTTACATAGACTTAGACATGTAACATAGACAGGTCATACTATTCATTAGGAATATCTGTAACATAGTTGGAAAATATTTCTGACAGTTGGAGTACTGCGTCCAGTTCTGGAGACCACATCTCTGGAAGGACATTGACAAAATAGAGGCAGTCCAGAGAACAGCAACAAAGATGGCACATGGATTGAACCAGAAGCCCTACGAGGAAATACTTAAGGACCTTAATATCTATGCACTGGAGGAAAGAAGGGAGAGGGGAGAAATGACAGAGACTTTCAAGTACCTTAGGGGAATAAACAGGGTACAGGTGGAAAGCATATTTCAGAGAAAACTCTGCACAAGAACAAGGGGGCATGATATGAGGCTGAAGGGTGGAAGGCTCAGGGGTAATGTTAGGAAGCACTTTTTCACTGAAAGGGTGGTGGAGCTGTGGAATAGCCTTCAGCAGAAGTGGTGGGTGCGAAAACAATACAGGGTGAAGAGTGCATGGGATAGACATAAGGGTATCCTGGAAATGTGCAGAGCAGGAGAGCTGCAGATCAAATAGGATCTGGGGCTGCAGCAATGAGTAGGGAAATGGGCAGACTAGGTGGGCCATGTAGTCCTTGTCTGCTGACAGAGTCTATATTTCTGTATATTCGTATCAGGTGATCAGAAAAGGCTAAAGTACTTTCAAAAAGGCTGTTTGAATTTAAGGTGGAGCTCAGGTTGTAGTGCATTTCTAAAGGACCCATTGGGTCAACAGTTTTATTTATCTGGGAGTGTGTGCAGTATTAACTTTAAGGCACCTCCTTATCATGTGAAAAGGATGGTTTGAAGAAATCCATGCTTCTGAGCCCCACCCACCGTGGAGTTCGTGCTATGTGCAGAGCACAGAGGCAGATGGTTTTGTTGTGGGTAATTTCAAATCCCATCTGCACACATGGAAGATACAGTTTAGTTGCAGACTGATTTTTAGCCAGTTTTTTAGACTTTAAAGGCTTCCAGAACAAAAAGTTGATCGACATTAGTGACAGGGATGGCTGATGGTGCAATAAGTGGGCAGACCCTTGGGAGGTTTAACCTGAGAACACTGGTCTCAGGACTCGGATTCAGTTTGGAAGTAGAAAATATCAGCGGTCCACTGTAAGAAAAGGGAATGTTCTGTGTCTGCTGTTCGGCCTTAGTGGCAACTTGGTTTTATTTATTTATTGTTTTGGAGAATACCTTTGAGCACAGGTGATCATTTTCAAAGGTTCCACGTCACTGTCGAGTTACAATTAAACTAATTCAGATGTGAACAAGCAAATTACAGAGGTTGGTTCCCACAAAAGTTAGAAATCCAAGAGTTGGGGTAATATCTTTTAGATTAGAGGAGGCAATATTATGCAGTGGGTTAAGGCTCTGAGCTGCAAATCTGGAGACCTGGGTTTGAATCCTACAGCCCCCTAGGTGCATACTGTGCGATCCTGAGCAAGTCACTTAACTTCCTTGTGCTCCCAGGTCACATCTGGAAACAAGCTTTGGCTTGGTGTGCTACTCCTGGTTAAACAATGTTCCCTTATCATAGTCTTGAGACTACAGAAGTTTTCCTTTCTGTGATCTTTCTGAGGGTTGATGATTGCCCAGACAGTGTCATGTTTCAAGAGAGGGCAAGGGAGATATAAGGGGTTGGCGATGGCACATTTAAGGGAGCATGGAAACGGGGCAAACTGCTACTAGGGCACATGGCCTTGGCCACACCATTGATTGGAGCAGCTTAGGTAGTATCTGGCCAGACACAATGGGCCAATAACTGTCTATGTTTCTATGCTACCATCTCTAATTATTGTTCTATAACAAGTAAAAGCACTTTTGCTACAATGAGGTAGTGACAGCAAAAACAGGACAAGCGGATGGGGATGAGTTACCACAAGAACACTTACGGCAGCCAACCAATAAAAGGTTGGTATGGTGAGGTAGAAAACTGGGCAAACACAATGGGCCACAGGTCTTTTTATATAGGTGACTGGTAGGTGGCGCCCAACCACTCCTAAAGAAGCTAACTGCAAAACTATGAGTGTGTTGTCACACAATATCTAATAAAAAGCTTCAGTACTGTATATCTTGAGTGTAATGTTTCTTTGCTCTTCCAGTGCAAGTTTTTTTTTTTTTGTTTTGTTTTGTTTTTGTATTTTCTCTACCTAGTATACTTACCAGATGCATCAGACTTTCCTGCTGCATCTTTTTTAATTTTAGAATATTGGCAATTTAAGAGTTATTCAAATCAAGGTACAGCACTGTATAAAAAATGCAAGCAAAATATATAGAAGCAACCAGTTATGATGCATTTTAACAAAAACAGACTCCAAAGACAAAGCTAGTTAGACTTGAAAAATTCCAAATACTGGGGAGGATAACTAGGAGTCTAACTGCACTAAAACATGTGCAGCCAAGGTAGGGGCAATCTAGATAGTTGAAAATGTCATACCTGTAAACTGAGCTTCCCAGTGTCTTCCACATTCTTTTATCCTAGTAGCAGTAAACAGAGGGACCAGCCCCCTCCTGTGGACAGTGGAGATGCACTCTAACTAGCCTACGATTGATAGGTAGAAGGAAAAAAAAAAAAAAACACTGCGCACCAAAAGGCTGATATTAAAGTTCCATATTAGTGATTTTCTTGTGGTTCCAGAACAGCGCCAGAACGCTAGGCCACATTGCCCCACATATCGCCTTGCTCTAAGGCTATGGCAGGGGGCCTGGTGTTCTACAGCGTGTCTGGGACCTCAAATAAATCACTAATACTTTAATATGAGCTTTGGTATGTGCGCTTTTTTGCTTTTCCAATCAAGCTGTATGGACAGCAGCACTTTAGGGGAGCATGGGGTGCATGCTCTGCCTGCCTTTCTGATTAATAGGTAAGGTGGTCTGGTTCCGTGGCGCCGAGCAAAGAGGTTTGCTCAGCACGCTGGTGACCCGGGTTCATGCCCCAAGCCCAGGTACCAGGAGTGGAGACTGGAAGGGAGGGGATCCAAAGCGTCCATTGGACACTTCCCTTCTGGGGGGGAGAGAGTCAGCAGAGCCTTGGCACCTGCAGGCAGATTGGGAGATGCGCTAGGGAACCTGTAGCCTTGACATGACCCCATGTATCCCCACCTCAGGTTGTCACTCCCACAGGCCAATCTGGGTTGTGTGGGGCATGCCAAGAAAAATGGAAAATGCCCCTCAGCCCGACCAGATGACAGCCACTAGTCCCCAGCATGCCACGGTAGCCCAGGATAGCCCCATGCTGACCACCCCACCGCTGATCCCTGGGCTAAGTATGTGCCTTTTGGTACTTCTCCCCCGGAGGGAAGGGGACTCACCCGAAGGGCTATGTGGGGCCACCCAAGTGGGGATCAATTGGCAGTTGCGGGGGGGGGGCAGCAGATGGCGTCTGGCTGAGGACGGTGGCCAAGGGACCTTGGTGGCCTGAAGGAGTGGCCGGCCAGGGGGGTGGGGAGGAGCATAAAAAAAAAATAGGTAGGGTGGACTCTCCTCTGTTATAAAAGCATACTGTTCCACCAAAACACCAGCTAGCTGCTTATTGTCTTAGCCACACTCTGCATCCAGTGTGCCCTTCTGAAGGTAATAAAACCATGAACTTAAAAGGGACACTGTCAGCTTTTTCACTCATTTTAGTGCCCCTTTAATATTGGTGCCTGTTAAGAGAGCTGTAGTCAGTTACGGCTTTGATTCAGTTTGTACAGCACATGTGCCTTAATTGCATTTTTTTTTTGTTTTACTAAAAAGACTTTCGGTCATCCCATCTGAAATGGTCTGCTCCTTCCCGCGCATCCCCGACATACAGAATGGCACTGCAGAATGCCGAACACATGCACAAATGAGTGTGGCGATTTTTGGAGGCACAAAAAGTATAAGAAACAGCCCTCTGTTTTAAAAAACAAGTACATAGTGGACATAAGCACACTTAGCACTAATCAACAATATGTTTTGTTTAGATGCTTCCAAAAATCGCTGCACTTGTTCATGCCTGAGTTTGGCATCCTGCAGTGCCATTCCATATGTTGTGGACTCGCAGGAAGGAGCAGACCACAAATGTCGGTCAGGATGACCGAAAGTCTGTTTTGTAAAAAAAAAAAAAAAAAAAAATGCATTTCATAAGGCACACATGCTGTACAAACTAAATCAAAGCCACTACTGACTACAGCTCTGTTGACGGGCACCAATACTATTAGGGCACTAGAAATAAGTGAAAAAGCTGGCAGTGTCCCTTAAACATTGAGTCATACTGTAGCAAACCTCAAAAACAATAAAACAACACCCAAGGAGGGACAGGGTGGAGGGATCTGTAAGACTTTGGGAAACTATTTCCAGGTATAAAATCTTTCCTTTCCCGAGGTGCTGCCCCATTTGTACTCCCCTCTCAGGGTAGAGGGCAGAGGTTGCTGGACTCCGAGCCAAGCTGTCAAGGGTGCAAAGAACCTTTTGTCCTACCCAGGCCCACCAAGTCTGCTGCCACTCCCCCAGAGGATGCCCAGGCAGAGCAGCTGGACCTTGGTAAGCTCCCAGAGGGTGGGGGTGATAGGAAGGGTATATGCCCCTTAGCCGGTACCACTGCAGGATTGCTTTGCCATACTAGTTGGACAAGGCAGTTGGGAGAAGGTATCCATAGCAGAAGGAAGGGAGCAAGTGGAATTCCTCAGAAGGGTAGGCCCCAAGGAAGGCGGGAGGGAGAAAGAGGCCCCCAGCTGAGGAGGAAGCAGCTGCTGCTGGGGGACTCTGCTGTTAGACGGATAGACCTGGGAGCAGGGGAAGTAAGGGAGAGAGAGAGAGAAGTGAAGTGCCTGAGAGGTGCTTTGACTTAGTGGGATGAAGAGCGGATTCAGAGATTAGCTACGGCAGCAGGAGATGGGAGGGAGCTATATGGCACTGTCCACCTAGAGCAGACAGTCGGAATGGCTGGAAGAGAAGGCAGGTGGAAGGAGGAATAGGAGTAGGGTCTTCAGGCAACAAAGTCAAAATTGTGGGGGGGGGGAGGATGTGTGAAGGGGTAAACTGAATGAATATGGGGAGAAATAAAATGCTGATGGGGAAAGTGCAACAGGGACAGAAGCAGGGAATACTGTGCAGGAGGAGAAGTCAAAGAGGCAGGAGAGGGCGGCGGGGGAGGAAATACTGATGGGGAAATTGCAACAGGGACGGGATGGTGAAACATTGTACAGGAGGAGGAGTCAGAAAGGCGGGGAGGGTGAAAGGTACACAGGCAGATGGAAGCAAGTGGGGAATCTTAATACTAGGGGATTCGATACTAAGAGGAGTCAGGTGGGGTAGCAAAAGAAAAGGCATAGTCACATTTTGGTGGAGGCAATGCCAGGAATGACAGCTGAAAGGGCAGAGCAGTCAATCCTGAAGTATACTGGAAGGGGAAAAGAGAAACCTCATTTAATTCTACATTTGGGGACAAACAACCTTGCTGATAGTATGGCAGAAGTGGTTCAGAAGAGGTTTGAAGAGCTTGGAACATTATGCGAGAGGGATGGAAGTTTAGTGACTTTTTCAGAGGTATTGCCAGTCCCCAAAGTGAGCACAGCAAGAAAATTGAGAATTATAACAAATGGTTAGGGGCATGGTGTCAGGCCAAAGGGTACGGGTTGCTGGGAGGGTGAGGTAGGATCTGGGAGGACAGTAGGCTAGTTGCTAGGGACAGACTGCACTTAAGTGAAGAGGGCAAGAAGGTGTTGAAGCAGAAGTTTGGAGAGTACATTGAGGGAGCTGAGAATTTAAACTAGGAGTGGGGGTGGCAGGAGGAGAGTGGGTGAGCAGAAGCCATGAGAAGGGACATCACAAGGGCTTACCCCCTAAAAAGAAACAAGAGACTGGGAGAAGGTATTAAAGGGAATGCTAAAAGGGGAAGGGAAGGGGAAGGGAAAGGAGGGAGACGGCAGGTGGTACCTTAAATGCTAAAAGCCTGGGGAATAGAATGATGGAGCTACAGACCCTCATGGTGGTGGGGTAGACATGGCAGCCATCACAGAAACATGGGCCACCCAACACCATGACTGGGACCTGACGGTGTCAGGGTACAAGATATTCTGCAGGGACAGGATAAAGGGGAGGGAGGGTGGCGCTATATGTGAAGGAAGGACTGAAGTGCGTAAGGGAGGAGGGAGAGGAGGACAGAACGGAGACCTTATGGGTGTTAATCCAGTATTCCAAGAACAGGACTCTCCGGACATGAGTGGTATACAGGCCGCCCTCCCAGACAGAGGAGTTGGACAGGGAAATAGCAGAACAGATAAGGAGGACATGTGGGAAGGGGAATGTGGTGGTTGTGAGGGACTTCAGCCTACCAGAAGTGGATTGAGGTACCCCAGCCACCAACAAAAGGCAGGTGCAGGTACTGCTGGAAGCTTTCCAAGATAGCTTCCTGGTACAGATGGTCAGCGAACCAACCGGGGGAGAGCACCCTGGACCATGTGCTAACTAACAGGGAGTATGTAAGGGATCCGAGGGTGGACAAACCATTGGTGGGGAGCGACCACCAGTCAGTATGGTTCACGTTAAAGATGGGTAAAGAGGGAGTAGTATCCAACACGAAGGTGCTGGACTTTAGAAGAGCAGACTTCAGGGGGATTGGGGAAGTAGTTAGAGGGTACCTAGCAAGAATCCAGCCTAGCATGGGCGCTAACCAGAAATGGGAGCTCATAAAAATGGGGATAGTAATGACAACCAAATCCTGCAGCAAGGCTCAGAGTAAGAAGTCTAGGGCAAAAAGGCCAAGCTGGATGAGCAGGGATGTTATGGAACAGGGAAGGAGGAAAAGAAAGGCCTTTAGGAGATGCAAGAAAACAGGGAGAAGGGAGGACAGGGAGGAGCACCTGAAGGTAGCATGGGAGGTGACAAGGGCAGTAAGAGCCACAAAGGCGTCAAAGGAACTCAAGCTGGCACAAGGCATTAAAAGGGGGAGAAGGAGTTCTTCAAGTACATCAGAGAGAAAAGGAGCTGCAAGGAACAGATAGTGAGGATTAGGACAGCAAGGGGATGGGTGGAAAAGGGGGGAGAAAAGGCAGAAGGACTTAATGAATACTTCAGCTTGGTATTTACTAAGGAGAAAGGGGAGATACCCGGGGAGGGGTGGGAACAGAGGGGAAGTGGGGACAGATGGGGTAATCACAGAGAGTAAGGTGCTGGAAGTATTGAGGGCGCTGAGGGTGGACAAGGCACCGGGGCCAGATGGAGTCCACCCCGGAGTACTGAAAGAGGTGGCAGAGGTCCTCGCAGGACCACTGGCAGACCTGTTCAGTAACTCACTGAATGAGAGGTGCGTACCTCAGGACTGGAGGATGGCTCATGTGGTTCCCCTCCATAAGAGTGGCCCCAAGAATGAACCAGGGAACTATAGGCCTGTGAGCCTAACATCCATCGTAGGGAAGTGGACGGAGACAATCCTGAAGGAGAGGCTGGTCTGGTGGCTCTCCTGGAGGCCAGTGGGTTGCAGGACAGCAGACAGCATGGGTCTGTCACTGGCAGATCCTACCAGACCAACCTGACAGAATGCTACGACTGGGTACCTAGACAGTTGGACAGGGGCCATGCAGTAGATGTGCTGTATCTGGATTTCAGCAAGGCATTCAACTCTGTGCCACATGGGAGACTAGGAACCCAAAAAGGAGCTACCAGCTAGGTGGGGTACAGCTTGCCGTAACTAAGGAAGAAAAGGATCTGGGGGTAATCATAACAGGTTCAATGAACAACACGGCACAATGTAGGAAAGCGGCTGCAAAGGCCAATGAGATGCTGGGTTGTATTGCCAGGGGTAGATCCTCGAGAAGGGGGGTGGTTATTCTGCCATTGTATAGATTGCTGGTAAGACCGCACCTGGAATACTGTGTGCAGTACTGGCGGCCATACCTGAAGAAGAACATTAAGCTGCTGGAGGGGTGCAACACAAGGCAACAAAAATGATCCAGGGACTGGAGGATTTACCACACGAGAGCAGACTGAGGGAGTTGAACATGTACTCACTAGAGGAGAGGAGGGACAGGGGAGATATGATTAAAACTTTCAGGTACATGACAGGCCTAAACAGGACTGGGAAGGAGGGGTTTTTCAAAGTGAGGGAAAGGAGGGATACGTGAGGTCATGCTATGAGATTGGTGGGGGGTAGGTTCAGGAGGGAGATCAGAAGACACTTTTTTTTTTTTATATAAACAGAGGGCAGTGGCCAACTGGACCGTGTTGCCAGAGAAAGTGGTATCCTGCAGAACAGTGAGATGCTTCAAAGGGGCTGGGACAGGGTAAGGGTAAGGGTTGTGGGAGGGTGGGGAAGGGAGGGAGGACAGCTGCTGAGTAGGGGGACTAGCTGCAAAAATTGAGCAGACTTGATAGACCTGTGGGCCTTTGTCTGCTGGCAATTTTCATATGCTCGTATGTAGAGCAAAATGAGCTGGCAAGAGAGAGGAAAGGGGACGTGCAGGGGAAATTTCAGGGAGCTAGGGAGGGGCCTTAAGCAGGTGGCATGCACAGTGGCCTTTGCTGAGGTGTTACCTCTATACAGCTTGAGAGATGAGAGGACACTGCACCAGGGCTTTTAATAATTGGTTGAAAGCATGCTACAAGGAGGAGGGCTGCTTCAGCTACATTTGTGGACTTGGGGCCAACCTGGGAAGATATATCCTCTACAGGGGAGGCAGCTTACATCCCTCCAGGAAGGGGACCACAATTCTTAGCAGGAGGTTTAAATGCTGCTTCAATGAGCATTTAAACTAGTTGGAGGGAGGCTACAGATCTAAGGGAGGCAACAATTTCCCCCCAGATTATGAAGCATCAGAGAGGGAGGTCCTGATGGGCGTAAACTCCCCTAGGGCAGGGAGGCAAGAAGATAGGGGTGGGGACAAGGCAGAGGCAAGGCGGTATAACTCAGGGAAGCAAGAAAGGAGGAGTAAAGGAGACACATAATAGAGAAAGTAATAAGGGAAGAGGTGGGTCAGGGGGAGTGCCAGGGAACAGCACATGCGGGGGCTGGGAGTAGGGAAGCAGGGAGGGAGTAAGGTAAGGAGAGCCAGGTGCTCTAATGCAAGGAGTCTCAGAAATAAAAATCCCAAACCTGAAAGCCATAATGGCAGAAGCTAGACTGTATTTGGTGGCCATAATGGAGTAGTGGTATTCTGACAGCCATGACTGAGACATGGCCATACTGGGCTACTCTCTCTTCAGGAGAGACAGGGAAGGAGGGAGGGGAGTACAAGACGTACTATATGCAAGGGAGGGAAATCAAGGCCACAGAAGTACACTGGCACCTGGAGGAAAAGGAAGGGCTGCAGGCAGGGCTTAAAGTAATTTTCAGGTGCGAGCAGGAATTCCCCCCACCCTGCAGGATCTACAAAATGGTGGGGGGACGCATATTTCTGAGGGGATGGATAAACTTTGGGGGGATTTCCCAAAAAACACCTCTGTAGACATCTGCACCTCGCTCAGTAATACCTCTCAACTGCTATGAAACGTCTGGCAGTATTTAATTTAATTTCATTTTTATTTTTACGGCTGCAGTTGGGCGGAGCCTGCAGCCGTCTTGCAGATTCTCTGAAAATGAGCTAGCAGATTCACACCGTGGAGCGCTTCTGTTTTAGAGTTTTGGAAAGATGCTTCCACAGCTCCAAAAGAGTGCCCCCCCCCCTTTCCCACCCACTGGTGCACTATTTCGGCTGGTGGACTCCCTCCCACGGGACCTGCAGCTGCTGTTCTGTTCCCGGGATCACCATTTTCTGTCTGCAGCTCCCACCTTAATTGCTACTGAGCTGCTCTCTTCTTTCTACTCCCTGGTTTCCTTAAAGAATGCCCTTCAGCATTTATTTATTTTTAATGTAGCTGCCTTGGTGGTGCAAGACAAAACAACAGTTGTTTGGCACTTTTTTTTAGTCAGTAATGAGTGGAGAGAGGGAGTGTGAGAGAGAGACCGCACTTTCTCTTGTAAGTTTCAGCATCTTTCTCTCTTTCTCTCCTGTGCTTTGTGTAACACAGCAGCAGTTAAATAACATAAGTTGCAGCCTGAAATAAAGGGGAACGCTAAAAGAAATTAAACTTTTCTGTCTTTATTGTTCATGCTGCTGTTTCCTTGCTACTCCCTGGTTTCCTTAAAGAATGCCCTTCAGTATTTATTTATTTTTAATATAGCTGCCTTGGTGGTTCAAGACAAAACAGTTGCTTGGCACTTTTCTTTTTTTATTCAGAAAGGAGTGGAGAGAGAGAAAGGGAGTGCATGAGAGAGAAAGAGAGAGAGAGAGAGAAAAAGAAAGATCGCACTTTCTCTTGTACGTTTCAGTGTGTGTCTCTCTCTCCCTCCCCGGTACTTCAGTGGCTCATTCCACAGATCTCGGGGTACCGAGGCACACAGTGACTATTTAAAGGTGTCTCCCTCATGTACTGTGCGGCCCTCCACCCCCCAACAGAAACACATGATTGTACTATGGCTGTTTACACTGTATGCCATTAAAAAAAATTAAATGCAAAGACAGCACTTTGCATATGTGCCGTGTAGTTGCTGCTAATTGTAGGCTGTCTGTGTTTGTGGAATGGGAATTCCATGGCAGCATCCCGGTGGCTCGATCACCAGCAGCTCTGACCCCAGCAGGGCCACAAGCAACACTCAGCAATGCTGTAGAGACAGCAGGCGTCCATTCAAGAGGGTTCAGCCAGGGGATGGGAGACAGGAACACCAGGCACTAACTGCACATTACAGCGCCACCCCCCCCCCAATACAGAGATGGCAGTGCTCATGTTCGGACAGTTAGCGTCACTATCCCTGTTTGCCCCGGACCACCCCACCCCCGAGCAAACAACAGCAAGTGAGTAGCTCGGACACCCACCGAGGAGTGGCAGAATGTGGCCCTACCAGTTGCTGTGCCTGTCTATGTATGAACAGAGCAGGTGTGTCTCTGTGACACTCTCCATCTGTTTGGGAAGTGCACTTGCCCCTGGTCACTGTTGTAGGGTGGTTAACATATAATAAGTGCGTGTCACTCCAGGGCGAGTGGGGCCACCAGGCACAGATACAGAGAGGGAGGCAATAGCAGATAGTGGCAGTGAATGCCGAGTATGACCACAGCTGCATGTCACTTGCTCTACCTTGGCTCCCATCCTCTGACTTAGAGTGGCGTCAACATGTGGAGAGAGGCATTTCTGGAGTTGTGACTGACCATAAAACCCTAATGCCTCAAGGCAACATACCATTTGCAAGCTGTCCCCTAGCACCACATAGCTGTGCATTGTTGCTTGGCACAGTTGCGATCCCTTCCCCTCGGACTGACACCGATCCAAAAAGTTCACCGCAGAGACAGGCAGCACTGTGCATGTGTCTTCCCAAGTTGTGTGGAAGTCTGTATACATGTCAAGTACAGAAAAACACCCCCCCCCCCGAGGAAATCAACAGAATGTCGGTCAGTGCCTCGGAAAAAGGACCTCACAGTCGGTGCCATTTGCATGGCTGCTCATCCCCTGTGCCAACAATCGTGAAAGTACAACAGCATGACAGAGAGAGAGAGAGACGAGAACATGAGAGCAGAATCGCAAGTTCTGCAGTCTCCTGTGTCTTTTTCTGTCATGCGGCATGCAGTTTGTGTCCCGGCAGTCCTGAAACTACAACAGAGACACACACAGGGAGAAAGTGAGAGTGCTGCACTGTCAGTTACAAAGCGATCATGACAGACAGAGATACAGCAAGCGAGTGGTGCGGCAGGGGTGCAAGACGCAGTGGACAAGTAAGGCACGCAGTGGCAGAATGGCTTGTCATGGCTCCAGTCAGCAAAGAACAGACAGGATCCCTCAACTGAGTAGCAAAGAGAGTTCCTCTGTCCCCACACAGATGTTATTTCTGTATTTGCACATGCCATGTCATCGCCAAGCTAGTTGCATGTACAAATGTGGGTTGGGGGCGGGGACACAGTGAACCTCCTGGGGAAGTCGCCAGAGATTGTTATGCACAAAAATAGTCACAAAGCATGTCAGTGTTGTATGTGTGACATTTCTATGTGCATAACAGCACTGGTTTATGCATTATTTGTTAGGGACCATTTTGCAAGATGGCAGGATACAGTACCTTTGTTGCTATTTAAACAAGAAAACACCTTGCAGGCAATTTTTTGTTGTTTAAACATTACCCATGTTATAAGTGCAATAACCCACTCCACGGTATGAGGTTATTGGGGCTTAATCAAACCCCGGGTGCTGTGAGGACACTAGGCCTGCAGCCTCATGCACATTCCAAGACCATCTCCTACATGCACAGCTCAGCACTGGCATGTGGCTGCTGGGTGTCTGCATCCAGCGTGCAGTGTGGGGGGGTTGCTCCCTGGACTGTGCCGGTGGTGACATGGCACCTGTGGCTCAGAATTCATCCATCCTGGCATGACTGCTATGTGTAGGTGCCTGAAGCACGTCCTGGTGCAGGTCCAAGGGCTGTCTTTGGGTGGCTTGCCTACAGTTCTGCGGCCTTCCTGTGGGTGGCTGGCCATTTAGGCATGCTTCTTCTATGCCCAACTTTGGGTAGCTCATCTCTGAGATGAGCAGCAGATGCGCTCCACATTTTGGCTGAATATAGGGATGCGCAGCACATTCATTGGAACGCCCCATCTACATGCGCCGCATATATTATAGATGTGCGATGGTGCATCAGGAAATGTGAAACGCATCTCTCCCTTTTGAATATCGCGGTTCCGCTCATTTTCTGAGATGCATGGCACATCTCCACTTTGCGCCACGCATTTCCTTTGAAAATGTGGGCCAATATTTCTTTATCATACACTGCTGCTTTAAATCAGAAGAATATTATGTGTGTTTCTGAATCAGAGTTGTAAATTTATTGACGTAATACTGGTCAGGGAACCCATATAAAAGTTTAAAGTTATTTGACTTTTTAAGTATTCTAAAACAAAATACATTGATGTTAAGCAAATTGCATGCCTAACACTGATTTTGAGTAGTGTACTGAACAAAATAAAAATGTTATAAATACTGCATTTTCCATGAAGTGTTCAGGGATCAAAATTAATATGCACAGCCTGTTCCATTTGCAAGCAGGAACAGGTTAGTGAATGTAATTTTCTCCCCTGCATGCAATGTAGTGCATGTAGTTTGGTACTTGGTTTTCTGGCTGCAATAACAGGTGCCACAAGGGGCGCAGGAGAAAAAGGAGGGGAGCAGGCTTACACTCCTCCCCCACCATCGGATGTCAGCTGTTTACTGCAGGAGAACTCGAGAGGGAGCTGCTTGCCGGACAAACTGCCGAGAATAGCCAAAGAAGATAACTGGCTGCAGGGGCAGTATGAAGAGAACAAATGGTGGGATAGAAGGCGTTCAGGAAGGTGGGACAGAAGGCATTCAGGAAGGCGGGCTCGACGTCTCCAGGTCGCGGGCCATGGCAGTGACTGATGATGAAGATACTGGGGCAGTTAGTGGCAGTGGCAATCATGTGTGGTGGTTTCTGGGGGGGGGGGCTGTATGAGTTCACAAGGGGAGGAGAGTGACAGACTGACTATTAGCTTCTCCAGTGCTATCTCAACATTACTGTACCACACCACGTGTGTTATTTTCTGTCACCCTTGTGGTACAGTAACACTGAGATAGGCATGTGTATATTTCAGAAGCAGTTGCTGAGAAGGGGCAGAAGTGATCAGATGTTTAGTGGGAAGCTCCTGGCAGAAGCGATCAGACGTTTAGTGGGAAGCTCCTCTGTCTGACTGAGTTTATAGAGTCTGTACTCAGCCCTCCTACTCATATTAGTTTCTTCAGGCAGGCAGGAACAGTGTTGTTAAGGTGACTCAAGCCTGCATTTAAACTATAAAATTAAGATATCTTTTTGCTGTTGCATTTACTGTAAACTGGGCTGACTGGAGACTTAACGCAGCAGACCCAGCAGCAAGCAAACTGAGTTGATTTCCGATCCCTCTCTCGGGATTCTTAGAGAGACTTTGTAGCCATAGAATTTTTTTTTTTTTTTAAGGAATTGTATATTACACAGTTGCTAGGTAGTTTTAATTTTTTTGTGGAAAAGTAGTTTTTAAAGTAAGAGAGGAAACTGTCAGAAACTGGGGTTTCACCCCATCCCCACTGTTTGCTTTGTGCCTAAATAAAGAATGAGATGCTGGCTGCTCCGCTGACAACTGAATTTCTTTTTTGGTGGGGACAGTATATGGAAATCTTAATGTACTGTTAAAGCACATCATGCAGGTAACCCGACTCTGGTGCACGTAACTTTTGTCGCCACATGCACTGTGGTACAGGCACCACAAAAAGTTAATTTCTACCCCTTGACATGTTTAGTGGATAGAGCTATGACAGCACAGTAGGGGAATGCTAAAAGAAATAACTTTATTGTTCATGCTGCTGTTCTCTTGTGGGGAGGTTAAATAAATAACAAAACATGAAAGAAATGGGCTGTCAGTTTCACGGAGCACCCGCCTGCTAAAATGTGCAGTTATACAGAAAGCAGGCGGCTGCAGGAGCTCCGTGGGATGTTTGCACAGAAAAGCTGCCAAAGCATGTTTAATGAAGTTGATTAAACAGCCAAAAAACGTCATGCTTAATAAAAATAATATGCTTTTGGCTAGCAATGAGTCCGAGTGAGAGGCAAGACACACGGAGCAGCACTCTGTCATGATCGATTCTCGGGTGACAGGCTGCAGCACTAGTTGTTGTACAGCTATGGTCTGTGATGTCTTCAGTGATGGGAGATGACAGAGGCTGCCGATTTCTGTTTAGCACTTATCTCAAATATGATCACTATAATCAGTGGCTCTGGCAGGGTCTGCACCCGGGTGACCATGTTTGTCGAAAAAGTGCGGTATAATTTTATTCAGTAAGGAGGTTTGTCCTTATAATATAGAATGAATCAAACTTTTATTAACACAAGGGGAATTACTTTTCTTTCATATAAAGTGCAGTGTGTTTCATCCATCCTGGTTGTGAACATGAAGTCCTCTTCATCTCCAACAGAACTAACAAAGCAGTGCCCACAAAGTCACCGCAGTAGCCATGGACCAGCACTGCAGGCACCCAAGCACTGAGTCCTGGATGAGGGACTTCCATCCAGCATGAGTATTTGAGCAGCAAGCCGGTTTCAGTTGTTTCTGGTTAAAAGATTTCACTCCAGGTTGCTGTTTGCAGAGAAAAAGTATGATTGTAGGTATGCATTTTTACAGTGGAAATGTTTGACTGTTAATGATTAATCCCCCCCATGAAACCTCATATATATGCTGTACTATATTATTTCATTCTCACTAATTTCTCATCTTTTTTTTTTTGTTGTTACACACTTCTAATTGCCCATACCACCATTATTTTGCAGCTGTATAGACTCTTGTTAGAGTTAGTTTGTACTTGTAAGCAGGTGAGCAAAAAACTGCCCGTTTTCACAAGCAACAAGTTCACAAATAAACAACAGGTTAGAATACAATACAAAATTGATAACTATACAAATAAAGTTAATATACAATATAATAATTAACATTTACACAAATATTGCATTAAGAACAAACGTATCCGTTCAACGTTTCCAACCACTGTTTTAATCTATTTTTAAATATTGTAACAGCCCTACAATTAAAAATGTCATCAAGGATCCTATTATAAAGTAATGGTGCCCTGTATAATACAGACTTTTGGCCAACTGCCTTTTTAAATAGTGGTATTCTGAAGGCATTTTTTTGGGGACCTATTCCCTTTTGGGTTTATGAGTCTTGGAAACATTTGGGATAGTAAACCTTGTATTCCCTTAAATAATAAGATACCCATTCTTATTTTAATTCTATTATCCAATGATGGGCCATCTGACGCTCTTAAAATGCTATGATGCGTTCTGGATGTAACAAGCTGTGAATGAGCTTGGTACATCCAGTAGACCTGGGTTCGATTCCCACAACCTCCACTTGCATACTGTGTGACTCTGAGCAAGTCATATAAGCTCCTTAGTGCAGATGTGCTCCCTGGTCACCCCTGAAAATAGGCATTTGTGTCTAGTGACTCTTACCTGGTTATCAAAGAATAAATATTAGCGGTATAATTTTTACACTTCAATTTACCCTTCCTCACTGAAAGTTTAGTTATGTTCCTCATAAGGTTACAGCTATTTCTGGACACAAAAGCTATTCTTAAAAAAAAATTATCTAACTTGACAGAAACATTTCTTAACACTAATGGTGCACCCTGTTTTGAATTTGACTTATAACATGGAGTAGGGAAAAGTCAGCAAGTGACTGGATGAAGAGCAGCACTTGATTGTGCATTAATGCATGTTAGCAGCACAGTAGCTGACCTGCTCCTCCTAGGGAGATCTCTGGGCAGAACTGCACTTGTGTAGGGTAAAATAATTTTGCAAAGGCAGCCATCTGCAAGACTGCAATCCTTGCTAAGTGAGTCCCACTATTACTGCACAAGACAGAGGTGCCTTTCCAAAATTATTGTCCACTACACAAGGACACAGAGAGGGGGATCTGTCTTCCCCTGCCATGTCACTTGGCCTGTATTTCTGTTTTCCTCTGTACCCACCCGCCCCACAGATCACCAGGTACCACACACTGAGTGGGGAGAGGGAGTGCTCCAGAGAGAGAGAGAGACAGAGAGAGAAACGAGAGTGTGGGGAGCGGTACAACATAAATCACTGTCGGGAGTGCACAGTAACCTCTCTCTCTCTGTAGCACCGTGCTGGCACAGTGTTAAAGAGCACCCTACAGAGAGAGAGAATGGCAAAAGGAGACTGGGCACTAACGACACACACATGACGCGAGCGACATATTGTATGCTGTACTCTCCTCTGTCCTATGTGTATTAGTATCAAACAAAAAAAATAATCAAACTTAAGTAAGTGACTCGATTAACATCTCATGTATTTGTGAATGAAGCTGTTCCAGTAACACATAATAATGCAATAGGACAGAGAGACTCGGCATCTGGCTTGATTAACACCTGTCATTTAGTTGCACAACCGATCACAGTGCTGCAGTGTCCCCTCTATGTATCCCCGCTGCTTCAGCCTCCCCATGCTCTCCCCTCCCCGTGCAAGCAGTCAGCCACCGAAACCCGCACTGAAAGTCTCTGCTCCCTTTGAATGCCCAAAGGCAAAATTATCTTGATTTCCCACCCCTCAACTGTACCACATTACGAGGAACGTTCCTCATTTTACTTCATAAAAGCTCCCAGTTCCACATTGTGAGGGCTTGTTCCACATTCAAAGTCAACAATTTAAAGCAAAAAAATCCATAGTAAAGGATGCAAAAAATGTATCACTCAATTAACAGACTTTCTGAACATAAATGCAACATTTTAACAGTGTTTTGAGCTTCTTAGGTAAAGATTTAATTAAGTGTTCCACATTTTACCTATTTGTTCCACATTTTGACAGGCAATGTTCCACATCTGGGGGACAAAAGGTTGAGAGGTATCTCATACTTTGCCCCGTAATGTCAAGGAATCCCCCCAGCAACAGCGACAGTGGCGGGTAGTCAATGGGAGTTGCTGCCAATCCCTCTCTGATTGTCACGTGGTCCCAGCGGGAGACACCGACCTGTTACATCCCCACCAACCTGCCCCCTCCCCCCGACCTCTCCCTATCACCAGTGCTTCCCTACGGTGCTTCCTGTGTGTGACCCTGCTAGGCGACGACAGGCAGGTGTGCTGTGACAGCGAGAGTTAGAGAGACAGTGACAGGGCGAGGAAGAACTGCAGATAGTTTGCGTCTCTGTCACTGTACCAGAGTCATCTCTCAGCTCCTCTCTCCCCGCCACTGTCTCTATCTGTGTCACCATCCACCGGATTCACCTCCGCTCTCACTG
The DNA here is from genome assembly GCA_016271365.2 of Neoceratodus forsteri. Classification (NCBI taxonomy): domain Eukaryota; kingdom Metazoa; phylum Chordata; order Ceratodontiformes; family Ceratodontidae; genus Neoceratodus; species Neoceratodus forsteri. The sequence goes on from CM057456.1 coordinate 687,745,083, forward strand.
GTGCTGTGTCAGTGTTTGTGAGCCAGAGAGGGAAAGTGAAGTCCGAATGGCTCCCAGAGTGAGAGATGTGACACCCGGCTGCAGCGTACCTCTGAAGTGTAGAGCCACAGCTTCACAGCATCTGGAGTGGCTCAATGAAGTGCCCTCCGTGTCCTCCATTCGCATCCCCCCCGGGTTGCCGTATGCCCAGGCGCTTGCCCAAGATGTTAGCCACATCTCTTTCTGTGTGTCCTGTGGATTAGTTTGTAAAGGCAGGGTCCATCAGTCCCTCGGCAGTGCAGCACACATAGTGGGGTAAGTAATGCTGAAGAGACAGATAGGCAGGTGAAGGGTATCCCTCAGTAGTGGAAGTACAGAGCAGCATACCTCTCAACTGTCCCTGATTTTTCAGGGATGTCCCTGATTTTGCCTCAAAATTTTACTCTGTCCCTCCTAAAATATGTGTTTCTGTGGCTAAACAGTGGAAATTATAAGCACAAAATAATATCAAGCATTAAAGTTACAGACTTGTTCTTCTTTAGAAAATGCATTCTGTACTAAGCCAGGGGTGTAGCCAGGAATTTTAAACTTGTACTCAAAACTGATGTACTGTTGCCCCCCCCCCCCGTTATGTAAATATAAACCAAAATATGCACTGCCACACCACGCCATTCCTGCCCCCTTCTGCTAGCCATGTCTGAGTTCAAGTAATCAGTTTCCTCCTGTGATCCTCCTTCCTTTGTTTCTCTGCCTGGCTGGTAAGTTGTTCTTGTTTGTGTATTTGACTGGTGGCATCAGTGCCCCATAGCAAATAACAAAGGCAAACGAGCTCAGCATGACACAGACACAGTGTGACTCACAATGTCTTTGTTTTCCTCTTTTTGTTGCTCCTGCCCGATTTTATTTTACTATACTCTGCTGCGTACAGTGCGTATGCCTGCTGACACCTCTGTACTAAGCCACATATTCTACCAGCTTTCTGAGAGGATATCTCTAATTTTGAAGATGTGTCCCCGATTTTGGTCCTTTGTCCCTGATTTTTTTAAGCCTTGTCCCTGATTTGTGAGGCAGGAGGTTGAGAGGTATGCAGAGCAGCCAGATGTGTGGAGTGTAAGTTGTGTGTGTCATCGGAGAGAGAGACACTGAGCAAAGGGGGGGGGGACAGACAGCAGGAGTGAGTTACGGCAAAAGAGGAGCTGCTCGGCTGTGCATTTCAGAAAAAACATCCCGGCCGCTCACCCAAGATGTTAGCCAGATTCCCCCTCCCCCTCCCCCTCTCTCTCTCTGCATGTCCTGCAGAGTCCTGTGAAGTTTGTCTGTGGTGATCCGGTAGATATGTGTCCATGTGACAATGAAAGTGGCCGGCACCTCGTGGAGCGCTCTGTGAAAGACAGGGTGACAGCGCAAGACAGACGGAGTGGGCTCCCCCCCCCCCAACGAGACACCAGGACAAGGAGCTAGTTGGGCAGAAAGGGGGAATCAACTGACTTGTGCCAGTATGTGTTCAGGCGAGACTGAGAGAGCGGGAGACACACAGTGCTAAAAAAAGCTGTTGCAATGTGCTTGCTGTCTATCTCCATGTCTGTGTGTGTGTCTCTCTCTTTCAGTCTCTGTCCCTAAAGCACTGTGTGATAGACTGCACTTTGTTGTAACAAGTATATTATGCACATTAAATGTCAGAAATCATACCAGTACTGTATTTCTCACATTTATCTGTGCATAAACACCAGTGAGAAATGCATTCTTAGTTGGGGACTATTTGTCCCTGCCGCAGGCTACAGTCCCCCTTTTGTTGTTTCAATAGCAAAAAAACACCTTTTTTGATTTTTGTTGTTTGCACAATAAGCACAATAACCCACTACAGGGTGTGCTATTATTGGGGATTAACGCACACCCCAGTACTATGAAGACACTCGGCCTGTGACCTTGTGCCTCACAACACACCCAGGTATGTGTGTTAATCCCCAATAGCAGCATACCCTGCTGTGTGTCATTGCTTACTTAATCTTTACAATGAAAGTGCAACATATTCTGGGCATTCTGGATTGCGGTTTGCACTAGTTCCTCAAAATGAAGTAAGATGAAGATGCATTTTTACACTCACTTGGGTCGTGTCACAGCCATGGCAGCAGAAGTCTCTAACTCTCTTCTCTTTGCTGCTAGCTTCTATTAGTGTGGTCCTTGTCGGGTGGGTGGTCGGCCAACCACAGGTCTATCAGTCACCAGAGGGAGGGAGGGAGGGAAGGTCAGGACATCGCAGCTCCAGAGAGTCAAGGAACTGCAGCAAGAACTTTTAACTTGAATCACAGTTGTTACTGTGCTAGTGACCAGCACAGCGGGCCACAGTCCATCCAGGTGGAGTAAATGACTGGGGGGTTGGGAGTTCAAAGCTGATTGGTGGCCCAACAAGTTCACATATTTAATGGCAAAGGGAGCAGTGCAAGTCTGCTGGCATCAATCTCACAGAAATGGGCGACTGTGTAGAATATCAGACCACCACTGGACCTCAGCTATTAGCGTGGCGCTCAAGTTACGCTACTTGCCCACTTATGGCGCGCGGCCACATCGGACCTGTCAGTTATTGATTAGTTTATTTGGGTTGAGGCTTTGCACACCTAATATTAAAAAAAACAAGTGGGGTGCTGTGGTACAGCCCTCAAACTCACATAAATGGACAAAACATAAGTCAGCAGAAAGCACGCAATGAAAGTAGCCCAGCGCCAGCTACAGTACAGCGCAGCAAGCACACAACAAAAATTACACTGTATTCTCTGTCACTTTGCACTACGCTAATAGCGGTGGTCTGATATTCTACACAGGTGCCCAGAAATGACCGCCTCACCCTGCCAACTGCAGTGATTGGTGAAGAGTGTAACTCCAAGATGCTGCACACAGACTGACATACGGCTGGGGTGTCGGCTACGTCAGATGCCAACCTGTGTGACAGTGTGCTGATTCCATTCAGTTCTTCTTGGAGTTGGTCCTCGCTATCCAATTAGGCCAGGTTGGGTAGCAGGGGAGTCTTGTGGGAGGAGCTGAAGTGAATGTTATACTGACTGGCTGAGGAGATGGAGCAGTGTTCCAGACCGTTCTGCCCCAATTTAACCTCTACGGCTTAGAAACTCAGGGAAGAGCAGCGCAATACCAGAAAAAACACTGTGCGGGACTCTCCCACTCGGGGGTTACAGAAACTGTGGAAAGCCTTCAAAAATAGCGAACATCCCACTATCCCACCCTGAAATTTAAGCCCTGTGTAGGAGCTGTGGGCCATCCTAGAGAAAGGAGCTGGGTCCACTATCCATACAGGGGTGGTATACAGACCTCCAGCAGAGGGAGAGGAATTGGATAAGGCACTAGTGGAAGCCATCATCAGGATGGCAAACAAGGGAGTCATACTGCTAGCTGGTGACTTCAATCTGCCAGATGTGAACTGGAGCCTTCTGGCTGCAGCTTTGGCAAGGAGCAGGGCCATCCTTGGCTCCCTTCAAGGGGCTCTTCTAAGGCAGCTAGTCATTGAACCCACTGGGGAAGGGGCAGTGCTGGACCTGGTGCTTACAAACATGAAGGCATTGCAAACATCACAGTGGGCAGTCCTCTAGGTACCAGTGATCACCGTACAGTGTGGTTTAACAGTGAGACAGGAACAAAGGCAAACCACAGGAGGACGAGGGTCCTGGAGTATACGAGGGTGGATTTTAAAGAACTGGGAGACTGCATCAGAAACTGTCTCACAGAGTGGGACTGCCAGGGAGTGGAAGAGGTACAGCGGAGAAAACTAAGAGAGGGCATAATTAAGACAACCGGCCTCTGTGTAAAGGAAGTTAATAAAACTAGTAGGACAGAGACAGCATTGTGGTTCTCTAAGGAAGTGGCCAAGTTGTTGAAGGAAAAAACGTGGCATTCATGATGTACTACATTAGGAAATGCAGAGGGAGGAAGACAAGGAGATATACCAAGTAAAACAGAGAGAAACAGGAAAGGAAATGAGGGGAACAAAGATGCAGACAGTGGAAAGGATAGCCAAGAGGATAGTAAAAGGGGAGGACTTTCTTCAGGTACATAAGTGAGAAAAGGAAAGCAAGGGGAGAGAAGTGAGGCTAAGAGGGCACCAGGAGGGAACCACAAAGAAGAGGACCAAGAAAAAGCAGATATTCCGAACAGGTACTTCAGCTATTTTTTTTTTTCTGTTCTCTGGTTGCTCTGTGGGGATGTACCCCATATCAGCTCACTGAGTGCACCCCAACCTTTCAACCAGCATCCACCCAGCCCTTCTACATGGAGATGTGGCCTGAGGCTTGCCCCCAATAGCGAAGCCTGCTCTGGGGCTAGCAGAAGAGACCAAAATCTACTTGGATTACCCAGCAGGCTATTCGGGGGCATCATTCGGTGGATGGAGGAGGCGCCACACTGCAGGGAGACCAGGGTTTTTCTTCACTGTATGTTCTACCCTGGTGGAGTGGATGAGCAATAACATCCTGGCATATTAGACATCTTCTACACCTGACATGCTGACATCTGCCACTTCCACCGGTCTCTGCAACTGCATCTAACTCTGTCTCACCCACCCCTAGCAGCTGCTAGCAGTTGGAATGTCACTGGGCTCTGAAGCCTTCCCTGCCTGGAAGAGGAGAACACTTCCCAAGACGCTCATCCTCCTCTCGCCAACCAGCCCTCTGAAGCTCCAAATTTACTCCTGAATTGAGGTTGCCAGTGCCACAAGTGGCAGCACTACCACTGCACCAATGGGCCATGCTGCTCAGTCTTCAGTGAGGGAGGGAGGAAAGTCCACCAGGGAGCAGCAGGATTAAAAGGGGGTGGTAGACACAGGTGCATTTTCAGAGGAGCGAGTCCTCAAGGGACCTGAAGCACTGAAAGTGAACAAGGTATAGGACCGAACGGGATGCACCAAAGTGTACTAAAGGAACTCAGGGAGGTGACAGCTGCTCCACTGACAGACAACAAAGGAATGTGCGGTACTTAGTAATGGAAAGGGTATGTATCCATGTCAGCAAACGCAGTGTCCATCAGGAAAAGGCTAAAGTGTATGGGGGGTTGGGGGAGTAATAATGCCCAAAGCAAAAGTAAAGATCACCTCCTGCAGGTGGAGGATAGGGAGGATAATGACAAATGCAACTAAAATGATCAGGTCAAAGAAGGCAAAAATAAAATAAAAAAAAAAAGGCAGTTTGGCAATGAACAAAGAAACCTTGAAATTACACTGTCTGCTTGTGTACAAATTAAAGTATTTTGATTTTAAAAGTTAAACTAACCCCACTTTGCCCATTCTGCTCACTTTTATATAACACACTTTCCTAATCTCTAACCTTATGATCCTCGGTTTTAGTCTCTAATACCACCTCTGACCATTCAAACCTGCACTCCATATAATCATTTGGGATCCTAGGGATGCAGAACAATGGATACTGTGTCTGCAGAACAATGGCTACTGTGTCTGCAGAAACACTGCTTTTGTTCATATTCAATGACCATGAACTGAAAAGCATTACAAACAGATCTCATTTTGTTCAGTTTCTCCCTTGCTTTACTGTTGAAGCACAATCTAACAGACAATACCATCTTTTAATTACCTCCAACTTCATGATGCTCTGTTCCAGTCTTTCTCGAACACCACCTTCTAATAATTTTTCAAAACCACACTGAAGTGTGAGTAGCATCAGTTCTTCAGCATTTGGAAGCCTTTGGACCTGGAGAACAATTAATACAGCCACAGAAAACAAACCCCTCTGCAGCTCCCTGTCTTCTCTTGTTTGGAGCAGCTCATAGCCTTAAATCCATTTCCTGTCCGCCTCTGAAATGGGTCCTACACCATGCAACAATATTAAAGAGGCAGGACAGCACATCTGGAGAGCCCCTCCTTACTGCAACAGTCAGAGTCTAGGGTTTTTTTTCAAATCTGGGTGTACTGGTCCTGTTTAGTCTCCCCTTCCCTGCAGAAACACTATGAATAATTTTAATGACAGAGGCATACAGGAAGTGCACTTTAATCTGTAAACCCAGCTAGAGAGAAGGCAACAGAGAGTTGTATTTTCTTGGATTGCAGTATTTCTCCTGAAGCCAAAGGAGCCCAGCACTACAGAACAGTGTTGAATTTTCAGGAGCTGGTTTTGAAGACTGATACAGAGGATGGTGAAGTTATAAATAAGAAAAAGCAGCTGTAATCTTGTGCTTTAAAAAAATGGCAAAGCAGAAACAAGGGGCAATCAATATTCGATCAGTTGGACATGCTTTTCAAGTTAAAATTATTTTACTTGTATAAAAGCAGACCATGCTATTTCAAGGCCTTTTGACTCACTGCCAAAGTGTTTTTATTTTTTTTTTATTTTGTTGTCAACTTTTAAGCCTTAAGTATTCTGACTGCATTTTTCATTACCTGTGTAAACCAACCAAAGGCAAACTTAAACAAAACGGAATCTGTCTGATGTGTTTTTAATTTTTTGAAACTTCAGAGTTTATTAAGAGACAAACAAGGTTTGATTACAGGCATGATACATGTTCTCATGTCCTAACACTCAACCCTACAGTATGGAAGAGTAGGACATAGAAGACCACATTAGATTGCTAACTTACAACAGCTACAATAGATGTCAGATTAACGTATAGAATAATAGCTGGATTGGAGGTCATAATAAGAATTTTACACACACACCCAAGGTGTGGGATGCCACATAAACCCTGAGAGCGAAGCTCGAGGGGTTTTCCAAGACATCCCACACCAAGGGTGTATAAAATTCGAGTTTTACACACCTACCCAGCCTTTATTTTATATAATTGCTGGGGATTGTTTTTCCACCACAGCAATTATATGAAATAGCCCTACAGAGCTGTGGACCTGTCGGGTTTCAGCCCAGCCTGTAGCGGCTCATGAAAGAAACATACATTTACTTTTTTTTTATATATATACAGCCAGTTTAAAAGTTTTTTTAGCCCAGTTAATATTAAAAAAAAAAAGAACTTACCATTGACTCCAAGTTGTGGTGAACTGTCCAGAGCTGAGGAGCAGGGCCGGCGCAGAGAAAGAGAAGAATGTGGCTGGCGCATGCGTAGAGCAAGGGAAACCCAACGTGTGTTTGCTGCTATAACCCGCAGGTTATAGTGGACAAATTATAACCAGGTTTCCCTATGAGAGAAAATGCTCCTCAGTCATTATAAGGCAGTTATACTACTACTGAGTATGATACAGTAACTTTCATGCTTCTAGTTCACGTGTCCCTTAAAGCCTTTTCTTGTTTGTTGCAATTAGACCAGCATTATGCATGACCAAGGGCTAAATAACATGCACCTTCTCATGCATCATGCAACCCTGTACCTTTGCATGCAAAAGGAACAAGTCACCTTTCCTGTTACCAGCAACCCGTACCTTTGCATACAAAAGGAACAGGTCTCCTGTCCACTTCTGTCCTGTTCACAGCAACCCTGTACCTTTGCATAAAAAAGGAAAATGACACCTGTAGATATCAGTCCTTTTCCTGCCAACCTTGTACCTTCGCTTGCAAAAGGAGCAGGTGATTTGTCCACATTTGTCCTGTTGCCTTCTAGTCGGTGAACTTGTATGTGCCTCTTCACCTTTCCAAGGCCACCACCAGAGCTGTAGGATGCAAGGAAGGGAAGCGGAGAAGAATGTTAATGAGTTCAGTGGACATCTCCCATCTGGGTATTATTGTACCTGTGCCCTGACAATCTCTTTCTTTTAGGGCCAGAGCTTCAGAATGCTAGGTTTTTTTTGCCCACCACCACCACCACTGGACAGCCCCCATCTGCTTGGACAACCCAGCCCCATTACCATGACATCCACTGGGACTTACCTACCAACCTGAACCCCAAGGCTTCCCCATCCCCCTCGCAGGGTCTACTGGGTCCCCCATTCCCCACTGGGAACTGGACACAATCTCTGATCGGGCAAGCCCATCTGGTCGGGTGCGGAGTCTGCATATGTCCAAGCGTCATCCTGCTGCCAGTGGCCTTTTTCCTTTTCTCTCAAAGTGGCATAGTGTATAGTGATGCCGTGCACACTACACATCAGCATCTGCCTGTGTGCCTTTTCTTTAGGTTCTGCTGGGGCCAGGCAAACACTGGGCTCTGGAAGCCCTCTCATCCAATCCTCCTCTCCCTGGCTGGCCCTCCGATGGCCCTCCGATGCTCCAAGTTTCCTTGAGAACCCAGGTTGCCAACATCGTGAGCAGTAGCAGTGCTGCTGTTCCAAGAAACTGGCCTGACTGTAAGCATTTTAAACAGTAGTAGTACTTAACCTGTGGTTCTTAACTGACTCACCTGATATACAAAACCCAACTCAACTTTCTAAACCAGTAAACCAAACATGCACCTCTTACATTGTCTTCAGTTATTTTATGCATGTTTTCGTCTGTTCTTAAAGAATCTTATCTGTGAAAATGTGTTATGTATCAGTCTACAAAGGTCCACTCTTGGTGGTGGGAGTCCCTGTAATTCAAGTCACCCTGCACATGGATTTCATATCTTACTGTAAGTGTGAATTGCGACTGGAAATTTTTAAGTTAGGTTGGAGCGGGGACAGTAAACTCCCCATCAGATTGTTATGTCCACAAAGTATTCCTTAGTTCCCACCACTCTGCCTGTTCTTCTCCTCCTTATTTTGTACCTCTGCCAGGTTCCCTAGGTATCTAAGAATTTCTGATGTTCTACTCTAATATCTCCTGTTAGTCTTACCATATGTTCTATTCCTCTTACATTAGTGAACCACTGTTCTGTTGTTGGGGGGGGGGTGAATCCTCTCAGGGTGATGCATCTTTACTACTGCGATCTTGAGAATTTGCCCCAACATTTGAGTCACATTGTGGCCTTTCAGGAGGTTTGAGAAGCCAGGGACCATGTCCTTAAACGTCTTCGGTATGGTGATGGCCAGTATGTCCTGTATAGCCTGCTGCACTTGCTCCCAGAAGTGGGCCATCTGGGTTGAGGGAGGAGGTCACTAGACTCCAGGCCAAATTGCCTAGGATTCAGGGAACATCTTCCCTCACCCAGGGACCACCAAATCTGCCATTGTTACCTTACAGAGTGCAAGGGAAGAGTAACAACAGGACTATAGTGGGCTCTGGAAGGGTGGGGGTGGTGGGACAGAGGCACATTCCTCAACCAGTACCACTACATAATTCCTATACTGCTCTGGTGGAGTGGGACTACCAGGAAGAGGCACCTACGGTAGTGACTAGGGAGAGTGTGGGAGTCCTCCATAATGGAGACTCCCCAAGGAGGCTGGCAGTGGACCCCAGAGGAGAAGGAAGCAGCTTCTGCTGGGAAACTCAATCATAAGGATAGATTTGAGAATAGGAAAGGGGATGAGGGCCTCCACAGTGGAGACCCCATGGAGGGTGGTAGAGGACCCCAGAGGAGGAGGAGGAAGCAACTTCCAGGGTGGGGGGATTCAACTGTGGGGGGGTAGATTTGGGAGTAGGAAAGGGGGATAGGCAGGTTAGGTGCCTATGCCTCGCCATGGCCTAAAGATACAGGAAGCAGATCCTGAGGATCATTAGGGCAGCAGGAAGGGAGGGAGAGCTGAATGTCATTGTCCACCAGGGCACTAATGACCTGGCTAGGAAGGGGGTTGGAATTGTGCAGGGTGAGTTTAGGGAGCTGTGGAGGGGTCTTAGAATGACAGGTCACTCAGTGGCTTTCACTTAGGTACTGCCTGTCTGTGACATCAAGAAGGAGAGGGATCTCTGCACCAGGAGCTTCAACTCATGGCTGAAGAAATGGTGCACAGAGCAGGGGTTCAGCTACATTGGGGACTAGGGACCCACTTGAGAGGATCAGGACCAATACAGGGGTGATGGCCTGCATCCATCTGAAATTGGAACCGCAGTCCTCAGTGGATGGTTTAAATGTTACTTTGATGAGCATTCAAACAATCTGAGGGGGGTGGCAGAAAGAATTGGGGAGGCAAAAACTGCCCCCCGCCCACACACACACACACACATATACATACTGGAGAACCTGAGGGGAGAGGAATCCCCCCAGGGTGCATATTAATAGAGTAAGTAGGGTGGTAGAGATAAAGGGGGAAGAAAACAGGAGCATTAAAAAGAAGGGGGGAAGGGAGGGCAAAAAGGAAGAAGGGGGCAACAAGCAGAGTGGAAACAAAACCTGGAAGGCCATGTGTGTGAATGCTAGAAGTCTTGGGAATAAGATTCTGGACCTGGTGGCCATCATGGCAGAGGCCAGCCTGGATACTGTGGCCATTATCAAGTCATGGTGCACTGAAAACCATGACTGGGACATGGCCATGCTGGGCTATACTCTGTTCAGGAAGGACCAGGTGGGAAGGAAAGGAGGAGGTGTGGTGCTTTATATGAGGGTAAGCATAAAAGCCACAGAGATTCAGGGAATATGGGGGGCAGAGGTACTGTGGGTCTGCCTGGAGATGGGTAAAGGAGCCACTATTTGCACTGGAGTGATCTACAGACCTCCAGCACAGGGGGAGGAATTAGATAAAGTACTGGTGGAAGCCATTGGAAAGATGGCACAAAAGGGGGAGGTGCTGCTGGTGAGGGACTTCAACCTGCCAGATGTAGATTGGTGCCTCCCACAAGCAGCTTCAGCAAGAAGCAGGGACATCCTGGACTGTCTGTAGAGGGTGTTCCTTAGACAAATAATCGGTGAACCCACTCATGATGGGGCAATACTGGACCTGGTATTCTCTAACAGGGACAGTGTTGCAGACATTAAGGTGGGAGGCCACCTGGGGACCAGTGATCACTGTGTATTGTGCTTCAATATAAGGACAAATGTGGAATTGAAGAATTGAACCACATGAAGGCAAGGGTCCTGGATTTCAGGAGGGCAGATGTTATAAAGATGAGAGAACGCCCCAGGGATCACCTGGTGGGGGGATGGCCTGGGTGGGGTGGAGGAACAATGGGTGAAGCTAAAAGAGAGCATGTTAAATGCAATGAACCTCTGTGTCAAAGAAGTGAGCAAAAGCAAGAGGAAAAAAGAGACTGTTATGGTTCTCGAAAGATGGCTGAAAAGGTATGGGCTAGAAGGGTAGCATTCAGAAAGTATAAGGAGATGCATAGGGAGGTGTATCATGGGAAACAGAGGGAAGCAGGGAAAGCTGTAAGGATCACAAAGGTGCAAATGAAAGAGAGAATAGCCCAGGAGGTAATGAAAGGGGACAAGATATTTTCTTAGATATGTAACTGAAAAGATGACCGGGGTGGGATTGTGAAGTTAAAAGATGAAAGAGGGGGACTGTGTAGGGGGATCAGGAAAAGGCAGATATCCTGAACAAATACTTTTGATCAGTGTTCAGAGAGTAAGGGGAGGTGCCACAAAAAAGTAACAGAAGCTTTGGTAGGAGGGAGGTGGATACTAGTTCTTTTTTGGAGGAGAGAGTACTGAAGGGACTCCATAATCTGGAGGAGGACAAAGCTATGGGGCCAGATGGGGTGCACCCTGGGGTATTGATGGAGCTCAGGGAAATACTGACAACACCTCTGACACTCCTATTTAACAGCTCACTGGAAACAGGAGTGGTTCCACAGGACTGGAGAAGGGCGGATGTGGTCCCACTACACAAAAGTGGTAGCAGGGGAGGAGGCTAGCAATTATGGGCCAGTTAGCCTGACATCAGTGTTGGGAAAGTTAATGGAATCACTGCTGAAGGAAAGGATTGTGGAATATCTTGAATCCAGTGGGTTACAAGGCCCAAGGCAGCATGTTTTCACAGGGGAGGTCACGTCAAATGAATTTGGTAGATTTCTTTGACTGGGTGACAAAGGATTTAGATGAGGGTGGAGTGGCGGATGTGGCCTACTTAGATTACAGTAAGGCTTTCAACACTGTTCCACACAGGAGACTAGTAAGCAAGCTTAGTTGCTTAGTGGTGAATCCAGAGGTGGTAAGCTGGATAAGAAATTGGTCAGGAGATAGGTAACAGAGAACAGTGGTAAACAGAGTTCACTCCAAGGAAGGAAGGGTGTCCAGCAGGGTGCCTCAAGGATAAGTGCTGGGACTGGCCCTCTTTAATGTCTTTATAAGTGACAGTGCAGAGCAGCTGGAAGGAAAGGTCTGCCTCATTGCAGGTGACGCCAAAATCTTCAATAGGGTAGACACTCTGGGTGGGTGGAAAAGATGAGCAGAGACCCGAGAAAACTAGCGTGGTCAGGGGTATGGAAGCTGAGTTTCAAGGTGACAAAATGCAGAATAATGCACTTAGAGCACAGAACCTCAGGGGTGGAGTGGTGTTGACAACCACCAATCACTGAAACCCAAGGGTGGAGTACAAAATATGGGTAGAGTGGTACTGACGACCACCAAGCAGGAAAAGAATATGAGTACAATCGTATCAGATAACCTAACTGTGGCCTGGCAGTGCGACAACATAGTTGGAAGGGCTAGTGGCATGCTAGGGTGCATATTGAGGAATATCAGCAGCAGAAAGATGGAGGTGGTGTTGCCTCTGTATAGATCACTGGTAAGACCTCACCTAGAGTACTCTGTCAAGTTCTGGAGTCTACATCTCCAGAAGGACATAGATGGAGTGGAGACGGTCCAGAGGAGGGCAGCTAAAATGGTGCAGGGTCTGCATCAAAAGCCCTACGAGGAGAGACTAAAGGACCTCAACATATACACCCTAGAACAGAGGAGGGAGAGGGGAAATATGATAGAGACCTTTAAACACCTCGCAGGGGTAAACAAAGTACAGAAGGGGAGTATTTTTCAGAAAAAAAGGTGTTCAAGAACAAGAGAACATGCTATGAAGCTGAAGGGGGTAAATTTAGGAGAGATGTGAAGAAGTAAAAGTCTGATATAAATTATGAAAGGACCAGTTCAGTTCATTGACGTGCATTCACTTTTTATTCTTTTCATTCTTAGTGTTTTTTTCTCTAATCCTTAAAAACGCTCCTGCTCAATGCCAGAGAGAAAGAGAGCACATTCGTAGGATTAGAGAAAAATGCAAAAAAAAAAAGAAACATTGAAGAGATTTTGAATCACTTCCTTTGAAACTTAGAAGTGCACAGCTTTGGATTTGTAACAAGCCATTCTCTGATGACGAGATAAAATTATCTCAAAACATTGGATAAACATTTGAATTTCAGGCTGTTGAAAATAATAAAAAGTGGATGCACTTCAATGAGCTGAACTGGTACTTTCATTTTTTATACCTGATTTATTCTGGTTGGCTGGGATCACACCATTAAAAAAAAAAGGAAACAGGAATCCCCTAGATTTTTGGCATTTTTGCAAAGAAATAAAAGTCTGAATAAAACTTCTTGAATGCCATTTGTATTTCAGCTGGATTACTTGTTCAGTTCCCATTCCCTGGTTTCTTAATATGGGGCAGTGCCCTGCTCGCTGCAGGTTTGCAGAGCTGGCTTGCTCGTAGTCTGCCTGCCCTGTTTCCTTGCTTGTAATGTCTCTGTTTTGTAACTCTAAGGTTTCCTTCAGTTTAGGCCTCTGACATTCAGGTTAACTGATTTTTATGTTGGCTCGCACTTGCACAGCCAACGTATTGCAGTAGTAGCAGATTTGGAGGTGCAGTCACTGTGGGCGAATGCAGGGCATGCATCGGTAGGTGCATCCATCATTCCCCAATAAGGCAGCTGCAGGCACGACACCCTCAACACGTAAACTGGCCACCAGATCTAAGGAAAGGTCTGCTGCAATGAGAGCCAAGCTTCTCTTGCAGTGACGTGATTTTCCTGGTGAACCAGTTTACAAAACATGGCAGAATGCCCCGACCCACTTCATTTGCCGACAGGGGACCCCACTTCCATCGGCGTAATGCTCCTCCCATTTAATGTGTGTGCCGGTGCCCCGGTCCCCCTCGGCATCACGTTCCCCTTTCCAGTTTAATTTGCGATGGGGAGCCTACTCCCCTGGCCGGCATAATGCGCCCATTTGTTGTGTACAACGGGGTGCCCCACCCCGGCCAGCTACAGAGACCCCCATAAAAACACTCAGGTGGCACACTGGGAGCCCAGCTCCGCATGCCAAATGCCTCTGTGAAAGAAAAAACATCCCACGATGGGTTTTTTTTTGTTAAAACCTGCAAAGCAGAAAACGGTCCCTTGTCGACTCCGGTGGCCCTCCTGCAACCCGCGCACACCCTGCCTCCCCCCACACACACACACACCCTCACCCCATACTTACCTCTGTAGCATGACGCCGTGATCTTCGGTGGACTGGGAACACGTCTGTACTCTTCAAAGCCAACCGCGAACTGAAGAAATGCTGGTAAGCTGTATAATGGCATAAACAGGGCTTTTTCAACTTTGGTGCATATCGCGGGCATTTTTGGGAATTTTGGCACTACATTTTCAACATGGGGTTATTGGGACCCCTCCTCATGAATTCAGTTACTGTCATGGTGTTTTTCAGTCCCGGAAGTTGATTTTGTGGTCACTGCGCGGATTCACCTTTCGGGACCGATTAACAAAACGACAGTGCCACTGTTCATGAGGTGGGCTCTCAAAAAGCCTATATTGCAAATGTGGTGAAAAATCCAAAAAATGTCTGTTTTACGAGTGTGCATTGCACAGTTTCAACGCACATTCGTAACTTCGTGAATTAATAATATTTGCACTCCAGATTTTTAACATTGACATTTTTCTACACCTCCTTATGAACAGTACATCTGTCATTTTACACATCCTGGTGGAAATGTGTTTTTGTACGTCTGGCGCAGAATAGCATGGTCGCCCTTTTTTATGCACTGCATAGCTGATGATACCCCCTCTCACTGAAGCCTTTAGGGCATCCCACCTCATCAACAGGGAAGTCTCCCTCTGTTGGTTGTTTGTCAGGACTGTCCATACTTTAGTATGACCTAGTTCTTCAAATTCTTCTGCATTCAACAAGCTCACATTGAGCCTCCAGACTGATTTTCTAGGTGTTGGCTGTGGACAGCAGCAGCACTACTGGTGCATGGTCTGTGATGGAGGATGTGATGGGCCCAGTGACACAACTTTTTGCCATGTGTGCCCATGATGGAGAGAGCAGGAAAACATTTATACAGGTATACTCTGTGACGTGGTGAGGTATATGTGTAATCTGGCACTGTGGGATGGAGGAAATGCCAGATGTCAACCAGGCCCATCTCTGCCCCTATCCTAGTTAGGGGTTTCCCTGACCTGGAAGGTGGTATTCCTCCAGGCCCTGATTTATCAACCCTTGGATTGGGGACAGTGGTAAAATCCCCCATCATGCTGTGTGAGTCAACTACTGTGTCACTGAGTACTTTTTCCTTGGATGACTAACTTGTCTGTCTCATCTTTTGGATGTACACATTCAGAAGTAAGCACAATTGGCCTCTGTATTATCCCCATAAGCTCATAAACCTACCTTCAAGGTAAGTATCCACATTATTGACTGTGAGTGGGGTGTCCTTCTTAAGCACAAGAGTCACCCCCCTATAGTATGGTGTATTTCAAACTGGTAGGTATAGACCTCCCCCTTTCTTGACCTGCTGAACTTAACATGCTTCAGACCCAGAGTCTCCTGCAGGAATACCACCATTGCCCCTTGTCTCTGTAGTTCCTGCAGGATTCTTGGTTGTTTAACAGGAACATTATTCCCTTTAGCATTATAGGTTATTACTGCTAGATTATGCACTGGACAGGAAAAAATCTGAGAAGCTGATTGGCAGCATTCCATGCCTGTACTCATAGTCCCCCATAACAGAACATCTAAAAACAAGACCCCTGAACAGACACTGTTTGCCTACAGCAGTATCCCTATGCCCACTCCAAACCCTTCATGGCACAAATCCCTCACCAGTTTTCTTCGCAACAGAATAAAAAATAAGTTCTAGCCAGAACTGATATGGCTGTGAGGAGCTTGAAGAAGCTCCAAGTAATGAGCGCCATGTGCACTGCTGAATGCCATCCCACATACACCATGCAAGGAAACCGTCAGCATTGACAGATGCTTTTTTTGTTATCTTTGCATGGCTTCCAGCAGTCTAACTGAGAGGAAGACATAATCTCTGAGTGTACACTGCAGTCACTAAACAGTTTAGTATAATTCATCCTGCTCTGTGCTGTATATTAGAATGTAATCCAGTCTACCCGTTGCTGACCAGGGAAATTCTAAGATGGAAGAGCATCTCTGATAGATGGCAATGCTTGCATATAGGGGTGCCAGAAGATTGAAATAAATGGGGGTTCTGAAAATTGGAAGGGCATTTTTTACAAACCATTTTTCAATATACACCATAATACAACAGTATAAGATACTGTCAACCACAGAGATTAAGTATTGCCAGTCGCAGCCATTCTAATGTCTTGAGCCATTAATTGCAAATACTGTATAGTTATACAATCTGCTTTTAAGTATGTGAGATAGTTAGAAATATACTGATTATGAATGCAATGCAACTTTTGCTAAAAAATAAAATTGATGTTGATTAACAAATACTGCTGCTTTAAGTGAACAAACCCCTAACATAATTTCATGGAAAAAATATGCAGAAATGGGAAGTACCAGATTTTAAAAGTGTGAAAATAATACCATTCATGTGTTATTCAGACTTTATAACATAAGCAGCATTATGAACTGGGGATCATAAATGGACAATGCTGCTTGGCCGAGAGGTTTTTGAAGCCATGATGGTACTGGGCTACATCATCACAGCTTCAAAAACCCTCCGGCCTCCAGCCTTCTCACTCCCAGCACAACGCTTTCCATGTCCCCGAGTGAATCAAACCTCCCGATTGGCTGCTATTAAAAAAGACACTGAAATCCTCACAACTGTTCCCCCTTGCATGTCGCCCACTCTGTAAAGAAAAAAAACATCTCTCACCCTGCTTCCTTTACTACTGCAGCAGGGAAACAGTCACAACCCCGCTCTCTCACTGCCACTGGCAAGCAATACTTTTTTATTTTACTGAAAAAACAATTCAAACACGTTTTCCCACCACAACATGCTGCCTCACCGCAAATGGCAGTTAATAGAAATCTGCAACTCACTGCTCGAGAATCTTCCCATCAAGATCACAAATATAAACCACAATGGCTTACTGACATCATAAGAAAAAAAACTTCCGTAACCTTGTGCAGCCTCGGTCCATGTCGGTGGGCAGTCTCCCAATAAAACAATTGTGGTACACTTCGGTACAGCAGTTTAAAAACCAAAAATGGAGAACATAGCATAAATTGACCAACAGACCCCCAGAAGCATACTATTTTGTTTTTCTTTTAGACCGGATGTAAGGGAGGGAGGCAGCAGAACACATAGGAAAACATCCCTACACTACCTACTACCAGTTCCTACAATGGCGCCACCTGCTGACCGTAATCTTAATAGCACTATTTTATGAAACAGTACTCCTACACTACCCCTTAGAAAGCTTTTTTTTATATATTTAATTTTTTTGCCAGTTCATTATTTACACCAATTTTGTAATCCAGTTCATAATAGCAATAATGCACTCCAGGGTGTGGGATATCATCACTTCTCAGGTCGTTGGATGCACTCAGCCTGCAGCCTCATGCCCAACCACCCGAGGCGTGATGATATCCCATGATATACCACACCCTGTCATGCATTTTTGCTTAATTATTCCACTGAAAACAGAGTGGTGCATCTCAACTGGACAATCTATCTGTCTGTATACACACACACACACAAATGTGTTTAGCAAATATGAGCTATGCTTTGAACTTTTACTCTGAGGTGTGAAATGGCCATGGTGCCCCTAGTCCAGTAATGCATAAAGGCTTAGTGAAAATTAATACAGTAGGCTATCCTAAATCTTACCAGCAATCACACAGCATGATATTGCTGGAGGGGCATGTTTACATCATTGTACTACTTTTGTTAGAACAAATATGACTTATTTTAGATTCAGACAGAAAGACTGTATTTTTCTTGCTGGGAGGCAATATAGCATAGTGGTTAAGAGCACTGATCTATGAAGCTAGAGACCTGGGTTTGAATCCCATCAGCTCCCACTTGCATACTTTGTGACCCTGAGCAAGTCACATAACGTCCTTGTGCTCCCAGGTTGCACCTGGAAACAAACTCTGGATTAGTGTGCCTTTCCTGGTTAAACAAGTTCCCCTTCCCCTTTACTGTACACTGGCTTGCTAAATGAAGTTTGGCTATAAATATGAGCTCTTGCTTGGACATTCAGTACTTAATGTAGTGTAACAGTGTACTGAAGAAAAAAATCTTTTTGCAAGAGAAATGCTGCATGTAGTGGATACATGTCTGAACCAAAACAGAAAATGTATATTGTCTATGTAAGTAGGCAGTATGGTGTTGTGGTTAAGGGCACAGAGCTGCAAACCTGTAGAATTGGGTTTAAATCCCATCAGCCTCCACTTGCACACTGTGTGACCCTGAGGAAGTCACTTAACTTCCCTGTGCTCTCAGGTCACACCTGGAAACAAGATCTGGCTTAGTGTGCCTTTCCTGATTAAATAATTTCCCCCTTTCCTTTCCATATATCTGTTGGGGTGATATCAGGAAGCTGGTATGCATAGGAAAGATGACAAATGAAGTGATAATGGAGGCAGCCACATTCGAATGAAAATAAGTGCATCGGATTGTGTCTAACATTAAATGCTGCAAATATAGTTCTGTTTGTCATTCATGCTAAAAAAAATATTAAAGTGATTACAAGGTCTTATAAAGGTGACGATTTCCCTGTTTCACAAAGGCATTTGTTACATATATATCAAAATGAAACCATCACTGGATCTCATTTTCAGTCCCAACCATATGGCTTTTTAATACAGCAAAAATCATGGTGGACATGTCAGAAAAACACCCTTTCAATAAGTGAATTTATTTATGCAATGCATCATTCTTGGTTGCATTTGTTGGGTTTTGATTCATTCAGCTTTAGAAAAACATACTGCTGCTGGGGAAATCTTTATTTAAAAAGAAACACAGGTTAACAGTTGAGAAAGCAAATGAAAATGAAGACAATCACCTGTTAACATTGTGCTGTTCTCAAAGGGTTAAGTCAGCCTGAAGTCCTTTTCCTTGTGGTCCTGTGAGACTGTCTTTGCTTAGCTAACCTCTTTCACCAACATTTTAAGCTTGCTTAGAGAAGTGAATGGGGGGGGTTGCATTTATCTGTACATCTTTTATACAGTCTTATTCTTGCCTTTTTGTGTTTAAAAACAATATTTTGTTTCGAATTAGTAGTCAAGATTAGTAATATATGTTCAGTTTTACCAGTGATGCTCCATAAAAGAACAATGCTTCCTTTTAAACCCTTCCCTGGACTGCTTTGAAGGCTATTAAGAAGAACTAGCAACTGACTGATCAATTACAGTCATAAAACTGTCCTCCAAGCCGGCCCGGTGGTGCTGAGGGTTAAGTGCTGGGCCATACCTTGCTCCACACACCAGCAGCAGGTTAGAGCGAACCGGGTTGGCAGGGGTGGGATAGGAGGACTAGGATCGAGCGTCCAATGACAGCTCTCCTAGTCCTGGGGAAAGTGGTGGGTGCATGCCGTGCTTTGGCTGTCCCTGGGGATGCCCGGAGGAACTGCAGTTGCACGGTGCTAAGTAGGGGGGGAGTACAGCAGACGTCCGCATGTTGTGCATAGACGTCATTGCACATCCATGCTCCCATCGGGGAAAAAAAGGGTAAAATGGCAACATAGTCCACGGCAGCTTGATAACTGCTAGCTTCACCAGACAACGGTGCCTGAAATAAGGCTTGTGCCGGTATTGGGTCCTCGCCGGGCATGGGGGCTTATGGGTGGGCCCCTCTCAACAGTTCGTAGTTGCATATGCCAGCTGGGCACGTCAGCTCCGGGGTTGGAGGTGAAGGAGGAGTGGTGGCTGGATATATAGCAGGACTGTGGCTGCAAGGTGAGAAAAAGTGATATAAAAAAAATAAAACTCTCCTCCAGCCAGCCAACTTCAAAGGTGTAACTCAGGATCTGATGTTAAATTAGGCATGACAATGTATAAACCATATGTTGGTCAGCATAGTAATTTCACAAAGCAGGCTGTCTGAAATGCAATAGTAGTTTAGCAGAAAGAAGGGGGTATTTCTTTAACTGCCATATAGATTTGCAGAATGGAAGGATACTCTGAAAACGTGTTCCAATAGAAACACCTTTTTTTCAAGTAAAAGCAGGATGGCTGTGGGCTCTGCCCACAGCCATAACAATCACTGCTGTGAATGCCCCAGCACATATACTAATCCATTTTAATACCTTTTAAACCATTGTCAGTAATTTGTTTGGGATGAATTCTCTTGGAGAAACTCCACGCACCAAAAGCATGTCTTCATCATGAAGGCAGCTCTGGAATGCTGCCGACCCAAATTCTAAACTCACGTAAGTCTGTTTTTGTTTCTCTGAAGCTGATAAAAATTGACACCCTATTCCAAAAGTCTGTTTCATTCCAAACTCATAGATGCCTGTCTTAACTGAAAACCAGCACCCGAAAAGCACTAAAAGTATGTCTGAAAAAAACTCAACAGAGACACCGATCATGTGCATTAGTGCTCCCACTAATGCGTATGCTCCGGATCTTGGCTGAGTTTTTACAGAGCTGCTTTTAATGCCTTTTGGGTGCATGTTTTCTGATCATACAGACATCTATGAGTTCAGAATAAAACAAACTTTTGTAACACTGTCTTAATTTTTTTTTTCAGCTTCACACACACAAAAACGATCATACACCAGTTTAGAATTTGTGTTAGTGGCATTCCACAGACACATCTGAGATAAAGACATGCTTTTGCTGCCTGGAGTTTCTCATACACAAGTCATCCTGAAGTAATTATTTAATATGGTTTAAAAGGTATTAAAACCTGCTGGGGCACTCACAGCAGTTAGGTTTGTTTTATTAGTTTCTTGGTAACAGGAAACTGGTATTAAAGTTACACAAAACAGACTGCTTCTAATGTATCGGTTATTAGCAAACTTGCTACAGTTACATACAAACATAAGAGCATATGAAGAAGCCAGCAGAAGAAGGCCATTTGGTCTATCTAGTCTGCTCATATTATAGGGTTCACAGCTTGAGCTACTGTCCCTGCTCCCCTCCCCACTTCTCCCATCCTCCCTACCTATGTTCCTAATCTTCCCCCCTATACCTATCCCAGTCTCTCTTGAAGCTGCCCACTGTCTTCAACAAGACCACGTGTTCTGGTAGTGCATTCAAAGTTTCCACCACCCTCTCTGTGAATCACCAGCAGATTAGTTTCTGTAGTAATGTACTTCCACTGTTCAAAAACACTGAAAAAAATATTATGTTGTAACATTATTATTTGAAATTGTTAATTGTAAATTGTTACACCTCTGTTCATATCTTTTTATTTTTACTTTACTGAGGGGTCTGGTGCATAATCGCAATAACACACTCCAGAGCGTGCTTTATCATAGGATAGCGGCACTTCTTGGGTGCATAAGACACTCAGCTTCACCTCGTGCTTCACAACGCACTTGAGGCATGTCAGTATTCTGTGATAAAGCATGCCCTGCCATGTGTTATTCCTTAATTATGAAATGGGTATAAAAAAATCCAAAAACCTGATTGGCTGAGGAACTCGGAACCCAGTACTGATATCCCAGCACAACAGCATTATAAGAAGCTCCAGCCACCTATCCTGGCCTGCTTACTGACTAAATCACTCCTCTTACACAAAATACCCACAGTATGCACATTAGCAAACATGCACACAACACCATGATGTCAGTTCCACTTCCTCTATTTTTTGTTTCCATAGTGATTTTGTGGTACACTAGTTGTTTGCCTACTCTGTGCTGCATAGTACTGGCATCAATAAAATCTGACCACACTTATTACCCCCCATGTGTTCAGCTCCCAGAACTGTTTTTTTTTTTAACTTAAAAATACCTTCTTGCTGCCAAAGCTTATGCCCCTCCATTTCGTCTGGAACCATTATCTTGCTGAAGTCAATGTCAGAGAATGATCGGAGAAACCATTTAGTTTGAAACAGCAGTTGCAGCTGCTCAGCTTCAAGAAATATGAGACAGAGCTCCATGCAGTCAGTCGCACTATCCACCCACTGTCAAACACCAACTGCAGTTTCTGCCCCCAAAAAGAACCAAAATCATACACTGAAATGGACCTCCCTAACTGCTGCTGATCCCCAAACATTCTTGTGCCTGACTCCTTGCAAAAAAAGATACATAAACTCATTAAACTGGCATCCAGCTGCACCTGGCTCCCACAGACACCACCAACTGCAGCTTCTCACGTGCTCCAATATAAGGAACAGCATGGTTTTAGGAAACAACACAGCACTACCACTGCTCTGGTCGAGTTCACTAGCTTCATCCATAATGCTCTAGACCATGGTCATATGGTTGGAGCTACTTATATTGGCCTAACAAAGGCCTTCAATCCGGTCAACCATGAGCTTCTGCTAAACCAAATGTCCTTTACTGGTCTCTTGCCAGAATCAGTGGGGGTGGCTCCAGAGCTACCTTACAGGATGTACACAGCAAGTAAAAATCCTGGACATCCACTCTGATCCGCGTAATGTTACAACTGGGGTACCCCAAGGCTCAGTCTTGGGCTCCCTACTTTTCAGTTTATTTCTAAACATTCTTCCAATGGCCTCTCCAGGCCAAGTCCTCTTGTATGTGGACAATGCGGTGCTGTTTTCGAGTCAGGCAACTTTGCCAACCTGGGAAAACAAATGCAGTCTAGCTTCTCGGTAGTGGAGTCATGGTTCGTAAACCACAAGCTTCTTCTAAACTACAAGAAGACAAAAACCATGCTCATTGACATATCTCAGAACAGACACAGGTCCTATTAACTAAGAATTCACAATAATCAAAACAAAATTCTGGAAATGGTCCATTCCTTTAAATATCTTGGGGTTAACATAGATTGCTCCCTCTCCTACATGAAACACACTGATCTGGTTGCAAAGGCAGTTAACTCCAGAATCAGCCTTCTGTACAAACACAAACATTGTCTAACTGATGAAGCCCTTAGATTCATTTTGTCCAGCTCAGTCCTGTCAGTAATTGATTATGAACTAGTAGTCTATGGAGTGGCTACCGATACAGCTCTACAAAGAATCAAAACAGCCCTTAATAAAGCCTGTAGGCTTATCCTAGGAGCCCACCGCCTAACACACACTTGTGAACTCTACTCCCATTCTGGATGGCTCAGCCTAGAAAATAGGGTCCAGTACCAAGTCTGCTTGAAGCCAAGAAGTCCATCCTTGGCCTCACTACCCCAGGGTTGCTTGACCTCTGCCACTCAAAAAACAGCATCAGTAGCACTAGGACAGCTTGAGCCTCTCTCTCTCTAAAGGTACCCTTCTGTTGGACATCTGAAAGACAATGATCCTTTGGATATAGAGCTCCCAAATGGCTAAACTTCCCTAGCCCTGACCTCCAGTCTTGTACCAAACTTGGCAATTTAAAGCTAATCTGAGGGCTCACCTGATGACCCCCAACACTAAGTATGAATGGAGTCTCTAGTTTCTCATATGCAGACTGCGTTGACCTCTGACGCATCCCAGCACTTAATATATGACCCCTAGCACTTGGTCCCACTCTTATCCCCCCCACCTTCTACCTCTTATTACTGATCTACTTCTTCCCACTCCAATAGTTAAATGCCCCCTTCCTTAACATTTACCCCGACAAGGCTTGTTTGAGCTGCTCCCTCTGCTAGACCCCCCGTATGTCTGCTGAGTTGCCTACCGCCTCCTACTCCCCCTGATCTATTTTCTTTTCCAATCCCTTCTAAATATTTCCAGCTCCTCTATCCTGCGATGACAGCTGTCGCCCATGACCACTGGTTCTGTAACTGATTATGTAACTACATGTCATGTCTGTCATATATTGTATGTAATTAATCTTTAGTTGCTTCTCATTATGTTTAATGTAACGGAAGTTCTGTCTTTTCTTTGACGTGGAACCTTTGTAAATGAGCTTTTAGCTCAAAGGTGTATTTAATCCACGTTATCAATAAATAAATAAACAGTTTCTCCCAATGACTGTTGCTGACAAGTTGCAGAAACCATGATTTACCAAGCTGTGAAGCTGATGCTGAAATACAGCTTCTTACATGCAGCGCTAGCACCGCATACTGACCATGTCCTAATAGTAAAGCATAAAAATGGGACTGTTTCTCTTTTTTCCACATACATTTAATTTATTTTAGCTGTGTTACTATTTTAATGAGGAAACAAGCATTTGCAAGCCCCCCACTCCCAATGTCTAGGGGTATTTTATTTATGTATTTAAAATTTTGGCAAGCAGGAAAGGCACACTGAGCCGCAGCTCATTTCCAGGTGTGACCTGGGGAAGAGGAGAGGTAGAGAAAATATCTAATTGGACATCGGAGATACACAAAACAGGTACAATAAATACATGGTGATTAAGCCACTGATAATACTACCCCAAAATGTTCAGGAATATAACATACATTCAATAAATACAAGTGAGTATATACAGAGGTGAAGCCCTAGCATTAGTACATAGGTGGTTGCCTGGTGCTAGTGACAATAAAACAAAGCACGATACAATTCCAGCTATACACAGTAAGGTTACAGAATATGGCAGAAGTGAGTCAAATGAGCAAAAGCTGTAATAAAGTTCAGAGTGTACACTCTGGTGAAGGTAACTGGGACCTAAGAAAGGCATCACATGGAGTGGTCACAGGTAGGAGGAGGGGGCTCTGGGGCTGGAGGGGGATGGGGAAGGGGCTCAGGGAGGGAGAGGGAGCAGGCTGAGGTGAGTGGGGGATTCAAGGAGGGTGAGGATCGAAGCAAGCACAGTAGGAGGGAAGGGGTTTTAGGTGTCTTTTAAGGGAGGCGGTGGTGGGCAGAAAGGGGGTCGATAGGGCAAGATGATTCCATAGATCAAGGAGCCTATAAGAGAAGGATAGCTTGCCCAATTGCAAATGTGTCAAGGGGAGGGAGAAGGAGCAGGGATCTTGAGAAAGAAGAGAGTAGCCAGGGTCAGATGAGGGGGACAGGGAACTGGCGAGGTAGCAGGGGAGAGTCCCGAACCAGAATTTAGTGATGAAGGAGATGCAGTGAGCATGGTGGCAGTCAGCATAAGCAGTGAGAGATAGGGCTGAGGACAGGGTACAGTGATGGGGTTGGAAGGGGAAGGTTTGTTACAAACCAACAGAAGGCATGGTAGAGCAAGTCTAGTCTGGAAAGAGATGACTGGAGAGCAGCGCTATACACAACTTTGGCGTAATTCTTAGATTTAAGCAAGGCATTCGATACCGTCGATCATTGCCGTCTCCTTCACATGTTACAGAATATAGGCCTGGACAACCCCTCCCTCAAATGGTGTTACTCCTACGTATTAGGCAGACAATAGCAGGTTAAAGCCCACTGTGGCCTCTCCCCACTTAACTTCATCATGAGAGGTGTTCCACAGGGCTCGATTCTGGGGCCTCTGCTATTCGCGATATATATCAATGACACTGACCTCAATATCTCCTCAGCAAATCTACACCTATTCATGGATGACACTGTATTGAACATAGCAAATCCCCTCCCTTGACATGGCCTGCTCTAACCTTCAACATGAATTCTGCCAACTGGAGCATAACCTGCTTCACCTCAAACTGCTGCTAAATGCAAAAAAACTAAAATTATGTTCTTTCCCCCAGGTATCCGCAGTTGGTACTGCTTCCTCTGGGGTCAGGCTACCAATCACCACCCTCTTGGGTGAATCATTAGAACCAGTAGAAAAGTTTAAATATCTAGGTTTCTGGATTGATGGCAGGCTCTCCTTTACAACCCACATTGATGAACTAGCCAAAAAACTCAGACAGAGACTAGCCATATTTTTCAGGATCAAGCACCTTCTTACCTTCAAGGCCAAAATAAGACTAGAGTAATCAACATTTCTTCCCGTCTATGACTATGGTGACATTCTCTATAGGCACTGCCCCATCTCCTCCCTCTCCAGACTTGACACACTGTACCACAGAGCTCTCAGATTTATCACCAACTCCCCCTACAACACCCACCGTTGTTTTCTCTATGCCGAACTTGGTTGGTACTCCTTAAATGTAAGGAGACTGAGAAACGCAGCACTATGGGCCTACAGAGCCATAATAGGCAAGCTCTCCCAGTAAATCTCTAATCTTCTGGTTTATTCCATAGGAACCTATTCCCTGAGAAGATATTCCTATATTACGCTTGTCATCCATAGGATCAGGACATGGTACGGTTATTCTGCCCTAAGCCATGCCCTTACCTCCACTTGGAATATTATCCAAAACTCCCTAAAACTCTCTCAGTTTGTCAGCTTATCAACCTTCAAAGCATGTCTTAGCAACCTATTAAATGAAACCTGTAAATGCTTCAAACCCTAATCTCTTCCCTTCCCCTGCTTCCTTGCTAATTCCTTCTTTCTGTACTCCCCTATATACTGGAATACCTAGCCAGTTGTTGTAAAGATATGTTTATTATACCTTATGTTCATTTATGCCTGTGTACTTTTTGTTTTTTCTTTGTGTTTACTTTATTGTACAAGTCTCATTGCTGTATTGTCATTACTGTACTGTTCATCCAGGTCCACTTTTTAAATTACTTTTTTTCAATGGTGTTTCGCCAGGTTAAATAAAGACTGATTGATTAATTGATTGAAATAATGATGGGTAGGATTAGTTTTGTTGCCAACTCTTTTCATGTAGGGAGCGATAGACGGTCCTTGTGCCTGATAAAGGCACCGAGTTTGGGCTGTAGCTTTGCATGGAGAGAGTGGATGTGGAGGGAGAAGTCGAGCCTAGGATCAAGCAGTAGACCCAGGTATTTAATGGACTCTACAATTTCTAGTTTTGAGCCGTCAAGGGTTTGGAATGAGGAGGGGGAGCCTAGAAAGCTTTTGTGCAGCACCAAAGACCATAGCAACAGTTTCTTTGTGTTGCATTTGAGTGAATTTTCTTCAAACCATTTAAGTGTATTCTCAGAATCAACCTGGAGGGAAGCCTGTACATGTGGAAGAGAAGAGCTGGATGCAAAGATAACTGTGTCATTGGCGTACATGTGGATATATGAGGTGGAGCAGGAGGAGGGGAGATTGTTAATGAAGATGGAGAATAGGGTTGGTCCCAAGATGGAACCCTGGGGGATGCCAGTGAGAATGGGGGGGTGAGGTGTCGCCCAACTGTACATTTAGAATCTATCAGAGAGGTGAGCCCTGAACCATTCAGCGGAAGAGGAAGAAAGACCAATGGAAGCAAGAGTGTCTAAGATAAGCCAATGTGAGACCAAGTCAAATGCCTTGGCTAGGTCTATGAAGATGGCAAGAGTCAATTGGCCATTTTCCATAGCTGAGTGAATGTGATTAGTGAGGCAAAGTAGAGAGTATGAGGTGGAGTGATGACGCCTAAAGCCAGATTGGTAGGGGATAAGGACAGCATTGGTTTCGAGATAGGAATTTAGCCTTTTGGATATGAGGGATTCTTGTACTTTAGCAAGAGAGAGGAGTAGAAAGATGGTCCTGGCAGGGAGGGGTCATCTCCTTTATGGAGGGATATGACCTTGACTAGTTTCCAAGGGAATACCTATGGAATCTAGAAACTCAGTATCCAGAACCTCACATGACCAAGTTCAGGATACTGAATTTTAAAATCCAGACAGGCACTTAAATTTAAAGTTACGGGGGTTAAATCGTGTTTCAGCAAAATGGTAGCCAGGAACAGAACTCGGGTCTACCAGACCATGCTGGCTAAGCTGCTAGTAGCTTAGCCCTCCATGCCACAGGAGCAGCTTAGCCAGCTTCTGCATCCTCCAGTGTGTTGTGGTGCCTGACAAGGGGTAGAGTAGAGTAGTGGTTTGTCATATCCACTACTGTACCCCTTCAGCATTACCTTCCTCCTTGTCAGGCTTGTAGGTGTTGGGATACTGAACTCGGTCCTGTGAGTTTCAGGATTCTGAGTTTCAGTCACTTAAATATATACCCTTCCAAGTCTTGGGGACTGAACTTTGGGAGAGAGATACGTTGAAGATGTGCATGAATGATGGAGTAATTGTTGGGGCAGAGATTTTGAGCAGAATGGGATGGAGTCCATCAGGACTTTGCTTGGCATATTTCAAGGACCTGAGGGCATGCAGAACTTCAAGGTTAGTGATAGGAGGAAGGGAATAACCAGAAGAGGAAGTGGAAGAGGAGTGCCAGCATTGGTGGGTGGGGGAAGGGGGGAGGGATCCAGATGGTGAAAGGTGGAAGGGGAGCACTGTACAACCAAGAAAACACAGTCCAAGAAAACAGAATATGCTCATTACCTGATTCTTCTGTTGTTGCGAGATGGCTTCGCAGGTTGAGGAGCAGTTACATCACTTCACATCGGTGGGAATAACTGCAGGTGCAAAGTGGTTAGCAGGCAACAACAGTAGCACATATTTTGTCCAGTGAAGGCAACGTCCACAACCATAATCAAAAATACAAAACTGCTTTAATATGAAATGAGAAATTTGATAAACCACTCCATGAAGTTGTTGGGGTAATAAGCACAGTGTGGGTACTTCACAGGTATGCACCTGACAATCACTTCTGCAGCCATCTCTTTTTCCAACAGATTGATTTATTGCCTTGCAGACCTTCCCTCAAGCTGAAAAGGCTACATTCCTCACAGCAACACTAGATGGTTGGTCGAAACAGGCTACACTTAGAGGTATTTCACACTTGCAGACTTTCAATTCATAGTTCTTCCCTTCACACTCCTGTTTAACACAGGCATTTGCTTACTTTCTCTTCTCTTAGGCTCATCAATACTTAACTGAGATAGCAATTGTGACAGCACAAGATATTTCTACTGTCCCAGTCCCATTTCTTACTTGCCTTGTTACACAAGGGGGTTGCTTTAAATCACAGGGAGCTGTGTTTTCACTGAGTGGTCTCAAACTTTTAAAAGGTGTTCATTTTAGCAGAAGCAGACCACTGAAGACCTTCCCAAGACCCAATTACTGATGCCACGTGCCTGGTCCTGCCTCCCCAGGAAATTCTACATGTTCCTGGTCTTTCTAGAAACCGAAGGCACTTTCCGCTCATGCAGCGATTCCAATTTCAGGACTACTTTCAACCAGGGGACTGGCTGCAGTGCCACATGGAGTACCCAGATGGCCTGTCGCCCTGCCGGGGTCCCAACCAGCCACTCCTTACATAGAACTCTTCCTGCTTCCACAAGCTACACCCCCTGAGAGTCCAAACCCTCTATTGGCCACCGGCAAGAGAAAAAGGGGTAGGTTGCCACCTCTACACCCTCAACGTTTCAGGCTGCCACCCCTGAACCATGCCCCATGCCCCATCTGCCAGAGCAGGCCCAACCACAGAAACCCTCACCGGCTCTCAGGCTGCACTCACCCATGGGCAAGATTTCTTAAGAGCAGGGCCCCCCATCGGTGCTTACCCTACCAAGGTGCCAGAGTTCACCTGGCGGGCCTCCATACTTCTGTTTCTCTGGGCTCTGGCTCCCAACCAGCACAGACAGGACCCAGATTTGTGCTGCATGGCTCTCCTTCACTCATGACAATTCAAACCGCCGTACTTACCAAGCAGATCTTCAAGGGAGGAGGAGGGCCGGGATGGCAAGCGACCCATCTCGGCCCCGCCGCAGCCCTCCAGCCAAACTAGCAGGCTCCAACCTCGACTCGCTCTCCTGACTCTATCTTCCAGCCACACCCTCTTGGTGCCAAAACCCCATTATTTATACCCTAGAGGAAATGGGTCCCCCTGCCAATAGCAGGCAGGCCCACATCCCAGACCTACCAGCACCAGAACTCCTACTGCCTAGCTACACAGTTTAACTAGTAAGCTCCCAGAGGGTGCTTACACATTGTTAATAAACATTTATCTCATCGCACTTTGTTATGACCTATTTCGTAATCGCAATAAGGCACTCCAAGGTGTGCATTGTGCTGTCATAATGGCACTTCTCTGGTGGTGGAAGCACTCCACCTTTGGTGTCATGCTTCAGCCCACCAGAAGCATGCTGTTATCGCAGCAAAATACACACCCTGTCGGGCTTTATTGCTGAATTAACCATCTGTATTATCAGATAAGTTGCATCATTTTGTTCCTCTGCGGTACAAGTATAAAACCTTAAAATGAACTATGCCACTACGAAAGGCTGTGACATTAACCAGAATTATGCTAAAAAACTTTGGACTATAAGCCCTTATAGGACTAACAATTTGCTTCAAGGTAACCTCACCCATTCCACATTCATTGTATTCTTACCTTCATTGGGTGTGGTAGGAAACCCTTTACTGTTGGCTTCCCTTCTCTTGCAGACCTCCTACACTTCATGTTGGTTGCAAGGCAGCTGTTGGTGCTACAGATATGAAGTTCTGTGGGGGTAGGTCCCAGGGGTGCCATTTGGAGGGGGCAGGGGGCAGTTGCGCCCCCCCCACACATTGCAGGCCATTGTTGCTTTTTTAAATGAAAAAATGTGCCCAGCGCTTATATTTTTGGGTTGGCTAGTGGCTGCTAATAATCCTGAGAAAACTCAAAATCCCAGTCTCCCTAGCGGCTGGAGCTAGCCGCACCACAGTGTGCATGCGTGGGAAGATGGGGGACAACATGCGTGCAACGTCACATCTAAATGGGAGAAGCCTGGTGGTGATGAGAGCGATATTGCAGCCATGTTGAGTAAATGGCTTGCAATGAGGAGGTGGGGAGGAGGGGAGAGTGGCTGGTCAGAGTGCTGACAGACTCGGCGCCGCAGCACGAGACCCGAATTAAATTTGTGAACTCTCTCTCGCTGGTGAACACACTTGTGTGGGGTAGAACAGATGCAGGCTGCAGCGGGCGGCAGACCTGACATGGCAGACAGCAGCACGCAATCTCATTTGTAAAAAATTGCAGGCCCAGGCAGAATGGTCAGAGTGGGAGTGGGAGGCCTGGCCTCAGGTCCAGGATCTGATCAGTGATCAACTGAAAAGAATAAAGACAGCACACACAGCAGCAGAAAAGTCAGGTCAAGTGGCACTGAACTGGTGAGTGATGAATGAATCAGAATCTGAGACAAACAGACTTAGTGGAGAGGAGAAGAGTGTGGCAGCACAACAATGGGTAGCCACTAGCTTTTCATATGGTGGGTGGGGTCAGTCATGATTATGGAGAACTGCTAGGCATAATTGCAACTACTACAATTTATGCAGTGAAGTAAAATTACATGAAGTTTGCCCTTTAAAAAGGGTAATGTTTGTGGACAAAACTCCATGAAGTTCAGTTACTAGTCCTTGGCAAGGTATACTCTGCAAAGTGTAGCTGCAATTGAAAAAAAAATTAAAAGCCTTCTCACAGTGTAGGAAATGTTTAACAAGGTTAAAGTTATGAATATGGTATCTGCGATGTTATACATGTAAATCTGAAATCATATTATGACTATCAAGATTACGTTTCTCCCCAACTACCTGCGATCTAGATAACAAAGAAAAAAAAGTCCCCCAGTCCTTTTAGTACTCCAGACAGGTTCGGTAGTTAGTTGCACACCAAAAGAATACTCACAAGCTCAAATTTAAATTTCAAAAGTAACATTTATTTGGCCAACTGCTCTATGTGTCTCGAGCCATTGCCGGTCACCCAACAGGTTTGGTGTGCAACTAACTGCTGCTGAACCTGTCAGGATATCATTGGGGTAGTCACACTGTTGTTGAACCCTCCGGAACTGTTGCGCACGGCAACTTCTTTTTTTCCTAAAACCTCTTAGCACTCCAACTCCCTCCATTCTGGGGTGTAGACTAAAACCTAAAAACATGGGGCAGAGAATATGGATGGAACCCTCCTCTCACCTCTTGGCCTGCCACCACCAGAAGCAATGAGGCACACTCTCAGTACCCAATGTGCAGAAGCTTCCTTTCCCATCTGCAGGCACAGAGAGCCTGGAAAAGCAACAGTGAGCCTCCTGATCACAGGTTGTGCGCACCATTGAGGCATTTCATAGCATCAGCAATGTTGTTGATTGTCCTCTCCTCACCCAATCACTGAGTTGCATCTGCCTGGCAACGTGGATGGGAGTGGGCCAGTGGACCTGTGTTGCCATGAGCCCAATCCCAGACAAATGCAGTGAAAAGGACTGGTTAAGAGGGTGGCTACCTGCCTGTCTATGGTAAGCAGTAGTGGTTACATCCCCACCCCCCCAGTCCAGCTTAGTTTGTGGTGGCCATGAACTATATGCCCCAGGCCCTGCCCCCACTCAACTCCTGGCTCTGCCCTCACAACCCCTCTGACCAGCGGTTGTTGCCCCCCCTGTTGAAATCTGAAATGGCACACCACTAGGTCCTTCACTAATAGGATGTGGTCAAACATTTACCCCCTCCTGCACCAGCGAACAAAGATATCTGTTTCTTGGGGCAGATGAGAACCCAGACCACAACTGCTCTAGATTTTCTAAGTTGTCAGGATTCTACCTCTTTTATGGATGTGACATCAAAGTTAGTGTACCACTATCTGTCCCCACCCAGGGATCACAAGCCCACTGTCCCCCTTACAGTCTCCATTTCCCAATAGTGGATCTGGGTTCTGGGTTCATGTATAGATGTCCTTGACACCCACCCCCGCAGAGCCACCGTCAGTCGTATTTATCATCAGTTCTCACCACAGTGCCCAGAAAGGTTGGCAGTCCCACCAAGACTCATTTTATATATATTAATATGTCCCTCAGTGCCACTTGTTAGAAACACAGAAACATAGAAGTTGACAGCAGATAAGGACTGCAAGGCCCATCCAGTCTGCCCATTTCTTTTTCTACCTTATGAGTGTGCCATAGGCCTTTGCTCTGTCAATGGCCTATCTATTCATACTCATCTGTATTGCTCCCTTATGCCTATCCCATGCCAGTTTGAAGCCCTGCACTGTATTCATATCCACCACTTCCTGAGGTAGGCTATTCCATGCATCCACCACCCTTTCTGTGAAAAAGAACTTCCTCATATTACCCCTTAATCGGCCTCCCTCTAATCCCATGCTGTGTCCTCTTGTCCTGCTATTTTTCTTGTATTGAAACATGCTAGACTCTTTCACCTTGTTAATGCCCTTAAGGTGTTTGAATGTTTCAATCATATCACCTCTCTCCCTCCTTTGCTCTAGGGTGTACATATTGAGTTCAGTTAATTTGTCTTCATATGTTTTCTGGTGCAGTCCCTGCACCATTTTGGTTGCCCTTCTCTGGACTGCCTCAATTTGGTTAATGTCCTTGTAAAGGTGTGGCCTCCAGTACTGCATGCAGTACTCCAGATGGGGCTTAACCAGTGTCTTGCAAAAAGGGATTATTACCTCCTTCTTCTGACTTGTGATACCCCTACTAATACACCCCAACATCCCTCTAGCCTTACCTACTGCTTTAGAGGTCTGCTTGGATGATTTCAGGTCATCAGTGATGATGACGGCCAAGTCTCTTTCTTCCCTTGTGACTGCCAGCAACTCCCCTCCCAGCCTATAGGTGGCTTCAGGGTTTCTCTTCCCTATGTGTGTGATCTTGCACTTCTTTGTGCTAAACCCCAGTTGCCACTCTTCTGACCATTTTGCTAGTTTATCCAGATCTCTTGTCATTCTGCCCACACCATCTGGATCGTCTACTCTGTTGCAGATCTTGGTGTCATCTGCAAACAGACAAACCTTACCCTTCAGTCCATCTGCAATGTCACTGATGAAGATACTGAAGAGGACTGGCCCTAGAACTGATCCCTGAGGTACTCCACTTGTGACTTGCATCTCTTCTGACTGTATACCATTTACCACCACTCTCTGTTTTCTGCCTCTCAACCAGTTTGCCACCCAGTTGACCAACATCTGACCCACCCCGAGCCTACCCAGCTTATTAATCAATCTTCTATGTGGAACAGTATCCAAAGCTTTTCTGAAGTCAAGGTAGGCAACATCAGCTGCTCCCCCTTGGTCCACCACTCTGGTTACCCAGCCAAATAAATCTATGAGATTAGTTTGACAGGACCTTCCTTTTGTAAACCCATGTTGTCTTGGATCCTGTGGTCCTATGGATTCCAGGTGTTGCACTATCCTTTCCTTAAGGAGTGTCTCCATAATCTTGCCCACTACTGAGGTAAGACTGACTGGCCTGTAGTTCCCTGCCTCCTCCCTGCTACCACTCTTGTGGAGCAGGATCACATGAGCCCTTCTCCAGTCTTCTGGGACCTCTCCTGTGCTCAGAGACTCACTAAACAGTTCTGATAATGACTGCTAGTTCCACCCTTAGCTCCTTTAGTACCCTCGGATGTATGCCATCAGGTCCCATTGCCTTGTCCACCCTGAGCTTATCAAGCTTTTGTAGGACCCTTTATTTTGTGAAGGGACTAGTGCACACCTCCCTCCCCCCTGTGTCCATGGTGCAGAGCTGTGGGCCCTGTCCTACCTTCTCTTCAGTAAATACTGAGCAGAAGTATCTATTTAGGATAGATGCTTTTACATGGTCCTCCTCCTCACATGCCCCCTTATCCCCTTTGATCTTAGCAATACCCCCTCTGGACTTTCTTCTTTCACTAATGTATCTATAGGAAGTCTTGTCACCCTCTTTTACTGTTCGTGCTAGTGTTTCCTCAGTTTGGACCTTTGCCTGCCTTACTGCCATCCCTGCTTGCCTTAGGGAAGTTTGGTATGCCTCCCTATCTTCATCCTGCTGCATTCCCTTATATTTCCTGAAGGCCAACCTTTTGGCCCTGACCTTTTCTGCTACTGTGTGTGAGAACCAAAGTGGTTTCCTTCTTCTTTTGCACTTCCTTTTCTCACTAACACAATGGGATGTTGCTTCAAGTATTGCATCTTTAATGCTTGCCCACTTTGCCTGTACCCCCTTACCTGTATTTCTTTTTGCCAGGGCTAGCTTAACTCTGTTGGCCATCTTATCAAAGTCAGCTCCTCTGAAGTCCCATATTTTTGCCTTGGAATGGGATGATTTTGTTCTAGTGGCCAAACTGAACCATACCATGTGATGGTCACTGGCCCCCAGGTGACCTTCTACCTGGAGATCTATGATCCTTTCCCTGTTAGTCAGTACTAGATCTAGGATAGCCCTGTCTCTAGCGGGTTGTTGTACCAGTTGTTTGAGGCCCTCCCTTGCAGGGAATCCACCATGTGTCTAGTTCTGGCAGATGTTCCTGCTGATATTGACCAATCTGTATCTGGCATGTTGAAGTCTCCCATTATCAGAACCTCCCCTTTAGCTGTCATGTTTTGTATATCTTCTAACAGTAATGTGTCTGTGTCCTCCCCCTGGTCTGTAGGCCTGTACACAACCCCAGTTCGTATGGCTGTCCCATTTTCTGTTTCCAGGGTGACCCACAGTTCTTCTGGCTCCTTATGTGTATTCTGAATTTCTGTAGCTTTGATATTTTTATTGACATAAAGGGCCATTCCACCCCCCACTTTTTGCACCTCAATTTCTTCTGAACAGTACATAGTCAGGTACTGAAGTCTCCCAAGTGTGATTACTGGTAAACCATGTCTCGCTAATGGCTACTATGTCCAGTTTAGCCTCTGTCATTATTGCCTGCTGGTCTGGGGTCTTGTTTCCCAGACTGCGAGCATTTGTGTACATGATTTTCCATTGGTCAGATTTTGGTGTGTTAGTTGTTGGGCAAGGTCCAGCATTTCCCCTGTGCATCGTATGGGGAGCTGGACCTTTTTCTTCACCTGGTGATGCAAATGAACTACAAACATGCTGAACTCCTGTTTGACCACTAGCTGAGGGGGGGTGGTGTTCTTCCCATTCAATATTTCGGGTGCTGCACCCCTCTCCCCATTTGCTAGTTTAAATATTCTGCAAAGACATCAAACTTCTGCCCCAATGCACTAACTCCCTCCTTAGTCAGATGCAGTCCATCAAATTTAAAGAACTTTCGCTCCCAAAACTGTTGCCAGTTCCCTACAAATTTGCGTACTTTTTCCTAGCACCAGCCCTTGAGCCACATGTTTAGCTCCCCATCTCCCCTTCTCTGACCTTCTGTCCATCTGTCCCCCTCTCCCAGACTGGCAGGATCTCAGAGAAGGAGATGCCGGATGAAATAGATGATAGTTTGTCACCCAGCCTTGTCAGGTGTTCCTTGGTCTCCACAACTGACCGGCTGGCGAGATCATTAGTCCCTATGTGTACTAGGACATCAATGTTCTCTCCTGCTTTGTGAACAATTTTAGCAATGTGGTCAGTGTCTCTCCATGCTGATGTACCTGGGAGACATTTGACCATTACCCCCTGGCTGGAGATACGTATCAACCCCCCGAATCATGGAGTCCCCTATGATCAGAAGTTTTTTGGATTTCCTTTTTGCTTTTTTTGTTTTGGTTCCTGTTTTGGGCACGTTTTGTTGTGCTAGCTCCTGTGCTACAGGATAACAGTGGATTCACATGTGTTCTGTTCTGATGAGAACAGCGAAGCTGAGCTGTTCTGCCTGGAACAGAACGCAAGTGAAATCACTCTTATCCCACTATGAGCTGCGATGGGGGACGTATTAAAATATTATAGATCAAGGGAGCGCCCGTGTTATTTTAAAAAAATAAGTCTGAATGTGCCCATTTCCAGGGCATCTGTGCATGAGACACTCGTCACAGAATAAAAGTGTCTCACGCACAGGGGAAGGGGGTGCTCCGATTGGTCAGGAGCACTCCCTCAATCTATAATAATTATAAACTGGCCAGCAGGGATCAGCATACAGATTTGTTTAAGCCAAATTGGCCTCTAGACATTACTGTCAGTGGGGCAATCAGCTTTCCTGCCCTTTTGTGCTTTAACCTTCCACCTCACAGGGACTCCTAGGAGTTGGCTCCTTTCCTCTTACAAACTGGGAACAACAATTGTAGGTCAAACATTTTGCTGGATGTACCAGCCTGTGACCCTCACCTGCTCCTTGCTAGCACATTTTTCTAATATTTACTGATCCCCATCTGCCATTTTAGCTTCTAGTTTCCTGATCTTTTACTGTACTATGTGCGACCCTTCCCCCTGGCTCCAGGTTGGGCAGACGTGCCAGACCCCACTTTAAGGCCTTTCAGGACCTTTAAAATGTTCTCACTTGTATGGAGACAACTCCCCCTACCCCCAGCTGGGCCTGCTGAACAGCAGAACCCCTGTACTAACTATAGGCAGCAACCAAGTGTGCACCCATCCCCCACCACCAAAGCACCAACCTTTCCTGGCCTGAACCGGGTAGATGACTGATTGCAATCTAAATTCAGCACCCAACTCCCCCTCCTCCCCCCAGTACCCACATTTGTTTTTCACAGAAGATCTCCAGGCATGACAATGAAGGTGACTGACACAACCCACCCTCCTCCACAGTCAGACACCTTCTAGTGAATGAAAGTGCTCCTTCACTGATCAGCTGTTGGGTTCCACTGCCAGGGTGGTCGGGGGAAATACTGATTTATATGAGAGGAAAGCACTAAAGATGAGATGGTGACCAGCTGTGGAGGCAGGCTGGTTGTCAATCGTGGGAGTGTTTTTTCTTTAACATATGAAATTGTGGGTGCTGGTGGGGAGGAGGGTGGGACTGGGCTTGTAGCAGATAGTGAGGGGACAGGTATTGTATTTTAAAGAATTGCACTGGGGAGAATGGTGGGAGCTATTTCTTTGTTTCTTTCTCTTTTTGTACTATTTCCCAAATAGGAATTGGGGACGAATAGTACTGTACCACTTTTCGTTATTCATATCTGAGTAACAAATAGTGCATTATTCGTGGTATTCTTGAAATACTATCTGTTACTCACACACCCCTAGTATTTAGCTTATTTTCTTTTGGTTGCTCTGTTTAGTTATGAATTTATTTATTTATAATTAATGGGTCTTCCTTTTTACTGCTGAAAAACTGTGGTGTTATTTGCCTTACTAAAGGAGTGTTTATTGCGGCAAACATGCACACAGTTTCCCCTCGGTCTGTGCATGCACCCACCGCAGCTCTTCCTCCCAGACTGCTGACCACCTTGTCTTTCCAAAGGAGATGGAACTGCCACTTGGACTCAGTGGTAAGTGACAACAAACAAAATCAACACATCAAGAACTAAACTTCCGCCTGTGGGCAGAAAAAAATTGAAAACTTTAAAATAAATAAATAAAAACTACCGCAGACCACACACTCGAACCAAAGCAGACCATGGCTGCACAGGACTCAGGGTCATCATTTTTATATTTATGTAATTTCTGTGGCCAAAAAGGAAGACCCAGCAATTATATAAAATAAAATATGGAGTGCTGTAAACTTGAAGTTTACACACACCCTCAGGGTTAGATGCTTTTCATAAACCCCTCGAGTGAAGGATTTATGTGGCATCTAACCCCTCGGGTTTGTGTAAACTTTTCATTGCACACTCCACCTCATACTTTATTCTATTTATTAATGTACTTATTTATTTATTTACTGGAATTTGTTGACCAGGTAGGCCCACTGAGACGTGTCCCTTTCTCAAGGGTGACCCAGAATTAATGTAAACAGTAACAGAAAAGAATACATTCAGGATCAAAATGTGCAGAAAAAAGATTAGTAATTGGAATATCACAGAAGTGTGGACAGCATTATTATGTGAATCATAATACAAGAACAAGTCCAGGGTTAATTACACTTTAGAAAATGGGCTTTTTAATTGGAGGCATCTGATTGGCTGGTACCCATTTCACAGGGGTACATTAACTTTCAATAGAAGCCCACCAAATAAAAAGTCCCAGCCCAAACCTGCCTAATGCCCAGCCAAGTATCCTTGTGCCCAGCCTGCTTTGTCATTGGCTGAAGCACTGGGCACAGAATTTCAAACTGCTGCCATTTTTTTCCGTTACCTTACCGAGAGAGCCCAGTGAGTCAGCCCTTCCCCACAAATGAACTACTATAAAGAAAGCATTTGAAATATAAAACACTTTTTTTGCAATCCTTGTTTCTTTCCTGTAAAAAAAAATCTCCTTTTAAACTTGCTGCACATTCACCCTCGCTCACACATTCAGCCACTGCCGGTCCGCACCACCCCCCCCCCCACACCACCTGCTAGTAATTCAGAGCAAATACTATAAAATCAATGCTTCCAGTATGTCCAGCTTCTTACACATTTTGTATGCCATAGTTCTCCAAAAATAGTACAACAAAACTGTGTCTTTCTCACACATTAGTACAACAAAAGGGTTTCTTTGCAAGTTAGTAGTGATCGCATATCACGTGCCCATCACTATTCGAAGACAGCTCTTCCGTGAACTCTGTGACCCTGACTCACTCCAGCTCCACTCCCACTCCATCAAAACATTTAGAGATCCATTGTTTTTCTTTTCTTTTCTTTTATCACAAATCAAATTCTGTTAACTTCAACAACTGATTACCTGGCAGCTTCCACCATTCCTTCCTCGATCCCCCAATCGTGTTGTTACCATCAGCCGACAGTACAGTCCCAAAGCAAAACAGGTGAGATAACCATCTGCAATAAAGGGGTTACACCTGCGGTCTAATGGGTAACCATCAAAAAAAGAAAAAAAGAGGAACCTAATTGAGCTTGGGGGGAGGCAAGCATAAGCAGGGACATTCTCTACATACCAGTAAAAAACAAACAAAAAAAACCTCTAGCCAGAGTCAATACAGCTGTGATGAGCTGCCAAATGACCAAAGTTACACATGCGCATAGAAATTATTGAACGCCTGGGTGTAACTTGGCCATTTTTGGGAGGTGTTGCACCAAATTCTCAACATGGCCTTTTTAGGATCCCTCCTCAGGAAGAGTGCCAGTGCCAATTTGTTCACTTGTCCTGAAAGGTGAATTCGCAGAGCAACTGCACCATTCTGTGCCACAGGTGTGAAAACACGTTTTGGGCAGGATGTGAAAAATAACAGCTGTACTATTAAAAAGGAGGTGTGCAAAATGGCAGTGCTGAAAATCTAGAGTGAAAATATGAAAAATTGGAAAAGTTAGGAGCGTGCATGGAGACTGCGCAATGCACACTCGTAGCGCAATCATTTTTTAGAATGTTTTCACCACATTTGCAACATGGGCATGTTTGGACCCCAACTTATGAACAGTGGCACTGTTGTTTCATTAATCGGTCCCAAAAAGTGATCCCATGTAGTGACCACGAAATCACCTTTTGGGACTGAGTAACAAAATGACAGTGACACTGGTCATGAGATGGGGTCCCAAGAACCCCATGTTGAAAATTTGGGTCCAAAATTCAAAAAAAATGGCTGATGTATTAACATAAGTTGAAAACCCCATTGAATGCCATTATAGCACGCTTACCTTTGATTCTTCAGTTTGTGGTTCAGCTTTGAAGAGTGCAGACGAGTCCCAGTCCAGAGAAGATGGCAGTGCCGACCTCTGGGGGGGTAAGTGGGGGGGGTAAGGAGGTCAATACCAGTGGGAGGTGACGATGGGGGGACTGAGCCGATGATGAGACTGCTTTTTTACAGATAAAAAAACAAACACGTCAGGGAAGGTTTTCTTTATTTACAGGAAAAAAACAAAACAAAACATACATTTGGGCACATTGGGGTGGGCTCCCAGTGTGCCACATGAGTTGGGGGGGTTGGTACATGATGCCAACACAGGGATTGGACACCCCAATGTTGGTGGGAGGGGAAGAAAAGTAAACATTTGGGCAAACTGGGGTGGACTCCCAGTGTGCCACTTGAGTTGGGGGGGCACATAATGCTGACATAGGGTTGGGCACCCGATGTCGACATGGGGCAAATAAATATATTTGGGCACACTGGGGTAGGCTCTCAGTGTGCCACATGACTTGAGGGGGCTACATAATGCAGACATGGGGACTGGGGACCCCAGTGTCAGTGTGGGGATGAGGAGTGGGAAGGAAAGCAGCAGTGGGAGGGTTTTCTTTCCTGCCATTGCTGGCGGTGGTGATGCAACTGTGGTTGCGATGAATGGAATTTTGCCATTCACAACATGGCGGCGCCAGCGGAACTACGCATGTGCATGAGCCACACATGCGTAGTTCTTGCAGCAGAATGCGGAAGTAAATGCCAAAATAGTGCAGCTGTTATTCTGTAGTGGCCGATTGTGGCAGAGTGTTTTAGGCTCCGTTGAACTTTCGGAAGGATACTTCCAAAAGTCCAACGGAAGTTTCCACGATTGGCCATTTTTATAAGCTAAGATCAATCCCAAAATGGCTGAAGGCTCTGCTCACAGCCGTAAAAAGAAACCTGTAAAACAACTCAGAAATGCTACACTGCCCTCTACTGATAAACATTAGTAAGCATACCAGTAGAGGGACTACTTTATTAGTAAAGAAACTCTAAGTTAATTTTTGGTCATTTTTTTACTGTATTTTTTTACCCATAAATATTACATAAAAACTTTACATATAGCTCATTTTCTAAGTGCAATAATACCCTCCAGGGTGGGCGGTATGGACAATACTGGACCTTCCAGGGGCTATAAGGCTATCCGCCTGCAGTGTTGGGCCTCATTACAC
The DNA here is from genome assembly GCA_016271365.2 of Neoceratodus forsteri. Lineage (NCBI taxonomy): Eukaryota > Metazoa > Chordata > Ceratodontiformes > Ceratodontidae > Neoceratodus > Neoceratodus forsteri. The sequence goes on from CM057456.1 coordinate 687,786,396, forward strand.
CCCTGGGCGGTCTGGTATTGCCCAGTTCCACCCACCCTGTCGGGTATTATTGCTTGCTTAGGTTACATTTCACATGAGAACAGGTACAAGGATCAGGGTTACAACATATGTGTCTGCAAGGCTGGGCACTGTAGAACCCACCAACATAAGTCAAGTGTTACTATGTAGAGTTACACAGACAGGTATAAGGAGGTGTAGGCAAAGTCAGATATTACAGTTACAATGACTGCCCACAAGCAAATGAGCCTTGAGGATATTTTTGAAAGCATCTGCAGAAGAACAGTTCAACACCTCTAATGGTAGGCTATTCCAGAGTGTTGGTGCAGAAATAGCAAAAGACCTGTTACCTGCACATGTCCAGGCCCTCAGGACCTCTAACAGTGGACAGATGGAGGACTTTAGTGCCCTTTTCTGTGTTTTGGCCTGGAGGATACCATGGAGACTGGGAGGGGCAGCAGTTTTGGATATCTTAAAGGCTAGGTAGAGGACTGGATAGGGTTATCTTGCTTCAAGAGAGGGCCAGTTTAGAGCAGAGTGTACATCACAGTGATGGTCTCTGGGCTGTGATCCTTCCACAGAAATATGCCACTTTGTAATATAACACCTTTAGTCTGCTTAGCTCAGAACCATGGAGGGGTTGTGGAATTGGGGCACCATCAAGTGAAACAGGTAGGAGTGTGCCGGAAGCAATGGCCAGCCAAGCTTCACTACTGAAGTACCCACTAAGTCAGTAGAGAAGACCAATCTTCTGATGCAGAGACGTCACCAAAGCCTCAACTTAAGGTTTCAGTGTGAGTTTCTGGTCAAGACCCATCCTAAAGTATTTCATACAGTTAGTCATTTCCAGCTAAGTACCAGCCAGTGAGGATAGCCAGAGAACATGTCTGTCTTTGCTCAGGTGCCTGGAACTGAAGAGTATCACTTTGGTTTTCCTGAGGTTTAGAACAAGCTTATTGTCCAATAGCCATCCCTCCAGTTTCCTAAAATCAGTGTTTAGGTCCAGGTTAATCTGGCTTACCTCTGACAAACTTTTACACAGTATGACGTCATCTGCATACAGTTGCAACTTGGCTCCCCTACAGTCGTGCATGTCATTTATAAACAATGAAAACAACAATGGGCTCAAAATGGAGCCTTGGGGTACCCCTGTAGTTACTGACTTTAGGTCAGCTGCACTTCCCCTCTATTTCACAAGTTACTTTCTGTTTGATAGGTAGTGCCAGCACCAGTTGCATGCATAATCGTCCAGCTTAATATGACTGAGCCTAGACAGCAGAAGCTTATGATTTACAAGGTCAACCACCTTGGTTAAGTCTGTCAATATGGCTTCAGTTGCTAACCCATGGTCCATAGCCCAAGAGTATCAGAAGAACATCAGAAGTGGTCTGACAAGAGCAGCATCTGTACCAAGATTTTTTCTAAAACCATGTACCCCAGAAAGTAAATGATGTAGCTCCAAGCAGTCCTGGATCTGGCTGTACACCAGCTTCTCTTGAATTTCAGCTAGAGTGCTAAGATAAGATATGGGTTGGTAATTTTCAACTGGGTCTTTAGCACCACCTTTATGGATGGGGACCACTAAGGCAGTGTTCCAACTGAAAGGAAAGCAGACCAGCAGTAGGAATTTATTACATGGGTATCTGAGAGGAGTGCAATAATAGAAGCTATGACTTTCAAAAATGTTGGTTCTAGTTTATTAGAATCTGGTGAGCCATCTGATCTTACCTCACTTAGCTGCATAAGTACTTCCCATCTGGTGATTAAATGGAAGTGAAATTAAGGAGAGGGTTGATTTGAATGAAGTGAACAGCTCAGATTCCTAGTCTAAGGTACTAAGTACTTGTCCAGGTTATTAACAAGATTATCAAATGCATTAGCTGAGGCAACAGATTCAGAGACAAGATTTCCATCTGCTATAATGTCCTGTGCAGTACCTTCTGAGCTCCATTTCAGGAGATGGTTGATCTGTTTCCAAAATATTTTTAGGTCAGAAAGATTCTTAGCTTTGAGATTCATAATATGTCTCCATTTAATGTTTAATGCCCCCTTGTTCTGGCCATGCCCACTTCTAGTCCATCTTCCCCAGCCCCGTCACCAGGCTTCTCACCAGTTTACCAGTATTCTATCTCTCAAGGCTTGTCCCTTGTGACCCTTGTGGTGGCGGAGCTCCCATACTCCCACTGCAGTTCAGGATGCAGCTCAGAGGTCCTCATCACTGGTGCTGGGCTGTGGGAGGCCAGATCATCATCCTGCTACTGACCTGGGTTTTCCACTTTTCTTCGTCACTTATCCTTGGATGAAAGTGTGTATAGCCTGACACCAGTCTACACCCCTCTTTCCCCTAATCTGCTCCGAATTCACTGCCACCTGTCCTCTGAGATGAGTGATTCTCCTCCCCCTGGCTGGGTCCTGACTATCCAGGTGTTTTCCCTAACCCGGATCACTGGAGCTATAAATGGTAGCAATCCTGCTGTGCCAACAGGCCTGCATATTTAGGTTTTGATGTTTAAAACTATTTCATGACATATAAATCACTGTAGGGAACATAAATTATATCCTCCTTTCAAGCAGCACAGTGATTAACCTGTATTGCTGCTCTGTATGGGGGGGGGGTATGACCCAGGGAACACTTGTGTTTAGGGTTATATGGTGGAACTGCTTGCTGGGAGCCTCTTTTAATCAGCAGAAGGGGTTGCTTGACTATCTGCTAGAGTTGGTGAATGTTGGCACCTTACATAGTGGAACAAAATGCACCGAACCACTAGACCTCAAGCACTTGACTTTACTTGAGGGCTTCATGACAAAGTTCATTTGCACAGTAAATAGTCACAGTCCCAAAGACCCCAGTTCATCAGCTGATACACAGATCGTTACAGTAATTCAGTTTCTTGGGTTGCCATTTCACTGCTTGTCTCAGACTATACGCATGCTAGCTGCAGAGCAACCACCTCCTGTGGGGCATTCTGTACATTCCTTGCTCCCAGCAGTTCTCCTGCAGAGCACAGCATCTGACACTCTGCATTCCTTTGAGTACAATACATAAGCCACCTATGGGTGGCTTATCCATACTTTCAAGTAACATGGTTCCTGGGGATTCCCTACCCCCCCCCCTTCTGAGCTACAACCTAGTTTCTCTGTGCTTTCTTCTACTAGGGCTACCTATGCACAGGGCCCATTACTTGTTACAGAACTTGGCATGCTGGCAAGGCCCCCAGTAGTATCAGGGTGGACTTTGGCAAAAGGAATGTGTACAGGCTGGCTCTTCCTTTTCTAGATCCCTGGTACTCCTTCATGTTTTCAGTCAGCATGGCTTCCTGGGCATCACTCACACCACTCTTTCAGTATGTACCCAGGTGCATCCTACAACCCACCCTACTACAATCACACTCTGGAGACATAGGCAATAAGCTCCCCTAACACTGTTCAGTGGCTGTCCCCTCCCAACATATATTAAGAAAATGAGTATCCTACCTGGTTCTTGCTGTCTCTATGCATTGCCTACTTCACCTGTTTCTTGAGTGCTTGATGGCATCAAGACATAGGTCTCTTGGTCCCCACTCCACAAGGATGCCGACAATTAAAGGGGAACAGTTGGCACCAAAGACCCCACACTCATGTTTGGGGCTGGTGCCAATGTGCTCTTTGTGTGCAAAATCATTTTGGTTTACTTACTGTTTACTGTAGTATAATAGTTTGTATCAGACTAATTGTGCTTAGTTCTAAGCTGACATTTGTTACTACAAATCCTGGAATCCCATGCAGCTGACATCAGAGCAATAGGCAGCAGTGGAAAATTCAATAGCCCACAGTGCATGCTAGAGTTTATGTAAGCTCTGATCTTTTGTTTGCTGGTTCTACTGTCCTCTGTGGGCTATGTACAATCACAGAAGGCTGTATTTTGCCCCTGGGGAAAAGCAGACCTGGAAAACATTTGACTAGAGATTATAAAAGTTTTAACATTCACTGCAGGTTATTGAATCTCCCACTGTTGCCCACTGCTCTGATGTCTGCAGGGGATTCTGGGATTTTTAGTAGCAGACTATTTCAGCCTAGAACTAAGCAAAATGAGTCTGATATAATCTATTATACTACAGTAAACAGTAAGTAAACCAAAATGTTTTTGCACACAAAGTACACTTTGGGACCAGTACCACACTTGAGCTTGGGAGCTCTCTGAGCTGAAATGTTCCACTTTAACTGCCAGCTTCTGGGCACACAGTTGTTTCTCCTCTCCACTAAGAGTAGAAGCTGATGGTCCCAAGAACACAGAACCTCGATGCTGGCACCTCGAAGGCACCCCATCTATACACTTACTGTAGCTCCTCCCACTCCATCTTCACCCATAGAGGATGATGTCAGGGCACCATTCCCTTGCCGGCCACATATGGTAAAAACTACCTCCCCTACTGTAAGAAGCGTTTGTTACATAAATAAAAGTTAAAGTCCTGTATTGCCAAGCTGCTGCTCATGTTATATTCAGTAGCATCTCACCTAGAAGCTCACCCCTTTGGTCACTGAACTGCCATCAGTCGATCACCTACTAAGGTGAAAGGGAGAACTTGATTTATCCTTGGTGAATGGGTGACTGTTTCATCCTTGTACTTTAAGCTGCAGATTTTAACCTTGCCTGTTCCCTTCTTGCTGAAAAGTTGTAGATTTCTCAATGTGTGCAATGAAATCAAAATCAGTTAAACACGTCTCCTTTCAGGTACCAGAAATCTTTGAAGATGTTGCTGTTGCTTTTTTAGAAGAGGAAGATGTTAAGCAAACAAGAAAAGGAGCTTCACAGGGAAGTGATTGTGCAGAATTGTGAAATCATGATATCAGCAGGTAAGAACAAGCACAGTCACAGAGGTGGGGAGAACAGGCTGAAGTTGAAAATGGAGCATAGGGGACAGGGTACTCAAAGGGTCAAGAAGGCTGAAATTGAGCAGGGCACCAGGGTGGACTGTTACACCCCAAGGTACTGTAGAAGGGTGTGTGTGTGTATATGTGTGTGTGTGTGTGTGTGTGTGTGGTGGGGGGCATGCTGCCTACTTATAATTTTGGTGCAGGGCATGCATTTTGTTCACATCAACTGTTTTACTTTGCTTTGTAACTTGGTCTGTGTACCTTTTGTTGTTCAAGTATTTGTGTTCTTGTGTTTGGTGGATTTGCTAGTCTACTAATTATAATGCTTGCTTTAATGGTGATCTTATCTGTGTGCAGTGCCTCCATTTTGTTTGCAGATAGGTGGATGTGTGCCTCCAATTTGTTTGCAGATGGGTTAATGTGTGCCTTCCTTTTTGTTTGCAGTCGGGTGGATGCAGTGCCAGTGTTTAGCATATGCAAGGCAAGTGGCTGCTTGGGGCGCCAGCAAAGGTCCATGACTGGTGGGCGCATAGCAAGATCCAAATACCGATGAAGATATTTTAATTTGGTATTTAGATCCTGGCATCTGGAGACCTTGTGAGTCCCGCCAAAGTGCACAGTAACATTTAATGGCTTGCAGGAGGCTAGATGCCAGCTTTACACGCTATTGGCAGTTGTGTAAGGTTGGTTAGCCAATAGAAATGCTGAAAAAGTGTTGCGCCCCTCCTCCGCGGTCCTCTACCTTTTCCAGTCAGCTATGCGAGAGGGTAGCGTGAGCTCACGGCGAGAATATTTGACAGGGAGATGTGGCTTTTTCGAGAGAGTCTTTACAATCATCGAGGAATGATATAGTTGTTTTTAATTAACTTAACTAAAAAGTTGAAAACTGCTTACTAAGGTAATTTTAATTACCAGTGCATCAGTTTGATTTTATGTGGTCTGTTTAAAAAAAAAAAAGTATTCTTTAGGTTTTATATGCCATCGGCTATGGCACCAGCACCTTCACTCGCATCATGAAGCTGTCTACTCTGAGTAGGGACAGAGTGAAACAGAGTGATAGAAACAATACAGGATAGGATGGAGAGACAGCTTCATGATGCGAATGAAGGTTACTCTCAAGTCACAGAAAAATGTAACTGTCATTTCTCTGAGTAACAGGGCTATAGCACCAGGCCCCCAAAGTTGGAGAGGCCCCATCCCGTTCTTTTCTGCTGCTATTTTTTTTTATTATTTGTAAAGTGTACATTTGACCTTCTGTGTGCTTAAATAATGTACTTTTTAATGAAAATAAAAAAAGAATACGATCGAGGAACTGCCTCATATATTTTTTTTTTATTTAAAAAGTACACTGTTTAGGTGCACACAAGGTACTGTGTTAAAAAAACCTTGCACTGAATATTAATATTGAGTCACAAAACGTTTCCATCGATTTAAGTTGCTGGCAGCATTATTTCTAGGTGGTGAGACTGTATTATTTGCATGGCCCCTATTTTTCTGCGATTCTGTAACCGTGGAAGTCCGTGGAAGTAACCGGAGATTTTATCTTAAGGATCATACAAAAAATAGTCTTATACATGTACATCGGTGCAACTTATTATAGTCTGCTAAAGCCATTCAGTGTTCATGAGAGCTCTACAACACCCTCCAGTGCTACAGCATGTTGTTGATTCATATACAGTATGCTTGCTTCACAGTGCAGCCCTCTTCCTGTTGCACTGCTCCGTCTTGCATTCACTACTTACAAAGTAAAAGTTAATGGCTTCTGCTCTTCCTGCTAGACTGATGATATTAACAGTTTGACCTTGTTAGTGGTGAGGGCAACTGAGTGCCCACACAAGGCTAGTCAAATGAAACAATTTAAACAAGCAAAAAATTATTTTCAGAACAGTGTCTTCAAATATTTGAAATATAACTATGCTGATTGCATGCTGGCAGGGAAATATGGTCCGGAGTATAAAAACATTAACTTTACTTACAGTAGGAATGCAAGTAGGTATACTTGAGTATGCCATGTAGTGAAACTGCCACCAAATAAATCATCACACGTTTGTACAGCATGCTGAAGATGGTACTTAATAAAAAAGTTTAAAAAGTTTTCTTTTTTCTTAAACAGTTAAAATATCTATTCTGAAAGTAAAAAAAAAACAATCATCCTGCAAACTTCAGTTTCCAAATGTAAAGTGTGTGCTTTTGAAGCAGTTTTGAACATGATAACCTGTTCACTGTTCTGCGCTTGATAAGAGAGTGCATATATGGAATGCCCAAACCAATCCATCAATCATCATCAGTAAAACACACATCATGTCCAGCGATCTCGAGCAGTGTCAGAACATTGGAGATTGGCATTGCAATCAGTAACTGCAATATGTAAATACATTAGAAAAAATAATGGCAAGAAACAAAAAAGGTATATGAATACTGGTTATTTAAAATGGAAACACAACTTCTCAAATCATAGCCAGAACTGCTTTCCTGTTCTCTTTAAGGAATGCCTTTCAGTATGTATTTATTTTTATTGTAGCTGCCTTGGTGGTTCAAAACAAAATAACATTTGTTTGGCAGTTTTCCATTTTATGTTGGCTTGCGCTTGCGCGGCAGTCAACATATTGGGAGAGTGCAGCTTTGGGGGCACGGCTGCTGTTGGGCGAATGCAGGGCACGCATCAGTAGGTGCGTCCCTCATTCCCCAATAAGCCAGCATGCTAGCGCTGACACCAACATTATGTAAAGTGGATAAAACTTCAAAACAAAGTGCCGCTGCAATCAGAGACAAGCTTATCATGCAGCAGCACTTTGTTTACAAGTTATGTCCACTTTACTATGTGCCGTTCCCCCCCAGTACAGGGTGCCACGCTGGGAGCCCACCCCAGCGGGCAATCGATGCCATACCGACGGGGTGCCTCCAACCTCGCCGGCTCCACTGTCCCCAGTACAGGGTGCCATGCTGGAGCCCACCCCAGCATGGCAACTGATCCCATGACCGATGGGGGTGCCCAATCCCCGTCGGCTCCACTGTCCTCCCCCCCAGTACAGGGTGCCATGTTGGGAGCCCACCCCCAGCATGGCAACTGATCCCATGGCCGACGGGGTGCCCAATCTCCATCGGCTCCACGCCACCCCAGCCATCCTTCTGCCATGCTGGGAGCCCATCCCAGTGTGGCAAATGTCCCGCATCATCTTTTTTTTACCTGTAAATTAAAACGGTCCCACTGCGCTTCTCCCTGCCCCACAACCCGCACCCACCACTCGCACCCTGCCTCCCCACACCCCCTCACCCCATACTTACCTCCGGACTCCGGCGCGATGATCATCGGTGGACCGGGAACACGTCTGCACTCTTCAAAGCCGACCGCGAACTGAGGAAATGCCGGTAAGCTGTATAATGGGCTAGATAGGGTTTTTTCAACTTTGTTGCATATCTCAGGCATTTTTTGGAATTTTTGCACCAAATTTTCAACATGGGGTTTTTGGGGCCCCTCCTCATGAATTCTGTCACTGTCATGGCATTTATCGGCCTCGAAAGGTGATTTTGCAGTCACTGCGCAAAATCACCTTTTGGCGCCCATCAACGAAATGACAGTGGTGGTGTTCATGAGGTGCCCTCTTAAAAAGCCTAAGTTCCAAATTTGGTGGAAAAAATCCAACAAATGCCTGTTTTATGAGCGTGTGTTGCGCGGTTGCTACATGAGCTTGTAACTTGGCCGCATTCACAATATTTTACTGCTGGATTTTCAGGATTGTCATTTTGTACACCTCCCTTGAACAGTACAGCTGTCATTTCCACATCCTGCCGAAATGTGCTTCCGCACTTCCGGTAGCACAATAACACAATCGCTGTGGGAAATCAGTGTTTGGGCCAGATTATGAAAATGACAGTGACACAGTTCATGAGCAGAGGACCTAAAATGCCTATGTTGAAAATTTGGTGATGATACTCCATAAAATAACTGTGTTACGAGCATGCGTTGGCAGATTGCACGCACGCTCGTACCGTCGTGCATTTGTGATATTTTCAGTCTGGATTTTCACCATTGCCATTTTTCCACACCTCTTGATGAATAGTACAGCTGTCATTTGACATATCGTGCCCAAAATTGTTTTCGCACTTCTGGCGCAGAATAGCGTGGTCGCTGTGTGAAATGACTTCTTGGGACACTTTGAGGAAATAACAGTAACACTGTACATGAGCAGAGGTGCTAAAATGCCTATGTTGAAAATTTGGTGCCGAACGCCCATAAAATGGCAGTGTTGCAAGCGTGCATTGCATATTTCCCACACACCCTAGTAGCTTCGCAAATTTGGTATATTTACATGCCACATTTTCAACACTGGCATTTTTTTACACCTCTTTATGAACTGTGCAGCTGTCATTTCTCACATCCTGCCCGACATGTTTTCCCGCACTGCACTACCAAACACCCAAAGGGACACCCTAATGCTTGTCACTCTCTGCAGGGTGGGGGTGGGTTGGCATCAGTTCAATACTTCACTGCCATTCCTATGATGCATCTGTCTAACTCCTGCACTACCAATGCCAATGCCAGCAAGCCAACATTCGGCATTGACAAATGCTTGTTTAGTCAGTAATGAGTGGGGAGAGACAGAGAGAGAGAGAGAGGTCGTACTGCGGCTTGTAAGTGTCTCCCCCCCCCCATACTTCATGTAATACAGCAGCATTTAAAATAACATGATTTGCAGCCTGAAAGAAAGGGGTCAGTAAAATAAATAACTTGTCTTTCTTTATTGTTCATGCTGCTGTTGTTTTGTGGGGAGCTTATATAACTAGGAAAAGACATGGGCTGTCACGCTCACGGACTGCCCACCTGCTGAAATGAGGTATACAGAATGCAGGTGGCTGCAGGAGCTCCAAGTGATATTTGCACAGGAAGTCTACCAAAAGGGGTTTAATAAAGTTGATTAAACTAGCAAAAGTGGTCCTGCATAATAAAAATAATATGGTTTTGTCTAGCAAAACGTCTGTGTGAGAGGCAAGACACACGGAGCAGCACTCAGTCATGACTGATTTTCGGGTGACAGGCTGCAGCGCTAGTTGTTCTGAAGCTATCGTCTGTGATGTCTTCAGTAATGGGAGAGGACAGAGGCTGCAGATTTCTGTTTCGTGCATGCTCCAAATATGACCACTATAATCAGTGGCTCTGATGGGTTCTGCACCTGAGTGACCACATTTGTCGAGAAAGCGTGGTATGTCCTTATAACATAGACAGCATCACACTGTTATTAACAAAAGGAAAACTTTTTTATTTCCTAGCAAAGTGTAGTGTGTTTCGTTCCAGTGTGTACTACCCTTGGACTTCCAATACAGACTTGTAGCTTGGAAGAGGGCCAGCAGCTCAAGTTATTTTATACATTTAGGTCACTGACCTGGTGTAACTCTAGCATTTAAAAAAAAAAGTTGTTTGCCTCAAAAAAAGATGATTTGTTTGTTTTCATTCAATTACAGTAAATGGTGAATCTGGAACCATTTTATTGGCTACAGTCACCTAGGTTTTCTGTTGAAAGAAAGGGGAACGCTGAAAGAAAAAAACATTGTTTTCTTTATTGTTGGTGTTGCTGTCCTGTTGTGGGGAAGTTACATAAATAACAAAACAAATAAAATACATAGGCTGTCAGTCTCTGATGCCCCCCAAATTTACAGTTATACAGAAAGCAGTCAGCTGCAGGAATTCCTGGATGTTTGCACAGAAGGCTGCTAAATGGGGGTTAATAAAGTTGATTAAACAAGCAAAAGAGGTTCTACATAATAAAAATAATATGGTTTTGTCTAGCAAAATGTTTGTGTGAGAGGCAAGACACATGGAGCAGCACTCAGTCATGACTGATTTTCGGGTGACAGGCTGCAGCGCTAGTCATTCTGTAGCTATCGTCTGTGATGTCTTGAGTGATGGGAGAGGACTGAGGCTGCAGATTTCTGTTTCATGCATGCCCCAAATATGACCACTATATAATTAGTGGCTCTGACGGGTTCTGCACCTGAGTGACCACGTTTGTCAAGAAAATGCGGTATAATTTATTTTAAGAAGGTTTGTCCTTATAGACAGCATCACAGTGTTATTAACAAAAAATAGTAATTCCCTCCTGGTCAGAGACTCACCACAAGCAGGAATTATTTAACTCAATCTGTCGGGGTGGGAAGAGTGGGTGTGCAGGCCCATCGGGGTGGGGAGATGGGCTATTCAGCTCTGTTGGGGCATAGAGAGGGGCAGTACAGGTCTGTCGGGGTGGGGAGTGGGGCTGTGCAGTTCTGTCGGGGTGGGAGAGTGGTCATGCAAGTCCATGGGGGTGGGGAGTGTGGCTTTGTTGGTCCGTTGGAATGGGAAGACTTGCCCCCTTGCCCTCTCTCCCCTGCCCTGAGGCCTCCTTGCCCCTCTACCTACAATGACCACCTTGTGCACTGTTGGGCTGGCAAAATAGCCTAGAGGTTACAGTAATGCTGGGACACCAAGGCACATTAAAACTTTGCCAGTCAGCATCATCCTACCTGCACATATTAAAAGGAACACATTTCAATGTTTTTACCTCAACTTCCTCACCTGTGCTGATCAGTAATTTGTTGTGTTTTAGACTGGAACCCGTCACACATGTTGATTTGTGATGTTATCAGCAAGCAGCACAGCACTCAAATCCAATGTACCCAGGTGACAGTGTGTATGTAAGTATTGTAAATACTTATGATTCATAAAAGTAGTATAAACAAACACTTTTTTGATGATAAGGAAATGTAAAATGCTATCTTTTCACCAAAATGAATACGCTTATATCAGTAAAAATAACATTGGCTGCAGTCGTGGGGCATAACCCATGTGACAGGTATATATTACAGCTTTTTTCTTTCTTTGATACAGTGCTTTTCCTACATTTTGTGCATCTGTATTTGACATTTTAGCAATAAGCAATGTAAATAAACATGCAATATTCAGCATAATAAATGACAGATTATACTATGCCTGGATGTTCAAAGGGGTTGCGCATGACGCAACAGGGTTGTTCCAGGCGAAACTCACTGAAGAGCCCCGAGGCGATATTCAGAAGGGGATTATGTGTTGCACAAATCCCAATGTGCCGGGACGCATAAATAATGTATGCGGCACAAGTGCAGGGGGCGTGCCCATGCATACTCGGCACATCCCGATATTCAGCCCAGGATGTGCTGAGCATATGCAGGCGCAACCCCTACTTGCGCCACACAATGTTGAGCCCCCCAAAAAAGGAGCAAGGGCTGGCCACCCACAGATGAGCTGCTGTATAGCAGGGTGCAACACGGCAGCCGCCAGCTGTGGGTGGCCACCCGAGCTCCGGAGCCACGGTCTGTCAGCGTGGCACCTCCCCATGCCTGATCACGGGCATCATGAAAATATATGTATCCCCGGTGGTCCAGTGGACCTGCTCCCATGCCCGATCATGGGCTTTGTAAGTTTAACAATCCCTGGTGGTCCAGCGGTATCCCCCTCCACACCCACCCACTCAGTCCCGCCACCCCGCCCCCCTGGTCAGCGGTGGGCGGCAGCTCCCTAACCGCAAACCAACCAGCCACCCGCCGACTGACAGCGTACAGTATGGCTGTATGGGCCAATGGGTGTGCAGACCGTACTGTACTACACAGTCCAGGTATGTGGATGGGTGTACAGCCATACTGTATGCTATTAGTTGGTGGGTGGCTGGGCAGCTTTCGAGTGGGGAGCTGCCGCCGCCGCTGACTGGAGGGCGGGGTGGTGGGACTGAGTGGGCGGGTGGGGAGGGGGATACCGCTGGACCACCAGGGATTGTTAAACTTACAAAGCCCACGATCGGGCATGGGAGCAGGTCCACTGGACCACCAGGGATAACTAAATGTTCACAATGCCCACGATCAGGCTGGAAGTGGTCCACTGGACCACCAGGGACAATTTTACATTTATGATGCCTGCAATCGGGCGTTGGGTCATCCTGCTGCAGAGGTGCAGGGGGCGTTGGTCCCTGATGGCTACAACCTGGCAGGGTGCCAGGCTCAAGTCACCGGGGATCGGCACACATGCATGCAAATGGGGTCATAATGACATGCAAATGGCCCCATTTGCACCTTGCATGCATTATGGTCCCATTTGCATACTGACCGCTGAATATCACGGTTTCTGCACCAAGCGCAACCATACTTGCGCTGGTGCATCCCCCTGCTCCTCACTTGCCACTTGCGCTGGCACAGTGCCACTGCACTATGCGCAATGCGAGTGGCCACAGTGCCATATTCAATGGTGCTGGGTCATGGCACAGTACCATTGAATATCGCCCAGACCACGCCCTGGTGCATCCCAGTTGCACTGCGCCCAGGCTTGCGCCCCAGCCTGGTGCAGTCTGAATATCTGGGCCTATTTCTTTAGCATACTTATAAATAGCATGACCTTTCTTTTTACTATGAGAACTTGCAACTCATTACACTAGTGTTTCAGATTATCTTGGTATGATACTTGTTTAAACTTTATAGTAAGAAAAAGGTATTTTCTTTAGATTTAACTTCAAGCTTAACCATAAACCCAAGGTTTGGAGCTAAAATGCACTAAGTTATCACCCCAGATAGCCAAATAAGTACTAATAGTAGAATAATGGAATATTTATGTTTTAATTATCTGTAGATGTGGTCTTCTACTTTTTAGCTTTTAAAGTCTTAGTGAGAACTTTTGGTTTAGGATGCAAATGCCATTGGTGGTGAGTTTGTCTTTAGTCTGCTGTCTTTTTCCCTTGAACCTGGAACTGTAGAGTTTTTTGACATCACTTAAGCAATGCAGGCTAGATCCTTCTTGCTTGACATGCGTTGAGGTCGTCAGTTCTAACTCTCACCCCATTCTCCTATACTGCACTATCTCAACTTGTTGACCGTACGGTGTCTGTCATAGTGTATGGTCATCAGCAATACTTAAAAAAACCCAAAACGTTTTTGCATCTCTGCTGCTCAATTTAAAAAGACTGTTCGCTTGCCTTGCTGGCCACAACAAGCAACCCCAACTACACACACATACACACACACACTCACTCACGCAGGCAGGCACACACACATACACTTTTGTGAATAGGGACAATCAGGTGGTTGCTAGGCTTACTGCTGCCCACTTCAATGTCAGTCAATCCCTACAGGCTTCACCATGGTATTGTGACTGCAGCTGCCTTAGCCAATCTGCCCTACACTTCAGAGTCAAAGCACCAGGCAAGCCTGCAGAGAGTATTCCATTTTAAGTGTGACCTTATGTTGTGGCCGTCCAGCCAGTAAAAACTAGTTACCATCTGCCATAAGAAGGATACTGACCAGCAATCACAAGAATATAGCATCACAATTAAACCATACAGGCAATTATTACTTGAAAAGAAGGCATTAGGAAGAGGAGCAACTGAACATAATTACCGGTAAGTGTCTGACTAAGGACAATTAACATTTTTTTTTTTTTGAAATTCAACATCGTTATTGGTTTATGTTATGACACAAAGTATATAACAAAGAGAAAAATGAACCATACTACAATAACAACCAAGATAAATTAATAGTGACATGACACCAGAATGACTCTGGATCAAAGATAACCAAAATAAATTAAAAAAAAATAACATACTACTATACCCAACCCCCACCCCACATACTACCTTTCCCACCCTGGAGTATGCCTTATTAGAAACAACGTAACAAAGAGCTACCAAAAAGCAAATAATATTCCAACAATAACAGGCATCAAAAGGAGGATAAAACAAACTGAGACAGTCAGAGGCATGCATTACATGGATCTTAATTCAAATATAAAGCATATAATTTACCTCATTTCTGATTGAAAGAGGTTATGCCTTGAACAAACCCCACCTGTTCGGGACTCAGCAAATTAGACCAAATCTGTTTAATTCTAAGAGATATGATTTTAGTTAAAATTTTAATGTCATAATTTAGTAATGAAATTGAACGGTAACTGGCAGGCTCCCTCTGGGGTTTGTCTGGTTTCAGAATCAGAACTATCATGGCTTCCAACAAAGTAGGATCTAGGGGGTCTGAGGTGAACATATAATCAAATAGTTTCAGGAGAAGGGGAGCTATCTCCTTACAAAAAACTTTATAGAAGTTGGAGGGGAAACCATCAGGACCCGGGGATTTATCCAGAGCTAACCCATTAATCGCTTCCTCCACTTCAACCAGGGTAATAGGAGAGGCCAGAATCTTGCACTGGTGGGCCTGCAAGGAAGGGAGATTAAGGCCATCCAGAAATTGTTCAATATGGGAATGGGAGGGTTGAGAAGTACCCTTACTATATAGGTCCCTGTAAAAGGACTCAAAGACCTGGGAAATATCCTGAGGGGAGGTCTTAATAGAACCGTCTGGGGAATACAGTGCAGGAATCAGTCTTGAGCTTTCTACTTCCCGCAGTCGAAGGGCTAGCATTCTACCTGGTTTCTCACTTTGATCAAAATAACGAGCTTTGGTTTTAAGGATGGCGTATTCTGCCTTATCCCTTAACAAATCCGCATATTCGTTCCTAAGTTTCAGTAAGGCTTCTAGATCAGATTGGGAAGATGAAGAGGATAAGTTATTTTCAGCCATCCTAATTTGATTCGACAATGAAATAACTCTAGCCTCTTTCTGTTTTTTTCCTTTTGGGAGCTAACTTAATGAACTCTCCCCTGATGAAACATTTAAAAGAACACCAACTCAAGTCCTCCCTGCATGTAGAACCCATGTTGACATCTATAAAGGAAGAGATTAGCGATTTAATATGAGAAATTATTCGTTCCTCTTTTAGGAGTTGTGTGTTTAATTTCCATGAGGTGTCCCTTTGAAAGTGCGAATTGGGGGAAATTGAAATCCATGCCACGGAATGATCAGATATGACAATTGGTTCAATTCCTGTCTGGTGAATACCAGCTAGAAGAGTGTTGTTGATTAAAATGAAATCAATTCTGGACCACGACCGGTGGACTTGAGAGTAAAAGGAAAAAAGCCAACCAGAGGGACTGAGCAAACGCCATGGGTCACATAAACCCAATAGGTCCATAAAATCCCTCAGGGCGAGTTGTGAAGGGGAAAGGGGTTTTAGTGGCCTGTAGGTTTTATCTAGGTCTTGTGATGGAGCAATATTCCAGTCGCCCCCTAGAATTAGCAAGGAGGGCAGAAGTCTACTCAATTTGTCGGCCAAGTTCATGAGGAAATCTGGATCCCCTCCTACTGGGCCATAAATTGCCCCTAGCACCACCCTGACATTATTGAGTATACCTTTAACAAGAATAAATCTGCCCTCTTGATCTCTTAGACATTCCTCTGCCACAAATGATATGTGTCTTTTAACTAATATAGCCACCCCTCTGCTAGATGAAGACCCACAAGACACGAAAATTTGAGAGTAACCCTGCTGGCATAGTCCATTGCCTTCCGAAGCCATGAGATGAGTTTCCTGCATCAAAAGAATGTAAATATTTAAAAGGGCGCAATTTTTGAGAACCTGATATCTTTTGGATAGATCTCTGGCACCTCTGACATTCCACGTTGCAGTTTTAATTGCCACCATTGTCATGTATCATTTTGTTAAAAGAAAAGGAAGCATGTATCACTAACCAACCAGACCATCCCAAAAGGAACACTCCAATCCCACCCCCATCCCCAACAACCCCTGTAGAAAAGAGTTAGTAAGAAAGAGTTCCCCTTCCCCAAAAAATTCATAAAATGATCGAGTTACTGAAAGGGTGGATAATCCTAACCTTTCAGCAATAAACTCAAACCCTGTAACCACAGGGGAAGAGATCAGGACAGTAACCAAAACCCCCCTCCCCCCATGAACCCCTCAACACGATGAACCGATCAAAGAATCCCAAAAGGAACAATTTAGTCCCACCCCCTGTCCCCATCAGCCCCTGTGAGAAAATATTAGTAAAGAAAGACAGCCCTCCCCGAAAAGATTCATAGAGTTTGTGTAATGATAAAACTGTGAGTAATATTAAATGTCCTATTATAAACTCAGACAGAACATCCTGCAGGAAAGGTATCAGAACAATAACACCCCCCTCTCTCCCTAAACCCCTCAAACTATGTACAAAGGGTCCCAGAGTGAATAGGAGAACAAATTTGGGGTTCTTTATAACTGATATCGAGGACCAACCCCAATAGGCTGCAATCCCAAGAGAGGCAAAAACTGAGTTGAGATGCCCCATCTGAACTGAAAATCCATAATCTGATTCTGGAAGGTATACCCAATAAAACCGAAACATTCTCTGATCACACTGCCTCTCAAGAAATGTGCCTTTCCTCCCCATTCCCTGATCCATAAAGCAGCTCTCCCTGAGCTCGCTCCATCCTAAAGCCCCCTACCCACTAACCCCTTTAAGAAAACAGCAAACGCTGGCCCTAAATTAGCGTAGTAATGCTCAGCATAGTAAGAGCTTTGTAAGTGGGGAGAAATTGTTAATTCCCCAAAACTGAGATACAGCATTAGTTACCACGCAGCCCCAACAGATCCACTATTTCCAGAAAAGGCTATTAATTCAGGTAGATTCATGAAAGGCCCACTTACCCAAATGTTTCGCTAATCAGGAGGGTGGGTTCCCCAAAGCTCCCAACTAATTGCTGCATCTGTCTCCTTCCTCGGGGCCTTCCCAACTCCGAGGAAGCGAGGAGTGACAGGGGGACCTAAAAACTGATGGGACCAGCTAGCAACGTGCGGAACCGTTCCCTAAACCAAAGGTTCCCGCCCCCCCCCGCTGGAGTACACAAACACTCCGCTGAACTGAAATCAGGCCCACTAGGCCTCACAACAGCTGTCCACCCCACTCAGCCAACCCCTGAGGAATGAGAGGAGAAAAGAAGGGAGACATCAAACAGGCACAGAATTAACCCCAACAGCACAAAAGTCCAATAGCCCTCAGGTAGTTGCAAAAGTTCATCCTGGCTTAAACAAGTTGGGTAATTTGGAAGTGAGATACATGGCTGCCTGCTCCGGGGATTCATAGGAGTGCCAAACACCATCGATTGCCACCTGTAACTTGGCGGGGTAACTCATTTTGAAATGTATTCCTGCGGCAATCAGCTTGCTAACAGTAGGATGGAAAGCAGATCTTTTCTGACACGTTTTAAAAGGGAGGTCTTGGGCTATCCTCAGCTTGGAGTTTCCCCACAGAATGGCTTGGAGCTCCCTTGATTTAAATATCACATGCTGTTTCTCTAAAAAGCTTAGGAATTTCACAATTATCGGCCTTGGAGATGCCCCAGGAGGGGGTTTTGGTCTCAGAAAATGGTGGGCATGCTCAATGTGATACTGTGGGTTGAGGGGGGAAGGACCAACAATCTTGGTGAAAAATTTCTGTAAGAAGGCAATAGTGTCGGCTCCCTCCCGATTCAGGTAGGCCCAGGATCAACACATTATTCCTTCTACTTCTTCCCTCCAAGTCTTCTGTTTTCAATTGAAGTTTGCTAACCTGCTGTCGCAGGTGAACAATTTCTGGATCGAGTTTCTCTCTCTCCACTTCTCCAGAGAGGAGGTTCTTGCCTCCGAGTCTCCCATTCTTGATGATAATGAGCTGAGGTCTCCACGGATAGACTTTAGCTCTGCAGAGATATCTTCCAGGGTTTCTTTGAATGGCAGCAGTTCCTGGAGGAAGCAATCCTCAGTTAGTGGAATCGCTGAAGAGCCAGAGGAGCTTTGTTTGGGAATATTCCCTGAACTTTGATGTTTGGATTTCTTAGACGATTTCTCTGGAGTGGGCGGTGAGTATGTTTAATGTGGGCCTGTTTCATTTCAGCTTCCATATCGGCTGTAAAGCCAAGTGCGTTTCCACAAACCAGTAAAAAAGCAACCACCAGAGGCCAAACTGTTAAAATAGCATAGAACCAGTATTTAGATCGTAACCTTTAGTGGTAGTAGGGCGAAAAAATGAATTAATAGCAGTTGGTAGTCAGGAGCTCCAGAGTAGTGCTGCTTCTAGGTGCTCTGCATCACATGACCTTAAATGTTTTTTGTATGCACTTTGGATTTTTGGGAGAGGTGGAGGGGTCAAGGATGTCAAATCCAATTATTTATGCTCGCTTCCGGATACTGAGATGTGATTGTAACAGCACAGTGTGACACACCATAGTCATAAGAATTAAAGGAATACTGTCAAGCTTTTTTTCATCATATTATTTGTAAGTAAAAACCAACATTTTATGATTGCTTACCATCTGCAAAATTTGTTGATGTTGCTGGTTCTTTAATCTGCCACCTTGCTTATAAGAACCGATATGCATGGGAATGTAATGTTACACACAGCCTTGTTTTGCTCTGGGAAGGCTTTAGCTAGTAGTTCAGTGTGGGAAATAGCTCCTCCCACAACCTCTACTTAACTCCATCACTAACACACCTCCCTTGCTTAGGGAGTTTTTTTTTTCCCTGAGCTCCCTGTGTGGCTTGTGTGGCTGTGCTATCTCTGCTCCTCCTGCTGCACTGGTTCGTTCCCGTCCCTATTTCTGTGCCTCCCCACCCTCCTATTGTTTGCTTTCTTTTGTGTTGTTTGTTTGTCTCACCTGATGTCTGTGTCCCTCCTTTTCATTCTCTAGTGCTATTCTCACCCTTGTTTGTGGGCATTCTATCTCATACAAATTCCTACCTCTATACCTACTACTCAAGGGTGGGAATAGAGTAAAGCCACAAAAAAGTTCTACAAGTTACACAAGCACTAATACCCCATCACTATTCCCCAAACATTGAACAAATTGTTTACCTAACCTTACTGCATACTTCTTGAACATCAGAAACACTCTCAAACAGTGCAGCCACTCATTATACAATAGTTTCACCTACTCCCACTTCATAATGACCAGCTAGATAGTGTGATGTCACTGAGTCCAGGAAAGATGCAGTTGTAGCTAGTCAAGAAATGCAAACACACTGTACATGTTTTGGTGTGATAACACCAGTTTGGTTAACACTCAGTTTTTTACCTTTTAAAAGGAAAAAGAAGTATGAATCAAACAACCAGCTATATCAGCAGTCTCTACAAAATGAGAACAATCATAATATTTGTTTTTTAAACTGGGGACACTTTGAGTCAAAATGGGGTTCACAGTGTCCCTTTAAAGTTTTGCTTCAAAGTTGCTGTACACAGCAATCCTGAACCACCTCCAGTTCCCCCCAAAAAACTACATAGCATGTTACTGTAACAGAACATCTTGCTTGCTGTGTCATTGTCCAATCAATTATGATGTATTACTAAGCAATAATGAATGACAAGGGTTACGTTAATGTTCTAGTTAATCACTCCCTGGGGATGTAATGTGGCATGAGGTTCAGCCGAGTGCCATAAAGCCCCCAAGGGGTGATTAACTTGAACATTACTATAATCCCCGGAGTTCATTATTGCTATTATAATAGCTGGCTCACCATTTTTCCCTTAGGGAAACTGTGGCATAATTTGCCATTGTAAAGGAGCGTTTATAACGGCAAACATGTGCACCATTTCTCTCACTCTGCGCATGTGCCTGATAGAGTTCATCGCTTGCCTGCTCACCGAAAAGTGAACTGCCATCCACCACAGTAACTCGGCCGTAAGTTAAATATTTTTTTTAAATTTACAGGGACAAATGAACACCATGGACCCCTTTTTAAATCTGGCACCATCACCCGATGAAAAAATGGAAGTGGAGTGTGGTCCCTGGCCAGAACCTCAGCTATTTTATATGATTGCTGTGGTGAAAAATGGTGAGCCAGCAATTATATAAAATAAAATATGGGGTGTTGTGTGTACACTCGAAGTTTACACACACCCTTGGGGTTAGATGCTTGCACAAACCCCTTGAGCTTTGCTGTCGGGGTTTATGTAGCATCTAACCCCTCGGGTGTGTGTAAACTTCTCATTACACACACCACCCCATACTTGATTCTGTATATTATAATTGGGTTACCTGTTACTGTAGTTTGAATTTTTTTTAAATATTTTTTGCTAATTTTGTGTAAAAGTGACATAAAATAGTCCCTCTGCCATACTAAATTAAGTGCCATTCTTTACATTTGAGATAGTTTTCATTGTAAAAATTAACTGTTGGGCTTACTTGTCACTTTTGTAATGCATTTAGTCTGTCTGTGAAAAAAAAACAACAACACTGACACAGTGACAATGTTAGATATTACCTGTTTTATTTTTTATTTACTTTATATGGCCATTGAAAAACCTGAATGTCTACTTCAGCCTAACCCAACCCCAAGTATACATGGACTGTTGACTGGCCCAAAAACATCTTCCTGTAAAAATTGGGTCAGGTAAGGGTTTTTTATACGTTTGGGGTGTGAATTACTGTAATTAAGTAGGAAGACATACAAGTTATTGATAAACTGCTGCTTTTCCCCCATTCTTCACTGCCAAAATTTGATTGCAATGCCTCTGCATGTGTTAATAGGAAGCAGTGGCATTACAGAAAGCACTCATGTTAATGGATTTTTTAATCACTGTTAAGATGCTGCATAATTTTGATATGCATTATTCCTGGACTGTCCTGAAATGTCCCTGTGCACTTCTACAAGCAGGAACAGCGCTGGCTGTGGGTAAACTCGTTCATTTATAAATGAGTTGTTGCTTTGGGGACACATAATAGAACATCATTAAAGATCCTACCATGAACTCCAGAAATCTATTCAATGGGATTTCTGTTCCAAAACAAGCACTCCATCTCATTTTATTTTGTTTTTAAAACTTGAAACCATGCTTCTGGGCATGCGCATTGCAGTCAATGTGCATGCCCGAAAGCATAGCTTCAAGTTTAAAAAAAATTAAATAAAACGGGATGGAGCGCTCATTTTGGTATGAAAATCACACTGAATAGATCCCTGGAGTTCACGGTAGGATCTTCCATGATGTTTTATTATGTGACCCCAAAGCACCAACTTGTTCATGAATGAGTTTACCCACGGTTGGCGCTGTTCATGCTTGTGGAGGTGCACCGCATGCATTTCAGGTGGACCGGAAATAATGTGCTGCTTATGTAGTTCACATTCCTAGATATTTACACATGCTACAGTGCAGGAGGCTCTAATACTATCACAAGATCTAGCACTTCACCGTGGAAGTGAGGACACAGGTGAGAGAAGTCACTGGCACTTAGAGGGAACAGAAACACTATCTGATATACAATTAGATACAGAGAATTCAGTGTTGTGTACCTTTGCTGTTTTTTTTTTTCAGAAGCCAGCTTTATTCTACTGTGAAAAAAAAAGAATAAGTGGATTCGGAGGGGATACAATACAGTATTGATTACAACTGACTTAATGATGCTTGCCACTGTCAGCATTATAATGGTGGACCTAAGTTCCACACACGGAATGCTGACAGGGCAAGAAGGACCTTGCCTTGTGGATCAGTGCACAGGTAATCAGGCTGCACAAGTACATTAATAAGTAGAGTAACATAAGGGCCACAGAATGCTGACAACCAATCAAATTGCTGCATTTCTGAGACCCTTATAATATTGTCTTAATATAATGTGGCTATTACATTGTCTCTATTTGTTGTGGTATGGGATCTGATTCATTATTTGTGCATGCATGCTGTTAAATGTGTTGCACTGCCATTTTATGAAGGTGGGTAAGTAGAATGATGTGTGCTTGTTTCTGCTGAGCTGTCTGATTAATCCAGATGTTTTGTTAGTATATTTTTTTTGTTGCCATGTACCATATATAGTACATCAATCATGCTACTGAAACATCAGAAGTCATCAGTACAGCAGGCCTGAATGCCCCCACACAGATGGCTGATGTTTTGGAAGGAACGTTACATAGCATGACCGTTTCATTGCTGTCTGATCATCATTTAAGATAATCTGTTCTTCACTTTACAGTGATATATGTGACCATCCAGTTCAGTCTCAACAAGATGAAAAAAAACTATCTGGAGCACAGTTCCGTAAAAGAAGAGCCGAAGAAGCAAGGAAAATTGAGCAACAGTCTGGTGCCTTGCTGAAATTCGTCAAAGTACCGCATAAAACTGAAGAAGAAGATGGCCAAGAAGAACACAATTCATGTCTGCTGGTGTCTATTCATGTTACAGTCTTACCAAACTCAGCTGAGGAGCCAGAAACAGAGACTGTGGTAGAGCAAGACATTCATGATACAGAACCTCAGGTACAGATGGAAACACAATTTGAAGGACACAATGAAGAACCATCATTTGTGACTCAGAATTCACAATCACTTATCATGACCCCGGTAAATGGTCAGTATTTATTAATGATAATATCAGAATAATGTTAGTGAAGAATGGTCCAGTGAAGGTCACGGATTATAATTTCCCCCGTTCTGATGACAAATGGAAGAGAAGATTTAATCTGACACATTACAAGTGAATCCTTCCTAATGGTGAATTGTGTGAGAGACGTTGGCTTGCATACTCCAAAAGCAGCAATGCAGTGTTTTGCTTTTGCTGCAGGCTTTTTTCAACATATAAGTCATGCTTGACAGAAGGTGGTTTTTCAGACTGGAGCAACTTAGTGCAGCATCTTGCTTTATACGAATGTTCAGCCAGGTACATTGAAAGTGCAACAAGATGGTTAGAGCTGGAAAATCATCTGAATATTAAACAGACACTAGACAAAAGGCTTCAGGGACAGATTGATAGTGAAGCTCATTACTGGAGCAATGTACTAAAAAGATTGTTGGCCATTACTATGTTTCTTTCTGAGCATAATCTTGCATTCCGTGGCTCTGTGGAACAACTTCAGTCTCCAAACAATGGAAATTTCCTAGGATTGGTTGAAGTTCTGGCTAAGTTTGATCCTGTTATGCAAGAACATGTGTGACGTGTAACAACAGGGAAAATGCATGACCATTACTTAAGGAAAGATATTCAAAATGAATTGATTCAGCTCATATCTGGAAGAGTAAAGAGTAAAATCATAGTACTTGTAAAGTTAGCAAAATATTTTTCTATTATTTTGGACTGCACACCAGACCTGAGCCACAAGGAACAAATGTCGCTGACAATCCGCATAGTAGAAATTAAAATGGAAGAAATCTGAATTAAAGAGCACTTTTTGTGCTTTTTAGAAGTCGATGATACAACTGGCCTTGGTCTTACCACAGGTTTCCTTCAGGAACTGAATAAACTTGGCCTCTCCATTCAGGATTGTAGAGGGAAAGGTTATGACAATGGTTCTAACACGAAAGGGAAAAATTCAGGAGTTCAACGCAGAATTTTGGATTTAAACCCGAGGGCTTTTTTCATGCCATGTGGTTGCCATAGCTGGAATTTGGTGTTGTGCGATGCTGCTAAATCCTGTTGTGAGGCTGCATCCTTATTTGGTGTACTGCAACGTATCTATGTTCTTTTTTCAGCTGCAACTCACCGATGGCAAATCTTCAAAGATCATGTGCCTGGCTTGACTGTGAAACCCCTTTGTGAAACAAGATGGGAATCAAGAGTTGATAGCATGAAAGTTCTGCGCTATCATATAGGTGAGGTTTACGATGCTTTGTTTGCTCTGTCAGAGAACCCAGGAACATCAGATGTCCAGCATGAAGCTATAACACTGGCCAGACTGGTAAAAAGCTTTCCATTTTTAGTGTCTCTTGTTGTATGGTATGACATTTTGTTTCGAGTTAACCTTGTCAGCAAAAAAAATGCAAAGCACCTCATTAGACCTTGCCTCCGCTGTTATGCTAATTGAGAATACATACTCTTTCTTGATTGACTATCAGAAAAATGGGTTTACAAGTGCAAAAATCACTGCCAAAGAACTTGCCAATCAGCTGGAAACTGAACCGCTGTTCCCCCAGGCAACTGAGATAAGACCGCAACAAAAGAAACAACAGTCTTCATATGAGGCTGTGGATGAACCTGTTACTGATCCAGAAACTAAGTTTAGGGTGGGTTTTTTAATGTGGTGGTTGATATGGCACTCAGGTCTGTGAAAGACAGATTTGAGCAAATGCAGAAGCACAGTGACAACTTTGGTTTTCTGTATGACATCAGCAAGATAAAGGAAGTGGACACTGATACTTTGCTGAAACATTGTAAGGATCTGGAGCTCTTACTTAATCATGATGACTCCTCTGATATTGATTCATTTGAACTGTGTGATGAACTAAAAGCACTGTCACACATGGTACCACAGAAATCGTCACCTGTAAGTACGCTGCAGTTTATGTGTGCACAGAACTACATGGAACTGTACCCAAATGTGAGTACTGCATTGCGTATTTTACTGACCATACCAGTCACAGTTTCTTCAAGTGAAAGGAGCTTTTCCAAACTGAAGCTGATTAAGAACTACCTTCACACATCCATGACTCAGGAAAGACTGACAGGCTTAGCACTGATATCAATTGAACATGACATTGCAAGAGATTTGGACTACAGAGGCCTAATACATGAGTTTGCCAATAAGAAAGCTAGAAAGGTTCCATACTGCTGACTGTATTTGAGTACTCTGAGTACAAGTAACAGGTTGATCTTCACATGATCACTAATTATATATGTTGTCTATACAGCACGTCGATTACTATGAACTTGTAATGTTGCAATACTGTACTATGAATGTTGGTGACAGCCTTTGTTGGAGAATGTCACTGATTTTATACATAGATAATTTTCAGATAGTTTAATAGCATGTTCTGGAACTGTACTTGAAACATTTTAAGCATGTTGACATTTGGTTAAACTCATTTTCAGACATTCTTCAATGGTCATGCGGCTTATGACCACAATTGAATGCTTACTGGTTTTATAATATTGCTGTTGTGTAGGACTGCCCCTGTATGTTTTTCCAAATATTATTTTGCATATCTAATTCCTTAAAATGATTAAAATTTAAAACAAACTGAACTGCTGATATATTTTTCAATGTTATGTTATGTGATCATAAAAAGTGGTCTCTGACTTAGTTGTCATTGCACAACTCTTCTTTGAAGGGCTTTGTATAAGTACTTGAAATCAGTTTTGTTATTGTTTTACCTGACATTTATTTAAGCAATAAAGAACTCCAGGAGATAGATTAATAGTCTGTTAATCATCCCTTAGGGGTGTAATGTGGCACAAGGAGCAGCCAAGTGCCATATTGCCTCTAGGGGTGATTAACTGACTGTTAATCTAACTCCTGGGAGTGCCTTATTACTATTATAACAAGCACTTGTCAATGCCAAATGTTTGCTTGCTGGCATTAGCAGTGGAAGTGCAGGAGTTAGACAGATGCAGTGTAGGAATGGCATTGAAGTATTGAACTGACGCCAACTCTACCCTCACCCTGCAGAGATGGACAGGCTTTGGGGTGTACCTTTGGGCTGTCGCCCATTATGGTCATGACATTTCACCTCACCCTACCCTTCAGACACCGACAAGTGTTGAGGTGTGCCTTGGGGTGTTTGGGCTTTACATGCACATCATTCCATAAGGAAATACACTGAAATGGGTGCAGTATAGTAGAATGGGGTGAACTCTGGGGGCAAAGGTTCCAAGGTGCACCTCAATGCCTGTCAGTGGCTGCAGAGTGGGGGGTTGGGGTGGAATGGCATGAGCATTACTGCTGACAATCCCAAAGTCACACCCCTGATGCCTGTCAGTCCCTACAGGGTAGGGCATTATGGTCGAAAACCCTAATGCCATGGGCATTTCTTGGTATTTTTACTCCAAGTTTTCCACATGGGCTTTTTGTGATCCCACTGCGTGAACAGTGACACTATCAGTTCATTAGACAAAAGGTGATTTTACACATTAACTGCACCATTTGGTGTTAATTATACTTTCTGAATGTTTTCCTCATTTAGAGGGAGATTTTTAATATATAGGATAGTGTAGGGAGTCCATACACAACCATGCTATTCTAATACCGAGTAGTTTCCATTGACGATGAGGACCTCGACAGCATTTCTGAGACCCTTTTTACAATCGATATTTGTCTCTGTGACTGCATTATGTAATGGCTAAAGGTAATATCTTTTGTTATCTACTCCATTTATCTGACTCTTAGGATATCGCATACTTAATAAATATAATACTGATATAGAAAACTAACATGGGGTTGCTGGATAAACTAAAGAGATTGATGGGACTCCAATGCTCTATACCATGTGTCCACATCAGTCTGTGGTGGGATGACATGGAAGCAGCCCTGAGGTTGTCAGGACTATGTTCTAAGCAGCATTGATAAAAAATTAATCATGCCTAAAAATTGAATGCATACCCTGTGACAGCAGTTGATGAGGTGGGGACAGCTGAGTATTCAAGGGAGGGGAACTGAGACACAGCTTACTGTGCTTGTTGAGGGTTGGAGGCTATAAATTTGAACAGGTGGTCAGGCTATGGAGAGGGTGGCTTGGGCACCATATTGGTCAGTGAGCAATCTTAGGAAGGGACTAGGGTGCAACTTACTGGGAATGGGGATAGGGCAACACGGTTGAAATCACTTAGTTCAGTTACCCCCAAAATTCACAGAAATGCATCAGAATGCACCAAAATTAAAAAAAAAAAACCTGGCCTGTAATTTGATGGGAGCACCAAATGTTGGCTTGCTTGGGGTGCCATAAACTCTAACACCAGCCCTGGGTGGATGCTTGCCTCCATTTTGTTTGCAGACAAGTGGATTCGTGCTTCCATTTTATTTACAGACAGGTGGATGCTTGCTTCCATTTTGTTTACAGATGGGTGGATGTGTGCTTCCATTTTGTTAGCAGACAGGTGGATGCGTGCCTTCATTTTTTTACAAATGGGCGGATGCATGCCTCCATTTTTTTTCCAGATGGGTGGGTGCTTGCTTCCATTTTGTTTGCAGATGGGTGGGTGTGTGCCTCCATTTTGTTTGCAGATAGGTGGGTGCTTGCCTCCATTTTGTTTGTAGATGGGTGGATGCATACCTCCATTTTGTTTGCAGACGGGTGGATGCATGCCTCCATTTTGTTTGCAGACGGGTGGATGCATGCCTCCATTTTGTTTGCAGACGGGTGGATGTCTTTGTGTTGATAGCCACTATGTGTGGGCATTGCATGTATTCTCTTTGTTGTGAATAACTGCTTCTTGTTTTGCATTCTTTGTTGTCAATTTTCCCTTTGTTGCATCGCATCTGTTCTTTTTTGTCAAAAATCTCTTCTTGCGTTTAATCTGTTCTGGGAATAATCTCTTCTCACGGTGAATGTTTTTTGTGATTACTCTCTTCTCCCAGTTAATGTTCTTTGTGATTAATCTCTTCTCCCAGAGAATGTTTTTGTGAAGAATTTCTTCTTGTGTTGAATCTGGTTTGTGAATAATCTCTTCTTGCATTTGCATTGAATCTTGTTTATAAATAATCTCTTCTTGTGTTGAACCTGGTTTGTGAATAATCTCTTCTTGCATTTGCATTGAATCTTGTTTATAAATAATCTCTTCTTGTGTTGAACCTGGTTTGTGAATAATCTCTTCTTGCATTTGCATTGAATCTTGTTTATAAATAATCTCTTCTTGTGCAGAATCTTGTTTGTGAATAATCTCTTCCTGCATAGAATCTTGTTTGTGAATATTTTCTTCTTGTGCAGAATCCTGTTTGTGAATAATCTCTTCGTGTTTAATCTTGTTTGTGAATATTTTCTTCTTGTATTTAATCTTGCTTGTGAATAATCTCTTCTTGCATCGCAGTCTTCTCTTGTGTGAGTCACAACTTCCTGCATCATAAGATTCTCATTCTAAGTTGGTGATGTGTTTCACCATATCACAGCTTCCACAAGCTAGAATCCTGGTTCACCACCCAAAAACTGTTGCTAAACCACACAAAAACTAAAAGCATGCTGCTTACTGTCCCACAGAACAAAAAGAAGTTCCATCCTACGCTGATACGGAATCTTAATGGAGATGCTCTAGAGCAAGTCTGCTCATTTAAATACTTAGGCATTCACATTGATGACACTCTCAATTTCTCCGGTCATATTGACCATGTTGTCAAAACCACCAATATGAAACTTGGAGTGCTATACCTCAACAGGCACTCTATGACACCTGATGCACTAAAACTAGCCACGAGCAGTTCGGTCCTTGCATCTATTGACTACGGCCTATCAATATACAGGGTGGGCACCAAAACTGCCCTCAATCGAATAAAAACCCGATTTATTTATTTTTTTTTGTGTGTTATCTATTTACCCCCTTGTCGTGCTCAGGAGCTGCCTCTCCTTTGGGCTGAAATGACTGCATAGACATTCCTCCTATTGTCTCCCACACTAGCTCCTCCTTACCTCAGATCTGCAGCCAACCACAGGATAGCCCAGCATAACCCTGTGCCAGGAGGGGTCCCTCTCCTCAGAGGGGGAAGGCACCGGTGGGATGAGACCGGCACACTATTTTTCCTTCGGTCCCAGGTGCTGCTGAGGCATTTGGTGGCCCCGCGGGAGTCTTTCGGAGGTGTCCTAGGCCGGCAGCCATCATCCGGCAAGTCCAGAGTGGTATTTCTGTTTTTCTGGTATTCCCCTTATGGCGATCCCTTTGAAAAGCTCCTGGTCTCCACCGGGTGCCACTGCAGAGTGACCATGCATCCCCAACCCACCCTAGGGGAGGAGAGCAGTCCCACAGATGCTCAATCCTTCCCCTTCCCCTGCCAACCCCTAGCGCCTGAGTCCGTTTCTGAACCCAGGTCACCAGCGTGGTAAGAGGTAAGGCACCCATGCCTCAACCCTCTATGCCACCAGGCTGGCCAGAAAACCCTATTAAACAAGGCTTGCTGACTGACCCTAGGAACCAATTCTTCAACCCACACCTGTGCCCTCCACTCAGGTACTAGATGGCTTCCTCTCCATCTCAGAGCCCGGTACCAGACCTGCCTACTTGCCAAGAAAGCCCAATTAAGACTAGCGCCTCCATCTCTATGTGGACTGTTCCAGCAGTCTAGATCATCTAAGCCAACCAGGAGTGCAGAGAAAGGTGGGCTCCTGGTATTATTTAAATGAACCACCCTGGCACAGAAATCCATCTCGTACCAAGGACCAAAATGGTATAATGGGCTACCTGCATCACACATTGAAAGCAATAAGATTAGCCTCTTCAAAACAGGACTTCGGACTCTACTGCATCATGAACTGGCCTGTGCATGCTTCGACTAGCCAACTACAGGACTCTTTAGCCCAAATAACCTACCCCCTGCCCCACCCCATCCCCTCCTACACCACCATCCCCCTCCACTTCCCAACCCCCACCCTCTCCTGCCCCTAATATTCCCAAATCCTCTCCTGCACAACCCCCCTCCATTACCACACCACCTACCTCCCTTGCTGTTTATATCCCAACCTCCTTTCACACCTCCCCACTCCAGTACCCTCCTTAGTTTGCTCCCCACGCCTGTTCCCCGACTAGCCTCCTACTGAGCTCCAACTTGCCCCCTCCCCACCCTGCTGTCATCACTGCAGCAACTCCCCCATCACTCACCCTCCCATGAAATGACAACGCTGTCCTTAGGCTGCTCCCCCACCCGCTCCCACTTTGTATAGCTATGTGTCTGCAGCAGTCATGTTCAGCAAAGCTCTGTGAAATATGGCCAGTCCTCCATTGGCAAAGGAAAAAAGCAAGCATTGCCGAGTAAACATCAAGAATGACCCAGAACGCTATCAGCACTACCTAGAGAAATAAGCATCACCCTCACGTGCATACCACAGCGACAGGAATGATGAGCAGCACACACACTACAACCAGAAGGCTGAAGAGAGGATGCAAAGATACAAAGAAGCTCAGAAACAGAAGAAACATGTGCAAGCTGACACAAGTAGTGCACCGACTAAAAGAGAAATAAGGGTTGATGAAAGAAGCACAAAGAAAAGTATGGAGGGAGAAAAAACTGTAATAATGTGATGCAATGATGAGTCAAAAACAGTGATGAATTAAAGAAAAGCAACACCAGAAATATGCAGAAAAAAAGGAGGTACATAAGCAAACACAAGTCGATGCTGCCACCACCACCACCACACCCGCCCCACCAGCAGTATCAGCTGGCACGCCAGAGAGTGAGCAGTGTGTGACACCAGTGGACTGAAGATATGATGCAGCCCTAAGAAAGGCCTTGCAGAGAGCCATAAAAGTGCTACCAAAATCATTAAATCGATTTGCTGAAGTAATGCAGAGGATCCTGTCTGCTTGTTCACCAGCCAAACAAACTGCCATGACTCAGCACAAAGTGCTTCCCAGTTGGAGCAACCTACAAGACAAACTGATGTCTCCTGTTATGGAAAAGATGTCACTCCTTAAAAACAATACAAACAAATTCACAGACAGCTGAACCAGGAATTCATCAGCACTATTCTTGTCTTAAAAAAAATATAGGCAGCTCGGAACAGCAAGCACAACACTGGGTATCAGCTGGAAGAGGCTTATGAAGGCATCCTGTGTGGAAAAGAAATTAAACACATGGCACAAGTCTGCACTGCCAGAGTCAACAACGATGAAAGTGGAGAGCTTTTGTGAAGAGTCTGCAGCACCACTTCCTCACAATAAAAGCATTTTCAAAAAGAAGTGAAATATGTTGGCCATATCTTTATAACCCCCTTCATACTCTTTACAAAGAATTCACCCAACAGAACCCGGACACACCAGTTGGAGTGAGGAAATTTGCAAGTCTATGGCCCAAGCACATTAAACTGTCAAAAGAGCAAAAACTGGACCAATGCCTCAGTGAATACTGCACAAATACTTCACTTCAGCTGAAGGCACTTAACCGTGTTGCAGATCTTTACAGACTAACATCAGGCAAAGTCTCAAACATGTATTGTGTGGTAGAACTAATAATGTGTCCAAGACTTCCTTTGAAAAAGTTTTTAAGTTGGACTGTGTTGAGAAAACATGTGAAGAATGTAGCATGGAAAATTTTGGCAAAGCCATGGCAGAACTAATTAAGGGTCATGGTCAAGACAATGTAACATGGCAACCGTGGGAGACTATAACTGCGATGCGAAGTGTCAATGGTATACAGGTGCAGCAGACACGTTTTGAAAAATAAGAGATCAACATTGCTGCAGCTGGTGGAAGTCATAAAAGAGGATTTTTTTGTTTTGGGGTCGGCACCTGCATGTGGCAACATACCAGCATCATCAGTTTGCTCTTATCAAACAATTCCTACCCAAGGGATGGGTAGTGATGGTTGTGGACTTTGCCGAGAACTACGCCTGCAAATTACAGGATGAAGTGGAGGCAGCCCACTGGTATTACGAACAAGCAATGGTTCACCCGGTAGTTACCTACTACCCATGTGACCACAGTGTGGTAATAACCATGCTGTGTAAATCACAGAAACATTTAGAGTGACAGGGCATAACAGCAGTAGGGAAGGGTACCCCATCACTGACTGTGAAGTGGAGGAAGGGCTGAAGAAGCCTGTGCTGCTGTGCCTGGCTGAGCAACTCCCATGGTGGAATGCCTAAGGTACCATCACACAGCAGTGATGGAGACCTAGGACTGCGGTTTGATTCCCCCCAGGTGTCCTGGTGTTGCAACTTAAAAAAAAAAAGTCTCCCTCCTGAGTTTCTTCCCATTCCCTGAAGTCCACACCCCCTCGAAGTTGATTATTTAAAGTTCATGGGATGTGGGAGGGCAAAGACCCCCATGTCAGGGGTTGCAGGGTGGTAAAGCCCACCCCCCGCAAAAACAAAAAGTGCCATTGATTTCAATGGCTGCGCACTTTTTTTGTATGGTCGCTGAAAATCCCAACATTATATTGGAGCACCATAGTTTGCTTGTGGCATTTATTGCCGTGCTGTTTTTGTCAGCGATATTATGACCCTGTGTGCTAGAATAATAAATTACATCAGGCACAGTGTGGTTTTCTTTTCACTCTCTCCTATCTTCTTGCCTTTTTCGGACTATCTTTTCATTCATATCATGGTGGCCAACCTGATATTCTTCCTCTCATCCTTATCTATCCCTTTTCTTTAAAGCAGCCTGAACCCCCCCCCCCCATGCATAGGAAACCCTTAAAATACTTATTGTTCTGTATTCACCTTAAATAGGTTCTCTGGTGGTAATGTGAAGGTTATCTGTATGAAGCAGGTGTAAAGGCTGCTGATTAATGAAGCCCCGATGAGATGTACATACCGATTGCACAATCGCGCAGCCTTATGTGCATATATTCGCACGATAGCACAGTCGCACAACTCAGTGTGTGCATGATCATGCGGGAACTGCAGCCTGAAAAGAAAGCTGTACTATAAAAGAAATAAACTGCTGGTGGTGATTGAAAATCATCTGGGCTGGGTGAAATTGTAGAGAAGTCCTGCTAAGTTAAAAGGAGCCGCTTCAGGCTCATGAAATGAAGCACAGCTTCAGCGTTTGGGGGCGGGGGTAAATGCCCAAGTAAATGCAGGAAAAGAAAATAAGCACACTGGTGAGTGTAGGGGGGTTATAAAATGTCCCTCTTCAAGCGTTCTTGCCTTATACAGGTAGAAAGAGGGTAAATAGCAGTGCAAAAGGTACAAAAATAAGGAACTACACGGTGAGGTTTGAAATGAAACTTAGAGCCAACGGCTGAAAGATTTCAGCTGTCTGTCATAAATGAAAGTTCCCAGGGAGAGTATTATTCCATGTCTGTGTCCAAATAAAAAGGGGACATGGTTTTGTTTTGTTAAGCTGCCATGTATTTTCTGTGTCCTGTACAAATAAAAATGTTGATTCTGTCTTTTTAATGTTTCTAGCATAGAAAGTCATACCCTTGCAAAAACAAACAGATAAAGGAGTGCACCCTTGTCTGTTTGGGTTTCCAAGATAAATGCCTCTTCTTCTTCTAGTAAATACAAAATGGTATAAAAATGTGTCATGTTATTAATAAAGAAATAAAAGTATAATTCCCTGTTTGTGCAATATGTGGGCTAGGTCCTGCTATAGGGCTGTCAGCCCCTTAAATGACAGGTTTTATAGAACCAAGAGAGTGTGATGTCATGAGGGGGAGGAGCTAAGCTAATACTCTAACATCATTCATCCTATAAATAAGTGTTTAGCTCTATTCTGCCTTAGTGTGCTGCATCAGATGAAAATCTGTTCAAATGTTAAGAACTTGAACACATTGTTTGATGTTTTACAACCTGTGTATGGTATATCCAAAGGCTCCAGTAGATCTTTCTGTCTTAATAATGGTGTCACCTGACTCATGAGGTCACCTCTGGTTGACTTAAAAAGTGCTCCTCTAGGGGGCTTAGGAAGAGTGGTGGTCAGTAGCTTTCTGATCACAGTGAGAGAAGGTTCTCTTGAGGGTGTGCCAGTTTTCACACTGTTCTATGGAAAGAAGAGACTGCAGGAATTCTTTTCTGTTGTCTGAAAGAAAGAAGAATAATATCCTGTGTTCTGAGGGTGTGAAGGACTAACACCATTTATTTTCCTTTCTGTATATAAGTATTTTTTTGATTTATTCAGACAATAAAATGATAAATGCAGAAGTATGCATTTTTTATGCATCTTAACCTGGTTGTAAGATATGTTATTGGAACCCACACTACCACACCCTGTGCCAGCCACAGTGATGGAGTCATTAGTATTTATCTTGGTGATCTAAAATATAATCACCATGCTGTGCGCCACTTTGTTGAGATAGCAAATGCACACCTATAAAATGTCCGCTCCTTAAATATCAGCAAAGAAGTTCATCTCGGATGGCTGTGGCAACCAATTTAAATCAAAATGGGCCTTCTTTGACATTTCAGCATCATCCACTAGATATGGATTCCCCATCGAGAGGTCTTTTTTGGCTCACGACATGGAAAAGATCTTGCAGATGGTGAGAGTGGCATTGCAAAATCAACAGCAAGCAGAGCCATACAATCACGGCAGGCCATAATTAGAAAAGCAAAGGAGCTGTATAAATTCTGCAGAACTCAACGGACCACAGAGCCTGCCACAGAAGGGTGCAGTGATCATTTTAGGTGGACATTCTTCTGGGACGGTGAAAACCAAATAAGAAGAGATACCAGAGCAGATGCAAAAATGGTACCTGGGACATGCAAGACACTCAGTGTGAAGTATGCGACGGATGGTGTGGTGGCAACAAGAAACCTTACTTTATTTTTGCACACACTGTATTAATGAAGATGGGCCCTGTGACAATGTGAGTCATGTTGAAGCCTGGAAGATACTAATGGCTTCGACTGCATATAGGATGGCTTCAACAGATGCTAACACTTGTCACTCTGGTGGTCCAGCAAGCCCAGCAGCATTCCACACTTCAGCCTCCCATGTTGATCCTAATCCCTGTGACTTGGTGGCTGAAAATGCTGATCCTGCTTTGCAGTACCACACAGCCACCAATGCCTATCACGCTCCTGCTGATGCCACACCAGAAGCCATCTCAGGCAATGATTGTGTGCGTGACAGTGCATCAAATGATGCTGAAGAGCATGCCACTTCAACAGAATGCACTACACTCTCCAACGACATTTCTGCTCCATTATCCACTAACCACCCAGTTCCTAAAAAGATGAGAATATTTTTAGACCAAGACATGATACAGAACAATAAGTACTATGCTGTGTACTATTCAAAGGAACTTTATGTTGGGCAATTAATTGCTGTGGATCCTGTGGGACAATGGTACTCTTTGAAGTTCCTGAAACAGCATGGGAATGTTTTTACATGGCCACGGAATCAGGATAATGACCTTGTATGAAGAAAAATTATTTTTCATGAGCCAATACTGTTTCAGCATGGAGGTGGTTCCTTTGAATTGCACAATGGCAAACTACAGACAATCACTACAAAGTTCAGCAAGCTACAGTAAAAATGGAATTAAATGGACTCACTCCGCTTTTCAGTGTACTGTGCTGAACTCTTCCAAGATATCATTTTCCATTTTTCATATGACTTGGCAAACCTACATTTTTGTATAGATAGATTAGCCTGTAGTCATAAATCAGCATGTAGTCATAGATTAGCTTGCAGTCATAGATTAGTCTCTAGTCATACAGTGGTAGTTACACAAATGTTTACAGGTACCCCGGTATGCCATGCAGTAATGAGGCCATACCCTGGTATGATCTTCAATACTGAGGTGGTGCAGTGGTAATGAGGTGTTAAATGCGGCATTACAGAAGGTGCTTAATGCACTTCCTTGGTTCCTTGCAAGATGGCAATCACCACTCATTCCAGAGTGACTGATGTCCTGGAGTGTGATTTTATTGTTGTAACTAAACAGTTATTCACTGGCAGACGGCACTGTAGTAAAAAAAAAAAAAATAGTATTTTCCCTGGTTGTCAAGCTGTCCCCCCCCCGATCCCTGATGCTGCCCCAACTATGAAATTATTTAAAAAAAAAACTTTCCCTGGTAGCCTAGAGCCCCCCATCCCCAAAGTTGGCTCACTAGAAATTAATTTAAGAGAACTTCACTTTCCCTGGTAGTCTAGCTCCCCCATCCCCGATGTCACCCCACTATTTAATTAATTTAAAAAAAAAAAAAAGCACTTTCCCTGGTAGTCTAGTGGAGAACAGCAAGAGGAAGGAGGTGCTGTTAGAACTTTACTACTCTTCTGCTGGGACTTAAGAACTAGAACCCTACTACTGGGTCCTTCAATTTATGCTTAAAGCAAACAGAAAAAAAAACAAGAGTTAGTGTGCTTGTCTGAGATGGGTGAAGGGAACTGTTATCTGTATAGTTAGCTAGGCGAAGAGAGCTGTGAATTAGGAGGAGTGGTTTAGTCAGCAGGAAGCCAGGTGTTTGGAGTTAAAACTGCCCTAGATAGCTTCTGGCAGAGAGCAGCAAGAAGAAGGAGGTGCTATTAGAACTTAGAAACATAGAAACATAGACTTTAATGGCAGATAAGGACCGTTTGGCCCACCTAGCCTGCCCATTTCCCTACCTATTTGACAAGCTGCAGATCCTAGTTAAACAACAGCCTACTTCCTCCTACCCCCCTCAAGAATTGCTTTATGTCTGTCCCATGCATTCTCGAATTCCCCCACAACCTCCTCAGGAAGGCCGATCCATGCATCCACCACCCTCTTTGTGAAAACATACTTCCTTACATTGCCCCTGTGCCATCCCCCCATATCTTCAAATTGTGCCCCCTTGTTCTTGCACATCTCTTTTTCTGAAAGATGCTACCCTCTTGGACTTTATTGATTCCCTTGAGGTACTTAAATATTTCAATCATGTCCCCCCTTTCCTCGAGGGTATACATATTAAGCTCCTTTAATCTCTCTTCATGTGGCTTCTGGTGCAGACCCCACACCATTTTAGTTGCCCACCTCTAAACTGCCTCCATCCTGTCTATGTCCTTGAGAAGATGAGGTCTCCAGAACTGCACGCAGTATTCCAGATGGGGTCTCACCAACTGTCTGTACACAGGAATAAAAACATTTTGTTTTCTACTGGTGATGCCTCTCCCTGTGCATCCCAGTATCCCCCAGCCCTCCTTACTGCCTTCTCACATTGCTTACCTACCTTTAAGTCATCTGATATGGCTACCATCAGGTCCCTTTCCATTTTTGTTGTTGTTAGTACCCCCCCACATTGTGTACTCTTCCCCTGAGTTTTTGTTTCCCAGGTGCATTACTTTGCATTTCTTTGCATTGAATCTCAGCTGCCATATTTCTGACTATACTTCCAACCTTGCCAAGTCCTTTCTCATCATACCTCTCAACCTCCCTCATCACAAATCAGGGACAAGGCTTAAAATGATCAGGGACAAATGACCAAAATCAGGGACACATCGGAAAAAATAGTACTATTGGTTCCAGAAGATGTGTGCAACATGCTTCTTAGTCTGAATAGCATTTTCTTAATGAGAACTAGAATGTAACAACAATAACTGGCATTATTTTGTGATTCAAATCCCTACTGTTCAGTGGCAGAAATGCCAAATTTAGGAGGGAAAGAAGAAATTTCTGAGGCAAGATCAGGGACATCCCTGGAAATCAGGGACAGTTGAGAGGTATGCTTCTCATCCTTTCCATCCCCTCTTGTGTATCAGTATGATGCAGATCTTTGTGTCATTTGCAAAGAGGCATACTTTTCCTTCCAGGCCCTTTGCAATGTCACCTATAAAGACATTAAAGAGGATTGGGCCCAGTACTGAACCCTGCGGTACCCCGCTAGTAACCCCCCTTTCTTTGGAGTGGACTCCATTTACTATTACCCTCTACGTCCTGTTGTCCAGCCAGTGTTTTACCCAGGCTACCACCCTGGGACCCACTTCAAGGCTGGCTAACTTGTTTATTAATCTTTTGTGTGGGACTTTGTCAAATACCTTGCTAAAGTCTAAGTAGGCCATGTCCACAGCCCTTTCTGGTCTACTACTTTGGTCACCCAGTCAAAGAAATTGATTAGATTCATCTGAAATGGCCTTCCTGCTGTGAATCCATGCTGCCTTGGGTCCTGTGCCCCACTGGCCTCTAGGTACTCAACAATTCTTTCTTTCAAAAGTGATTCCATCATTTTCCCTACCACTGGGGTCAAACTAACAGGTCTATAGTTTCTTGCCTTTGTCTTGCTCCCACTTTTGAGAAGGAGAATCACATCCCGCCCTCCTTCAGTCCTCAGGTACCACACCATCCTCCCATGATTTGTTAAAAAGTGTAGTCAGTGGTGTCACTAGTTCTCCCCTTAGTTCTTTTGGAATTCTGGGGTGAATACCATCAGGCTCCATTGCTTTGTCCACCTTCAATTGTCGGAGTTCTTTAGGACCCTTTTTCCTGTAAATGTACTGGTATCGACCCCCCTATCTAGAGTGCTTCTATTCTTTGGTTTAGGTACCTC
Organism: Neoceratodus forsteri; assembly: GCA_016271365.2. Classification (NCBI taxonomy): domain Eukaryota; kingdom Metazoa; phylum Chordata; order Ceratodontiformes; family Ceratodontidae; genus Neoceratodus; species Neoceratodus forsteri. The sequence continues at coordinate 687,824,890 of CM057456.1, forward strand.
CCCTTCCTCTTCTTTTGTGAATACTGAGCAGAAGTATTCATTCAGTATCCCTGTTTTTTCATTGTCACCCTTTGCCCATCCCCCTTTTTACCTTCATTAATCCTCACTATCCCTCCCTAGGTCTTTCTTCACTCCCTAATGTACATATAAAAGGTTTTATCCTCTTCTTAACAGAGTTGGCTATCTTTTCCTCAGTTTGGGCCATTGCTATTCTGACTGCTTTCCCCGCTTCCTTCTGCTTTAACTGGTACAGTTCTCTGTCCTGTTCCTTCTGTGTTTCCTTATACTTCCTGAATTCTACCTTTATCTCCCTAACCTTCCCCGCCACCTCTTTTGAGAACCATAGTGTTTTTTTCCTTTGTTTTCTTTTTTTTGATTTGCTTCACACAAAGGCTTGTTGCCTCTGTGATGACTGTTTTGATTTTCTCCCATTGTTCCTCCACCCCTCCTTCTTGTCCATTTGCTAGTGCTTTTCTGAGGCACTCTCCCATTTTCCCAAAGTGAGCCCTCCTAAAGTCCAAAATTCTTGCTTTTGTGTGGCTTGACTCTATGGCTGTGTTTATCATGAGACACACATTTTGGTGGTCACTTGTTCCCAGATGGCTACCCACTTCTAAATCCAAGATCCTCTCTCTGTCCCTGTTTGAGAGTACCAGGTCTAAGATTCCTCCCTCCCAAGTGGGTTCCAACACTTGCTGTCTGAGGCAAGCCCCCTGAAGGGCATCAAGAATGACCCTGCTCTTGGATGTGGCTGCAGCAAAGGTGCTCCAGTTAACATCTGGCATATTCAGGTCCCCCATCAACAATATCTCCCCTTTTTCTGCCATTCTAAGGATGCCTTCTATCATTTTCTTGTCCATTGCCTCCCTGAGATGAGGGTCTGTATACAATCCCCATGCAGATTGTGGTGCCATTTCCTGTCTCCAGGGTGACCCACAGTGCCTCCTTTACTCTCTGTCTACCCTTTAGTTCTGTTGCTTTGATCCCTTCCCTTACATAGAAAGCTACTCCTTCTCCTCTTTTACCCTCCCTGTCCCTCCTGTAGATTGTGTCCCCTGGTATGTTGACATCCCAGGAATGGTTCTCTGTGTACCATGTTTCTGTGACTGCCATGATATCCAGGCATCCCTCTTCCATCAAGGTCACTAGTTCAGGGAGCTTGTTACCCAGACTATGTGCATCGGTACTCATCACACTCAATTGTTTTATGGCCTTACCCCCTTTATCCCCATCCTTATCCTTACTGCCTTTTGCCTTTTTCTCCATTTACCCCTGTCCTGCTCCCTATTGACATCTCTACCTTGGTGTTTACCTCACTAACTACCGTGTTTTGGGGGGGGAGGCTGAGATTGCCCTGCTCCTTTTCAGTGCCTACCCCTTGGCTAGTTTTAATGCTTGCCAATTAAGCATTCAAACTTAGCATCTAGGATCTTGGTTCCCCTCCTGGACAGATGCAGACCATCACACCAGTATAGGCCTTTATCCCTCCAGGTGGACCCCCAGTCCCCAGTGAAGCCAAAGCCCTAAACTCTACGCCAGTTTTTTAACCATTCATTGAGTCCCATGGTGCAGAGTGTCACAAACCCACTCAGCAGGTCAGGACCTCTACTCCCAAAGTGCCAATCTCTGAGCACAGTCTTGTGAACAGTTTAACAGAACAAGGTAACCCTCTTGTCTGTTTTGTGAGTTCGGATCAACCTTTGGTCGCAAGTCTTGGAGGGATTCAGACTGTGAACCTCTTGCTAGCATACCCAATACACAGGCTCAGATATGTCTGTCTTCGGGGGGCCAGATATCTTTGCCTATGGGCACCTAACCAGGTATACAGAGATGAACCCTTAAAAACTTTAATAAAGACCTCAGATTTAAAACGATTCTCTTTCCAGTTTGGTACCACCATTCAAGCTATGCCTCGCGTCTGCTATAATCATATATATACTCTTCTTACAAATGGAAGAAAATTCAAAGACAGACCAAGTATGCTGTAAAAAGAATTTTACTACAATATATAAAAATATGTAATGCACAAAATACAGAACTGTTATATCACAAGACATACAAATCTTTTAAACAAAACAGGTTTTAACAGTGCAATTCCTACTACAGTACTTAGTCTCTAAATACCTGCTTAAAGTGCTCACAGATGTATCTTTGTCAGAGTCTAGAGAAAAGTGTCAGTGAAGTAAAACGGAATATTCCTTAAGCAAACTGTATTTACCAACCCCTTTTTGGGTGAGGTCACTAGCTTCTCCTCTGTCAGAATATATATAAAAATATATATATCTTATACAAAAACAGGATGTCTTTTCAAAGTATTACATTCTGCAACTTCAGCATAATTGATGTCCTTCAAATGACACTTCGTTGATCTCATAATAAGCTTCCCCCTTCCAGGACATGAAAGCATCTTTATGATTTCGCACTTCTATGTAATAACCTGGGTTTTCCCCGCTGTCATAAAATGGATATGCTCAACTCAAGCTTCTTTGGCCCTGTAATTAGCTTCAGGCCTTTCACGTAACACCTGGTATCTCAAAACCTGTGTGTGTGATCTCACATTCTGTTTCAGCCTTTTCTCATGGCTTTCATCTTTCAGCTGAAACCTGGGGGGGTGAGCGAGGTCACTCCTAAAGCACCAGATTTTCAGCAGAGGCAGTCAGTAATACATTTTATATTAAAAAAATGATAAAGCACTCAGAACTGGCTGTCCACGTCCCACAGAGTACCCTAACATCTCCCTTGCCATAGACAGGCAGCACCTCCGAGAAGGTTACCATACATGCTACTTATCTAAGACCCCTCCCCAACCCCACAAACTCCTCTTGCACTGCTCTGATCCCATTCCCAACCAGGTAATTTGTCCCTAGGTGGACAATGACACCTATCTCCCTTCCCTGTGCAGCTGCTCCCGTGATCCTGAGGATTCGCTCCCTGTCCCTCCAAGCCATGGTGCCAGGCAGGCACCTTACCTCCTCTCCCCTCCCTCCCCCAGTTCTACCCCCTTATGATTGAGTCCCCCACCAGGAGTTGTTTCCTTCCCCTGTGGGGTCCTGTGCCACCCTCCTGTGGGTCTCTTTTGTGGAGGTTCCCAGCATCCTCCTTGGTCTCCACTTCTGGTGCCTCCATAGAGGAACCACTCTCTACCAGAACAGTGTATTAATTGTAGATAGGTACAACTGGAGGGATGTGCCTCTGTTCCACCACCCTCAACCTCCCTGAGCCCACCTTGGTCCAACCACTCCTCTTTCTTGGAAACCTCTGAGGCAGTGGCAGTGGTCCTGGTGGACCCTGGGCAGGGGAGGAGGTTTTTTACAAATCCTAGCCAGGTCGGCCTGGAGATGGGCAACCTCCTCCCTCAGACCAGAGAGGTGCCTGCAAATAGGGCAGCATCGCAGCCTCCAGAATGTCTCCTAGAAGACTGCCACCACACAGCCATTGCAATGCACCACTCCCATCGTGTCTTAATTTGTGGCCCCTCTCCTTTTGCTTTGTATGCTTACTCTCTCCTCCCACTATTTATTTTTCTACCTACCTTCCTACTGCCTATGTGCCCTTACAGCTCTCAACTTTCCTGTTCTGGGACAGGAACTTCCTGTATTCTTCAGTAGTCCCCTTCTCCCTTGGTCAGAGTCAGACCTCCAGCAGTTGGGGGATAGAGTTATTCTTTTCCTTCAAGGATGACAAAACTTATGTGTCTCAGTGATTCTTCCCTTCCTACTGCCAAACAGCACATTCCTGTTGTCAATCAAATCCAGTGCCTATAAAAGTGGAACTGGCTAAGTGTGGGAGGGTGGAGGGGAAGGAAGAAAGGCAATTAGTAAGAAAAATTCTAGCTCATTAGTCAGCTGCGCCTTGCTCTGAAAGCAAGATTCCTGTCTGCCAAAAGCTAGCAGCAGGGAACTGTAACTGGAGACACCTGGTTTTCTACTGCCTAAGCCACACCCCCAATTAACTTCTGTCCTCCTGACTTAGCAAACTAGGAAGTTGATACAGTCCGATTTTTCCAACACAGAAAAACACACTGACTTTCTTTTTTTTACCCTAAATGAACCACCCCATTTCTGATAAAATATCTGTTTGTTTAATACCAACAGGCACTGACTCCTGCTGGGTTAGAAGTGTTCTATTAGTAAGACAATTTCTAGCTCTTTAGCCAGCTGCTCCTTGCTCTGAATGCAAGATTCCTGTCTGCCAAAAGCTAGCAACTTCACTGCTCTTCTACCGGGACTTAAGAACTAGAAATCTACTATTGGGACCTTCAATTTAGGGTAAAAAAAAGAGTTAGTGTGCTTGACTGTGTTGCATGAAGGGAACTGTTATCTGTGCAGTTAGCTAGGCGAAGAAGAGAGCTGTGAATTAGGGGGAGTGGCTTAGGCAGCAGGAAGCCAGGTGTTTGGATTTAAAACTGCCCTAGATAGTTTCTGGCAGAGGGCAGCAAGAGGAAGGAGGTGCTCTTAGAACTTTACTACTCTTCTACTGGGACTTAAGTACTAGAACTCTACTACTGGGACCTTCAATTTAGGGTAAAAAAAAACAAGAGTTAGTGTGCTTGACTGAGTTGCGTAAAGGGAACTGTTATGTATGCAGTTAGCTAGGTAATGAAGAGAGCTGTGAATTGGGGGAGTGACTTAGGCAGCAGGAAACCAGGTATTTGGATTTAAAACTTCCCTAGATAGCTTCTGGCAGAGAGCAGTAAGAGGTGCTGTTGGAACTTTACTATTCTTCTACTGGGACTATACAGCCCCCCCATCCTTAGGTAGTTCCACTTTTATAGGCACAGGATTTGACTGATAACAGGAACTTCCTGTTTGGGAACTGAAAGGGAGTGATCACAGAGCCACAAAAAACTCACCATCCTAGAAGGAAAAGCGTAGCCCCCCCCAGCTGCTGGAGATCTGACTCTCAGCAAGTAAGGAGGAGACTACTGAGGAATACAGGAACTTCCTGCCCCAGAACAGGAAAGGCAAGAGCTGTAAGGGCATGGAGGCAGTAGGAGAGTAGGGAGAAAAAAGTAAACAGAGACAGGGAAAAGTAAGCATACAAAACAACAATTATGGGGCCACAAATAAGACATAATGGGAGTGGTGCAGTGCAGTGGCTGTGGAGCAGCAGTCTTTCAGGAGACGTTCTGGAGGATGCGGTCTTGTCCCATCTGCAGGCACCTCTCTGGGCTGAGGGAGGTGGTTTTTCATCTCCAGGCTGAGTTGGCCAGGATTTAGGGGACCTCCTCTCCCATCCAGGGACCATCAGGTCCACTACTACTGCCTCAGCAGTTGCCAAGAAAGAGGAGCGGTTGGACCACAGTGGGCTCAGGGAGGGTGAAGGTGGTGGAATGGAGGCACATCCCACCAGTTGTACTGCTCTACAATTCATACACCATTCTGGTGGAGAGTGGTTCCTCTATGGAGGCACCAGAAGTGGAGACCAAGGAGGATGCTGGGAACCTCCACAAAGGAGACCCACAGGAGGGTGGCACGGGACCCCACAGGGGAAGGAAATAACTCCCGGTGGGGGACTCAATTGTTAGTGGGATAGAACTGGGGGAAGGGGAGAGGGAGGTAAGGTGCCTCCCTGGTGTCATGGCTTGGAGGGACAGGGAACGAATCCTCAGCATCGTGGGAGAAGCTGCACAGGAGAGGGAGCTGGACATCATTGTCCACATAGGGACAAATGAACTGGCTGGGAAATAGATCAGAGCAGAACAGGAGGATTTTGTGGAGTTAGGGAGGTACTTAGATAAGTAGCATGCACGGTAACCTTCTTGGAGGTGCTGCCTGTCTATGGCCATGGGTGAGGCTAGGGTGCTCCGTCCCATGGGATTCAATCAATGGTTGAAAAACTGGTGCAGAGGTTAGGGTTTTGGCTTCTTTGGGGACTGGGGGTCCACCTGGAGGGATACAAGTCTATACTGGCATGACGGTCTGCATCTGTGCAAGAGGAGAACCACGATCCTAAGTGATAGTTTTTTTTTTTGAACTTATAGATTTTTATTATAGAAGTCAGGACAGTACAGCTTCTTACATATGATGGTTTTACATATCAGATGGTTACAGGTTCAATTAATACATTTCTGTTTCTTTTCCAAGTCATCTGTCTATCAGGAATCTCCAGTTAGAGTTTATTTCTATTAAGGAATGCTTAACATTTCCTTATCTACTACCATGTCCATGATGACCCTGAGATAGACATGGTACTCAATAAAAATCTGAATCTCTTATTGTCCCATATTCTTGTGTCTCTGTATCCTGCATTATTGTAATTGTTCAGTTATACAGAATGTATTAACAAAGAAAAAACAGAGCACTGTCAAACCTTTAAGTGCCCCTGCCCTATGGGCAGGATTGGCACTGTGCTGCTGCCCTCTCACACATTCTCCTAATGTAATTTCCCCCTAACCTATTCATTTGATTGCCATGATTAATAAAGATGTACTTCTCAGTCCTTCAATAATTGTTCCAGCACTGAGACTCTCTCTGTACCTTGTATATGATCAAAGTAGGGCAGCCATCTGGAGTTGAATCCTGAGCCTGGCAGTAATTTCCTCCATACTCTCAATCTGATTTATGTTATTATATCAATTGGTACTTGAGAGGATATCCAGAAGTAACCAATGTTGAGTAAGTACTTTTAGGGCTGCCCCATCAAGATATAAAACAAATATTTTTTGGTTCCTCTTTTTATCTCCCATGGGGGGGGGGAGCCCAGTACCAAGTTATCAAAGTCCAAGGAACACTGTAATTCCAAAGGTTTTTGAATTAGCTCTGAAATCCCCCTCCAGAAACTTTGAATTCATGGGCAGGACCAGAAAATATGCATGTGGGATCCTACCTGCCCACACCCCCACCAGCATGTATCAGAAGAGTGAGTTGCTAGGTGTTGGGATTTAACCGATGTTCGGAAGAATCAGATTGAGGTCTTCCACCTGAATTCTTTCCAGGAAGGGGAGCTAGTGGTTTTGTGTATCCCCCCACCGATCCCCCTCCAGGCTACACTGAGATTTCTTTCCCAGTCTCCTTCTGCCAGCGATCCTCAACCCTCTGAATGGTCAGAAGCCCTAGGTCTTCTTGCAAAGTATGGTAGATTACTGAGATACATTTTTTAGTGTCTTTTGTTCGACTTTTATTTACTGTTACTGTTACTGTTACTGTTACTGTTACAGACCCACTAGGTCTTGGGAGATCGCCACTAGTGTCTTTATTTATGTAGTGGACACATTGGATGTATCTAAAAAAGTCTGTGCTAGGTAAGTGATATTCTTGTTGTAGGTTGGTAAAGGGTTTTAAAATCCCTACCTCTTGAAACTGATACAAGTATATCAGGCCCTGTGTGGCCCATCTTTTAAAGCACTTATCCTCTTGGGGGGTAGAGAAGTTTTGCAAATGATTCAATGATATATATTTCCAAACCAGAGTGGGTCTCTCCCACCCCTGTCTGGCCTGCAACCAGGATCGTAAAGTATATCTTGTCCACTTGTTTTCTATCTTTTTAAGATCCTTTTGTTGGACAATCCAGGCTAGAACCCCCGGGGGGGGGTTTGGGCAGGCCTTTTCTTCCATTTCAACCCAGCTCTCTCCCCTACCTTGGGCTATCATTTTAATTATCGGAATATCTGTGCTGCCAAGTAGTGATTTTTTAGGTTTGGTAGGCCCATGCCTCCTTTTTCTTTGGTTTCTGTCAAAATATCCCAACGCACCCTAGGTTTTTTTTCCTTCTCATATGAAGTCAGCAATTTTTTTCTTTAAATCTTTCCATTCTTTATTCAGGATCGGGAAGGGTAGTGAGGAGAAAAGAAAAAGGAATCTTGGTGAAACGTTAATTTTCACTGTTTCTATTCTATTGAAAAAAGACAGGAGTGATGTTTTCCACCTTTGTAGGTCTGCATGGACTTGCTAATACAGAGGTTCATCGTTATGATGATATAATTGGGAAATGTTTACAGGAATATGAATCCCTAAATACCTTATTTTGTTTTTTATCCACTTAAAGGGGGTCAGACATTTAATGTCTTCTACTTCCCCAGCTATTTGTAGTATTTCCATTTTATTATTATTGATTTTAAAACCTGAAATTTGACTGTAGTTTCCTAAAAGATTCAAGAAGGGAGGGATTGAGGCTCCTGGGTCTTCCAGGAAGACCAGTGTATCATCAACATGAAGTGAAATTGTATGCATTGTGTCTTTTATTGATATTCCCTTCATTTACTTATCTTCCCAAATAGCTTGTGCTAATGGATCAACACTTAGCGCAAAAAGTAGTGGGGATGGGGGCATCCTTGTCTTGTGCCCCTTCTGATTTGAAAATAGTTGGACAGGGTACCGTTCACTCTGACCCTCGCTTTTGGTTCCTGACAACAGAGTGTGACCCATTTTAAAAAGTTTAGCTCCCAACCCCATATATTCTATTACTGTTGATAAGTAAGATCAGTTAAGGCGGTCAAATGCCCTTTCCGCATCGAGAAAAAGTGCAACTCTAGATTGTGTATTTTTTGTTTTAGGACTCATAATATTTAATAATCTCCGTATGTTGTCCTGCATATGACAATGTGGAATGAATCCCATTTGGTCAGGATGAATTAAACATTCTATATGAGCTTGTAAACAGAGTGAAAGTATCTTCATCAAGATTTTAAGATCTTGATTGAGTAAGGCAATGGATCGGAAGTTCCCACACTCCGTCTTCTCCTTAACCAGTTTAGGGACGACTGTTATTAAAGAGTCATTCCATGAGTCCGGGATATTTTTTTCCTCTAGGCAGGTGTTAAATATTTTAGCTAAAATAAGAGCCATGGTTAAGGCTAGATTTTTATAAAATTCTGCACTTAAGCCGTCTGGGCCTGGTGTTTTGCACGTAGGTGATTGTTTAATCACTGCCTTGATTTCTTCTATTGTTATAGGGGCATTAAGTTGTTTTTTTACTGCCAGTGATACCGTGGGGAGTTTCAGTTTGTTTAGGAAGATTTTGGTTTGGGCTATAATTTCTTTTAGATTTTTGTCTTCTAAATAAAGGGAGTCTTAAAATTCCTGAAACCGAGCTGCTATTTCTCTAGAACTGGTCCATTTCTGATTTGGGTTTGTTTTGTTCATTAAGTATGATATATGGCGAAAAGCCTGGGCTGTTCTAAGCTGGAAGGCTAACAGTTTGGAGGCCCTGCTGCCCACTTCATGATATCTCTGATTTGCAAAGCAGAGAAGGCCCTCTGCTTTCCTATTTTCTAGTGCCTGTGGGGCATTATGAGCCTGCATAAGTGCCTTGTGTACCTGTTTGTTAGATGGGGAAATTTTGTGTTGTTTTTCTAATTCCTTTATTTCTCCTAAAAGTCTGTTATAAGTTCATTAGGCTATTTTCTTTTGGGCCACTGCAAAGCTTATAATTTCCCCCCTAACTACGGCTTTCAGGGCATCCCATTGTAGCAGTACTGAGCCATATCCTGTATCATTCAGAGATGGAAACTGTTTTATACAATCACTCAATTTTGTGAGAAATGCCTTGTTGTTTACTAGTGACACATTAAGCCTCTATAATGTCTGTCTGTCTTGGGGTGGGATCTCTAATTGTATATCTATTGGGGAATGGTCCAATAGTGTTATATTATGGATATGGGAGTGAGGCACACAGTGTATGTCTTTCAAGGACATGTAGAACAAATCTATCCTAGAGTAGAATTGCCAAGTGTTTGAAAAAAAGGTGTAATTCTTTTCTCCAGGGTGTTGTGCCCTCCATATATCTGTTAATCCCAGTTCTTTTGTGTAATTATTCAGTACATTAGTTGTTACTTTGTTCATTGAATTGCTGCCTGAGGACCTATCTCTGTCAGGATGGGGTACTGCCTTGAAATCTCCCCCCGAGAGGATTTGGCCCTGAGGCAGTTTAGCCATTTTAGAGAATGCTGTTTTCAGGAAAGTTTCTGGATGATCATTAGGGGCATATATATTAATTAAGTGTATTATTTTCCCCTGAATCGACACTGAGACTCTGGCATATCTGCCTTGTAATCCAGTTTCTGAGGAGGTAATCATTAGTGGAGTATTCTTTTTGAAAAGTATGGCTACTCCTGCTTTCTTGGACTTAGGATGAGAGGCGGCTATAACCTCTCCCACCCGTAGTTGTCGAAACTTTAAATGTTCTTGTTCAGACAAATGTATTTCTTGCAAAAACGCAATGTCACTATTTAGCTTCTTGAGCTCCATTAGTACCTTAGTGCATTTTATAGGGGAGTTTATTCCTGTTACATTATAAGGAACAACTTTTAACTGAGTCATCATTCCTTCCTGGATTGACCTATAATTTTGTCTAAGCCATATGACCTATGTCCCTTCTCAGATATCTGGGTTTCCCAATCTTTAAAGTGTAACAGCAGCAGTGCAGTGTTCATTGTAAACATGTCAGTTTGAAACTTTTAATCTTTAAAATTAACATAACAAACTTCAACTGGAACATATAAAACATTTCTCTGTTTTCCATCTGTAGTTTTCAAAACACTTCTTAGGTTAATCTCCTCAGGGTTCTATGACCCCGAAGGTTCACTTTAAGTGAAAAAATGAGCTGTTGTGGTCTCACATTGTTTCCTGATTGAATAGGGAACAAAGGTTCACTAAATGCCCCCATAAGACTTTTTAATCTCAGCTGGTAGAACCCCAGAATCCCCCCCAAATCCATCCCATCCCTTATTTCCTTTTTATCCATTGTTAATTGTAAATATTTCTCCTTTCCCTCACCAATGTGTTTTTGTCCTCTCCCCTTCAAAGGATTTTAAGTTATTAGACTGTGGAGACCTTATCCCTGGGCATTTATATCAGTTGCATGTAGCGAGAAGTGTTTTTCCCTAGTAGAGAAATCCAGTGTGACTCCCTCATCCCGCTAGCTCAGAAGTAGAGAAACCCAGTGTGACTCCCTCATCCCTCTAGCTCAGAACTCCCCCCCGTGTACGTATAATAGTGATACCCATGCTCTTCCTATCCCTTTTGATAGTGCTTTGTCCTCGTATCTCCATTCAGCCTTGCCTTTCAAAATCTAGTGGGGAGAGGCTCCGTGTCATAAACTCTTCCCCCCCCACCCTCTTTCTCCTCAGGTTTTGGCAGTAAAAATCTATGTGCTTTGTCCATTGTTATATCCAGGTCCGGGGGAATTTCTAGGGTTCAGCGGAATCGATTGGAGTTGCGAATCCCTCCTCCACTCCCTTAGGCACTCCAGGAATATGCAAATTGTTTCTTCAGGCTCTGTTCTCAATATCCTCCGCGCGCCCCTGCACCTCCTTGTCTCTCTTTAATAGATACAGCAACACCTGGTCTTCTGTTTCTTGGGCCTCAGATATTTCAGCCAGTCTGGATGTATTACTACAGACTTTCTTATCCAAGTTTTGAACGTCCTATTTAAGGTCGGCTATTGATGATTCTAATTTTTGTATAGATTGTAATATGTTATTAAGGGTTCTTTCAGATTTTCTGGACATAATCAGATCTTCCCCCTCTGAGTCTGCCGAAGACTCTGAGCTCGATCTGGCACTGCGGGAGTGGGCCGCGATGCTCTCCACCTCCTTGTCTAAGGTAAGTTGCTTCATCTTGATCTGTGATGATAGTGATTGCTGCCCTTTCACTTTAGAAGTTTTGGTTGCCATCTTAGCTTGCTGCTCTCCCAGACTTTAATGGTCAGATTGTTCTTTTTGAGGGAGGATTGTCTTTGATTGTTTAGGTGATATCCGGAGCTCCTATTCTATGTGTCCGCCATGCTGAGAACCAGAACCAGAAGTCTTGGGTGATAGGTTTAAATGCTTCATTGGCAAGCATTTAAACTAGCCATGGGGGGAAGACACTGAAAAGGAGCAAGGAAGCCTAGCCCCCCCAAACAATCAGGGTAGTTAGTGAGATAAAAGCCAAGATAGAGACGTCAATAGGAGAAGGGCAGAGGTAAATGGAGAAAAAGGCAAAGGCGGTAAGGACAAGGATGGGGCCATAAGGGGTAAGGCTATCAAAAAATGGAGGGTAATGAGTACCAATGCCCATAGTCTGGGTAACAAGCTCCCTGAACTGGTGGCCTTGATGGAAGAGGGATGCCTGGATATTGTGGCATTCACAGAAACATGGTACACAGAGAACCATGACTGGGTTGTCAACATACTAGGGTACACAATCTACAGGAGGGACAGGGAGGGTAGAACAGTAGGAGGAGTAGCTCTCTATGTAGGCGAAGGGATCAAAGCAACAGAACTAAAGGGTAAACAGGGAAGAGAGGAGGCACTGTGGGTCACCCTGGAGACTGGAAATTGCACCACAGTCTACACAGGGGTTGAATGCAGACCCCCATCTCATGGGGAGGAAATGGACAAGGAAATGATAGAAGGCATTCTTAGGATGGCAGAAAAAGGGGAGATATTGTTGATGGGGGGCCTGAATATACCAGATGTTAACTGGAGCACCTATTCTGCAGCCACATCCAAGAGGAGGGTCATTCTTGATGCCTTACAGGGAGCATGCCTCAGGCAGCTAGTACTGGAATCCACTCAGGAGGGAGCAATCTTATACCTGGTACTCTCAAACTGGGACAGAAAGAGGATCTCAGATCTAGAAGTGGGTAGCCATCCGGGAACAAGTGACAAGGCAATTGACACAGTCCCACACAAAAGATTAATAAACAAATTAGCCAGCCTTGGAGTGGGTCCCAGGGTGGTAGTCTGGGTAAAAAATTGTCTGGACAACAGGACACAGAAGGTAATAGTAAACTGAGTCCACTCTGAAGAAAGGGAGGTTACTAGCGGGGTACCGCAGGGTTCAGTACTGGGTCCAGTCCTTTTTAATGTCTTTACAAGTGACATTGCAGAGGAACTGGAAGGAAAAGTATGCCTCTTTGCAGATGACACAAAGATGTGCAACAGGGTTGATACAGACAGGTGGGTGGAAATGATGAGAAGGGACTTGGCAAGGTTGGAGGAATGGTCAAAAGTATGGCAGCTTAGAGTCAATGCAAAGAAGTGCAAAGTAATGCACCTGGGAAATAAAAACCCAGGGGAAGAGTACACAATGGGGGGGGGGTATTACCAACAACAAAAATGGAAAGGGACCTGGGAGTAGTCATATCAAATGACCTAAAGGTAAGCAAGCAATGTGAGAAGGCAGTAAGGAGGGCTGAGGGGATACTGGGATGTATAGGGAGAGGCATCACCAGTAGAAAACAGAAGGTTGTTGTCCCTCTGTACATACAGTTAGTGAGCCCCCATCTGGAGTACTGTGTGCGGTTCTGGAGACCCCATCTCCACAAGGACATAGACAGGATGGAGGCAGTCCAGAGGAGGGCAACTAAAATTGTGCAGGGTCTGCAACAGAAGCCATACAAAGAGAGACTAAAGGCGCTTAATATGTATACCCTCAAGGAAAGGAGGGAGAGGTGGGACATGTTAGAAACTTTCAGGTACCTCAAGGGAATCAACAAAGTCCAAGAGGGTAGCATCTTTCAGAAAAAGAGATGTGTAAGAACAAGGGGGGGATAATTTGAAGATAGAGGGGAGATGGCTCTGGGGCAATGTGAGGAAGTATTTTTTCACAGAAAGGGTGGTGAACGCATGGAATAACCTTCCTGAAGAGGTTGTGGGGTCAAAAACAGTGGGGGAAATTTAAGAATGCATGAGACAGACATAAGGCAATTCTGGTGGGTAGTAGGAGGAAGTAGGCTGTTGGTTAACTAGGATCTGCAGCTTATCCAATAGGAATGGAACTGGGCAGTCTAGGTGGACCAAGCAGTCTTTATCTGCCATCAAAGTCTATGTTTCTATGATTCTATGACCCTCCTCCATGATCCCCGATGTTTGTTCCCTTGTGGTAAACCATCCCTGGAGGTGCCCTCATAATGTCAAAGTGTGTTCCACCTTCAAAATCTTAGAGTTTTATTATTCATTTTCTCTATCTGTGAAGACTATCTTGTGAATGTTGTCACAAAATGAATATACTATGTTTCAGTTTGATTACATATTGGGGCATCAGGTCTCACTTGTATAATGATATTCTGTCTTGACCATTTGCTCGTTGTCTCCCTCTAATCACTGTATCACTGTATCCCCATTCTCTGAAGTGATCCTCCTGCATTGGAGCATTCCACTCAAAATCCTCCTGTCATCTAGTGGACCCCAACCCCATCCCCAGCCAATGACCATCCAAATGATGCTGGGACCATGCTGCTTATATGCAGGCAGCACGATCCCATCATTTGGATGGCCGGCAGCCGGGGAGGTGTAAGGAGGGCTGTGCCACTGGTCGTCCCTGGCCATGAAACACTCATGTGGGTACAGGGACTGGGGAGTGCTATTGTCGGTGGTGGTGGGGGGGCACAACAGAACATCAATGGGAGTGGGGTGACCGAGGTCAGGGACCAGATTATGGATGCTGGATCAGCTGTGTGTGCGGGGGTGGGGGATGTTGACCACAGCAGGAATGGGGCACCTGTGGGTGGGGGGGCTTGTGCATTACTGGAGGGGATAGGGCACAGGGCAGTGTGGGCAGGGGCTATGATGGCACATTACGAGGGTGGTGCTCAGCTGTGTCTGGGGTGGGGTGCAGTTGCACTACTGTGGATGGGGCGGCACTGTGTGGGAGGGTGGGGTGGAGGGGCTTGACGGGACTTGGTGGATGGCCCTGCAGTCAGAGATTGGATCAACTGCATTGGGACCCGTGTTGCAATTGGATAGGCACTCACCCAATCAGCTGCTCCAGGGCCCCCATATGCTGCCTAGTGGCCTGGGGAAGCACGAGGAGCTGTAGCAAGGTCCTACCATGACCATTGGGTGATGTCCATGGGGATGCACAGTGGTTCACAGCAGGGTCACCCCTGGCATATTCCTCACACCACTATGCCCCCCTGCGGGTTACACTATGTGCCTTTGTACATGGCGTGTAGTGCTGACACGACCCCTGCCTGCCCCTGGTGCACTGAGGTCTGCAAGGCCAGGGGATTGGCTACATGGGGCTGCGCACCCCATTTAGAGCATCCCACAGAGGGGATGCAGTGGGTGCAGAGTGGCTATGCACCGTGGATCTGCAGCGTGTAGCCACTCTGCACCTTCGTGCATAGGGGCCCATTATGATCTATTTCTGTAAGTGTTTTGTGCTATTTCATTGAGTTTTTTCACTCAGACTTGAGAATATCTACAGCTTAATTATTGGAACCTGAAAAGTTGGAGGTTGTAAGCATAAAGGTTATCTCATCAAGCATTTGGGGTTTTAAAATAGCAAGGAAACCTTACACATGGTAAAGCATATTCATTTAAATGGAGAGGGTTCTCTCTCCGGTGTAGGAGTAATTCTAGCAGTACAGACAATGCAGAAATTGCTGTAGTATTAGAATATCTTCTAGATAAAGGCCTGAAATCTTCCATCCTGAAGGCACATGTGTCTGCTATATCAACCTCCAACTCAAGCTGTTTATAATGCAGTGGCTTCACACCCAGCATCCAAAAGAGTTCTTTAAAGGTATGTCTCACTTAAATCCACTGTGATGAGGTTAGTACCCTCCTGGTGTTTCAAAAAACACTTTCCTTGGTAGTCTAGCAGACCTTTCACCCCAATATGCGATGTCGCCCCAACTATGTAATCAATGAAAAAAACACTTTCCCTGTTAGTTTAGCAGTCCCCCCCCCCATCCTCAATGGTGCCCCAACTGTGTAATTAATTTAAAAAAAAACACTTTCCCTGGTAGGCTTGAAGACCCCCCTTCCCAATCCCTGATGCCACCCCAGCTATATACCAGCAGATGGATGCACACAGGTGTCCCAGCCCACTTCTGACCTCATACTGTATATGTAGCATACTCCATCAGAATGGGGGTGGGGTGGCAGGGATAGGGTAAACTAACAGGCAAATAGCTTAAGCTAGGTCAAATTACACTACCACTTTTATCTCATTCAGATGACCTTTCCTCTGGCATGAAGGGGTGTGATCAGCTCGACTTCCAGCTACCCAGTCCTGCCCAGAGTACAAATCAGGCATGGAAACAGGAGACTAAGGGGAAGGTTATGGGGTGGCTAGTATTCTTCACTCTAGTTGTGCATATTGGTGCATGTGGACAGGCTGAAGGAGTGCCTGTCTCTCAAGAAAGGGATAATAAAAAGTTAAAATATAAAAAAGTGTAAGAATCATCAATGGCTCCTGGGAAACATTGGTCCAGCCTATAGAGCATATATGTTCAGTTTACCCTCATACTTTATTATTATGGGCACTTTGATAAAGTTAGCTCTTAAAGTTATAATCCTCCCTTGTGATACTAATCTATTATTTTACAACCAGAGGACCATGACATCCGACAGGGAATAAACAGCTAGAGCAGATTGAGTCTGAGAAACAAAGAAGCTGTTTTCATGCAAATATCAAAGAACAAAAGGAAGAGGAATGCACAACATTAAAGTTAATTTGTTTCTAAGTTACCTTTTTCAAACATTTTCCCTGAGGTGACAGTGAATCTCCAATGTTCTATTTTTATTAGAAGTGAAACAAAAAATGCAGTGAAATGACTTTTGTAAGCAATTTCTGTTCCCTGTTTTGCTAATTTTCTGCACTTGTTTCATAATGAATGCTTAGCACTAAATACTTCGTCGTCTGGCATAGGTTGCTTTGCTGATACAAGCTAATTCGGTATCCTTATGATATGCCAAGACTCATTATCCTGACACTCACCTGCCCATGCACTATTGCCCAACAGGTGCAGTATCCCAATAATGAGAATCCCAGCCGACAGACGTTCAGAGGGGTAAGGTAGCAGATGTGACAGGTTGCTACCTTACCTCTGTCCGCACCCCCTTGGAGTTTGTTATTTTAGTTATGGGTGGTGTGGGGGGGTGGATCCCCCCCACATGTGGGACTCAGGGTCAAACCCCCCGAATTACATTTTGTGGTTTTTAATCAGATGCCTGACATTGTATTGTCAGGCATCTGATTGATTCGGGAGTATGTATTTCGGGCCCATATACTCAGTATCCAGAGACTCGGGATATTGAGTTTCGGGATTAAATAATATATCTGTTAAATCATCAGGAATTCATTTTAAAGCATTAAAGCAATGCATGCAGTAAAAGCTGATAAATGTATATATTGTACATCACTTCCCCCACTGGTGTGCTGCTGCCAAATGATGTGTGATGGTAGAGAAAAAGAAAGTAGGTTTAGAAAGTAGATAGTAAAAATAAATTGGCGGCAGAACCCCCACCCTAAGAATCAGTATTTCTTTAACGGTGTTGTTTACATTTATTCCTCCAAGCCAAGACTCATCATTGTTAATTTTTCTTTTCAGCCTTCGAATAGTGGCATGTTAAAGCAACAACTCCGCAGCATAAGGAGCTCTCCAGGTTCACTTTTTTAGGAATAAAAGGTGCTCCATATGTCTGCTGTTCAAAGTAGTTCATCGGTCAAAGGCAATGCCGCCCATATCTCTCGATATTTCTTTACCCAGACATTGAACATGCTGTCTTTTACCACGTGATGAGAAGAGAGAGAAAAATGAGTGACAGATTATTACATCTTGGAGGGCAAAGCTTGGAATATTATGGAATCATAACTTTCATGTTCATGAGACTTGTTATTAACTGAATAACTTAGATGCATAATTCCTTGTTAAAAGGGTTTCTGAGTTGTAAAATAAGGAATGCCCCATTAAATGTGGAGTTTGAGCAGTATGATATCACCTGCATAATAAATATGATGTCTGACTGAGGTCTTGGCAAGAGTGCAGATTATATAGTAGAAACAAACTTACAGCGAAGGTTAGAAAGCCAAATCGATGTTCTCTTTGTCCATTTCATCAAAGGGCCAAGACTTGTACCAGTAACTTTACATTCTGCATGTATTTATTCACCAGAGGCAGATTAACTCATGATAGTGGCAAGGTTTCAGGATATGAATGACAAGAATCCCTCATGCTCCATTTGCTCAGTCAGAAGTTCATTCTGCAATACATTTGAGGGACAGTGCTTGTTGGTGCTGCTTAAGGTGAGAGCCTCCCCATACTATTCATTTTCAGTGTTATGCAGTCAAGAATTTTAGTAGAAATTTGATCAGACTTATCACATAGTCATACCTAATTATCTTGGGACAGCTGGCTGTTGATCCAGGAGGCAATGTTCTCTGAGATTTTACTAACAAGTTAATCTCACCAGAAAATGACTGAACCCACGATTAGTCTGGTTTAATGTTAGCCTTCCCTGTATGTAAGTAATGGTATGAGAGTATACTTTTCTCATAACCTGTCTCTGTTCCTCGGGTTATTTAAAAAGTTTCTGACTCCGGTCTTCAGTGGGTGCTACAATATCACTGCCCCTTTCTTTTCAAACTCTTTATGGATTTTTCCCTACAAGAGGTGCCTATAGAGGCTGTGTGGTGTTATCTAGTTGTAGAAGCACTGCTTGTTCTGTCTTCATTTGTCATCATTTCACAAGGTTGCAGGAAGAGGATGAGAGTCACATACCAGGCTCCAGTTACTGAAGTGGTGCAATATTTATAGTAGTTAAGCTATGTAACACTGCCCTAACGGATAGTAATACACTGCTTTCTTCTCTTCCATAAATCCCAAAGGCCATATTAGTGATGAGGAATTTAAAGAGGCTCTCTGCACTTTAAATGAATTACATAGTGGGGCAACATTGGGGATCCGGGTCATGGCATGCATCCACAATAATTAGACCACCTTTTATTGGGAAAAGTGGCTGACTGTGGTGAAAGTCTCCAATGTTTGACACAAATTATAAACCCTTTATGCATTTATTGAAATGATTGGAAACAACCTTTGAACACAAATTGCTAGCTTTCAAAGATTCCACTTCAGATAACAGCAAATACAATAAATAATACAGGGCACAAAAAACAGTTTAGATTCATGGTATTCAGCTCAAGAGGAGCCTCATTGCCTGTCTACTAGTGGTTATATAGGTAGACATGATCGGTAGGTACATTATAATACAAATAAATAATCCATATGCAGTAAATTAATGTATCAGTGAAACTTAGGTTGATTTGGTCAGGGCGGTGGCAAGCTGAGTTCAGGACCAGATTATCTCTGAGGGCCTGTTTAAATTGTGAGATTTTGGGTAGACTGCTTATGCTGGTAGGGAGTTCATTTATGCAGTTTGCAAAGGAGCGCTGACCCAGGCTCACTCTTTGAGGTGGGATTTCTAGGT
This sequence comes from Neoceratodus forsteri, assembly GCA_016271365.2. NCBI lineage: Eukaryota > Metazoa > Chordata > Ceratodontiformes > Ceratodontidae > Neoceratodus > Neoceratodus forsteri. The sequence goes on from CM057456.1 coordinate 687,844,034, forward strand.
CCTGCTGGGTCATGCTCTGTGTCATGTAGCTGTTGTGGATGGGTTTCAAGGGGGAGCTAATGATGGGTGATGTGAAGCTTAGGAGTGCTTTCTTGGCCAGTAAGATAGCTTGGTAATGGAGCCTTGCAGAGAAGGGGAGCCAGTTTGTAAGGGCATATAGGTTGCAGGTGTGTGTGTGTGTGTATTTATGGGAGCCAGTCTGTAAGGGCATATAGGTTGCAGGTGTGTGTGTATTTATGGGAGCCAGTTACAAAGCCAGCATGCTTTACTGAGCAGGATCCTGACTCTATTTAAGACTGTGTCCATGGCTGACCTATAGACTGGAAGACCGTAGTTGATAAACGAGAGTACTGGGCTGGATACTGTCTGGCATCTTGTTTCCTCAGTTAGATTCAGCCTTTGTCTAAAGAGGGCTACCAGTTTCCTATTAGCAATCTAAGCGACATTGTCAATATGCTCTTTGAAAGATAGGGGGCAGTTGAGGATGACTCCCAGGTAACGAAAAGTGTTTACTTGCTCCAGTGGGGCAGCCAGTGTGATGTGTAAGCTGAGTGGGATTGATCTGTATGTACTGTATGCAGTGTTGGGTGTTACTTTTTCTATTACTTTCTATTACTTTTGAAAACTTGTTCCAGAAAGCTCTGTGCAGTCACTAGCAAGGATGGAGAAGTACTGGAAGATGTAATACACCTTACAGTTACATTTACTTATGTATTTTTATACACAAGTAATACGTAACTGTAACTGATTACATTTATTTGAAAGTAACTAGTAACTAACCTATTACTTTCAAAAAATTGAATCTGTTATAGTTATTTATTATTTTTGTATTAAAAGAAATAAGTGATTATATTTGTAAGGTGCATTACTTTTTCTAGTACTTCTCCATCCTTGCTAGTGACTGCACAGAGCTTCCTCGAACAAGTTTCCAAACGTAATAGAAAGTAATAGAAAAAGTAACTTACCCAACACTGACTGTATGTCCCTGTGAAGAGCATAGTTCTAGTTTTTTTTATAGATAAGTACAAGTTTATTGTACTTAAACCAGGAATCTGGGGCCTAAAAGCTACCCTGGAGTTCCTGAGTAAGGTTGTGTAGTGAGCTGCTGTAGTAAATCACCACAGCATCTGCATGTAGCAGTTTCTTTGCCTTAATATTAACTTTCATCAGGCTGGTAATAAAGAGACTGAATAGTAGAAGGTTCAAGATTGGCCCCTGGGGGACCCCTGCTGTGATGCTCTTCTCACTTGAGAGACCCCCATTTATCTTCACTCTCTGTAATCAATCATCGAGGTAGCAGCAACACCATGATGCAGTTTCCTTAGAAAGGCCAAGGGAGTGTAGCTTAGTGATCAGCAATGTGTGGTCTATGAGATCAAATGCTTTTAAGTCTATGTAGATTGCGCCAACTACTTGCCCTTTGTCCAGCACCTCGTGGAGGGAGTTAGTCTACTCAGTGAGAGCCATGACTGTACTGTGCTGCTTTCTGAAGCATGTTGTTCCATGCACAGCAGGTTATACCTGTTTAAATACTCCACAAGCTGATCAGACACAATCCTTTCTAACACCTTAGACAGAGGGGACAGAATTGAGATCTATAGTTAGAGACATTAGAGCTATCCCCATTCTTAAAGACAGGTGTAACTATGACTTTCTTCCAAACCTGTGGAAATTGGGAGATCCTCAGTGAGAGGTTGAAGATTTTATTTAGGGGGAGAGCTACTTTGTTCAGAGCTATAGCTAACAGCTTCATGTCAATCCCATCACTCCAGATCCTAATTTTGGCTAGTGCTTGCTTGATGTATTTGATGGTATTCCTTATGGTGACACACCTAAAATAAAATGTAGTGATGGTTGAGTTCATGTCCTAGTGAACCTTCTCAGCAATTTGTTAGTGGGGTTGATTGGCAGGGAGCACTGAGCTTAGATCATTGAAGGCTTTATTGAAAACTTCACTATGTCTACTGGTGAGGTGACCACATCTCCAGGGGTGGTAAGCATGATTGGTGGGGAAGATCAAGGGTCGGAGGTTGGAGCGTTGCTGGTGGAGGACGCTGCTGGAGACTGATAGGCTGGCCTTATGAGCTCACTATGTTGAGTACCAGGGTGCAATTTCCCATAAGAAGGCAGAATTCCTCTCCAGGGAAATTGCTGTGGGGAAAACAGTCCCTCTCAGCTATTTTGGACTGTTGACAGGCTTCTTCACCCTGCCTGCACCCAAAAAAAGCATTGTCATCTACCTTGTGTGAGGTGTTTGCTCTGTTTTTCTCTGACAGAGTGTTGGCCATCCAGTTTGGGATCCCAGCAGGGAGGCATTTGCCTTGCAGTGATTGAGCTGGGGGTCTCAGAGGCACTCCACCTGTCTGGGAGGAGTTTAGACCAGTGGAGGTGTCTGAAGTGACTAAGGTGATCTTAGAGCTGAAACACACTTCTTGTGAACTGGACCTGGCCCCGACACATTTCTTAATGGGATGTGTCAAGGCTGTTGGACCAGTGTTCGCTGGGATTGCCAGGTGTTGAATGGCAGAGGGGGTCCTCCCAGTGGCTTTGAAAGAAGCCCTGGTGAGGCCCCTCCTAAGCAAACCTTCCCTTGACCCTGACATCCTGGTGAATTACTGTCCTATCTCCAATCTGCCCTTTTTGGGCAAGGTTGTTGAAAAGTTAGTGGCACAACAGCTGGAGGATCACCTGATGTCCTTGGACATCTATGAGCCATTTCAGTCAGGTTTTTGGGCTAGATATAGCACAGAAACAGCTCTAGTGAGGGTGCATAATGATTTGCTCAGGGCTAGAGATAGAGGAGACAGGTCAGTTTGTGTTCTCCTCGATCTCTCCTCAGCCTTTGACATTGTGGACCATGTTGTGTTGATCAGCTCTGTGAGTTTTGTGGACTCGCCGGCACTGTCATCAGATAGTTTGAGTCCTATGTCTCAAACAGGGTGCAGCGGGTGGTGATGGGGAATTTCTCCTCCTCCCCAATGCCCCTGTTTTGTGGAGTGCCACAGGGCTTGATCTTGTCACCGATGCTATTCGCAGTGTACATGCTGCCCCTGGGCAAGATCATTTAACAGTACAATGTGGAGTTTCACTGTTATGCAGATGATACCCAATTGTACTTGTCTTTTGCCCCAGAATGTCAGGAGCTGTCAACGTGCTTAAGAACTGTCCAGCTAAACTCAGTGTCTGAATGGCTTCCAGCTGACTGAGACTTAACCTGGCCAAGACGGAGGTACTGGTAATCGAGCCTGGTCGCGGACATGATGGGTTGCCACCTGGGGTTGATACAGGGCTTTTTCTGGGATCTGTTCCATTGGTGGCTTCCATGAGGGTGCAAAATCTGCATGTGATCCTTGATAGCAGATTGACTTTTGAAGATCAGGTGTCGTGTTGTCAGCAGCGGTTTTTACCATCTCTGAAACATTGCCTGGATTAAGCCACTCATTCCGCCCGAGGACCTGTTGACACTAGTGCATGCCTTTGTGACCTCCAGGCTTGACTACTGGAACTCTCTGTACTTCGGGGTCATGGGAGGGACCCTTTGCAGACTGCAGCTGCTGCAGAACATGGCAGCCCGGTTACTGATGGGCCTGTTGAGGTCCAGTCATGTGACCCTGGTCCTGTGGGCTCTGCACTGGCTGCCGGTCAGGTGGAGGGTCCTTTTCAAGGTGGGATCTTCTCACCTTTAAGGCCCTATGTGGACTGGGTCATGGTTACCTGTCAGAGCTCCTGACACCGGTGACCTCTGCTCGCTCTCTCTGCTCATCTTCGAGGGGCTTCCTGGACATTCCCAGTGTTTGGCTCAGGACGTCAAGAGATCGCACATTTAGCATCTCTGGGCCAACCCTGTGGAACTTGCTACCACCTTCAGTCTGGGAGGCTCCCTCAGTTGAGGTGTTCAAGCAGAGGCTGAAGGCCCACCTCTTTGTCCTGGCTTTCACAGATTTATGAATCTATCTAGATCTAATCCCCTTATGCAACAGTCCAAAAGCCTTTTTGCCATTTTAAATTGCTATATTTAGTATCTTATGAACTGCCGATGTTTTATTTATTAATGTTTGTTTTATTCCTATGCTTTATTATAATTTCTGTTAGGTGCCCAGAGCCTCCTGGATTGGGTGCCCTATAAATAATATTGCCTTGTCTTATTACTCTTTCCCATTAGTTCTTTTAGGGTAGCTCAGAATTTCTGGCTATTACCATGGCTGTCGTTGAACTGTTCTTAGTAGAAATCAGCCCTGGCTGCTCTTATAGTCCTGGTGCATTTGTTCCTGGCTTCCTTGTAGTTATTTAGGTCAGTAGGAGCCCCTGTGTCCTTAGCCCTGTTCTAGAGATTGTCACAGGTCCGCATGAGGGTGAGAAGGGCAGGCGTGACCCAGGCAGCAGTGGAGGCTTTGATTTTATGCCTCTTGTAAGGGGTAAATTTATCACAGGCAGCAGTAAAGTGCATTGTGAAGTACTCTAGGGCCAGATTTACATCCAAATAGTTGTCCAGGGGGGGGTCCAGTCAGTTCTGTCTAGATACTCCCTGAAGTCATCAATGTGTTGTTTGTGTAGGACCCAACTATTAATAATTCTGGGTAGAGATTTCTGTATCTCTGCAGTCCACTTGCACAGTACTGGTGAATAGTCACTAATGGCATCCGGTAGCACTTGAACCCTGACCAACCTATTTGGGTGACTGGTGAGTACTCAGTCAATTAAGGTTTTGGTTCCTGTCCTATAGTTCACCCTCATGTGGTCCTTAATGACCTGAGTCAGACAGAGGCTAGCAACTAGGTCCTTGTGAGTGGTGCTTATAGTAGATGCCCAATTAATGTTGAAATCCCAGACTACTATTGTTTCCCAAGCTTGGGAGTGGTAGTTAGAAAGTGATGTGAGGCCACATTGCTGCTTCCCCTGGATGTATGTAAACTGTTAGCAGGTTGATGATTTTTTGCTGTCCCCCAAGAGAATTCTTACAGCAAGGCATTTGCAATCAGGTGAGGGGAACGAAAGTGCCACTTTCTGCACTTGCAGAGAGGTACTATGTACGTGAGACATCCCCCGCCCCTCTTGTTGACTCGATCCTGGCGATACACATTATAGCCATTGAGGGAGATGAGATTGTCTATTATTTTAGGGGTCAGCCAGGATTCTGAGATGGATATAATGTCAGGTTGTATCTGTTTTACCCATGCTTCAAGCAGGGACAGCTTAGGTAGCAGACTTCCAATGTTAAGTGTTACTAATCTAAGCTAAAGTTTGGAGGAGTCTACGCCTTGTTGCTGTGGATGGGTTCTGGGTTGGTATGCACATTCCCAGACAAAAGGAGGAGCATAGTTATTAATGCTTTTTGGGTAGGCTGGGAGGAAGTCAGGTTCAGGCTCGACCTGCCCTACATTGGCCAGGTGTGGCATAGGGATTTGTGAGTAGTGACAGATGGATGATCCAGGTCACCATATTGTGGAACACTTCAGAGGGGAATGCTCTAGTCAGGGGGCATCTCCATTTGAGATAATTAGATTCAGTGGTAGTGTGGTGCAAGATGTATCATTGATCCATGCGGAAGGGACGCAGATGCGAGTAGACTTGGCCGACTTTCGTACCAAGATCCTTACATGTGCAGGCAGCCATGGTCTGGCAACTATATGAGGGTGCCCTAATATCCATCTTAAGCATACTGTATCTGGCAGGTGAAGTGGAAGGAGTAGGGCAATGCAATATAACTTTGCTGGAGCTGGAGACATGTCGATTGAGGGAGAAATACTAGCTCCTTGGGCAACCTTCTTTCACAGTGAGTGATTGAAATTGTGAAATTTAGGTGCATGAGGATGGGGAGAGGTTGTTACCAAGTTCTTCAGGTTGTGGTTTTGCAGCTGGAGCCCACTAGAGGGGGTAACATTGAGATGTCTGTGCAGGTAGGAACCACTAGTTTTTTAAGGGGGTGGGAATGGGGCTACCTAAGTCAATGTATTGGGAGGGGTGTAAAAGTTGTCTGATTGTTTCAAATAGCCCTATAAAAGGTAGACCACCTTAGGGAAGGGGTGGCTGGGGAGGGGGGGTGAGATAATGCTTCACATGGTTCTGCTAGCGGGCTTGAGCTGCTGCAAGAGAGAGGTGAGCAGCTAAATTCCTGCAATTGTTTGCAGGCTCCGGTGCTGCTCCTGTGGTGGTGGGGGATCTGAGGATTGATCCCTGAGGTCTGTTGCAATGAGAGAGGAGCTGGCTTATATTTGGAAGGGGATTTAGGGGTCAATATGTAGAACAACGTGATGGCTGGGGTCAGGGCAGGAAACAGGATGGCTAGTCAGGTTATGGGAAGGGGGGTCAGGAGGTTGAGCGGAGAGACAAAATGGTTGAAACCTGCACTCTGGTCTCATAGGAGCACTTCAGAGGGGCCAGGCTAACAAGTGGGGCTGAAACCTGCACTCTAGTCTCACAGGAGCACTCAGAAGGGCCATAGAAACATAGGAACATAGATGTTGATGGCAGATAAGGACCACAAGACCCATCCAGATTGCCTACTTTTTCTACCTTATGAATGTGTCATAGGTCTGTACTCTGTCAATGGCCTATCTATTCATACTCATCTGTATTGCTCCCGTATGCTTGTCCCATGCCTGTTTGAAGTCCTGCACTGTATTCATATCCACCACTTCCTGAGGTAGGCCGTTCCATGCATCCACCACCCTTTCTGTGAAAAAGAACTTCCTCACATTATCCCTTAATCGGCCTCTCTCTAATCTCATGCTGTGTCCTCTTGTCCTGCTATTTTTCTTATATTGAAACATGTTAGACTCTTTCACCTTGTTAATGCCCTTAAGATGCTTGAATGTTTTGATCATATCACCTCTCTCCCTCCTTTGCTCTACGGTATACATATTAAGCTCCGTTAATCTGTCCTCATGTCTTCTGATGCAGCCCCTGCACCATTTTGGTTGCCCTTCTCTGGACTGCCTCAATTTGGTTAATGTCCTTGTGAAGGTGTGGCCTCCAATACTGCAAGCAGTACTCCAGATGGGGCCTAACCAGTGTCTTGTAAAGAGGGATTATTACCTCCCTCTTACAACTTGTGACACCCCTACTAATACACCCTAACATCTCTTTAGCCTTACCTACTGCTTTAGTGGTCTGCTTGGATGATTTCATGTCATCTGTGATAATGATGCCCAAGTCTCTTTCTTCCCTTGTGATTGCCAGCAACTCCCCTCCCAACCTATAAGTGGCTTCAGGGTTTCTCTTCCCTATGTGCATGATCTTACACTTCTTTGCATTAAACCCCAGTTGCCACCCTTCTGACCATTTTGCTAGTTTATCCAGATTTCTTCTCATTCTGCCCTCCCCATCTGTATCATCTACTCTGTTGCAGATCTTGGTGTCCTCTGCAAACAGACAAACTTTACCCTCTAGTCCACCTGCAATGTCACTGATGAAGATATTGAAGAGAACTGGCCCCAGGACGTATACCTGAGGTACCCCACTTGTGACTTGCATCTCTTCTAACTGTATACCATTTACCACCATTCTCTGTTTTTTGCCCGCCAACCAGTTTGCCACCCAGTTGACCAACCTCTGACCCACCCCATGCCTATCCAGCTTATTAATCAATCTTCTATGTGGAACAATATCAAAAGCTTTGCAGAAGTCAAGGTAGGTGACATCAACTGCACCCCCTTGGTCCACCACTCTGGTTATCCAGTCAAAGAAATCTATGAGATTAGTTTGACAGGACCTTCCTGTTATACATCCATGTTGTCTTGGATCCTGTGCTCCTATGGATTCCAGGTGTTGCACTATCCTTTCCTTAAGGAGTGCCTCCATAATCTTGCCCACTACTGAGGTAAGACTGACTGGTCTGTAGTTCTCTGCCTCCTCCCTGTTGTCGCTGTTGTGGAGCGGGGTCACATGAGCCTTTCTCCAGTCCTCTGGGACCTCTCCTGTGCTCAGAGACTCACGAAACAGTTCTGATAATGACTCTGCTAGTTCCCCCCTTAGCTTATTTAATACCCTGGGATGTATGCCATCAGGTCCTATTGCCTTGTCCACCCTGAGCTTAGTGAGCTCTTGTTGGACCCTTTCTTTTGTGAAGGGACTTATGCACACCTCCCTCTCCCCTGTGTCCATGGTGCTGAGCTGTGGGCCCTTCCCTACCTTCTCTTCAATAAATACTGAGCAGAAGTATCTATTTAGGATAGATGCTTTTCCTTGGTCCTCCTCCACACCTCTCCCTTATTCCCTTGATCTTAGCAATACCCCCTCTGGACTTTCTTCTTTCACTAATGTATCTATAGAAAGTCTTGTCTCTTTCGTTTACTGTTTGTGCTAGTGTTTCCTTGGTTTGGGCCTTTGCCTGCCTTACTGCCTTCCCTGCTTCCTTAGGGATGTTTGGTATGCCTCCCTAGCTTTGTCCCGCTGTGTTCCCCTAGATTTCTTGAAGGCCAACCTTTTGGCTCTAATCTTTTCTGCAACTGTTTTTGAGAACCAAAGTGATTTCCTCCTTCTTTTGCTCTTGCTTTTCTCCCTAATGCAATGGGATGTTGCTTCAAGTATTGTATCCTTAATGCTTGCCCACCTTGCCTGTACCCCCCTCACCTGTATTTCTTCTTACCAGGGCAAGCTTATCTCTGTTGGCCATCTTATCAAAGTTAGCTCCTCTGAAGTTCCATATTTTTGCCTTGGAATGTGATGATTTAGTTCTAGTGGCCAAATTAAGCCATACCATGTGATGGTCACTGGCCCCCAGGTGACCTTCTACCTGGAGATCTGTGATCCTTTCCCTGTTAGTCCAGGCTAACAAGTAGAGTTCACGGGTAAGGGAACATTTTTTTTTCAGGCCCTTACTTTGCCGCAATGCAAATGGCAAATACAACAGTAGAATTCTCTCCCTTAAGGAGACCTAGTGTAAACAGCACAGAAAAAAACAGCAGTATTCTGGTCCCTTAAGGAGATGGGGGATAAACAACAAGCACAACAGTAGAATTCTGTCCCTTAAGAAGACATAATGTAAGCAGCATAGAAAAAATTGCAGTGTTCTGGTCCCTTAAAGAGATGGGGATAAATGGCAAATACAACAGTGGAATTCTGCTGGAAAGGACGCACAATCTTGAACTAGAAACTAGGAAACCAGAGGAAGGCACAATCTTACTTGCTTTCTTAGGGAAGTGTGCCTTACTTGCAGTATAGCCTAGAGGTTAGAGGAACGAGGTGTGAACGAGTGTGATACATCCAGCAGACCAGACCTGCGTTTGATTCTCACAACCTCCACTTGCATACTGTGTGATTCTGAGCAAGTCACTTAACCGCCCAGTGCTCCCAGGTTGCCCCTGAAAACAGGCACTTGTGCCTAGTGGGCCTTAGCCGGTTACCAAAAGACTGAAAAAAAAAAAAAAAAAAGTGTTTTACTGGTTTTTGCTTGTTTGAATCAAGAAGGGGTTTGCAGTACTGCTGATCTTTTTGTAAATTGCTACTTTACATACAGGGGGATTAAAATACTGCAGATTTTTTCTTTTTCTGTGAATCTGGTGCCTTATTTGTAGCTTGATAATATTTTGGTGCATTTTTGCAACAAACATTTAAGTTTTCACTGGTAGGTTCTTTCATTCCTGCAGACAGTCGAGTTGTGTATTAGAGCCAGACAAAGCCTCAGAATGTTCAAATTGGATTGCTCTGATTGTCCTCACAGCACAGAACAGGTGGATTGCCCAAACTCTATCCTCCCTGTTCCCACCCTCCCCTGGCTAACCTAACTTTATGGGGTTACGCAGGAAGGTGTGACAACTTCCTGCTCAGACATAAAAACAGGGTGGGGTGTGCCACAGAAGGTAGCCAGGCAGTGTTGCACAAGCTGGGAGGATATCTTCTTGTGATTGCTATTGTAAAAAAAAAAAAAACCTTGGGGAGTCCTAATACATAATCCCTTGGAAAAGGGATACACTGCTAAGTGGAAGTGAGGTTCCCTAATAGCAAGAAAAAAAAAGCATACACAATTTCAACAGGGAGGGAGAGAGACATGTGGGGAGTGGTGCAATTCACTGGCTGTGGGGCGGCAGTCTTCCAGGAGACATTCTGGAGGCTGCGATGCTGCCCTATTTGCAGACACCTCTCTGCTCTGAGGGAGTAGGTAGCCCATCTCCAGGCCAATCTGGCAAGGAGTAGGGAAAACTCCTCCCCCACCCAGGACCTGGCAGGGAATTGGGAACTCTTTTCCCCCACCTAGGGTCCACCAGGGCCATAGCTGCTGCCTCAGAGATTGCCAAGAATAAGTAGTGGTTGGACTATGGTGAGCTCAGGGAGGCTGAGGGTGGTGGAACAGAGGTGCATCCCTCCAGTTGTACCTCTTCACAATTCATATGCTTTTCTGGTGGAGCATTGTTCCTCTATGGAGGCACCTGCAGTGGAGACCAAGGAGGATGCTGGGAACCTCCACAAAGAAGACCCACAGGAGGGTGGCATGGGATCTCACAAGGAAAGGGAACAACTCCTAGTGGGGAACTCAATCATTGGGGGGTAGAATTGGGGAAGGAAGGGGAGAGGGAGGTAAGGTGCCTGCCTGGTGTCATGGCATGGAGGGACAGAAAGCAAATCCTCAGGATCACGGGAGCAGCTACATGGGAGAGGGAGCTGGATGTCATTGTCCACCTAGGGACAAATGACCCAGCTGGGAATGGGATCACAGCTGTGCAGGAGGAGTCTGTGGAGTTGGGGAGGGGCCTTAGACAAGCAGCACACAAGGTAACCTTATCAGAGGTGCTACCTGTCTATGGCATGGGTGAGGATAGGGTACTCTGCACCCTAGGATTCAATGAATGGTTGAACAACTGGTGCGGAGCACAGGGTTTGGCTTCACTGGGGACTGGGGGTCCACATGGAGGGATACAGGCCTAACTGGCACGATGATCTGCATCTGTCCAGGAGGGGAATCAGGATCCTAGGTGATAGGTTTAAATGCTTCATTGGCAAGCTTTTAAACTAGCCAAGGGGGGAGGAACTGAAAAGAAGCAGGGAATTCCCAGCCTCCCCCCACAAAACAGGGTAGTTAGCGAGGGTAACACCAAGGTAGAGAGGTCAATTGGGGGCAGGGCAGGGGTAAAGGGAGAAAAAGGCAAAGACAGTAAATAAAGGATATGGATAAAGTGGTAGGACCATTAAAAAATGGAGAGCAATGAGTACCAATGCCCATAATCTGGGTAACAAACTTCCTGAACTAGTGGCCTAGATGAAAGAGGGATGTCTGCATATCATGGCAGTCACAGAAACCTGGTACACAGAGAATCATGACTAGGATGTCAACATACCAGGGTGCACAATCTAGAGGAGGGATAGGGAGGGTAAAGGAAGAGGAGGAGTAGCTCTCTACATAAGGGAAGGGATCAAAGCAAAGGAGCTAAAGGGTAAACAGGGAGGGGAGGAGAGGAGGCACTATGGGTCACCTTGGAGACAGGAAATGGCACCACAATCCTCACAGGGGTTGTATACAGACCTTTGTCTCAGGAGGGAAGGACATGAACAAGGAAATGATAGACAGCATCCTTGGAATGGCAGAAAAGGGTGAGATATTGTTTATGGAGTACCTGAATATGCCAGATGTTAACTGGAGCACATTTGCCGCAGCCACATCCAAGATCAGAGTCATTCTCGATGCCTTACAGGGGGCATGCCTCAGGCAGCTAGTATTGGAACCCACTCAGGAGGGAGCAGTCTTAGATCTGGTACTCCTAAATGGGGACGGTGAGAGGATCTCAGATTTAGAAGTGGGTAGCCATCTGGGAACAAGCGACCACCAGACAATGTGGTTCACAATAAACACAGCCACAGAGTCAAGCCATACAAAAGCAAGAGTACTGGACTTTCGGAGGGCTGACTTTGACAGAATGGGAGAGTGCCTAAGGAATGCACTAGCAAAAGGGCAGGAAGGAGGGGTGGAGGAACAACAGAGCAAAATCAAAACTGCTATCACAGAGGCAACAAGCCTTTGTGTGAAGCAAATAAACAAAACAAAATGAAGGAAAAAAACACCATGGTTCTCAAAAGAGGTGGCGGGGAAGGTTGGGGAAAAAAATTGCATTCAGAAAGTATAAGGAATCTCAGAAGGAGCAGGAAAGAGAACTCTGTCAGTTAAAGCAGAAGGAAGGGGGGAAGGCAGTCAGAATAGCAAAGGCCCAAGCCGAGGAAAAGATAGTCAACTCAGTTACGAAGGAGGATAAAACTGTTTATATGTACATTAGTGAGTGAAGAAAGACCAAGGGAGAGATAGTGAGGCTTAATAAAGGGAACGGAGGGGAGGCAGAGGGTGACAGTGAAAAGGCAGAGATACTGAACAAATACTTTTCTTCAGTATTCACAAAAGAAGAGAGGTGTATGTATCTAAATCAAACAATAGAAGCACCCTGGATTGAGGGTCGATACCAGCCCATTCACAGAAGAAAGGGACCTGAAAGAACTCATAAAACTCAAGGTGGATAAGGCAATGGGGCCTGATGGGATTCACCCCAGAATTCTGAAAGCACTAAGGGGAGAACTAGTGACACCACTGACCACCTTTTTTAACAAATCATGGGAGGATGGTGTGGTACCTGAGGACTGCAGGAAGGCAGATGTGATTCCCATTCACAAAAGTGGGAGCACGGCAGAGGCAGGAAACTACAGACCTGTTAGTTTGACCTCTGTGGTAGGGAAAATGATGGAATCACTTCTGAAAGAAAGAATTGTTGAGTACCTAGAGGCCAGTGGGGCAAAGGACCCAAGGCAGCATGGATTCACAGCGGGAAGGTCATGTTAGATGAATCTAATAAATTTCTTTGACTAGGTGACTAAAGTAGTAGATCAGGGAAGGGCTGTGGACATGGCCTACTTTGACTTTAGCAAGGCATTTGACACAGTCCCACACTAAAGATTAATAAACAAGTTAGCCAGCCTGGGAATGGGTCCCAGGGTGGTAACCTAGGTTAAAAACTGGCTGGACAACAGGATGCAGAGGGTTATAGTAAACTGAGTCCACTCCAAAGAAAGGGGTGTTACTAGAGGGGTACCGCAGGGTTCAGTATTGGGACTGGTCCTCTTTAATGTCTTTATAAGTGACATTGCAGAGGGAGTGGAAGGAAAAGTATGCCTCTTTGCAGATGACACAAAGATCTGCAACAGGGTTGATACACAAGAGGGATGGAAAGGATGATATGGGACTTGACAAGGTTGGAGGAATGGTCAAAAGTATGGCAGCTTAGATTCAATGCAAATAAATGCAAAGTAATGCACCTAGGAAACAAAAACCCAGGGGTAGACTACACAATTGGGGGGGACTAACAACAATGAAAATGAAAAAGGACCTGGGGGTAGTCATATCAGATGACCTAAAGGTAGGCAGGCAATGTGAGAAGGCAGTAAGGAGGGCTGGGCGCATATTGGGATGCATAGGGAGAGGCATCACCAGTAGAAAACAGGAAGTTGTCATCCCTCTGTACAGACAATTGGTGAGACCTCATCTGGAGTACTGCATGCAGTTCTGGAGACCCCATCTCTGCAAGGACATAGACAGGATGGAGGCAGTCCAGAGGAGGGCAACCAAAATGGTGCAGGGTCTGCAACAGAAACCATATGATGAGAGACTAAATAAGCCTAATATGTATACACTCAAGGAAAGGAGGGAGAGGGGGGACATGATAGAAACTTTCAAGTAACTCAAGGAAATCAACAAAGTCCAAGAGAGTAGCATCTTTCGGAAAAAGGGATGTGCAAAACAAGGGGCACAGTTTGAAGATGGGGGGATGGCTCAGGGCAATGTGAGGAGCATTTTTCACAGGGAGAGTGGTGGACACATGGAATGGTCTTCCTGAGGAGGTCATGGGGTCAAAAACAGTGGGGGAATTCAAGAATACATGGGACAGACATAAAGTAATTATAGTGGGGGGGGGGTTGGAGGAAGTAGACTGTTAGTTAACTAGGATCTGCAGCTTATCCAATAGGTAGGAAAATGGGCAGACTGGATGGGCCAAGTGGTCCTTATCTGCCATCAAAATCTATGTTTCTATGTTAAGGAGACCTAGAGTAAACAGCATAGGAAAAAGAGTGGAATTCTGGTCCCTTAAGGCAATGGAGCAGCATTGTTCGGATAGTATCCTATAAATCCAGATCTCACCAGATGGCAGCCTTTTTACCAGATAATGGATCCAGTCGGATAGTAGCACTATCCAGCCATGGATCAGACCATTCCGGATCCACCAAATGGATCCCACTGACCAGAATGGATCTGATGGATCCATTTGTCAGATCCACACCGGATCCAAATATCCATTGCTGGATCCAATGGTTCCAATAGATCCATTCGTTGGATCCAGGGATCTGGTAAATGAATCCATATCGGATCCAAAGATGGATCCATGGGTATCCAACTGTGGATCCGACATCCGACGCTAATCATATTTCTAGTCGGATCCAAGGTCGGATACTTGCACTATCTGACAGATGTCAAATGGATCCACCAAGACACTATCCGAGTAACACTGCAACGGAGAGATATGTTCAAAGCATGGACATTTCTTTGCTTGTTTCAGTCTATCAGTTTTGTAATGCCGACAGAAAACCCAGTATGCTAGAGCTGCCACAAGAGAGAGGTGAGCAGCTAAATTCCTGCAATTGTTTTCAGACTCAGGTGCCACTCCTGCAGTGGTGGGGGGTCTGAGGATTGATCACTGAGGCATGTTGGAACAAAAGAGAGGAGCTGGTTTATATTCAGGAGAGGATTAAGGGGTCAATATGTAGAACAAAAGGATGGCCAGGGTGTGACCGAAGGATGCCAGAAACACTAATTATTGTCAAAAAACAATATGATATACAGTATTACTTGTGTTGATAACAAATGGGGCTTCTTTTAGAACTGGATTTGTTTAATGTGTATTTAGTGAACTGGCACATTATAGAGAAATTACAGTTTGCAATTGTATTTCTTTTTTAAAAATAAATGAACAAGTACTGTATAAGGATGACTTTGGGGATCAGGGAGAAGGTCCACTAGACTACCATGGAATTTTTTTTTTTATTAATTACATAGTGGGACAACATCGGGGATTGGGGAGGGGGGTTCTGCTAGACAACTGGGGACAGTGCTGTTTTCTTTTTCTTTTAATTACATAGTTGTGGCTGTTCTTTGTACAGTGTATGGTTGCAACCTCTGCTTTATTTATCACAGTTAGTGTAAATTGTCTGTATAACATAGTACATATTTTAACAGTTTGCCCTCCTTATGTAAACCCCCTTCCCCCAGGTTGCTGCTGTGCTAGTAGACCAAGCTGACTGACTGTCTGTCAATTTAGAGCAATAGTTCTCAGATTTTGTCACAGTGAGCCTCCCCAAATCCATGGAAAAGATTTTGAGCCTCCACCAAAAACTGAAATAATCTTGGGTCTCCCCAAAGAAAAATAACATACTGTACTTTGTGCAGTACACCATGAATAAATTGAAATCCCTCTGAGTACTTGGCTCACATTCAGTTCTTTGTCTTATACTGACATGGAACCTTTGAAAAAGAGCTCCTGTGCTCAAAGGTGTTATCTGAATAACAAATAAATAAAATAAACAAATATTATTATTCAGCTTATTGTAACCACCCCCCCAACACACACACACGCGCGCACACACACTGGCCAGCCTACTTACTCTGCTATTTTCATTCTTGAACCATTGTTACCCCTTGTTGCAGTACCTTCATGGGTCAGACACTTTTTCTGTTTCCTCTCTATATGAAATAACCTTCCTACTTACTTTGCCTCTCCCCCTCCATCCCTGCTCATAAGAAACTTCTCAGGGATTACTTTGCTCCTTCCTGCTATTGCTCTTAACATGTCTATGCTAAACCTTTGTATTTGGGCTGTTCTGCCATCAGTCTACAAATTAATTATCAACACTCATTATTAGTTTATTGTTCATATTTGTTTGCGCTATTGTTCAGTGTGTATTTCTTGATTGTTTTGCAGTTACCTTTTGAAATGTATTCACTCCATACCCTTCCCTTGGTACACCTGAAATGAGCCTTGACTCATTCACCTTCCCTTGTCACCTATTAGTAAATAAATACATAACATTCACCTATTATTATCCTCTTTCAGTTTGCTTCATCTCTTCACACAAAATATATAAAACTCAAAATTTAAGTACAGTACTTTTTCAGACTTGCTTGAGCCTCCCCTTGAACAGGTTGGGGCCTCCCCAGGGAGGCTGGCCTCACCATTTGAGAACCCCTGATTTAGAGAAACCTCAACCACTAAACTGCAGTGTGATACATCATTGTCAGGAAACAAAGGAAATGACACAGGAGGCAATGTGGGGGAGGGGAAGCTATCATCACAGAGGTTTATCAGTGACAAAAGGCAGTAATTAAACACACTCTCCAGGCAAAGAAAAGGCCCACAGGAGTGAGAAAACTTAACTCCTGGGCAGCGAACCAACAGAGGCCTGAACAGAAGGGAACACAGTTCTCTCTCAATATGGATTTGTTCAGGGTCACACAGCATGCAGGTGTGGGCCTCCCTCATAACCTCTCACCCTCCCCCAACTGACATAATGGTTTCTTTAGAACACTGACCAAACAGGGACCTTGTAAATCAAGACAAGCAGTTCCTGGTTTCTTCTATCACTATACTAGGCACATTAATTAAGCAATAATGCCCAACAGTGTGTGTGTCATGCTGTGATAACTTCACGCCTCAGGTGGTTGGGCATAAGGTCCGCAGGCTGAGTGCATCCAATAACTGAGGCGTGATGTTATCCTAAATGACACACACCCTGGAGGGCATTATTGCTATTATACAATGGCTCATCGTTATACAGAATAAAAAAAATCATTTTAAAGATGTTTTTGTGTGGAAAAAGATTTTTTTTTAAAGAGAAGATGAAACAATCAAGGAGATGCTCAAGCAAATGCTCATCTACAGGTTCACAGCGAGGCTGAGACTAGACCATGATGTTGTGCTGAGATAACATCATGGGTCCAGCCCGAGACTAACCAATCAGAGTCCAGGATTTTTTCTTGCCATTGTATAATAAACATTTGTTACTGCTCCTAGATGGAGAAAATATCAGTTTTATCCAGCATTAAACTTTACAAGAATAAATTAGCTTAACCATATAATTAAGGCTGCTTTTACTGTGCCCCTGAGTGCATTATCTTGAGCAATCAAAAAGAGCATTGTATTTTTTTTTGTAACATTGTAGCAGCAAATAATAACATGACTAAAAGGTACATTCTTACCTTTGAACGAGATACATAATAAGATTGAGCACTTTGAAGATGTCATTATATACTGCTACAATGTTAAGAAAAAAGTAACATTGCAAAAAAAGCCATGTAGGTATGTATGTGTGTGTGTGTGTGTGTGTGTGTGTGTGTGTGTATATATATATATATATATATAGTTATACAATAGGGGTGGGTGATAAACGTTGTAAATAAAAACACGTATTCTCACTGGAGTGAGATAAATGTTAGTGACATAGCAACTGTGAGGTTATTTACATTTACACACACAGTTGCTACATCACAAACTAATATTCTCACTTCATCCTCATGACAAAAAGAAGTGCAGGCACTACGTTTTAGACAGAATTAAGAAATGCTTAATTCACCTGTAAAACATATGAATTGTAATTAAAAATCCTTGAGATACTCATACTACTAACTGTACAGCTGTTTAGAATGAAATCCTAGTTAAAAAAACACGAACTGCACAGTCAGTATCTGCTACAAGCTTAGCTGCAGAATCGGAAAGTAATGGTATTTAATGCAAAG
The DNA here is from genome assembly GCA_016271365.2 of Neoceratodus forsteri. Classification (NCBI taxonomy): domain Eukaryota; kingdom Metazoa; phylum Chordata; order Ceratodontiformes; family Ceratodontidae; genus Neoceratodus; species Neoceratodus forsteri. Next base: position 687,861,789 of record CM057456.1, read on the forward strand.
TTGTCTGATTGTGAAAGTGAAGCAAGCACTTCTAAACAGAAACATACTTCCACACAGCAGGACAAATCGCTCACAGTAGATAAACTTATGTCAGCTTGTTGTACCAATACCACTGTTACTGCTAAATATATCACTTTCAGTATCTACCACAGTAAGCATCTGTATGCTCATTTTTTTTCGTATTTCACTGCTCATTACACATAAATGGACCATTTACCATTTCTCCTTTTTCTTTAGGTTATGAGCAAGAGAAACCTCCCCAGAAAAAAACAAAGACGATTCCCTCAGACAGCGATACCGAATGAAGCACCAGTACCTCAGAAGCAGCATATATTCATGCAGTCTGACACTGTAATCCATGAAGTCCGTTCCATTCAATGCCATACAGTTACTAAAGCACCAAACTATAAAAAATAAAGTCCCATGAAGCACAAATAAATAAACTGAAATAAAAATAAAAGTACACTAAAATAATAAAAAGACTACGAAGCACACAGCCATCCCGGAACTGTTTGTAAACAAAAAGCTACGCCCACTACAGATCCACAACCAATAAAGACACACTTTACAATAACTGTCATAACAACCAACCAATCACATTACACGATTAAGCACCTATGTTACACATTTGCTCCGCAAGCACATCCAATTAAAAAACACAACCATGCAACATCACCTAATCAGATACCACAAACCAGCTCCATTGCAAAAAAAAAACCACACTCCCCATTCACAATAAGGCCTAATAGCAGATAGACAGAGAAAGAAAATAACTCATGCCTTTACACTCAATTTTAGCAGTCGCTCAACAACCATAAAACTGCAGTCCTACCCTATTGCATAAATTGAACACATGATGGGCAGCAGTGAGATATGGAAAATAATCTCACTCCTGCATTGTGAGGTATACATATCTCACTAGTGCCTTCGGCACTTGTGAGATAGCCATACCTCACTCTGCAGGAGTGAGATTATTTTCCACATCTCACTGCTGCTCATCATGTATCCTCTCTCTCTCTCTCTCTCTCTCTCTCTCTCTCTCTCTCTCTCTCTCTATATATATATATATATACGTATATATGCAGTGTTGCTATGGATTGCCCAAGCAGGAGTGTGGAACTGTTCATTTTTTATAGATATGTACTGAAATAAGAGCTTTGCTACTTATCTTGTTAAAGGCATTTATATCATAAAGTGCAATGCTAGAAAAAACTGATATTTTCTTCATATAGGAGCAGTAAACAAAAGTTTAGTAATTTGTCTGGTATAGTGACAGAAGAAATTGGGAGCTGTTTGCTCCTGATTTAGATATCCCTGTTTTTTCAGTGTTGTTAAAAAAAGAGAAAAAAGAAAACCATTAAGTTAGTTGGGGGAAGGTTGAGAGGTAAGGGGGAGGGGTGGATTTCTAGAGTATATAATCACCTTAGACTCATGGAAGGTTACCCACTCAGTAGCTGCTAACCTAACAAGCATATACTATCAGGGAACATCAGCACTGATCTCCTTGTATGTTGATTCTAACCCTATTATCTATTTTCAGCATGAATTATATTGCAACCTTTTATTCTAGTTTCTCCTACACACTGCTTTCCATGGACTTCAATTTCTGTATTCTCCTTCTAGTTTTGTTGCTCCTTTTTCTGCTGTTACATTATTTGTTTCTACATTCCTAACCATTTTATCTCATTCTGTAGTCTCAATAGAGCACAAATCTCTGATAGCTTTACAGACTGGGACCCCAGTCTTACCATAGCAGTAGTGTAATGAAACAGGTGCCTGTGGGATCTTGTTGAGGCTGGATCCCCATTTTTTTCATGGCAACATTGCACGGTATTCTTTAGCACTCTCCATCGTAAGTATTTAAAAGTGAACTTTCTTCATGTGGGGCAGGGAGCAGGGCTCAGTGAAAGTGACTGGGTCAGGTTTGTAAAGTGCATGTTCAAAGTATCTGCTATTTCAGCATTGCTGGTGAACAGGTCACCCTTATGTGACAGGTGGGAGATGGCAGAGGGCAGGGGTTAAATTGGGCAGGAGCCCATAAGAATTCAGTTCCACCACCTCATAAAAAAGTATGCCAGTTCCACCACTTCTATCATCTTTCTCCATTGACTACTATAGGAGAGTTCCACCACCCAGAAATGACAGCTCTGCCACCTAGAAATCTAGATATGAGTTTCTCCACCTAAACAATTGCAATTTAACCACTTGCAGAGGGTAGGTTCATGCCCATGATGGTGTTGATAACCATCCAGAGATTTTTTTTGAAAGTTATTGAAGCCTCACTGTGGCTGGAGTTGTGAATGGCTTTTGTCTTACTTGTGAATAAATAATTTACTAATTTGCAAGGTGCACAAGAGGTGCATGTGATCCATAACATTCTGCAAAAATCAGTCTTTGCCGAATTTCTATGAATTTTCACCAAATTTAAATGGATTATATGGTGAGCTGAGGTGCGGGCAGATGTAATACACTTACAGTTATTTTGTCTTAACACATTAATCTTCATTTGTTAATCATTACATGGTTTTAGTTTAATATTCTAAGTATGTTTTTATGGCTGACATTAATTTTCCCTTATCCCCAGAACCACGCTGTCCTTTATAGAGAGCTGCAACACTGCTAGTGTACACTTACTTAAAGATCAGTGGCAATGATATATTGTGTGTGTTTAATTTGATCCATTTTCAGTTCCATTTAACTAATAAAGACCTAACTGTGTCACCCTGGGCTATGTCCTCTCATATGTTGCTTCCCAACATGATGTTTAAGTGGTTGTCAGTGACAGGTGTATCACTGAAATACTCTCCATTTTTTTTCTCGATCTCAGCTGAGCGCTGTTTGTCAATGACATAATTCAAAGACTGACACCATTGACTGTAGCACAAAAAAACTCAATATAGAATAGCTAGTCAACTGTCTCAAGACCGTCAATCATTTTCCATTCCCCCCAAAAATAAAACAAAATAATTTCTCGTACTGCTTCATTGTAGAAATGTTAAAACTGTAAACTGAGCTACAAAAAACATGCAGTTGCACAATTTACAAGTCTGCCAGCTGTTTGACTCTTCGCTGATGCAATTTATTGTCTCGAGATTCTTTTTAAATCTACAGCTGGCATCTGTATCTGTGTACTGTAAATGTGATGATATTCATGGTATTTTTCATGCCAGTCAGCTGGCAGCTGTGTCTGTGTACTGTAAATGTGCTGGTAGTCATGGCATTTTTCATGCCAGTCAGCACTATGTTCATACTACATTGACAGATTAGTCACAATATTTAGCAGATCGCATGTTTATGAGCCTCTTGTTTTCATTTCTGACAGAGTGAGGAGCGCAAGCATGATCCGTTTTGGACCGGGAAACTTTGACACTAAGCTGTCCCTGATAAGAACAATACATAATGCTGGGTTTAAAAAAATACATAAATAATAAAAAGGCAAATGTTCTCGAAACTTCAGTTGAGTTCTGTTGTTGCAGAAAACAAAACTGGGAATACTGCAGCTGACCACATTATCAAACAATCTATCAATCAGTTTTTCTTTATAACACACTTTTCAAGAACCAAAGTGCGAATACATTATAGACAAAATGACAAACATTCAATTAATAAAAACATATAAAAAGATAAAAGGCAGCAGAAATAAAACTAAACATTGTCTGCAAAAGCCAGATTAAATAAATATGTTTTCAAATAGGCTTTAAAAGTCTCAGTGGACAAGCACTCTCTAATCCGATGAGGTAGAGAGTTCCACAGGGTCGGGGCCACAAAAGAAAAAGCCTTGTATATATACAATAGTATATCAGAATGACACCCACACACAGCTGATCACCAGAAGATTATGGGTTCAAATCTGAACACAGTAGCACACCAGACTGATTCACTACCATGTCTGAATACAGACATTATGATGAACATAGAATAGTGTGCAATTTATCCTAGCATGGTTTTCATCCATAACCAAATAATGAGTGCGTGTGTGGGTGGGGGGGGTACAAAAAGCGACATTGAATTGCAACATCTGCCACACAATCAACTGACCAAATAAATCAGCATGTCAATATGTTAATGAATAAAAGTAATGACATATTATACCTTCTTCTTTACAAAACCAAAACAAAAAAAAAAAAAACTGCCATATTGTGCCAGAGACACTGCTCAGGTAACTGCCCAGGAGTGCCAGCAGTGATACAAAATGTAATGGTTCAGGCTTCTCACAACTAGCTGCTGATGAGTTCAGTAGTGATCTGAAGGAGTGAAAAATACATAAAAAAAGGGGGGGGGGGGGCAACCAACTCCACAGCAATAATATGTACTGCGCTTGCCAGAGATAGCTTAGTGTCAAAGTTTCCCGATCCAAAACAGATTGTGATCGTTCTTCTCACCCTGTCAGAAATTAAAACAAGAGACTTAAAAACACGTGATATGCTAAATATTGTGAATCGTGTGACAATGTAGTATGAATGGAGTGCTGACTGGCATGAAAAATGCCATGAATACCAGCACATTTACAGTACACAGATACAGGCGCCAGCTGACTGGCTTGAAAAATGCCATGAATATCAGCACATTTACAGTACACAGATACAGGCGCCAGCTGACTGGCATGAAAAATGCCATGACTACCAGCACATTTACAGTACACAGATACAGGCGCCAGCTGACTGGCATGAAAAATGCCATGACTACCAGCACATTTACAGTACACAGACACAGGCGCCAGCTGACTGGCATGAAAAATGCCATGAATACCAGCACATTTACAGTACACAGACACAGGTGCCAGCTGACTGGCATGAAAAATGCCACGACTACCAGCACATTTACAGTACACAGACACAGGTGCCAGCTGACTGGCATGAAAAATGCCACGACTACCAGCACATTTACAGCACACAGACACAGGTGCCAGCTGACTGGCATGAAAAATGCCATGAATACCAGCACATTTACAGTACACAGACACAGGCGCCAGCTGACTGGCATGAAAAATGCCATGACTACCAGCACATGTACAGTACGCAGACACAGGCACCAGCTGACTGGCATGAAAAATGCCATGACTACCAGCACATGTACAGTACGCAGACACAGGCACCAGCTGACTGGCATGAAAAATGCCATGACTACCAGCACATTTACACTACGCAGACACAGGGGCCAGCTGACTGGCATGAAAAATGCCATGACTACCAGCACATTTACACTATGCAAACACAGGGGCCAGCTGACTGGCATGAAAAATGCCATGACTACCAGCACATTTACACTACGCAGACACAGGGGCCAGCTGACTGGCATGAAAAATGCCATGACTACCAGCACTTTTACAGTACACAGATACAGGCGCCAGCCAACTGGCATGAAATATAATAGGTTTTCAAATGAGGCGGCTACCATTATTTGAAAAAAATTGGAAAAAAATTCAAACTGATGAGGTGTTAATAGAGAATAATATATGTGGCGGTGCGTGCTTTGAGAATTTAATGCACACCCAAGGGGTGGGATGCTACATAAACCCTGAGAGTGAAGCTCAAGAGCTTTATAAAAGCATCCCACTCTGAGGGTGTCCATTAAATTTGAGTAACCACACCACTCCATACCTTGTTTTTTATCATTTCTGGGGAATAATTTTTTCCAACCAGATTCTGTAATATCCCAGTGCCAGTTCAATTTATTAAAAATACCATGCAAACAAGGTACAAAAGGGTCCCTTCTACCCCCGGTTTCCAACAACAAATTACAGAGTCTTACCAGCTGGGCAGTAGCACCTCACATACATTAACCCTCCCAGCTGATAAGGCCTTTGTAAGGTGCCCCACATGCAGGTTGTCTGGCAGTGTCCATTGTGAAATGCCAGCTCCTGTCTCTTCATTCTGACTTACTTCAACAGCATGACCAAATGATGTTAAATCCTAAGCGGGGTGGACAGGTCGGAAAAGTATGGCAAACTCCCTGCTATCGCTACACTCCAGGCTCCAATCTGACACCAGAGACAGTATTTTTTTTTGTTTTGTTACATAGCCAGTGAAAGTTTCTCACAGCCATAGCATGAATCATTGCTCAGAGCAGCTGTGTGTCTGTCAGAACGGGGCTTACGCTCAGTGTGAATGTGGTGCGTGTTTGCCATAATAACTGACCAGTTATCATGGCAAATAAGAACTAACTGAGCCCATTGAAAGAAATTGCTCCCCAATTATTATAAAATAACACTGCACCTTTCATTTCTTGTTTGAGACCAATAATCACTTTATCACATTAGACAGTACACTTGGGGGTGGGATATTCAGACTGTGCCAGGCGGGGGTGCAAGCCTGTGCGCAGCGCACCTGGGCTGTGCCAGGGCATGGACCAGGCGATATTCAACAGTGCTGCACCATGGCTCAGCACTGTTGAATATGGCACTGAGGGTGCCCGCACTGCTCCAGCACAAGTGGCAGAAGGGGAGCAGGGGGATGCACCAGCGCAAGTGCAGTTGTGCTAGGTGCAACAACTGCAATATTCAGTGCTGGGCATGCAGATGAGGCCATTATGCATGCAAGGTGTAAATGGGGCCATTTGCATGTCATTATGGCCCCATTTGCATGCGGTGTGCCGATCCCCAGTGACTTGTGCCTGGTGCCCTGCCAGGCTGCAGTCATTGGGGACCAATGCCCTGCAGCCCCTTGGTGGACCCCGCACCCAGATGCCTGATCGCAGGCATATGTTACAAAATCCCTGGTGGTCCAGCGGACCACTCACCAATGCCCAATCACGGGCAGATGTTTAAATATCCCTGGTGGTCCAGTGGACCAATTTCCAATGCCCGATCATGGGCATAAATGATCCAACTCCCTGGTGGTCCAGTGGACTGCTTTCCAATGCCCAATCGTGGACATATGTTGTACCTGTCCCTGGTGGTCCAGTGGAATCCCCTATCCCCCAGCACTCGATCATGGGTGGATATAGCAAATGTACTCCTGGTGGTCTAGGGGACCCCACTCCCCACCCACCCACTGTGGTCCCCTGCCACCCAGCACCCCCCAGTCAGCAGCGGGCAGCAGCACCCACTGCCACATGCCACCCAGCCGCCCAGCAACTGACAATATACGGTACTGTCTGTATGCCTTTTTGTCCCAGCATGGGCCAATGGGCATGCAGACCATACTATACTACACAGGCCAATATGCAGATGAACATGTTCATTTCACATGCGGGCTCTGTGTGGTACAGTGGTCTGCATGCCCATTGGTCCAATGGTGGACCAATAGGCATACAGACTGTACTTAGAAGGTTGGGGTCGGCGATGCCAGGAGGCATGGCAGGTGGGTGCTGCCACCTGCCGCTGCCTGGGGGTGCTGGGTTGGGGAAGACCTCAATGGGCGGGTGGAGAGGGGGGTCCACTGGATCACCAGGGCTTCTTTTGCTATGTCTGCCCATGATCAGGTGATGGAGGGGGATTCCACTGGACCACCAGGGATATTACTTTCACATTTGCCCATGATTGGGTGACAGGGGACCTTCTACTGGACCACCAGGGATATTTTATACACATCTGCTCATGATCGGGTGATGGAGGACCTTCCACTGGACCACCAGGGATGTTTTATACACATATGCCCATGATCGGGTGATGGGGGAACTTCCATTGGACCACCAGGGATTATATATACCTATGCCCATGATTGGGTGATGGGGAACCTTCCACTGGACCACCAGGGATGTTTCATACACATGTGCCCGTGATTGGGTGATGGGGGGACCTTCCACTGGACCACCAGGGATTATATATACCTATGCCCACGATCGGGCACTGGAGGGGTTTCCCCTGGACCACCAGAGATCATTATTTCATATGCCCATGATCAGGCGATGGGGGGGTTCCACTGGACCACCATGGTTTTAAATGTACAGTCGCCCATGATTGGGCATAAGGGAGTGGGGGAACCACCATGTGACCGCTGGGTGTCGGTCCCCGATGGCTGCAGCCTGGCAAGGTGCCAGGCGCACATTGCTGGGGATCAGTGCACTGCATGCAAATGGAGTCATAATGACACGTAAATGGCCCCATTTGCACCTTGCATGTATAATGGCCTCATTTGCATGCCCAGTGCTGAATATCGTGGTTGATGCACCCAGCGCAACCGCACTTGCGCTGGTGCATCCCCTGCTCCCTCTTGCCACTTGTGCTGGCACAGTGCCACTGTGCCGTATGCAGCACATGCACCCTCAGTGTCATATTCAATGGTGCTGAGCCATGGCGCAGCACCATTGAATATCACCTGGTCCATGCCCAGGCACAACCCAGTTGCACTGCGCCCAGGCTTGCACCCCTACCTGGCGCAGTTTCAATATCCAGCCTGCAGTGTCTTGATTCAAAAAGGAATCCTGTCCTTAAAGGGATATAGTAAGGTTCCCCAAATGTCTTTTTTCACATAGTATGCCATTGCCAACCATGCTTCAGATTTTGAAGCTGCAATTTGTTTACTGAAAAAAAAATTGTCATAGTTATATTTTTTCAATGTTTTATCAGCGTTTTGTCCTCCAGATTTCTGTGTGTGGTCACACCCCCAGAATGATGTCATACTAGGGAGCTGTCAATGTCTTACATACAGCAACAAGGAATTCTGGGTAATTTATAATGTTGACTTAAATGTGCCTTACTCAGAAGTACAGTCCTGTATGTTGGTAGTGGTAAGCGCTAATATATATGTATGTCCATAGCAAGGCATTGTGGGTAAAATAAGAACCTGTTTTCCAATATCCTTACTGTGAGATGCTGTCTCATATTACTGTAGTGGTGTCAATTATATAAGCTTTTGTATGCTTATTTTCACAGCAATGCATTGTGCACACTGTATCTAGCTGCAGGACTTCTATACTGAGAGATGTAGACTCCTATTTCTGCAGTGAGCACAGAAATGTAATAGCCTGTATACTAATGTACATAGTGAGGCATTGTGGGTATAGTACATATCTGATTTGTCTATCTAAAATTAAAAAGTGACACTGTCCCTTTAATAACTTTGTTTCCCTGGTATGATGTCACAGTTAGGTGTTGGAGCAATGAGAAAAAAGGTCAGGTTATGCAAATGAAGCACAGCACCAAAATAAAAGGGATTTTTTCATGGAAAACAGCACTATTTGGCAGTTTGAATGGTAAGAGACTGATTCACAGTACCTACAGATTAGTATTCTCATTTGTTATGGCAAAGGTTGGTAAATCCCTTTAAATGCAAAATTTTACTGAGCCATGGCCGATACTACACCTCTAATTGCATTACAAACCTGCAAATAATCAAGGATTTTCTATACTTTTCAATAGTAAAAAAGGAAATAAAACAACTCAGCAAAACAAGACTGCAGACCTGAACATTAAACTAATTATTATACATCCGTCTGACTTGTAGTGATGAACTGGAACCTGGACACCACATATTTGATATACTATTCGATTTTAAATGTATTGTCTATGTTTTAAATACAGTATTAACATTAATGCAGTATACTAATATACCCAACATTTGATGATGTGATGCTGAAATGATGTATTTTTTAAGAACAACAGGGACAGTGATCACAGACTGGGGGAGGGGGAAGGGACCACTGCACTACCAGGGAATTACAATAATTTTTTTTTGTTATAATGGGTATGGTGATCACAGACCGGGGTTGGGGAAGAGACCACTGGACTACCAGGGAACTAGTTTTAATTTACAGGGAAGGTGATTAGAGAACTGGGGAGGGAGGAGGGACCACTAGACTGCCAGCAAAATAATTTTATTATATGGGGTTGTCAACCAGAGAATGGGGGAGGGACCACTGAACTACCTGGGAAATAATTGTAATATAAGGGGAAGGTGCTGAGAGAACACAGAGAGGGAGGGTACACTAGACTGCCAGGGAAATAATTTTATTATAGGGGCTGGTGATTGGAAAATGGGGGAGGTCAGGACTGTGATGAACCCACTCATGATGGTCAAGGCCACTGGGCTCACAGTGCCCACCCTTAACTGCAATCCATGACAGGGAGGGGGTAAACAGGGAGACCCACCCCATGTGCTTCTAGAATGCTTGCCGATGTAATGACTGACCACTCATCACAAGGTTCCAGGGAAACCCTCTTTGTTTCTGGGTAGGGTATAATACCAGTCTCGAGTCTTGTAGCCAAATAAGAACCATCTCTTGATTGTAACACAAGGGAGGAGATCTGACATTACAACCTCTTCTGGGTAGCGTTGTAACACAGATGTTGCCTTCTCCCACAAGGTGTATAATAACCTGGTTTAAATTCCCACAGACCCTTTGAGACTTTCATATTTCCCCTATCTTTATCCAACCTTTTCCCCTGTTGCAGACCCTTGATTTGGTAGCTATGAATGACACCCCTTTGGCAATTACAGTTTAGTCCCAGATTATTTATAACCTTCTTCAGTCACACACACACACACACACACACACACACACACACACACACACACACACACACACACACACATACAAATATCTAAAGGAAATTTTCTCAAGGGAAGTTTTCTTAGCAAAACAAATGTTTTTACTAAAACAATTACTAATCATACATTTACAACTAAAATATTTTTAACTTTGGCAAATTTGGCACAAAATAAACAGAAAAAACTAAAAAGTGGACCATGTACAAAAAGAAAAGGCCTTAAAACTGTTTGCTGAGTTCTACCATAGATATGAAGATTTCAAAGTCCAGAGAATTGTTGGTTTGCTGATTATTTCAGTCTTTCTGTAGCAGCCTTTGGTTCATAGGCAGGCAATTGTTCTGTTGTGTTCAGGAGAGAAAGTCCAAGCAAAATGACCCTGAGTGTCTGTGCTGAGAGTTTTTATAGGGTTGACCACCACCAATCAGTGAATAGAGGCTGGCCCTTCCATTTTAGGCCACCGGGTGTCACTCTTGCGCTTCCCCATAATCTTATTTTCCTGATAGTCCTTTGATGTCTCAGTGTTCCACTAGTAACACAATTGACACCAGCGTGTCAGTAATTCACACAGGTAAGATAGGTTTCACATCAGCCGGTCAAGAAGGACTATTTCCCAAAACCTGGTTTTCCCAAGCATCCTGCCTTTTTTAAGTGCAAAGTTTACAACAGGTGATGGCTTTTGGCACTGCTCTGCTTCCCTCAGTTAATTAACTAGGGAAATATCTTTTGATCAGCTACCCCAAGCCTTTGACAAATACTTGTCAGCTTCCTGGCAAGCAAGCTGGTTCCTCTCAGGTCAGATGAAGGTCACACATTTTAAAAACCCAGTCTCTCTAGGTCCCCTGCATTAACACTGACATTCTTGTGGCATATAACATACCCAAAATTTCATCAAACTATATATAACAGAATTATATCTACAAATAATGACTGGCACTTGGCTAGGTCACAACATCCCTCCCTCCAAGACTGATTTTGTGGGAACCCGCCCCCTACTACATGGTAAGGTTTCCATAAATTCTGTTATTATTCTAACTGGTGAAATAGGTTGTTTGCATTGGCATTCACCAACTCTGTCCTATGCGTAATAGTCATGTCGTAGGCCTGTAGGACAATACTCCACCTCAGAAGACGACCATTTGTCTTACCCATCTGATTTAACCTCACCAGGGGTTGTGATTGGTCTGTACCTTGAAGCATCTCCCATAAAGGTACGGCTCTAATTTCTTCAGGGCCCAAACCAGCGTAAGGCATTCCTTTTCAACTGTGGAATATGCCTGCTTCCAGGGAAGTAACGTCTTACTAAGGTACACTATTGGGTGATCTTCTCCCTGATTAGATGTCTGACTGAGGACTTCTCTGATCCCCACATCCGAGGCATCTGTCTGGATTACGAAGTGCTTCGAGTACTCTGGACTGGCCAACACTGGGGCACTGCACAGTGCCTTCTTTAACTGTGTGAAGGCTCATTTATAGTTTGGCACCCAGTCTACCCTTTTGGGCTTCCTTTTCTTTAGCAGGCCAGATAGGAGAGCTGCCAGGGTACTGTAATTTGGTACAAACTTTCAATAGTACCCTGCAGTCCCTAAGAAGCTCCTAACCTGCTTCTGGGTTTCTGGCATAGGCTATGCCTGTATTGCCTCAATTGTGGCTTGATTAGGGCATAGCTGCCCCCGTCCCACTACATGGCCTAGGTATGCCACCTCCGCCATAGCCACCTGGCACTTTTCAGCCTTTATAGTGAGCCCTGCCCTCTGTATCCTGCCCAACACTTCCTTCAGGTGGGATAGGTATTCCTTCCAGCTGGCACTGAATATGGCAATATTGTCCAGATAAGCCACAGCGTACTTTTCAGTACCATGTAACACCTGGTTGACCAACCTTTGGGAGGTGTCAGGGATGTTTTTCATTCCAAAAGGCATTACCTGGAACTTGAATAATCCTATTGGAGTGATGAAGGATAATCTATCCCTAGCTCTGGCAGTTAACGCCATCTGCCACAACCCTTTTGTCAAGTCAGTGGTGGTAAGGTATGTCACCCCTCCCAACTTGTCCAATAGTTTGTCTGTCCATGGCATTGGCTAGGCATCTGACTTTGTGACTACATTGAGTCCATGATCGTCCACACAGAAGTGAGTAGAGCCATCCAGCTTGGGAACAAAGACTACAGGTGAGGCCCAGGGACTGTGGGATTTCTGGATTACTCCTAAGTCCAGCATTTCTTCCACCTCCCTCCTAATGTCCTTTACAATGGCCTCAGACACCTGGTAGGCTGTCCGTTGGATGGCTGCTTGGGTTCCTGTATCTAAGTTGTGTGTCACTAAGGGGGTAAATCCTGGCTTGGCCATAAACAAAGGGGCAAAGTCCTCTAAATCCCCCCTCACTTCCTGGGTCTGTTCTGGGGTCAACTGAGGTGACAACTTGATTGTCTCCACAGAGGACTCCCCCTTGCTTGCCTCTAGCATGTCCAAAAGGGGGTCATCCTCATCCGTCCCCTCCCCAGGACTATACACTGCAAATACCATGTCAGCCCTATTGGCATATGGCTTCATCATGTTGACATGGTACATTCTATAATTATGTTTCCTGCCAGTCAGTTCTACAATGTAGGTAACATCATTTACCTGTTGGACTACCTTGTATGGTCCCGCCCACTCGGTCTGCAGCTTGTCCTTCCAGACTGGGATTAAGACCATGACTTCCTGGCCTGCACTCTACAACCAAGCTCTGGCTCCGCGTTTGTACCAGACTTTTTGTTTCTGCTGGCAGCTGACAGGTTGCTTTAGGCCACCCCCATAAGCTCCTTCAGCTTCTCCCTAAACCATAGGACATACTCCACTATGAGAGTTCCCTGGGTGGCATGCTTGCCTTCCCAGTCTTCCCAGATCAAGTCTAGAAGCCCATGCATCCTCCGTCCATATAAGAACTCGAAGGGAGAGAACCCTGTTGACTCTTGGGGCACCTCCCTGTATGTGAACAACAGGTGGGGAAGGTATTTCTCCCATTCCTTCCCATGCTGTTCAGCAAGTGTTTGGAACATTGATTTTAGGGTACCATTAAACCTTTCAACAAGCACATTGGCTTGCAGGTGATAAGGTGTTGTGCATCCCTGCCCCACCCCCACACTTCTCCCACAAACACTTCATCAGATCCGATGTGAAGGTACCCCCTCGATCAGTGATAACCTCTTGCAGAAACCCAACACTGGAGAAAATCCCTAGCAAGGCATCTGCCACTTTGTCTGTCCTAGGTGAGGATAGGGTGACTTCCTCTGGGTATCTAGCGGCATAATCAAACACCATCAGGATAAACTTCTTCTCAGAGGAGCTTGGAGTATTCAAAGGTCCCACAATATCCATTCCTACCCTCTGGAATGGCTCCTCCACAATGGGTAAGAGGATTAGGGTAGCTTTGGTTTTACAGCCTGCCTTCCCTATTTGTTGGCACCGGTGACAAAACCTGCAATATTCCTTCAACTGCTGGGTGAAGTTGGGCCAATAGAAATTCTGGGCCAATTGCTGTGTGATGCCCAGATGTCTGGACATGGGGAAATCATGACCTATCTTGAGCAACCACTCACGGTACCTCTGGGGAACAACAAGTTGCTTGCCCATCACCCCTCCCTCTGTCCTCACATCCTGCATATACAGCAGTCCATTGTCCCAATATACCCTATGTCTTATGTCACCTCCCTGTGTCCCATCAGATTCTGCACAAGCCCTCAGCCTCTCCAAGTTAGGGTCAGTTCTCTGAGCAGAGGCAAAATCTTCACATTTTCCCAAGGCATGGGACATGTCCCCCTCAGTTTCTAAACTGGGGTCCATAGCTCTAGCATCAGGGCATTCAGAGTCACTGCCATCCCTAACCTTCTGTCCATTTGTTACTCCTTCCTCCTCAGAGTAACCTTCTGTAGCGGTCTTGTGAATGGCTACCTGGGGGAGTACTACCTTCCTTTCACTATTCTCTGTGTCAGAAGACACAAGCTGGGGACTGAGTCTCCCAATTTTTCCCACAAGAGTTTCTATGGGGTTCAGGGAACTACAATCGGCTTTTGCCGCCTCTTTCTGGGTAACCCCGTACACCACTCCTTGTGGAGATTGCTCCCTATAATCACATCCAGGGTGAGATTGTCTGCCACAGCTACTTTTTGCACTGTCTCTCCTGTCTTACCCCAGTCCAAGAGAACACTAGCAAATGGCAGAGTTTTCTCCTCCCCAGTAAATCCCTTCACAGTTGCAGATTGATTAGGTATAAGTTGCTCAGGGCCAACCAAATTCCCTTTTACTAATGTGAGGGATACCCCTGTGTCTCTTAACCCATGGGTCTGCACCCCATTTACAGGGACTGGGTGCATGTGCTCCCTCATGTTCGCAGGCATGCTTTCAGAGATCCAAAAGCAACCCAACTCTGTTTGAGCACCACTTTGGTCACTCTGTGCCTTTTTAGGACACTGTCTAGCAAGGTGCCCTGGCTGTTTACAAAACCAACAGTCATCATTTTTTTTATCTGAGAAATCCCTTTTTTGTAACTTGGAGCTTCCCCCTTACTGTGCAGACAGTGAGGGTTTTAACTGCCCTGAAGGTGTGCTTTTCCCTTTTGGCCCTGCCACACCTGCCCCACTTCCTTTCAGTGCAGGCCTGCTCCTGGCATAGCGGTCCGCGAGCTCAGTAGCTTGCTGTGCTGTTTTTGGGTCTTGATCTTCTAGCCAGGTTTTCAACTCTGCTGGGCAAGCCCAAAAGAACTGCTCTAGCAACATAGCCTCCTCAATTTTTTTCCACAGAATTTGCTTCCACCCCCTCCCACCGTTTCAAAAATTGACTTTGCTTTGTGGCAAGTTTCTCATAGCTCATGTCAGGGCTTCTGTGGAGCTTATGGAACTTAACCCTGTATGCTTCAGGAGTTAACTCATACTTTTTAAGCAAAGCAGTTTTAAGTTTTTCATAATTGCAACTGTCCTGATTGTCCATTTGGCCTAGTGCCTCATGCCCTTTACCAGTAGGTAGCGGGGAGAGCTGAGAGCTTAAGGACCTCCTGGGTATTTTTGCCTGAATACAGACCTTTTCAAATGAATTCAAAAAATGCATCCATCCCTCTTTAAATTCAGCTATTAATTTGGAATTTAACTTATAACTCAGCCCTGGAGGTTTGGGTTCAACCCTGCCACTTACCTCATTTGGTGCTGATCTTTGGAGCCTTAGCTTCTCCAGTTCAAACTCCCTCTGATGCTGTTTTTCTCTTTCCCTGGCCTCTCTCTGAAGCTGTTTTTCTCTTTCCTCAGCCTCTCTCTGAAGCTGTTTTTTTTCTTTCCTGCATCTCCAGTTCAAACCTCCTCTGCGCTCTTTTTTGCTGGTGCCATTTCTCCTCGGCCTCTCTCTCTCTCTGAAGCTGTGCTTCAAACTTTCTCTGCTCAAATTCCAGCTCCAGTTTCCTCAATTCCAGCTGCAGCCTGATCCCTTCTGGCTCCAGCTCTGTGATGACCCTCCCCATACCTCTCAACCTCCAAGGCCGCAAATCAGGGACACTACCCTTTAAAATCAGGGACAAATGCTCAAAATCAGGGACACCATTTTTCGCGCCCACGTAAAGTGCTGTGTCAGTGTTCACATCTTTCAAATGCATGAAATTAAAAGTTATTGAATACTACATTAAGAATACAACATACAGCATGATAGTTTTACTTTTGAAACTTTATTTTGGGCTATTTATAGGGTAATATTAAATACATTTAATTACATATTACAACAAACAGATTAAATGTAAACCTACATACCTATATACAGTATTGTACATGCTATCTAGTCTATGCACTTAACTAAAATTGAAAACCTACACACATTTTAATTATCATTGTACCCTATACTAAAAATGAAAACCATGCTACCATAGTTTATACTAAAAACAAACACACACAATGTTTTCTCATCTATACTAAAAAAGAAACATCCACATACAATATTTTACATGATATCTACTCTATATCATGTACATGCTGTTGTACACTAAAAATGAAAATCATGCCATCTACTCTACACAACAAATTAAAACCTATGTACCTATACAACAAAAATATGGTTTGCAAAGGAGTCTCATTTGTCTTTTGCTGCAAGGTGCTCTCGGTTGTAAAGCATAGTTGCTTTCCCCGCAGCCTCTAAGACTCCCTTCGTATGAGTTTCCTCATAGCAGTGTCTCTCTTTGTTCATTTTTATAGCGATAATAGAGTTCAAAGTCTTTACATTCAATGATTGTCTTAACTCAGTCTTCACTTTTTGCACCATACTGAAGGCCTGCTCTGGCTCAGCACTGGAGTGAAGGAGGCATAAGACTGTCTCCATCAGATGCCTGAATAGGGGCAGATCGTCACCACGGGTGCATAGCTGGGAGAGCATCATGCCCCAATACTTTAGAGCAGAACTGTTCATTTCACAGGCCTGGGCAGATCCAGTTTCTGCAAACTGGTATGTGCCAAACGCATCCAAAAGCTGGTCACACTCAGAGTGTGTACTGCATACACCAAGTTCCTTGGCAAGGTTCACCACAGAGCTTCCACTTCCATGTAGTTTTAGCGCTGGGTTCAGCAACATGGAAACCTGTTTCAGAACACTGCATTTCAGTGGGAGCTTTGTTAACATTTTTTGCAGCACAGCACAGTAAAATGATTTGGCCTTTTTATAAATACTTAGTTCCACTGACGTCCCTACCATGTCATCATTGCTTGCAATTAATTCTTGCACTTCAGGGCCAACACGTACATCTTTTAGAGGAAGAAAGTTTGCCTCGTTCTTTAGGTCCAAAAGACCTTCTTTGTACATGGCGACTGCAGCCTAAGGTTGCAAAACCCTGCTAGCATACAAATGTATGACTTTGCTGATGTCACCCTGCAGAGTCATCAGCTGGCTCTCTCTGCTCTGAAGTTTCTTATTAAAATTGCACAGTGGCTCAACGGCATATTTTAGAAAGAGAAAGGTCATTTGAACTTCTTGGTTGCTCAGGCAGTCACATATTAGTTTTACTTTGGCACCTCTGGGTTCAACAGACCTAAAATAAGACAGCAGAGCAGGCCACATATCAGTTTTTCGTTTAACAACTTTACTCAAACTGAGCCATCTTGTGGGTGCATGTTTAATGATTTTTAATGGGTCAATATCAACAAAGAGAGCAAACTCTTTCAGCTGCTGTTGCTGTAATGAGCTGGAAGAGAAATGGCAATAAATGACAGAAAATAGTTCCTCAACAGGCGAGGACAAGGCCTTGACCCCTGATTTGGAGCACAGGTCCAGCAGATGGCACAAGCATCCCATATTTATGAGGTTTGGGTTCACCTGCTTTAATCTGGAAAACACAGAGTTGTGCTTTCCAATCATTGCTGCAGCATTGTCAGATGAAAATGCCACAAGGTTTGTTACAGGGATGTCCAGCTGCTCCAGAGTTTTCATCATGCAGTCAAATACTGCTTGTCCAGTCCCTGAAGTGCATGCTGGCATGACAAGAAACTGTATGACATTTTTTCCCTGTCGAATGTCATAGCAACCTGAAAGGATGACCAGAAGTTTCTCTTCCCCCCATGTCCGTGCTTTGGTCAACATACAGGCAAAATGACACTCGACAGCAAAGGGAAGCTGCAGTCTCCTGGTAGCTGGGACCAAGCACATCTCTGGCAATACAGGTGGATTTGGTTTCCCCACAGCTCATTTTCTTTACCACCTCTGGATCTGTGCAGTACTTTTTCATAAATTTCAGGAGGTGGTCTGCATAAGAAAATGACAGGTTGTGCTCTGCCAACATGTTCACAAATGCCACCTCTGCCTCCAGAACTTTTGAGGTAGTCTGTGCTTGGAAGAATTGGGTCAGCTTCTTCCCTTCTGCATGCTTCATACACTGGAGATACTTCTGCTAAGATTCGTGTCTCTGTATATCGTTCTGTCCTCCATGGCTGATGCTGATGTCACATTCGCAGGACTTGCAGAACCCATACAGTGACCCTTTCTTGCTGGGTGCTATCCATTCAAAGGAAGTCTTCCAGGAATTTTGGAACACTGAATTCCTCTTCTTCTTGGTAGGTGTTGAGTTACCACTGGCATTGCAGTCTTCTCTCGCTTGAAACATCTGTTCACAGTCCATCTCCTATTGAGGATGGCAATCAAGAAAAAAATGTAACACTGACTTCAGGCTAGATGGACGGGTGGTACAGTGCATTTCTTTGACAGAGGCAGAGAGATAGAGCAGCATCAGTTCTAGATCGCTGAATAACACCTTCAATGTCCACCTTTGAGATACAATACCAAGTATACCTAAGCAGTAGTTAATGAGTCCAAATCAAGCTTAAGCTGTCCCCATTATTCATTTTTTTTTAACATATGTCCTACAAATTCTACCAGGTGGTGCACATAATAAGCTGCTAATGCATCCTCATCTGTATGCATGTTTTCCATCTGGCCTGGCTACAACACATTCCCTCATGCACACATAAAGAGCTGGCAATGAGTCATTAGTTAGCTGAATCACACTTTTGTAAAAATCTTCCATGAACCACACTTTTGTAAAAGTCCTCCTGCCAAGTCTGAAACTAGTTTAAGCATGCTATTTTAAAAGTCCTCCTGCCAGGCCTGAAACCTCTAGACCTGGTCGTCAACCACAGCATGAGGCAGACAAAAAACAAACAATATACATTTGTATTTTAACCAGTGCCCACAGGGGAGGGCTTTGTCGCAGCGGCACTGCTTTTAACCAGCGCTCCCCTACCCAATTCACAACCACAGGGCCTGAATGAGAGAGTTCCCTCCTCTACTGTAGGCCAACGTATTACATTTGAAGAGAGATGCTGTACTGCAGTCAACAGGCATATATATATATATATATATATATTTTTTGTGTGTGTGTACACACACACTCCCTCTCCTTTCAGCTGGATGACTTCTCTTTTTAAATGTAGTATGTGGAAATATTTAAATATAAAAAAAGAGTCTGTATTTTTGTCTATTGTTATATAACTGATGGTGTTGTGACAACTCCATCCAGACAGTAGCAATAGACAGAAACAGGCATTTTCCCCTTTTCTGATTTTATTTTGTCCAGTAAAAATAATTTTAGGATTACTTTTTATAAATAGGGTCCATTTTAAATTGAATAAATGTCCAGTTAGATTGTGACAGTGCAAAGAAAAAGGAAACCTAAGTTTAGAGGATGGATACAAATTCACCCTATCCCCAAGTTGATCCCCAGCCAGTCCAGCCACTTTCACTGTCAATGGCAACAATTTTCTGTGATTGAGCTTCATGCCAGTAGATGCACAGTAATGCTGTCATATACAGAATTTGTGTTCTCAGGTTTGCGATTACCCTGCTGCAAGGACAACCACTTCAAATGCATATTTTTGCCTGGCTATCTCACTGAGATCGTTGTAGATTACCTAACTCCAATTATTAAAACTATTGTGCAGATAGAGATCAAACAAAATGGATTATAAAAGTACCAAATACAATGTACCACATCTACTACAGAAAGTGAGATTCGAAGTTCAGAACATTAGCAACAGAAGAAACACGGCAGATAAGGACCACAAGCAAGGAAGATTTGGACTCTGACTCCTACTACTGCAGTTCCAGACAAAACTATGCACTTGAGGCTGGGGTTGAGGCTGACTGTGTTATGTATTTTGCAAACAAAACAAAATAACGTACAGCACATCACTCCAAAACAGAGAGACAGTATCATTTACTAACGTTAGTAAGTAATATGGTCTGTCAGGGCATTTCTTCTTCTTTTTTTGTTTGCATAGTACTTCATACAGACAGCCTCAACCGCATATTTTTGTCTGGGACAGTGCTGCTGTTACATTCCAAATCAAATTTATTGAAAAGGACAAATTGTTTAACTAGGATGGGCACTCTCAACCAGAGCTTGCTTACCTGCGGGAAGCTCAGCACAAAGCCGTGAATAGCTCGGGATCACAGCATGGAAATCTGCTGATGGTATTCAAACCCCAGGTCTCCTGGTTTTGCAAAATACTAATACAGAATAGTTTGCCTTAGGTTCTTAGTCATATGTAGGTTCTGCCCTACCTTAGCTACCCCCCCAAAAAAAAATGTAAGTGCATTTTAAATTTTTAATACACAATCTTTCCTAGAGTGGACTGGAGCAGGACAGAACTTACACATATGTATTCTGTATTAATATTTATGCAACATGACCAGGTCATCATTTATCAAATCACATTCACCACTTTTTGTTTTTAATTAGGGCTAGCCTAGAAGTGACCAATAATCCTATCCCCTGTTTACATGACACACTTTACACACATGACAAAAACTGTGACTGATATATTACTGACAGTCTGACTCTAACAGACAGACACTGTCAATGCCACTCACTGAAGAACACGGAAGGCTTTTTCAACACAGCCCTCACCCATGCAGTAAAGTAAAAACAAAATAAGCCTTTACTTCAAACGCATGTAACAAAGTCTGCCAGCTGTAGTACCCACTACCCCTCCCCCCGCACCCCAAAAAGAAAGAAAACACCACAAGCACCAACTATTGGTAGGGCTTACTTGGACATGACAGTCACTGCTACCTTACAAGCCTTGAAGCCTACTGTAACAGGCTAACAGCATCCCAACATGGGAAGTTTGGGAACAGACTTCACCACTTTAAGAAACTAGAAATTGTTGCCACAGGCCAGTTTATAAATCAGATCCTACCACTTACTCCATGATCCCCCCCACTTTAAGAAACTAGAAATTGTTGCCACTTGCCAGTTTATAAATCCCACCACTTACTCCATGATCCCCCCCCAATTCGGTTCATCGAACATTAGCAGAACAAGTTGTTAACTAACAAAACATATTCTCCACAGTTCCTGGCATTTTTAATTTTACATACCTGATACCCAAGTTCCCAACACATGTAAACAGTAAGGCATTAGTGTGGTGGCAATCTCTGCTGGTGACCATGGGACTGGGTTGCAGGGTTGGCTTGGGGTCCTTCTGCTCTGTGCTGCTCTGAGTCTGCTCCCTCTTTGTCTCTCTGTGCTCTTCTGGTCACTCGGCATGCCAGCTGCCAGCACGGTCTGCTGCTGCTTCGTTCTTTTATTCAAATGAAATAAATGATATACAGTAGTAGCAGCAGGCAGCAGCTAACAGGCAGGGCTGGCAGAGTGGTACAAAAAAACGGCCTGGGCTGATGGCACGCGGCAGCGATGATTCAACAAACAACGGGCTGGCCTTAGTGTTGCACTTCTCCTCCTCCTCCGAATACTCTCGATCTCGACTCTCTCTCTCTCTCTCTCTCTCGGTCGGTCCAAGTCTCCAGGCTGTGGCAGGCAGGCAGTCTCTCTCACTCGCTCCTCGACTCGTAGCTAGGCAAGGGGGCTAATTCTACACCGGTGCTCTGGAACTCTCTTCGGTTGTGTGATTCCCAGAGTGCTGGAGGTCCTATTTTATGCTGTACGTTCAGACCTGATGGGGAACACAACAAATCAGGTCCGTGTGTGGGCAGGGGTGCTAAAAGACAATGGACAGCAATTGAATCACACCATTGGTCACAGGGAGAGCATACGTCAGTGCCTCCTACGTAAGATGCCACTGTGTGCAACTGCAACATGGGGATGTGGGGATTTTGGATGGAGACAGTCAGCGTGGTGATGGTGGCATGGAGAGGAGACTGCATGTCATTCAGAGCAGGGCTCACTGGTGGCTCAGCCTCTAGAAATTCGTCAAATGGCCAGTCGGATTGGGACAGCAGGACAAACAGCTGAAAATCAGGATTTCCCACAAAATCCAGGACAGTTGAGAGGTATGACCCTTCCCTGCTGCTGTGGTCCTGGGTTCCCTCTGGTCTCACTGCCCTCCTCCCTGGGACTGGACACTGCGATGGACCCTGGCAATCACACACCCAGGCTCTGGTCCTTTTCAGTCACTGGCAGTGACTCAACATCCTGGGCAACCGCTAGCTCATCAGCTGCCACAAAAGTCTCCATGAGGTTCTTTCTGGTAAGACCCTCGTACTGGACTCCTCTGTCCTGACACAACTGCCTTAGGTAGTCTGTAGTGTATGCATTATACTTTGAAGCCATCTTCTTCCCTAACTATAACTACACTAGCTTATACCGGAAAAAAAAAGAAAACAGGTAGGGAACTTTATACTGTGACCAAATTATTTTTTTCCCAATCTCTGCCTTGATTGTATGTGAATTGTTTTCAGTTTATCAATCTGATACACTGGCCTCAAATCCAGCTGTTATGCCTGTGCCACTAATATTTCTCAAATCTCACTGCTACCAGGTGTTTCAGGTCCCATCACTGCACACTGGATCTGTCATGAACCCACTCTTGAGGGTCAAGGCCACTGGGCTCACAGTGCCCACCCCTAAATGCAATCCATGACAGAGAGGGGGGAAACAGGGAGACCCACGCCATGTGCTTCTAGAGTGCTCGACGACGTCATGACTGAACACTCACCATGAGGTTCCAGGAAAACCCTCATAACTTCTGGGTAGGGTATAATACTAGTCTTGAGTCTTATAGCCAAATAAGAACCCTCTCTTGGTTATTACACAAGGGAAGAGATCTGGCATTACAACCTCTTCGGGGTAGCATTGTAATGTGGATGTTGCCTTCTCTCACAAGGCGTAAAATAACCTGGTTCAAATTCTCACAGACCCTTCTTTAAGACTTTCATATTTCCCCTATCTTTATCCAGCCTTTTACAGACTCTTGATTTGGTAGCTATGGATGACAGCCCTTTGGCAAATAATAGTTTAGTCCCAGATTATTTATAACCTTCTACAGTCTCTTTCACATACACACACACACACTATAAGTTCAAGTTGACCCCCAACTTGACATTGGGAGTCATATCCTAAACATCTGTAGGACAACGAATAACAAGCTTGGCCTGGCCTATAGGGCTAAGTACAACCTAACTCCCGCAGCTAGACTCGCCCTTGCTAGAGGAGTGCTTCTTCCCTTCCTCAGCTATGGACTTCACTTATTTGCTCGGTCCCCCCAAACTCATCTCACTCGGTGGAACACGGCATATAATAACATCTGTCATTTTGCACTAGCTGCCCCCAGACTCACCCACTGTTGTGAGCTATACGATAAACTTCGCTGGCTCCCCCCAGCCAAATACCTGGAATTCGGGGTTGGAAGCTTCTCAGGGAAAGTGGTCATTTCTGGCATTCCGCAGGGACTGGCTCTGCTTCTTCCAAAAATGGACCCCACTCCCTACCACCTTAGGTCCCTGAATGCAGGGTTGCTTAAAGTCCCCCCCACCCGTACTCTTATGGGGGACCGTGACTTTGCTGCATATGCGCCCAGACTCTGGAACTCTCTCCCTGATCATGTCCATTCGGCCCCCTCCCATGGGAGTTTTCGCACTTCCCTGTGGACTTTTCTGAAGCGAACATCAGTGTGCGACTGCCCCAAGCCCCCTTAGAGTAATGAATCATGCTGACAGAATCCATCCAAGTTATTACTGCTACTGCTGTTGATACTTTCCATAGCTTTAATTGATTAATATCTACTCTATTCTCAGCTACTCATTTTCCCCAACTTGTGGGCATCTTCTGTGTCCACTGCACTGCTCTATGGACACGGGTTGCTCTGTCTACTCCCATCTGTACAGGTGGTACATTCCACTCCTCAGTACTCTGGTACTGTCAACTCGTATGTCTTAGTATACCGCTGACCTATATACATAACTGGAGCTGAGTCTGCTTGTTTTCCTTGGTTTTGCATACCAAACACTTAAGTTACATGTTACTAAGCTGCACTGAGGATCATGCTACACTCCTATCAAGTTGCTCCTATCGTCAATTATGTACTTTTTCAATACATTGTATTATTGTTGATTGGTGTTCTTCTTTCCTCACATGTTTTATTATTTCATGTAATATGCTGTTCCATCCTTGTGTTACCTTATCTGTATTCCACATGTTGTACTCTCCCGGGTCGTTCCTGAAAATAGGCATAATACTTGTCTAGTGTACTTACCCGGTAAACAAAAGCTAAATAAATAAATAAAGTTCAAGTTTATTGCAGGAAAACTCCGTTGAGCAAGCTCATTCGCAAGGAGGTCCTGTTACATGTGTACAGACAATTACATAAAGCATATTAATAAAACATCACGGTAAATAAGAACACAATAACAGACATCACAGTACAGATGAAGCCGCTTAATAGGGATGGCTCCGTTGCTATTCATTCGTCCCTTTTAAGGGGCCGTCCCCATTACCTGAAGTAGCTAAGTTAAGCAACGAAGACCGCACATCTTTGGATTGTGACTCCCCAAACACAACGCTGTACTCAGTATTTGATCTGAAGTAATAATTTTATCTTATAGACATACATACAGCACATGTACACTTTAATGGAAAGTACTGTAACTAAAAATCGAACATCAGTTTAAAAAAAAAAATCAGTCATTTGGCTCTGTCTGGAATCAGAGCACATCTTAGTAGTGACTGCATTTTCAACATTTTGTAGCATGTTCCACTTGTCAATCTTACCGTGGTATTGGCACCACGCCATGAGCGAATGCAGATGTGCCACTGCCTCACGGTTAGTTGGAGCAACAAGCTGGGTATCTTGGCTGTCAGAATCTGAATCCGGCTCGTCGGTGTGCGGCCTCTTAATTAATGAACAGATCTCTTCTGTCGTTAGCTCACCATCAGTTGGGAGGGTAGCATCCATGTCAACAAATTCTGCAAAGTCGACTGCTGATATGAATTCCGGTGTCACTACGTCATCCAATGACGATTGGTCTGATGGAATGTCAGTTTCACATACAATTTTGAATGCTTTCTGGAAACACTGCATTTATCATGACAGGTTTGACACAGTTCCATGCTCTAGCCACCATGTAAATTGCATCTAGGAGAGTAACTGCCTTTGCAGTTTTGGATGCTTGTGCATTCCCGCCATCGTCAATAACTCCGACAATGCATGTTGCCATCAACGCACGGTAATGCCCCTTTAAATTTCTAATAACCCCCATGTCCATAGGCTGTATTAGACAGGTTGTATTGGGAGGCAGAAAAACAATTTTTATGTGAGGGTATCAGCCAATATTGTCTTGGGGATGGGCAGGGCAATTGTCAAGCAACAGTAAGATTTTTTTTCCTCCTTCACTTCAGCTGCTGTTCCCATGAGGCAAGCCACTCTCTGAAGATCCATCCTATCATCCATGCATTCGCAGAGGATGTGTATATGACAGGTGGTGATTTCAAGTCTTTTGGCAAACATCTGGGCTTTTTACTTTTGCCGATCAAGAGAAGTGGACATTTGTCAGTCCCATCCATGTTAGCACAAACAAGCAAAGAAATACGGTCTTTTGCCTTCTCCCCCCCCCCCCAACAACTCTGAGTGTTTGAGCATATGCCCACGATCTGGATACCCTCTATAAAACAATCCTGTCTCATCTCCATTGTAGACATCGCCAGGTGTATAATCCTGCAATAGAGCTGGTAACATGCTTTGAACCCAGTCCCCTGCGGCATTACTATCATCATCACCACGTTCTCCTTGTTCCTTTTTACAAATGATATTGTGCCTCTGCTTCCACCTCGAAAGCCAACCATCAGAAGCAACAAATGTTTCGTGGTTTAGCTGTGCCGCCAGTTCATTAGCTTTTACTTTCATGAGGGGACTGGAGATTCTAGCACCTCTGCTAACTGCATTATTAAACCAGTGGAATAGTGCTTCTTCCACCTCGGAGTCCTTTCCATCTCTCTTCCTTTTTCTCTGAGGTTTGCTGTTTGCTAGCCACTCAGCCATGACTGAAATCGATTTTGGCTGATTCTGCCAGCCTGGCTTTTTGAGATCCCAAAGGCAGCAGCTACCTTGACAAGGAGGTTTTGGTCCATGAAGAGCGCCAAGAACCTTAACATGCTCAGCAAGGACAGCTCATTACGCTTTTGAGTCCATGTTCATGTCCAGCAGTTGAAAAACACTGCTCACAGGATCTAATTTTATAAGGAAACTCCACCAAAAACATCCCAATTAGCCGAAATTGGCGTACCTATTAAACAACAGGAGCTTCCATTAACTATAATAGGGGAATAATCGGTAACCATGGAACCGTCCCAATTAAGCGGACGTCCCGATTAGCCGCGTGTCGATTAAATGGTTTCATCTGTAATTCAACACAGTTTCAAATTGTTATGAAACATAATGCTCAAGTTAGGGAATGAAAAGGTGGGTACAGGGAACATAGGGTGGTAAGAGGCATTGGGGATGGGGATTATCAACCGCCAAAATAAGATACATAAGAAGACGGGGGGGGATAAAAAAGGGCTAGGAGGGCAGAGGGATAGATGGAATAATAGGGGTATATAGTGTAGGAAAAGGACTGTGGTAGAGGAAGAGGGAAGGTAAAGAGCAAGGGGGGTAAAGTGTAGAAAAAAAGGGGGCAGAGAAAAAGCTGGGAGAAAGGATATAGATACCATATGGGCCAGTCTAAGTGGCTTTTTTTTTTTTTTTTTTTTTTAGCAGAATGGGCTGCGGCAAATGCTAAGCAAATTTCGTATGGGTTAGAGCTATTGACAGCTAGCAGAGAAGGCCTGGGGTGAAGGAAAAGGAGGGAAGTGACTTAGAAACAGCTGAAATTATCTCTTAATTTAGATGTAGCCAGCCTTTTGAAAAAGTTGACAGAAACAGTGCCGGATAGTTTCATTGTGGACTGGAGCTGATTCCAAAGGGTTGGAAGGGCTGATGATAAGGCACGTTTGCCAAAGGAGGTACGAGTCCTTGGTATGTCAAGGAGGATGAAGTCAGATTTCCTGAGGGAGTACATAATATGGGAAATACAGATAAGAGATTTTAGATAACACGGGATCTTGTTCAGGAGTATCTTAAGAGTCCAGATACCAGCATGTAGCGTACGTCTAGTGGAGAGTGACGTCCAGCCAACGGCTCTATACAGTTCGTGGTGGTGGGTTTGGTAGGGTAAGTTTGTGATAAACCACAGAGCACAATGATAGAGGGAGTCCAATTTTCTTAGGCTTGTAGCTGCTGAGGAAGTGTAGATTACGTTGCCATAATCGAGTAATGGAAGGAATGTGGCTTGAACAAGCCTGATTCTAGTCCCAAGAGGAAAAAGTGACCTATTTTGGAAGAAGAAGCCTAGCCTGACTTTTAATCTCCTGGACAGGTCACTGAGATGGTCATTAAAGGAGAGCTTATTATCTAGCCATATACTGAGATATTCAAATTTGGAAACAACTTCAAGGGGTTCTCCTAGAGAGGTGACAACGTTTTTAGGCATGTTGACGGAGGAGGTGTTAAGGGAGAAGATCATGGCCTTGTTTTTTTTTAGCATTGAGGAGGAGTTTGGCATTAACCAGATTGAGTTCCAACTGGGCAAAGTTGGCTTGTAAGATGTCCCTCACTTTGGGCAGAAATAAACCAGATGTGTACAGCACTGTATCATCAGCAAAGAAGTGCCGCTTGGAATTGTCCATATGAGCATCAAGATTGTTGATGTACAGGGAGAAAAAGATGAGACCTAGGACGGAGCCTTGCAGGACTCCCCTAACAACAGGCAGAGAGGCAGAAAATAGGTCACCAGCTTTAATTTTATGAGTCCTACCAGAAAGGTAACTGGTAAACCAGTTAGCGGTGGCAGGGGAGGTGCCTATTTTGATAAGGCTTCTAACTAGTAGGTTGTGGTCGACAGTATCGAATGCTTTACTAAGGTCTAGGAATACTGCACCAGTAATTTTCTTAGAATCCATAGCAGAAACCCATTTATAGGTGACTTTAGCCAAAGCTGTGACTGTACTATGTTTAGGCCGAAAGTCAGATTGTGCTGGATTAAGAAGTGAGAAGGTTTCTATGTGCCGCTTTAATTGGGTGTAGATCAATTTTTCAAAGACTTTAGACAGGATGGGTAATATGGAGATGGGTCTGTAGTTATTTAGGTCACATGGGTCTCCTGATTTGAATAAGGGAAGGATGTGGGCGGACTTCCAGAGCAAAGTAACTGAAGCAGTGGTGATAGGTTGAAAACATGAAGAATGGGGGCAGTGAGGTGGAGGTAGCCTATTTTTAGGAAAAAAGGTTCCAGACCATCTGTGCCAACGCTTTTTTTAGTATCCAGATTGAGGAGCGAATCTTTGACTTCTTTATAATTGAGAGGGGACAGCTGAAAGGGACATGACGGGATTTGGGGAGCAGCGTTATTGCTGTCTAAGTTGTTAGTTCATCCTGCATATGGTGAGGAATCAAAGGCTAGGCCAACAGTGGCAAAATGCGAGTTCAATTCTTTGAGGATTTGGCAACTATTTTCCACCACCCTACCACTGCTGTTTATTTTAGTTGGGACAGAGGAGGTAACAGGCCTGCCTTCGATGGTCTTAAGGGTCTTCCAGATTTTAAGAGAGTCCCCTTATGCCTGTTCAAGTGTGGAGACATAAAAGTTGGCTGTAGCAGAGCGAATGCATTTAACGCATGCATTCCTTGCTGCTCTAAAGGCCTGCCAGTCTGCTGAACACTTAGTGTGCCTAGCCTGTGCCCAGAGTTTGTCCCATTCTAGAAGTGTGGCTTTAAGATCTGGCGTGAACCAAGGGTTAGAAGTTTCATGTGTCCTAACCTTTTTTTTTATTCTCTATTTATCTCCTGCTTGCCACCGAGTCATCCACCCAGGTCACAGCGCCCTCCGCTCCCACACTAGCCATTACTCCCAGATACCCCCTGGATTCCCAGATACCCCCTGGATTAGCCCCCAGGGCAGGGTTGCGGACAAGTGCCACAGACAACGGGATAGGTCTGGAAGCCAGCCTGGGAGCTCATTAGAATGGAGGGGCACGCATCATCCTGGCAGTCAGCAGCATGATTTTTTCCCCATTAGGTGGGGGCGGGACGTCCAATGATGACCTGCGTCCACCCATCCCTGAGTTTACTTTGGCGTCGGAGCTTGTGGTGCAACCCAGCCTCCACTGGGTGTCACCACAGCTCTGATTACTCCAACCCCCTCCCCCCTTGAGAAGGAGAGCAGCCATGGGGCGCTCAATCCATCTCCTCCCGGCCGGCCCTCTGATGACCCCAGTCTGTTCCCGAACCTGGGTCGCCAGTGTTGCAAGCGGAAATCCAACCGTTGTGCTGGCAGACCAGCCCACATCCTAACCTCAATCAAGGAGGTATGATTATTTGCTAGGCTAATAAGGTTGTCATTGAGGGCAGTGACAGCCTCATCGGCTGTTTTAGCTAAGTTGAGGTCTTGCCATCTAACCTTCCCTAGGTCAGACAGAAAGTTAGGTGTGCTCAACTTGCTAGGACCACTTGATTATGAACTTAGGTTGATGGTGGGCTTTTGCTTGTGCTCTTTTACAAACTATAATCCCATGATTGCTCATAAGGTGCACTTAAAAAAGGCAAGATGCTTGGGAAAACCAAGTTTTGGGAAATACTTCTTGACTGGCTGATGTGAATAAGAAATTCTCTCAAGGCAAGTTTTCTTAACAAAACAAAGTGTATCAAGAATTCACACAGGTAAGATGATTTTCACATCAGCCAGTCAAGAAGAATTATTTCCCAAAACTTGGTTTTCCTAAGCATCCTGCCTTTTTTAAGTGCAAAGGTTTACGACAGGTGATGACTTTTGGCATTGCTCTGCTTCCCTCAGTTAGTTAACTAGGGAAATATCCTTTCATCAGTTATCCCCAAGCCTTTGACAAATAATTGTCAGCTTCCTGGCAAGCAAGTTGGTTCCTCTCAGGTCAGATAAAGGTCACACATTTTAAAAATCCAGTCTTTCTATGTCCCCTGCATTAACACTGGCATTCTTGTGGCATGTAAGATACCCACAATCCCATCAAAAAAACAACTATATATAATGGAATTATATCTGCAAATAATGACTGGCAGTTGCTAGCTTGCCACAGGGGCCACTGGCTAATACTACACCTCTAATTACCATTACAAATGCATCAGAATGTGAAGAGTCAAGCTAGCTGACACTCAGAAATATTTGTAACAATTTATTAACTGGGCTAGTGACTGGAGAATGAGGGCACAATTAAACAATTACTCCACAGACTAAAATATGAAAAGGGAGTGTGGGAAGCTGATGTGGACTGTGGGGACACCTGCAGGAAACCTATAACTGAACGAGACAGTTTTTATGGAAACAGCACCACCTGACACATTTAAACTGCTGGTAACTGGGAGTCAGGTAAGCCAGAAATTGGCATACCGCTGAGTGTACTCTGATGCAATAATGAAGCATTGCCCTGTACCTCACTCACTACCGGTATAGCATTACCGCAGCGACTCCAGCACGGTGAAGACCACCACAGTGACAGGAATTGGGCAAAACCCACCCATCGCTGTGGTGGTCTGTGTGGTGATCGGGACTGCCTCACTGGGTGTTTGCTCCCTCCCCCCGGTCCAACGATTTGGAGTTAGAATCCTAGAGGGAGGTGTGGGGGGCAGAGCTCCCCAGAAGGGGGGGATTCAGTGGGCACAGCCCCCCTACTGTGTGCACCGACATCCTCATAACTGCAATGCTGACAGTCAGCATTGCAGTTGTTGCTGTAGGGGATGTCGGTGCTAGCGCTGTCAAAGCGCTATGGGTAAACCCTCAGTACTGCACCAACTGAGGTATGCCTCACTACCGGTGAACTTTTTTTCAACTACCAGTGTAGTTTAGACTGTATTTAGCCTGTATTTACAGCTGATGCAGTACACAAAAATGATATGTTTTCTTAATATGTAATATGTTTTTCATACAGAAATATTATATGTAAATTATTTAGTCTGTGGTAGTAGTGTAGCCTGTAGTTAGAGCAAAAATAATTCACTGATGCATTACTTTGAATTTATTTTTGTTGTAAATATTAATATTTTTTTTTTCATGTATGGTTGTATTACCTATTTGGCCTTTTTACCCTGAATGATAAACTTTTTGAAAACTGAACATCTATTTCCTGTCTCTTATTACATGCCATCATATGTTTATGTCCCCTGTTACATGTGCAGCCCTTTTATGTCCCCTTTGTGGCAATTTGGCCACTGCGGAAATAATAAGATTGCAGACAATAATTTTTTGTGCATTTTTTTTCTGTTTGTGCTTTAAAAGGGTTACATGCAGAGGATTTTGGTTATGTTTAAAATTCCCAAACAGGCCAGGAGAATGAGCTTTGACAGGTGGATACAGAGTTCTCTGAAAAGGTCACAGGAAAGAGAGAAGGTATTGCAAAATATTTGACATTCCTCTGAACTGAGATCAGCGTGATTAGCCAGGAAACTAAGTGTCCGTTTCAAAGGGATGGATTTCTGTGGTCAGCTAATCAAAAGGAAGAGGGACATACAACTCAGGAAAATGGGGGAAGCCCTCACATGTCATAAACTTTACACTTAAAAGGAAATGTGCTTTAAGTTCCAGGAAACTGTCACAGTATATGTACATTTGGTTAGCTGGCAGGACAATGGAACTGTAAGAGAATCTAACTAATACATAATATGAGTAGCACACATCCAATTAGGAAAGACAGTCAGCACTCCATATGGAAATAAATGCAGATTTAATCCAAATATTTGTAAATTTTAGCAGCAAAGTACAAATGAATAAATCAAATCCAGTGGCTGTACAGCACACTAGTCACAATAGCGGTCACACTAGCAGTCTAATATCAGTTCTGCAAAGCTTATAGCTACCGAGGACTTCCAAACAGCACGCCGGTTTGACCACAGAGACGTTTACATTTCAGCATCTAAATTGACACCTTCATCAGAACAAGTGTGACTGCTATGCTGCACAGCCGCTGGATTTGATTTATGCTACTTGTTGATGAAGTCCTGGTAAGGTGCACCCTTTTTCCGTACTGGAATCAAAGTAATATTTATTAGTGTGAGCCGTGCTTTCTTTCTTGTGACTTTTAATAAATAATATGGTTCACTTAAAACCTGGGAAAGAGCAAGAAAGACCCCTGCTGGGATAAAAAGAGAAGGCCACCAGCTATCCGCAGACTGGAGGGCCTAGGCCTATAAATAGTCCCTCTAAACAGAAGCTCATGGCATTTCATTCTGGATACTGTTCCTGACACACAAGAGAAGCAAGACTGCCACACTGAAGACCAGTGGCTGCAAGACAGAACTGGATCTTTGAAAACTTATTTATTCTTCTGGACTTTGATCATCCACGAACCAGGTAGACACTAGACAGTTAAAAGTGTTCAGTGCATTTTGTTGTATATTTTCCACCTTTAATTTTTTTTTTTTGTTATTTTGTAACCACATTTCTAGACTTTTTTGATTGTGAAGTTTGTATGATAAACATTTAGATTTAGTAAAATCATTTTTTGCTTTAAAAACTGCCTGTGAATGATTTCTGTGTGTGTAGGAGTAAAAGGTTTAGTCAGTTCTAAGACCAGCCTGTGACTGCTAAAGTGCTACCATTCACTGCCAAGACTAAGATCCTGAAAAAAGGGGATCTGGGTGCTTTAAGTAATGGAGAGACACAGGTCTCAGGGAGAGTCTGTAAGGGGGAACTGGGTGCTGCACACCCCATGGGAGGGGACACAATCAGGTTTACAAGGGCATAATCTGAAGAGCTCGTAGCACCTGGGTCTTCCTCCCCCTTCCCTCAATACAGCAACCAAGAAGAGTTATTTTCTGGTTAAAGACTTGAGACTGTACTGTATCATTACCCAGATTAGAGAGAGGAAGCCCGGGGACCTCATGGCGAGTGTTCAGGAATGAACTTGGCAAGCACTCTCGACAGACACTTGGAGGGTATTCCTGTCCCCCCCATCACAAATTGCACTTAGGGGTGGGCACTGTGAGCTCAGTGGACCTGGCTCCTAGTAGTGGGTTCGTGACACCCTGTTACACAGTCAGCCCCACTTTTATGTCCCCTGTTACACTTGCAGTCCTACCTTTATGTCCCCTGTTACACGTGCAATATTATGGAGGCTTTTTCTCCAGATCTGAAATGGGAGACATCCTGCAGCATACTACATTTTTATAAGGTGAGTCATGGCATTTAAAATGCTTATAACCATTACTATTGTAACCCCCTTGAAAATGGGGTTCCTAGAAATGCCAGTCTGGGTTTACCTTAGCCCGTTTTGTTCTGTCCTTCTCCTGACTTGGCTTCTAATTTTTCTGGCTGCCTCCAGGGTAGCTATGTTCAGCTCCAGCCGAAAAGTAAAAAAATTAAAATGTTTTAAATAATGGAACTGTTGCTGCTTGTTGGGAATATGTTGTACATGTGGGAAAAAGTGTTTAAAGTTAA
Organism: Neoceratodus forsteri; assembly: GCA_016271365.2. Classification (NCBI taxonomy): domain Eukaryota; kingdom Metazoa; phylum Chordata; order Ceratodontiformes; family Ceratodontidae; genus Neoceratodus; species Neoceratodus forsteri. The sequence goes on from CM057456.1 coordinate 687,895,447, forward strand.
AACTAATACTGTTTCCTTGGCAATTCCAGTATTGTGGGACTCTATGTGTCAGTCTGTCAGCTGCTGCAGGGGGAGCTTGCAAAAGTGCAGTAGCGACAGAAAACATAAAGGAGCCACATTCTTTATCTGTGCAGCGACTATAAGTGCAGCCTTTAAGCTATAGAACTGTGTGGCATTTGGGGCAAATAATTACTTCTTTCTGGCTGCACCAGGACATTATTCAGGACTGTATCTAATCTGCTATAAGGGACAGTGGGTTAAGCAGCCATTGCCAACAGTACAGCCAATTGGAATTGCAGCAACAGAAAGCCAGAACTTGTGGGACATTCACTGCATCTTATGGGAAAGCACCCAAGTGCTTATGGGGGCTTACAGGGACATTATTTTTGGCACAAATTCCACAACCCAATTGTGCCTCGAGTGTTCTGATTGACAGGTTCTTCAGCAATTTGGAGACATGTCACCCCATCCCTGCTACCAATCAGGAGTCGAGCTAGGAGCTCTATAAAGAGACAATGTTGCCACTTTGTCTGGGAGATTCATTTCAGAGATGCAGAGCTGAGAGAGCAGCAGAGCAGGCTCCAGCCTGCTGGGAGCCCCCCATGGGGGAGGGGCTCAGGCTCCAGCCATGCCATCAGGCCTGGGCCACTTCATTCAGCCCTTTCAGTCTTCAGAGGGCATTTGTTATTTTCTTCAGTTAACAGTTAACTAGTTACAGTAATTGTGCTTTCTGCAACAGCTAGTCTGGAGGTCACCAGTACTGTCCTCCAGAAGCTAGCCTTCCCTCCCACGTCGGGGAAAGATGTGGACTGAAGAATCAGATGTCCAGCAGTGGTGAGAGCGCTGACCAGACCAGATGACATCATGCAGTGGTGAGAGCACTGACCAAGTACCTCAGCGGTGAGAGAGTTGAAGAAGTCTTCAGGATGCCTTCGATTACAGATGAGACCCGTGGAGGACCTGAGTGAATACCCTCGTACCCCTGGTGCGAGGGAGAAGTTAAGCAAGTAATCTTGGGGGCTCCATGCCCCACTAAGGAATGTGCGCTGTTAAGTGTGAAGTATTGAAGTCATCAGTCTGGGCTACTAACCCCATAAGAGACTGCCTAGTTCAAGTAATGGATGCATCTTGTCTGTGGCCCAAATGGCTAAGTTGCAGATGCAGCAAGATGCGTCATTTAGTGAATCATATAAATGTGTAGCTATGGGTTAGAGTCCTGCCGTCGGGGAGCTGTCTGCCAAGACGCGCTTGCCACTTCATGAGACAGGAGGTCCTAGGGCATGTTAATGCCAAAGATACCTTAAAGAGAATGTACCTGTGTCTGCACAGAATTTAGTCTAAGAGCGCTTGATATAAGTGTTAAATGGCTAGACGTGCTGGATAGGACTCCGCTTGTGGATAATGTTCTTGGTATATAGAATGTACTGCATGTGACTGCCTGTGACTAAAGTATGGGATGCTTGATAAAAGTGTCATTGCCAACTTATTCTGGATGGATACCTTTTGGTATATAAAGTACTGGATGTGACCGTATTTGAATTGCATATAGGATGCTTGACAGAAGCATCCCTCTCATTGCTTTGGATAGGACTTCCAAATATTGTGCTGAATGTTCTGGATGTAAGATCCACATAGTTTATTCTGGAATGTTCGGAAGTCTGCAAGTGCAGGGCAATCCCTGCTTTTTCTGCAAAAGTGCAGGGCAATCCCTGCTGTGGTTGTAAATAGTAATTTGCTGCTTTGCAACAATCTGTTTCCAAGTTGCCCCCTTCCTCAAATTAATAGCCGGCCACCTTGACCAGCTGCAACTCTGTCAGGCCTGCAACATCTTGGACTGTGGTATCTGTTTAACCAGTATGGTATGAGATTGCGGGGTTTCTGCTGTATCTGGGACTGGTACCAGTGTGGGTATTATTAATAATTATGTTTAACATCTGATTTATCAGCAGCTAGATAGCCAGGGCTCTGGATGTCTTAAGTCGAATGGTAAAATGTGATTTATGTCTGCCTTTAATATGTAGCCACCCAGCTGGAGGGTTCACCAGCAAAATTCCAAAATGATCTTTGTACATGTGTAAATATGGTTAGATAACCTCTACTCCTCCTGTTTCCCTTTCCTAGCTCCTTTATTCCCCCCCAAAATAAATATCTTGTTGTTTGAAATCCTGTGTGAGCATATTATTAGAGAGAGTTTTTAATTCAAAATGTGGAAATGTGGGGAACTGTGTATTGGGGCATGTCTGGAGAAGGTAACTGGTCATCGTGGGTGGTGCAGCAGCTCAGAGGCTACCCAGTACCCTCTCGCCCACGTAAAGCACCCGGTGAGGCACTGCGCAAAGGTTTTATAAGTTAGCGAACCCAACCCCCTTAGCCTATGTTCGGGGTAGTAGGCAGGGGTGTAACACTGGGGATGGTGCCACCCAGGAGTTACACAATGGAGGCTCACCGCTGGGATTATGTTTTAAGCCATGCGCCAAGAACAGCATGGACCCCCCCATTTTGTATGTGTGGAGACTCTTAAAATGGTTGCCACCACCTAGCTTCAGGAGTGTATTTTGGCACCAAAACTGCTTAAGCTGTTTGTTCACTGCTGTCTCAGTGACAATATGTAGGGGGATGCCCCCAGTGGGAAAAAGTAGAATTGCACCTGTTATGTTTTTGTAACTAAAATAACTGTTTATATAAGGGTCCCTGTACAATGTAACATCTGGTAATGCTCACAGTGGTTAAAATAAAATATTTTGTTGATTTAGAATAGGATGCAATTGTCTAGATCAGGATGTTTGGTAACCAATGAGGTCTAGGAAGCCATACACCCCAGAAAAGACAAAGTGTTTTCGTATGTCAATAGTTATTGTGTGATGGTACCCTTGTGTGCTAGGCTTGGCCCACCCTTGGTGCGGAAGCCAAGGTTTGTGGCCATGGAAGAGTGTAACCCCCATGCAAATGGGGTTCCTAGAAATGCCACTCTGGGTTTACCTTAGCCCGTTTTGTTCTGTCCTTCTCCTGACTTGGCTTCTAATTTTTCTGGCTGCCTCCAGGGTAGCTATGTTCAGCTCCAGCCGAAAAGTAAAAACTTAAAATGTTTTAAATAATGGAACTGTTGCTGCTTGTTGGGAATATGTTGTACATGTGGGAAAAGTGTTTAAAGTTAAAACTAATACTGTTTCTTGCAATTCCAGTATTGTGGAATCTATGTGTCAGTCTGTCAGCTGCTGCAGGGGAGCTTGCAAAGTGCAGTAGCGACAGAAAAAGTAAAGGGGCCACATTCTTTATCTGTGCAGTGACTATAAGTGCAGCCTTTAGCTACAGAACTGTGGCATTTGGGGCAATATTACTTTTCTGGCTGCACCAGGACATTATTCAGGACTGTATCTAATCTGCTATAAGGGACAGTGGGTTAAGCAGCCATTGCCAGCAGTACAGCCAATTGGAATTGCAACAACAGAAAGCCAGGACTTGTGGGACATTCACTGCATCTCATGGGAAAGCACCCAAGTGTTTATGGGGGCTTACAGGGACATTATTTTTAGTGCAAATTCCACAACCCAATTGTGCCTCGAGTGTTCTGATTGACAGGTTCTTCAGCAACTTGGAGACCTGTCACCCCATCCCTGCTACCAATCAGGAGTCGAGCTAGGAGCTCTATAAAGAGACAATGTTGCCACTTTGTCTGGGAGATTCATTTCAGAGATGCAGAGCTGAGAGAGCAGCAGAGCAGGCTCCAGCCTGCTGGGAGCCCCCCATGGGGGAAGGGCTCAGGCTCCAACCATGCCATCAGGCCTGGGCCACTTCATTCAGCCCTTTCAGTCTTCAGAGGGCATTTGTTATTTTCTTCAGTTAACAGTTAACTAGTTACAGTAATTGTGCTTTCTGCAACAGCTAGTCTGGAGGTTGCCAGTACTGTCCTCCAGAGGCTAGCCTTCCCTCCCACGTCAGGGAAAGAGGTGGACTGAAGAATCAGATGTCCAGCAGTGGTGAGAGCGCTGACCAGACCAGATGACATCATGCAGTGGTGAGAGCACTGACCAAGTACCTCAGCGGTGAGAGAGTTGAAGAAGTCTTCAGGATGCCTTCGATTGCGGATGAAACCCGTGGAGGACCTGAGTGAGTACCCTCGTACTCTGGTGCAGGGAAGGTTAGCAATCTTGGGGGCTCCATGCCCCATTAAGGAATATGTGCTGTTAAGTGTGAAGTATTGAAGTCATCAGTCTGGGCTACTAACCCCATAAGAGACTGCCTAGTTCAAGTAATGGATGCATCTTGTCTGTGGCCCAAATGGCTAAGTTGCAGATGCAGCAAGATGCTGGGCTTAGTGAATCATATAAATGTGTAGCTATGGGTTAGAGTCCTGCCGTGGAGCTGTCTCCAAGACGCTGCCACTTCATGAGACAGGAGGCCCTAGGGCATGTTAATGTCAAAGATACCTTAAAGAGAATGTACCTGTGTCTGCACAGAATTTAGTCTAAGAGCGCTTGATATAAGTGTTAAATGGCTAGACGTGATGGATAGGACTCCGCTTGTGGATAATGTTCTTGGTATATAGAATGTACTGCATGTGACTGCCTGTGACTAAAGTATGGGATGCTTGATAAAAGTGTCGTTGCCAATTTATTCTGGATGGATGCCTTTTGGTATATAAAGTACTGGATGTGACCGTATTTGAATTGCATATAGGATGCTTGACAGAAGCATCCCTCTCATTGCATTGGATGGTACTTCCTAATATTGTGCTGAATGTTCTGGATCTAAGATCCACATAGTTTATTCTGGAATGTTCGGAAGTCTGCAAGTGCAGGGCAATCCCTGCTTTGTCTGCTAAAGTGCAGGGTAATCCCTGCTGTGGTTGTAAATAGTAATTTGCTGCTTTGCAACAATCTGTTTCCAAGTTGTCCCCTTCCTCAAATTAATAGCTGGCCACCTCAACCAGCTGCAACTCTGTCAGGCCTGCAACATCTTGGACTGTGGTATCTGTTTAACCAGTATGGTATGAGATTGCGGGGTTTCTGTTGTATCTGGGACTGGTACCAGTGTGGGTATTATTAATAATTATGTTTAACATCTGATTTATCAGCAGCTAGATAGCCAGGGCTCTGGATGTCTTAAGTCGAATGGTAAAATGTGATTTATGTCTGCCTTTAACATGTAGCCACCCAGCTGGAGGGTTCACCAGCAAAATTCCGAAATGATCTCTGTACATGTGTAAATATGGTAAGATAACCTCTACTCCTCCTGTTTCCCTTCCTAGCTCCTTTATTACCCCAAAATAAATATCTTGTTGTTGTTTGAAACCTGTGTGAGCATATTATTAGAGAGAGTCTTTAATTCAAATGTGGAAATGGGGAACTGTGTATTGGGGCATGTCTGAGAAGGTAACTGGTCATCGTAGGCAGTAGCAGCTCAGGGGCTACACCCAGTACCCTCGCCTCATCGAGAAGCACCCTGAGTGAGGCACTGTGCAAAGGTTTTATAAGTTAGCGAACCCAACCCCCTTAACCTATGTTCATGGTAGTAGGCAGGGGTGTAACACTGGGGGTGGTTCCACCCAGGGGTTACACTATATTATGACTTTTAAAAACTGACACCAATGTAACACTTTGGTAGCCCATTTTCATGCACTGACCCCTAAAAGTGATGAAGGTACAAGGAATACATGTGGGGCAGAGGTACTGTGGGTCACACTGGAGTCAGGGAATGGAGCCACTATTCACGCTAGCTTGATCCACAGACCTCCGGCACAGAGGGAGGAGTTAGATAAGGTACTAGTGGAAGCCACTGGCAAAATGGCAGATGAGAGGCAGGTGCTGCTGGTGGAGGATTTCAACCTGCTGGATGTAGATTGGAGCCTCCCGGATGTGGCTTCAGCTAGAAGCAGGGACATCCAAGACTTCTTGCAGGGGGCATTCCTTAGACAACTAGTCAGTGAACCCATTCAAGATGGGGCAATACTGGACCTGGTATTCACTAACAGGGACAGTGCTGCAGATGTCAAGGTGGGGGGGGCGCCTGGGACCAGTGATCACCGTACTGTGTGTTGCAATATAAAGATGGCTGCAGAATCAAATCACACAAGGGTGAGGTCCAAGACTTCAGGAGGGCAGATTTTATCAAGATGGGGAATGCCTCAGGGATAACCTGGCAGGAGGGGATGACCGAGGGGAGGGTGGAGGAACAGTGGGCAAAGCTAAGGTGGCATAGTGAAGGCAACAAGCCTCTGCATCAAGTTAGTGAGCAAAAGCAAGAGGAAAATGAGACTGTTATGGTGCTCAAAAGCAGTGGTGGATAAGGTTAAGGCTAAAAGGGTTGCATTCAGAAGGTATAAGGAGACACAGAGGGAGGAGGATAGGGAGGTGTATCAGGGAAACAGATGGCAGTAGGGAAAGATACAAGGAGAATGAAGGTGTGAACTGAAGAGAGGATAGCCCAGGTGGTAACAAATGTGACAAGATATTTTTTAGGTATGTAAGTAAAAAGAAGACGACCAAGGGAGGGATTGTAAAGTTATAAAGAGAAGCAAGGGACTGTGCAGAGGAGGACCAGGAAAAGGCAGACATTTTGAACAAATACATCTTACATCAGAGGAATCTCTTGCAGCAGGCCATCACAGGTAGGGCTCTGCTGTCAGGCACTAGGACCACGCAGAAACTTTTCTAGCTACCAGTCTACTAAAGGGGGTGGCCCACCTCTGACATTGTGCACTGACATCAGTCACTCTGTACAGGTGGACGGCCTCCCATGTCCTCCACAATTCTTTCCCGCCATTGATCTAGTCACGTCAGATCTGCAAGGAAACCGCCGCTGCTTCAGTTGCCATTTTTCATGCCTTTGGCTGTTTTGGTTCTCACCTTAGTTTTTCCCCATCTTTTGATGTGTTTTTTTTTTTTGTCATCTTCTTCCTCTTCTTCAACAGAGCATCATAACACAAGTGCCTGCAGCCAGCAAATTCCTAAGAAGGATAGCGACTCAGCTCATCTTTTCTGCCTAGGCCCGAACCACGACATAGAGTCTTGTGAATTCTACCAGAGGTTCAGCACCACTACCCGCTGCCGCCGCCAGTGAACCCTTGAAGGATGCTTGCTCAAGCTGAAGATCACTTTAATGGAGCAGGAGCTGAAGGCATGCCCTTCTCAGGCTGCCCAGGTCCAGTCCTCAGTTTCAGCTATGGCCCAGCCCCAAGACAAATCTTCAGGGAAGCACAAGCACAGGGACAAGGAAAAACACAGTTCCTGGTCCTCGTCTTCCTGCTCGTGGTCACCACACTCCCGCTTGACCGCATTGGGGTCTTCCTCCTCTGGGGTCTCAGCTCTGCATCACACCAATGCCACCCCTCCCACAGGGCAAATGGTGGTCCCTCCTCCAGCCACCATCACTATCTCTGGTGAAGGAGCATCAGGCCAGGGATTCTCCCAGCCAACTAAGCTGCTGCTGCTCAAGCCCACTTCTTCATTGGGCATACAGCAGAGTGGCCCTGTCAGTGAGCCTACTACTGACTCGGGTGTAATAGATGCTGGGCCACCTTCATCACCCCTCTCATAGCCTGCCTCCCCAGTGTTGGATACCTCCCATAGGTCCGTGCCCCAGTGGAGATAGGCTTCTTGCTGGCTCCAAGCCCTCACTCTACCCCATACCGGACTCATCATTTGCTGGTCCCAATGTCACCTGTTCCACCGCAGCACCCTCCACACCCTGAGCCAGATGATCCATACTATCCTTACCCAGTGCCCTACCCGTTACCCTATGCCAACACCAGGAGCTCCTCAGGATTATCCCTATCAACTGCCATCAGGCCCTATGTTAGTCATAGTGAACATTCAAGAATTGGTGTCCTCCTTTTGGGGGGTACTCCATTCACAAGTACTGGTGCCAGCCCCCTGCCCCTTCTCAGGGACCTACATCATCTGCCCTCACCATCCACCCCAAATGCCTAGGAGGACTTTCTCTCCTTCTCCCCTACCTGACAAAGGGGATGAATACCACCCTGACCTAGTCCTTCCAGATTCGGGGGATGAGGGTGCCCCCAGATGAAGGGGAAGGTGATTCTTGCTCCCCCCTCACTCTTTGGGCTCCTCTGAGGGGGTATCCACTCCCAGGGATGTTCCTCAGCCCCCAAAGATGACCCCTCTTCTTTGGCAGTCATGAGGCACATTCAGGAAGTGATAGGCTTTGGTTTGGAGGAATAAGACCCCCAAGCAAAGGTGGCTGGCCTTTTACCTGCACAAGCCGTATGCCCCACCACAGATGGTCCCCCCCACTAATTGATGCATATGAGGATGTCACCATTGCGGCCTGGCATGAGCCCCATCTCGTCCCTGCCATGTCTCACAAGGCAGACTGGCTTTATCATGCTTCTGAGGCAGGCCTTTTTTGGGAGGAGCAGGCACAGGCAGATTCAGTGATCATCAATGCCACCCATGACCATTTCAAACAGCCTGAACACCTTAGCTCCCTGCCCCCAGACAGGGAATCTCACCATTTGGATCTGTTTGTCAAGAGGATGTTTGCTTCCTCAACTTTGGACATCTGGGCCCTTTATTACCTGGGCCACATGCTGCAATACCAGAATTCCCTGTGGGACAAGAACCAGGAGATCATCCTCTCCCTTCTTCAGGGGACTCCTAAGTTAAAGTTGCAGGACCACCTCAAGGGAGTCTCCGTTGTGGGTGACCATTTCTTTCATACCACTTACGATGCTGTAGATGGGTCAGCTAGGGCTCCAGCAACCAGTGTCTGCCTTCACCACTATTCCTGGTTCAGGGTATCGGGGTTTGCAAAGGATGTGTAACAATCTATTCTAAACACCCATTCAAAAGCCCACTGTTGTTTGGGGGTGATGTGGAGGACATGCTTACCAAGCTACAGGCCTCAAGAAGGGCCATTTGGTCTGTTCACTCCTTTTATCATACACAGTCTAGACATTCCCAAAAGCAGCCCCTTCACTGTCAACCCCCCCCCCTGCCAAGCCTGGCAACATGGGGAGAACCCAGGGCAAATGCAAGCCTACTGCCACTGCCCTGCCCACCCCAGCCACCTCCACCAGCAAAATCCCCAGAGGGGAACCTGCAGCACTCCTTCCCCTTGACTCCTTGCCTGGCCCCCTTCCTCAGGTGAAGCAAGAGGTGGTAGTAGGGGGTTGTTTCTCCCTGCACCTGCCCAAGTGGAGAGAGATCACAACTGACAGCTGGGTACTTCAAATGATTGAACAAGATCGCTCTCTGGAGTTTCTGGAATGGCTTCCACACAATTCTCTGTCTCTGTCCCACTACCCTTTACATCATATTCCTCTGATATGGGAGGAAATCCATGCCCTCCTGTGATAGTGGGCCATAGAGCCAGTACCTGTATCTCAACAAAGGACGGGGTACTACTCTAATTTCTTCCTAGTCCCAAAACGCATGGGAGACCCAAGGCCCATCCTGGATCTCAGCAATCTAAACCTTTCCAATCAGTACAAGAAATTCAGAATGGTCACGCTGTAGGGTCTTCTCCCCTTATTACATCAGGGGACTGGGTTTGTTTCCTACGTATGCAGGATGCGCACCTTCACATCAAAATATGAGCTTCTCACTAGCGCTATATCTACACTTCCTTTTTCATGGAGACCACTACCAGTTTTGAGCACTCCCCTTTGGCTGGTCTTCAGCCCCATAGCAGCTGCTCTCAGGCACCAGGGATTTTATGTTTTTCCCCTACCTGGATGATTGGCTCCTGGTGGCCTCATCCAGGAAGCACCTTCTGCTATCCCTCGAACATACCTGCAGTCTTTTTCAGGACCTAGGAGTAACCATCAATCGGGCCAAGTCCTTCCTGTCTCCCTTCCAGTGCCTGCAATACATTGGGGCAGTTTTGGACATGGTACGAGGCATGGCCTTCCTTCCCCCAAGACAGAGCAGACCAATTGTTGGAGCTGGCCAGACTTCTGTACTCCTCCCATCATGTCCCAGTCCACTTGTTCCTACACCTTCTGGGTCATATGGCAGCTGCCATAGTAACAGTCCCCTTGGCCAGGCTGTACATGAGAGTTTCTCAGTGGACACTCAGAGTTCAGTGGGATTACATACAGATGATCTCGACCAGATGGTCGTGGTCTCAGATGCAGTAAAGAGGGATCTGCCGTGGCACCTGGAGCCCAGCAACCTCCTCTGGGGGGCCACTTTCTTTATTTCCCCCTTCTCAGCAATTCCTGACCACAGACACATTCAACTCAGGATGGGGGTGGGTCCACCTGGGGGAATCACCAAACCCAATGGCTGTAGTCAGCAGCTGAGGGTCATCTGCATATAAATGTTTTGGAAATGCGAGCCATCCTATATGCCCTTCAGGCCTTCCAGACTCGCCTCTCTCCAGGCCCAGTGGTGATTCAAACAACACCAGCATAGTTCACTACATCAACAAGTGGGGGGGCCCATTCATATCCCCTGTGTTGGGAGGTGATGCGGGTTTGGTATTGGGCCCTGGATCACAGCCTTCATCTCTCAACTGTGCATGTTCCAGGTGTGCAAAACATCTTAGCGGGCAGCTTAATCCGGTTCCAGTCTCGGGCATATGAGTGGGAGCTTCTGCCATCCATAGCAGATCTATTTGACCGCTGAGGTCACCAGAGTTGGACCTTTTTGTATCCCCACTCAACTCAAAACTGCCACTTTTCTGCTCACTCACTCCAGGGCCCAGAGTTTTCTGGCGAGATTCATTGTTCCACTACTGAAAGGGGAGATTTCTGTATGCATTTATTCCCTTCCCTCTTCTTCAAAGAATTCTCATCAAGTTGCAGATGGAGGGGGCAACCATGATTCTCATTGCCCCATTTTGGCATAGTCAGATCTGGTTCCTTCTGTTTCAGCAACTGGCAGTGGAACCTACAGTTCCTTTCCCAATTTGCACGGGTTTGCTCTCCCAGGAACAGGGCACCCTGGTCCATCTGGACCTCAGGTTGCTCCACCTTCATGCGTGGCTTCTGAAGATGTAGCCATTTCTTGCCTTGGGGTTCCCCCAAGGTGGAAGAGGTAGTGGTGGTGGCTTGTAAGCCCTCCACCAGAGTCACTTACTCCATGAAGTGGAAGCAATTTACCCTTTCGGCTGCTTCACACTGACTGGATCCCTTTATATGCTCAGTTAATCACATCCTGGAATACTTGTTGTCCCTTCTGGATACAGGGCTCAAATACTCATCCATTAAGGTGCATTTGCCTGCCATCTCTGTGTACCATGTACCCCTGGATGGGCAAAAAGTGGCCCAGCTGGATGTGGCCTGTACCTTTTTAAGAGGTATTCTGAATCATAAACCCCAGATCCATAACCCTGTCCTGGCTTGGGATCTCAAATTTATGTTAGAAAAGTTCACCCTGCCTTCTTTTGAACTAGCTGTGAGTTGTGAGCTACGCTATCTGTCTTGGAAAGCGTTATTTTTAGTTGCTGTTACTTCTGCTTGGAGGATTTCTGAGCTTCTGACCCTTATGTGTAAGAAGTCTTATTTGGATTTAAACAAGATGGAGTGTCTTTATGTACTAATCCTCAGTTCCTCCCTAAAGTGTTTTTTGAGTTTACTTTGAACCAGTCTATTCATGCCCGTGTATTTTTCAGAGCATGCCAATCCAGGGGAAGCACTGCTCCATACGTTGCATGTGCATAGAATTTTGTGTTATTGTACACACAGGACTAAAGCGGTCAGGAAGTCCTCTCAGTTGTTTGTTTCATTCACCCTAGGTAAAGAGGGTGCCCCTGTTTCTAAGCAGTGTCTGTCCAAATGGTTGGCTAACTGCATTATTTTCTGTTGCTGGAAGTACAGTAAGGAGCTTCCTGGCGATGTCTATGGCCATTCCACCAGGGGGATGACTGTCTCAGTAGCCTGTCTCCATAATGTGTCCTGCAGAAATCCGCACCGCAGCTACTTGGACTTCAGTTCACACTTTCACTAAGCACTACAGCCTGGACATCACCCCTAGGTGTCTAGCCAATTTTGGTTTGGCTGTTTTGCAGGGCCTTCTTTCTTAAGCCTCATTACCTCAACCCATTTATGTAATGCTGTCAGTTTTGGGAACTGCTTGCTACTTGTTCCACCTGTGATGGCCTACTGCAAAAGATTCCTCCGAAGTAAGATAGTACAGTTACGTAAGAATTTACCATAACAGTAGATTTTCCAGGGGGTGTCTTGCAGCAGGCCCTGCTTTTCCCTCCCTCCTTCCCCTGGGCCTGCTTTTCCCACTTACATTTCTTCTCCAGGAGAAGACCTTCAGCCTTCCCTTTTTCCTTCCTTTTCCCTGGAACCTCGGTTTCCTCCTCTGTTCCCTCAGCCGGATATTCTGGGGTCTGCAGCAGGAGAACTGGGGAGGACATGGGGGGGCTGCCCACCTACAGGTATATAAAGTGGCTGACATCAGTGCATGCCCTCGGAGATGGGTGACCTCCTTTGGTAACCTGCTAGCTAGAAAAGTTTCTGTGTGGTCCTAGTGCCTGATGGTGGTGTCCTACCTGTGATGGCCTGCTGTAAGAGATCCCCTCAAAGATCTACTGTTATGGTAAGTTCATATGTAACTGTACTTTCTGCTCAGTGTTCACAGAGGAAGGGGAGGGTCCACAAAAAAAAATAACAGGTGCTTTGAGAAGGGGGAGGTAGACACTAGTCCTTTTTCAGAGGAGAAAGTCCAGAAGGGACTCACTAATCTGAAAGTGCACAAAGCAATGGGGCCAGATGGGATGCACCCAAGGGTGTTAAGGGAGCTCAAGAAGGTACTGGCTGCACTTCTGACAGTCCTGTTAACAGATCACTGGAAACTGGAGCAGTCCCAGAGGACTGGAGGAAGGCAGATATAGCCCCACTTCACAAAAGTGGTAGCAGGGAGGAGAATAGCAATTATAGACAAGTCTGACATTGGTGGAGGGAAAGTTAATGGAAATGCTGCTGAAGGAAAGGGATGTGAAATATCTTGAATCCAACAGGTTACAAGACCTGAGGCAACATGGATGAGGATGTCACATCAAATGAATCAGATATAATTCTTTGAGTGGATGACCAATTAATTAAATCAGGGTGCAGTGGCCTACCTACATTTCAGTAAAGCTTTCCACACTGTTCCACACAGGAGACTAGTAAGTAAGATGTGTAGTTTAGGAGGAGAACCAAAGATGGTTAACTTGGTAAGAAATTGGTCAGGTGATAGGTGACAGAGGGTGGTGGTAAATGGAGTTCACTCCAAGGAAGGGAGGGTGACTGGGGGGTACCTCAGGGATCAGTGCTGGGACCAATCCTCTATAATGTCTTCATAAGTAACATTGTAGAGGAGCTGGAAGTGAAGTGTCTGCCTGTTTGCAGATAACACCAAGATCTGCAACAGGGTGGACACTCCAAGGGGGGGGCGGGTTGAAAGGATAAGCAGAGACCTGAGAAAACTCCAGGAATGGTGAAGGGTATGGCAGCTGGGTTTCAATGTGAAAAAAAGCAAAATAATACACTCAGGGCACATAAACCCAGGGGAGGAATACCAAATGGGTGGAGTGGTATTGATGACAACCAAACAGGAAAGAGACCGGGGGGTAATCATGTCTGATGACCTAAAGGTGGCCAGGCAGTGTGACAAAGGCAGTTTGGAGGGCTAGTGGTATGCTGAGGTGAATAGGGAGGGGTATCACCAGCAGAAAGAGGGAGATGGTGTTGCCCTGTACAAATTACTGGTAAGACCCCACCTTGAGTACTGTATCCATTTCTGGACACCACATCTCCAGAAGGACATAAGACAGAGTGGAGGTGGTCCAGAGGAAGGAAACCAAAATGGTGCAGGGTCTGCATCAAAAGCCCTCAGAGGAGAGGCTAAAGGACCTCAATTTGTGCACCCTGGAAGAGAGGAAGTGGAGGAGGGCTATGATAGAGACCTTTAAATATCTCACAGCTGTAAACAAGATACAGGGGGAAGTATTTTTCAGAAAAAAAGGAGCTCAAGAACAAGGGGACATGATATAAAGCTAGAGGTGAGTAGATTAAGCAGAGATGAGAGGGAGTACTTCTTCACAGAAAGAGTGGTGGATTCCCCTACAGCCTTCCAGCAGAGGTGGTGGGGGGGAGGTCAAGAATGTATGGGACAGTCATAAGGGTATCTTAGTGGAAAGGAAGGAGGGGGTGGGAGAACGAGTTGGAGATTAAGTAGGGTCTGTGGTGATACTGTAGATAGGGAAAATATGAGCAGATTGGGTGGGCCAAGCAGTCCTTATCTGCCATCAAATTTTATGTTTCTACTGGGATATGGTGATACCAGGCTATACTCTGTTCAGGAAGGACAGAAAGGAGAGGGTGTTGTGTTTTATGTGAGGGAAAACATAAAATCAACAGAGATACAAAGAATATAGTGGAGGCGAGGTACTGTGGGTCACCCTGGAAATGGGGAAGGGAGCCACTATTCATACTAGCATGATCTACAAATCTCCAGCACCAGGGGGGGGGTGTTAGATAAGGTGCTGATAGAAGCCATTGGCAAGTTTACAGAATAGGAGGAGGTGTTGCTGGTGGAGGACTTCAACCTGCTGGAAGTAAATTGGTGCCTTCCAAGTACAGCTTCAGTTAGAAGCCAGAACATCATGGACTCCCTGCAGGAGGCATTCCTGAGGCAACTAGTCAGGGAGCCCACTCGTAATGGGGCAGTAGTGCACATTGGTACTCACTAACAGGGACAGTGTTGCAGACGGCAAGATGGGAGGCCACCTGGGGACCAGTGATCATCATACAGTGTGGTTCAATATAAAGATGGCTGCAGAATCGAACCACCTAAAGGACAAGGGTCCTAGACTTCAGTAAGGCAGATTTTTTATAAAGCTGGGTACATGCCTAAGGGATGACCTGGGAGACCGAGTAATGGAGGAACAGTGGGTGAAGTTAAAAGGAGGCATAGTGAAAGCAATAAACCTCTTTGTCAAGCTAGTGAGTAAAAGCAAGAGGAAAAAAAAACACTGCTATGGTTCTCAAAAGAGGTGGCTGAAAAGGTGAAGACAAAAAGGTAGCAGTCAGAAGGTATAAGGAAACACAGAGGGAGAAGGAGGATAGGGAAGTGTATCAGCAAAAACAGAGGGAGGCATTGATAGCAGTAAGGAACATGAAAACACAAACTAAAGAGAGAATAGCCCAGGTGATAACAAAAGGGGACAAGACATTGTTTTTAGGTACAGTATGTAAGTAAAATGAGGAAGACCAGGTATGGGATTGTAAGATAAAAAGGGAAAGGGGGGACTGTGCAGAGGGGGACCAGAAAAAGGCAGACATCCTAAACAAGTACTTCTGTTCAGTGTTCACTTAGGACTGCTTCTCTTTAATGTCTTTCTAAGTGACATAGCAGAGGAGCTGGAAGGGAAGGTCTGCCTCTTTGCAGGTGACACCAAAATCTACAATATGATGAGCACTCTGGGGGGGCATGCACAGGGATCTGAGAAAACTTGAGGAGTGGTCAAATGTACAGCAGCTGGCTTTCAATGTAAAAAAGTGCAAATAATGCACTTAGGGCACAGAAACCCAGGTGCATAGTACAAAATGGGTGGAGTGGTATTGACAACCACCAAACGGAAAAGAGATCTGAATCACATCTGATGACCTAAAGGTGTCCAGGCAGTGAGACAAGGCAGTTGGGAGAGCTAGTGGGATGCTGGGGTGCAGAGGGGGAGGTATCATCAGCAGAAATAATAAGGTGGTATTGCCTACATATAGATCACTGGTGAGACCTCACCTAGAGTGCTGTGTGCAGTTCTGTAAACCACATCCCAGGAAGGACACAGACAAAGTGAAGGTGGTCCACAGGAGGGCAAATAAAAGGTGCAGGGACTGCAACAAAAGCCCTATGAGGAGAGACTAAAGGACTTCAATATGTACACCCTGGAACAGAGGAGGGAAGGGGGAATATGATAGAGACCTTTAAGTATCTCACAAGAGTAAATAAGGTACAGCAGGGAAATATTTTTCAGAAAACAAGATGCTCAAACACAAAGGCACATGAAATGAAGCTGGAGGGGGTAGATTCAGGAGAGATGTGAAGACATCTCCATCAAACATGAGCAAGGACTGGCAGCAGTAGAATCTTTCCTTACAGATAAATCAGAGGACTCAGGAGTCCCAGTGAAATTCATACTGGAAGCATTAGAATTCATTCTTAAGAACAATGTGTTTGAATTTGAAGGCAGTTTCTACCAACAAGCATGTGGCACGGCTATGGGTGCCACTATGGCACTGAGCTATGCCAATTTATTTTTAGGAAAATGGGAAAGGGACTTTGTGAGGAATCCATTGATAAATCCCTATTTCTGTAACATTAAACAGTGGTTTCGATTTATAGATGACATACTGTGCATTTGGGATGGCAGCACAGTAGAAGCTGAAGCTTTCACGAGGTGGCTCAATGATAATGATCTCAATTTAAAATTCACTTACCATGTAGATGACCAAAAGTTTAATTTTTTAGATCTTGAATTGTTTGACACTGCTGTAAATGGAGATTTGAGAATCCATACTAAGACTTACAGAAAGTCTACTGCTACCAATTCTGTTTTGCATTTTTCCAGTGCTCATCCCCCAAATTTAAAGAAATCAATTCCTTACAGTCAACTATTGAGACTAAGGAGAAATTACAGCCAGGAGAATGACTTTGATTCTCAGGCACAGGAGTTGATAGAGAGATTTGAACAGAGGGGCTATAATAGAGCAACCTTATTAAAAATAAAAGAAAAAGTGGCTCATACCCCTAGAAATTCTCTCTTTGGTCAAACCACAAGGGATGAATCTCAAGATATACAATGTACTTTTATAACAGAATATAATCATCTTGCAAGACAGACTGGTAACATTGTATATAAAAACTGGCCCATCTTGACGAGTGATGAAAATGTAAGTTCTGCAGTGGGACTGAATCCAAGAGTGACATTTCGGAGGGGAAAAAAACATCAAAGACAGATTGGTTCATACACACCCCCAAGAAAATGAGCACTTCACATGCAATACAGACTTGGCTCCCTCAAAGAACCAAAGGGTTTCATAAGTGCAGGAGATGCAATATATGCAAATTTGGGCTACAGGGAAATAGCTTTGTACATCCAAGCAGACCAGAACTAACAGTAGAGATCTGTGATCTTATCACATGTGATACCACACATGTAGTATATGCACTCTGGTGTGATTGTGATCTTGTTTACTTAGGCAAAACAGTAAGACCTCTTAAACAACGTATACAAGAACATGTCAGATCGATCATAAATGCTAGGAATGATACCCCTGTAGGCACACATTTTTTTCAGCATCATAATTCGAAACCAGAGTGCTTGAAATTTCAGGGTATTGACTGTGCATTATTTAACTCATGGGGTGGTGATAGAGCAAACAAATTACTACAAAAGGAGAGTATGTGGATTTTCAAATTGGATACAGTGAAACCTAAAGGTTAAATAACTGGCACATTAAGCCTTTTTTACATAAGAGGAGATGTTAATATTTATATAATTGTGTTTACAGAAACATCAATGTAACAGTGACACTAACATGTCTTTATCCTTCTCTTTTTCTCTCAGGTATCACTAACCCATCCTTGCTGGGCTCCTACCTACCTGGTTGGCATTGGCCATAATGGAATTTGGCATAATAACTGTATGTTAGTCCCAGGACTTTGAACTTCTCAGGATGTGGCAGAGTTACTTTTCTTTCTGATTCTTGATGCTTTTTTTCTATCTATATTAAGGTTGCTCATTAGGAGTATTTAATTAGAAATGTTTGTCCAGGCCCCAGTCTGGACCTTCTGCTCTGTTCTATTCTTTATGGTTTAGATATATATATGAAAAGATGAACTGTCACTGTTAATTGATATTTCTATAATGTTTTGATATTTCTCTTGATATTTTTCTTGAAAGTATGAATTTTCACCAAATAGATTAAAAGTATTTTCATTTTTTAGATACCTATAGAATAGAATGTAGAACCATTTGGTTATAGATTCCATAAGGATATTTGTCCTGGTGTGTAATAATGAGAATGCATTTTAATTAGTAACTTTATTATCTACATGTCTCTTTAACTAGAGATGGTTGCTTAGGTAACTAGCACTGTCACCTAGATTATGACGTAAGCACTGATTAGTTTAATAAGGTTTAGTTTCAGCTGTGTGGCTTAACCCCCTTGAAGACTCATGTAGTTGAGGTGCTAGGGGCTACCACACTTTGCGTTTCTGCAGTTCGCATATCATTTTGTACTAACATTTATTGCAGTAAAAATATTTGCTTACTGGCAATATTGCATTCTGTGTTGCTTGTGCACCACATACTTTTGGACTTTGCTTTTTTGTGGAGGTTAGCCACCTCATTTATAGTGCTTGCAGATGACCGCCGTGTTGTAGCACACAGGAGTTCTGTTTGTGTTTGGAAAGCGCTATTTTCTCTGCAGCTTATACCCACCGAGGGGTCGGCGTTAGGTCGGGTGGAACACTGTGAATTTGAGCAGAACGTGTGACTGTAATCAAATGCGTTGGATTACATTTTAGGAATCTGCATTTGCCTATTATGTCTTATACAGACACGGCAACCACGTCAATAAAACAGGACAGCGTTGATTACAATTGGGAAGAAACCAATACTGATTCTCTGGAAACTCTTTGTATAAGGTGACGCAGTAAGTTAAACATTACAGAAAGTCTGGATACTGGTGCTAGAAAGCGCATAAAGGAAGCCTTTATTAATCTAGAGAAGCTGTTGATTAAAGAATTAAAACTATCGTATAACATAAGCTCTCCAGATGAGTATTTAGACCGTGGTCAGGCCCCAAGGGGTCTCCAAATCAACATTACACCCTCTTGCGGCCTCAAGAATTTCCAGTTCAAGGATGAATGGATCAAAGCTGCTTGTGAGTGCTCGAAAGTCTTTATTGAGCTTCTATTAGAAGATGATTTGAGCAAATTTAAGGACCGGACCACTGAATTTAAACAGGCTAAAGAAGTTACCATTAAATTAAATGCTTCTGAAGAATATTTTGACTTCAACGAGCAATTTAAGAGAAAAATTCTGAAATATGAACAAGAACTAATTACTAGGAAAAGCACTAAGTTACAGAGAGATCAAAATGACTATAATAGAGGTGATATTTTGAAATGGAGTAAACCTCGCTCTTTAAGCCATGGGAGAATGAGAGTAAGATTTCAAAAGCAGGACAGTAGTAACCAAAGCCAAGGTAAAACAGCAGCAGGTGTTAATAACAACACAAGATCGGGCTACCTTTTTCAGAAAAGACAGGACACAAGGGAGAAAGAAAAAGGAAATGGAAAATAAGGAGAGGTTGCAGAGGGGGCAGGAAAACACACAGAAGTAGAGAGGCCCCTGAGAGAACGTAAGAAAACTCCAACTTACAGATACTAAATCTGTCCCACCTTAATCTTACTGTAGATCAAGAAAAGATACTCAGGAGAGGTTTAAGTTTCATACCTACACCATGCATTAATGAATTTTCAGTGATCCTGGACCTTAGAGAATTTTTCAAGAAACTCCATCTGAAATTACATTTCTTGAGAGACAACAGGGGAATATCTGACTTGGACTCTATTAATATGGGTTTCACGTCAGACATACAGTTTGAGGATATTGATCTGATTCTGCAAGAGATGGAGGAAATTACTGGTAATGATGAAATAGTTACAAACATTGAAGGAACTGAGTTGTTCAATCTAAAGAGTACGCTATATGAAACAAGTGGCTCTGAACTGACCAGTAGCAACTCCAGTACTTTACTAGCTTTAGAAGAAATGTATGACAGACTATGTACTGTATAACGCCTTATTTTCGCTGTCAAAAAATATTCGCTATATCCACTGATGACAAGTATTGCGCAGATATAAGTTGACAGCAAATATTTTTTGTTAGTGAAATTTTATATGCTGCAGACCGAAGTGCATTTACCAAATATTGTAACTTTTCAAAAACAGACCCAAAACAGCCCACCATTCACCACTCTCTGTGTAATGTTGTATAAAAATGTTACCTGTGTTCTCCTTAATCACCCTGTCTTCATGGTTTGAATCACCGGATTCCATTGTTCGAATCATCCCCGTCCTCATGGTTCAGATCACTGGCTCCCATCGTTCGTATCACCCCACCTCCTGTCATTCAAATCACCCCAAACCTCCATCATTTCTATCACTCCTCTCCCCTCGTTCCAATCACCCCATCCTCCATCGCTTTTATCATTCTCCTGCCATTGTTCGAGTCACTCCGTCCTCGTGGTTTGAATCACCCACTCCCATAGTTCATATCACCCCCTTCCCTCACTCGAATCATCCTGTCCTCATGGTTCAAATTGCTGGTTCCCATTGCTCATATTACCATCTCCCCTCATTCTAATCACCCCATCCGCTATTGCTTTTATTAACCCCCGATCATCATTTGAATCATCCCGTCCTCATAGTTTGAATTGCCTGCTCCTATAGTTTATAATACCCCCCTTCTCTTACTCGAATCACCTCATCCTCATGGTTCAAATCTTCTGTGACCATCCTTGTTTGATCAACATTGTGCATGTGTCACAGTCAGTCACCAGATCTGTGTCACTTGTGCTTGACCAAGCTGCAGCAACTGGGGGCCCCATACACAACTGCAACTGGAGGAAGTTAGTGCCTGTATGCCCTTGTTCTAATTTTGAAACTAGCCAGGGCAGAAGTACCATATTAAGGCAGTTGCAGATGCACAAACATAAGGTAACGCTAACATTTCTGGGGGTCATAACTGCACAGAAATTTTGCGTTATACAGTATGTTAGGAGAAAGACAAATTTCAAATAAAAATGGTTTCAGTATACTGGGGGCTAGCACTGATGTTAAGACTGTTAGGAAAAAAATTATTCAGGCCTAAATCCACCTTTTGTCCAAGAACTTATAATATGGTGTTAGAGACTTATGAAAGAACACGTATTAACCAAGTAAGGGGTTTAATCAAATTACACGCTAGGACACCGCACCTTTACATTACCAATAAGGAGAGAATTGCTTTAGCAGAATTATCTCAAGATACTAGTATTGTCATTAAGCCATCAGATAAAGGTGGGAACATTGTAATTTTAGATGGGGAACATTATAGAGAGATTGTGAGAGACCTCCTAGAGAATGAGATGCATTATAAATGTCTATTAAGTAATCCAATAATGCATCAGAAAAAAAGATATGTCATTCAATCTCTCAGAGGCAGTTAGAACATGCAGTATCACTGAAGCAGAATATGGATTTATATGGGAAGAATTTCCCACTATCCCCAGCTTTTATATTCTACCAAAAATTCATAAAAATAAAGAAAGGCCACCAGGATGCCCCATTGTTTCAGGGGTGGGCTTCCTAACGCAGAATTTAGGGAAATTTATTGATTTTTTCATGCAGTTTGATGTGACTACATTAGATTCTTACATAAGAGACACTACAGATTTACTGGACAAATTAAATGGTGTTGACTGGAATTCAGATTATAAATGGCTCGGGATAGATGTAGAATCTCTTTACACTTCCATCAAACATGAGCAAGGACTGGCAGCAGTAGAATCTTTCCTTACAGATAAATCAGAGGACTCAGGAGTCCCAGTGAAATTCATACTGGAAGCATTAGAATTCATTCTTAAGAACAATGTGTTTGAATTTGAAGGCAATTTCTACCATCGAGCATGTGGCACGGCTATGGGTGCCGCTATGGCACCGAGCTATGCCAATTTATTTTTAGGAAAATGGGAAAGGGACTTTGTGAGGAATCCATCGATAAATCCCTATTTCTGTAACATTAAACAGTGGTTTCACTTTATAGATGACATACTGTGCATTTGGGATGGCAGCACAGTAGAAGCTGAAGCTTTCACGAGGTGGCTCAATGATAATGATCTCAATTTAAAATTCACTTACCATGTGGATGACCAAAAGCTTAATTTTTTAGAATTTGAATTGTTTATTGACACTGCTGTAAATGGAGATTTGAGAATCCATACTAAGACTTACAGAAAGTCTATTGCTACCAATTCTGTTTTGCATTTTTCGAGTGCTCATCCCCCAAATTTAAAGAAATCCATTCCTTACAGTCAACTTTTGAGACTAAGGAGACATTACAGCCAGGAGAATGACTTTGATTCTCAGGCACAGGCGTTGATAGAGAGATTTGAACAGAGGGGCTATAATAGAGCAACCTTATTAAAAATAAAAGAAAAAGTGGCTTATACCCCTAGAAATTCTCTCTTTGTTCAAACCACAAGGGATGACTCTCAAGATATACAATGTACTTTATAACAGAATATAATCATCTTGCAGGACAGACTGGTAACATTGTATATAAAAACTGGCCCATCTTGACTAGTGATGAAAATGTAAGTTCTGCAGTGGGACCGAATCCAAGAGTGACATTTCGTAGGGGAAAAAACAACAAAGACAGATTGGTTCATACACACCCCAAGAAAATGAGCACTTTGAATGCAATACAGACTTGGCTCCCTCAAAGAACAAAGGGTTTCATAAGTGCAGGAGATGCAATATATGCAAATTTGGGCTAGAGGGAATTAGCTTTGTACATCCAAGCAGACCAGAAGTAACAGTAGAGATCCGTGATCTCATCACATGTGATACCACACATGTAGTATATGCACTCTGGTATGATTGTGATCTTGTTTAATGTAAGTACAAAACAGTAAGACCTCTTAAACAACGTATACAAGAACATGTCAGATCGATCTTAAATGCTAGGAATGATACCCCTGTAGACACATTTTTTTCAGCATCATAATTCGAAACCAGAGTGCTTGAAATTTCAGGGTATTGACTGTGCATTATTTAACTCATGGGGTGGTGATAGAGCAAACAAATTACTACAAAAGGAGAGTATGTGGATTTTCAAATTGGATACAGTGAAACCTAAAGGTTTAAATAACAACTAGGACATTAAGCCTTTTTTTACATAAGAGGAGATGTTAATGTTTATATAATGGTGTTTACAGAAACATCAATGTAACAGTGAAATTAACATGTTTTTATCTTTCTCTCAGGTGTCACTAACCCATCCTTGCTGGGCTCCTACCCATCCGGTTGGCATTGGCCATAATGGAATTTGGCATACTAACTGTATGTTAGTCCCACGACTTTGAACTTCTCAGGATGTGGCAGAGTGACTTTTCTTTCTAATTCTTGATGCTTTTTTTCTATCTATATTAAGATTACTCGTTAGGAGTGTTTAATTAGAAATGTTTGTCCAGGCCCCAGTCTGGACCTTCTGCTCAGTCCTATTCTTTATGGTTTAGATATATATGAAAAGATGAACTGTCAATGTTAATTGATATTTCTATAATGTTTTGATATTTCTCATGATATTTTTCTTGAGAGTAAGAATTTTCACCAAATAGATTAAAAGTATTTTCATTTTTTAGATACCTATAGAATAGAATGTAGAACCATTTGGTCATAGATTCCATAAGGATATTTGTCCTGACGTGTAATGATGAGAATGCATTTTAATAAGTAGTAACTTTATTATCTACATGTTTCTTTAACTAGAGATGGTTGCTTAGGTAACTAGCACTGTCATTTAGATTATGACGTAAGCACTGATTAGTTTAATAAGGTTTAGCTTCAACTGTGTGGCTTAACCCCCTTGAAGACTCATGTAGTCGAGGTGCTAGGGGCTACCACACTTCGTGTTTCTGCAGTTGGCATATCATTTTGTACTAACATTTACTGCAGTAAAAATATTTGCTTACTGGCAATATTGAGTTCAGTGTTCCTTGTGCACCACATACTTTTGGACTTTGACATGTGAAGAAGTACTTTTTCACAGAAAGAGTGGTGGATTCCTGTAACAGCCTTACAGGTGGTGGAGACGAAAACAGTAGTGCCGTCCAAGAATGCATGGAATAGAAATAAGGGAATCTTAGTGGAAAAAGAGGAGGGGAGGGAGAACAAGCTGGAGATCAAGTAGGGTCTCCAGTGATACTGCAGGTATGGAAACATTGCAGACTAGGTGAGCCAAGCAGTCCTTATCTGCTATCAAAGTCTGTTTCTATGTAAATGAGGGCATTTGTGCACTTTTTAACTATTCTTTTTACAGAGGCTGCTAAAGCTGTGCTACAAAAAATGGTTTAGCACCGGTTTTATTGTCCAAAAATGATTCAAAATACGACTGCAAAGAGTTTGCACTAGGAGGGTGGTGCTCACAAGAGACAACAGTGCAAAACAGAAACAAATTGGGCACTCACCGTCTTGTTGTATCTAAATTACACCACTGACCAAGTAAGATTTTTTTTTTAGAAAAGTGCAAAATATACCATCTTTATTCTTGTACAAACAAAAATTTCCAAGCACACAGTAATCGGCAGTGATTGGGTATCTGGAAATTTTGTTTGCATGAGAATAAAGATTGCGCTTTTTGGACTTTTCTATAGTACCTTCCTTATCCAGTGGCATCATTTAGAAACAGTGAGTGCCCACTGTGTTCTGTTTTGTCCAATAATGCCTTTGCTATAATAAGTGTCCTTTCAACAGAACTACATTTTATTTTAAAAATGTATGATGGATAAAGAGGAGAAATGGCTCCATTCTTTGAGGAAGGACTCAGCTAAAGGCATTAATAAAATAGATAATGTTTTATTAAACAGTGCTGACATTTTTGTCCCTCCCAATACTCACCTATTTAATGTATCTTTGGCCACAAAAAGCTTCCCCTCAGCATAGAAGCATTCCATGATAATGCACTTGCACAAAGGAGACAAAACTTTGGTTGATAATTATCTCCCTATTTCTCTCCTGCCTATAATTTCAAATTTTATGGAGAAAATCGTGCTATTGCACGTCAGTGCTTATTTGACAAAGTACCAGATCATATCAATTCACCAATCAAGTTTTAGACCCAAATTTTCAACCTAAACAGTGTTAGTTGATTCTCATGATTCATTTTCTGTTGCACTGGATTCAGGATATTTCATGGTTATTTTTCTTCCTATTTGCGTGGTAGATCCCAGTCTGTTTTCTGGAATGGCTGTATTCTTTTCTCCTTACCTGTTCTCACTGGGGTCTACTCCGGGTCCATCGCATTAAATTTCTTAATCTTTTACCTTCTGTTGTTGACCCTTGTTCTGTCAGACTTTATGCTGACAACACTGTTCTTCTATATATATATATATATATATATATATATATATATATATATGCTGTTTACTCCATGTGGCCACCTACGCCTATCATGGAGCCCCCTTCTACTCCCAACCCCGTCAGCCTCTCCTCCAACTGTCTTGGTCGATGGAGATCTGCAAGCAGCAGGGGATGGGGGCGTCACATATGGCCATGAGGAGGCATGGATTTTTTGGTTTTCTCCCTTCCCTCCTGGAGCAGTGGTGGCACAGGTAAGCATGCATATGTGGAGGCAGGCACGTGCTCCCAGAAGCCACATGTTCCTTCCATCCACCCGAGGTTCATCAGTCTCCCAGACCTCCCTTGACCTGGCATCCAGCCTCCACTGGCTTTCAGTCAAGAACGAGGGGACTAGCCTCCCCAATCCGGAAGAGGAGAGCAGCCCAGTGGCAGCTACAATCCTTTCTCAGCCCCCCTCCAGCCCATGCTTGCCTCCGAACATGAGTCACTGGCATGGCATGAGGTGTGGCATCCAGTGCCTCAATCCTCAGTGCCACCTGCCTGGCAGTAACACTGTTCTTTTCTAAGCTCACAACTGTTTCTGCTCTCTCCTCAGTATTTCAGGATGACTTCAATAAAGTTGTTCCATGGTTCTCTGACAACCTCTTGATCATAAACACTAAAAAGACACAGACCATGTTGTTTGGTTCCCATTATTCCTTGTCCTCTTTGGATTTCCCTTTCTCTATTATTTTAAATAACTGTCACTTGGAAAATGTGACCAAATTAAAATATCTCAGCTTTACTTTAGATCTTTCCTTATCCTTTAAGTTCCATATTGATAAAAGAGCCTTCAAAATTTGCCAGTGTCTGGGTCACTTGAAACATGTCAGGCACTGTCTGTCCTCTGCAATAGAAAACACATTGCTGTGCAAGCCATTCTCATCATTTTGGATTACAGGGACACAATCATCAAGCCCCCGAGCCTCATCTTGCTCTATAAACATAGCCCATTCCAATTGCTACGCTTTATCCTAAATGCCAAATGTGATGAGCAGCATCGTTTATTGCTCGAAAACCTACATTGGCTAGCCCCTTCCTCCAGGCACACTCTCAATTGACTTACTCTTATTTTAAAGTAGTTAATCATTTAACTTCCCCTTATCTCCGAAACACTAGTTGTACCCATCCATAAATACAGCTGACTGGATGTGGCACAACACACCCTTTTCCTTCTGAAATTTGCCAGACTCTATGGTAAAGCTAATTTTTCCTATTGTGCTCTATTTTCCTGCAATAAAGGGACACTGTCAACTCCCCTTAGGCCTCGAACTGTTTCTAGTTTAAAAAAACACATTTTATGATTGATTACATTCTGTATAATATGCTGATGCAGCTAGTAGTTTGCTTTTGATTCCTTCTTTCTCTTTAAAAGTGAAAAACAGACTGCCCACCATGCTGGTGTTACCACACCAAAATGTGTTTGCTTACATTCCTTAATCAACTCCCACTGCATCTTTCATGGACTTAGGAACACCACCAACACAGTATTGCCACTCCAAGTGCAGTGGGAAGAGAGGAGGCTATTGCATCATGAGTGACTGCTCTGTTTTGAAGAGTTCCTGATGTTCATTAAGTATGCAGTAGAAGTAGATCATGAATTTGAAACAAAACAAGGTTGTGTATAAATACACCATTAGCAGTTCTGCTAAGAAAAGAGGCAGATTAAACAACCAGCAACACCAATGATCTTTAGAGAATGTAAACAATCATAAAATATGGGGTTTCAACTAGAAATAGTATGATGCAAAAAAGGTTGACAATGTCCCTTTAAATCCTCAGTTTAGAAACACCACCAGACTAGTTGATACTTCCACATTTTATGGATTTATTGAATGTTATTTGTAATTTTGTTTTGCTTGTGGTATCTTCATCTTGGGATGTTTTGTAAACAGGACTTGTTTGCCATATAATTCATCCTGTATACCTTCAACTTATATATGTCAACCATATGGAATCATAGACCCCTCAGATGAGTAGCAAATGTTTAGCCTTAACCATTCATTAATTTCTATGCATACTGGGCCCCAGTCCATTTGTTGTGAGGGTCTGTGTGTGATAATGTGCTGTTGAATTCTTAGTGGAGTCTAGGTTGCTCTCTCAGATGTACCAAAAAGACAGAAGAATGTATTCTAATGTAATAAGCTAACTTAAATTTCATCTTTCTTCCTTGATAAATGCACTGGCTGTACATTTATAAAAAACAATAAACATAAATTAAAAAAGGTCCAAAAGGTAGGAGAGTTCATGAAGACTGAAAATCTTCTTTGCAAGAATGTCCTGTTGCACAAAACATAGACACAATAAAACAAATGCAAGATTATACAAAATAAAATTAGCAGTACCTCAGTATAACAATTACACATATTATTTACAGACAAACAAAGTAAAAGATGCCACGTTATTACAGTTGCTTAAGAGAAAGAGAATTTTAAAGACAAGGAGCAGCAAATGTAAAGAAATTTACCCATAGGAAATCTGACTTTAGGTAAACAGAATATTACATTTGGAACATCCCTGAGGAGATAGTTGGAAGAAAGAGAAATAAACTTAGAAGATATGGAGTCTTTGTAGTCTATTCACGCTATACTTTCTTGTAGCCATCCACGAAGGCTTTCTCCCCCCCCCCCAACTCTTTTTCTAGCTCCCTTACTTCACTGGCCTCTCTCCAGCATGGTCATTCGGCTCAGGCTTCTCCCGTCCTCCTGAAGCTTTCAGTCCTCTCACTGGCTTGGTCTCACCCCTAGGTGCAATCCCCGAGCCCCCGGGATCTGAGCCCATCCGGCAGCAAGGGCCGCCAATCCACCAGAGCTCTATCTTATAGTGTTTGGTGAGGAGTCATGTGAGAGGAGAACCAGGAGGGTTGGAAAGCCCGGAATTGGATGTTGTGCCAGGTCACTAGGCCCGCCTTCACCTACCAATGGGAAGGGGGTATTTCTAGTTGCTTCCCCCCCATTGGCCCAGCGGTGCAATGCACTGCAGCGCGGCATATGAACGCTCCTGTTCACGCCCACAGGAGTGCTGCGGCGGCCAATCCCCATTTGCCAGGGCCTGACTGCTGGTGTGACCCCCAGTCTCCACTAGGGGTTGCTAGACTGTGAGTCCCATCCTCCTCCCTCCTCCCCTCCCAGGAAGGAGAGCTGTCCTGCAGATGCTCGATCCTTTCCTTCCCTGCCAAACCCCACGCCTGACTCACTCAACCTGTCGTCAAGGCTCCAAATAGGCGAGGCACTGGCCGGAAATTATGAAGGCTTTTAGCAGAAGCTGGCCTTTTATATCCACCAGTTCTCTTTCTTTAACTTTCTGCTCTATCTCCATGGGTTTGTTGGAGTCTAAACAGTTATAGATGTACATATCTATTTCAGTGTGTGGTTTGTGTGCTGTAGGTAAACAGGTTTTCGGGTGATAGGTCATATGATTGTCAGACTCTGATTTAATGAGGAGTAGTGTATTATCTGTTGTTAGCCAGGTGTTTGTTAACTCAGGTTAAGCATATAGTTATTTCTTTTACAGGTAGCTTAATCAAAGTGTTGTGATGATAATGCTTTAAGCCAGAAACTGGTAAAGCATCTGGACCTCAGGTTTTCTAACTGAAGGCCTTCTTTAGCTGTGCTTCAATCTCCCAAGACATTGCATGTGACCATTCCATATTACTGATGGCAGCCTCGTTTTTGTTGTTTTCCCTTTTGAACTCACTTTTCTTCTGTGTTAAGCTCAACTAGGCCTTCATGGATGTTTCTCCAAAATGCCTGATTTCTTTCATTTCAGGTGGTGTTGTTATCTTATAAATTTTCTTTTTCATCTCATTACAGAATGTCTTTGAATCGTCTTTGAACCTACTGTTCTGTGGTCTTTCCTTGTTCTTGCTGGTTGTTCTCCTTGTACCTCCTGAACTTCTCAGCTTCTGCAGAGATCTTGAGTTTGTGATTAGATGTGATAATGTTTAGATCCTATTGTGTGGTAATGTATTATTTTTGTTTTATAAGATGGGGTATAAAATAAATAACCAAATCAAGCAACTTCATTGGTTACAACACAGCACCTGACTGTTGATTATTTACCTAGAAGCTGTACAGTTTGCAACTAAACATAAAACGTGAAGGCAGAATAAGACCGGGGGTCCATCAAGTCTGCCCATAAAGTTTTCCTGGACCTACCCTCTCCCATTCAGCTCATCACACCCCCCCAACCCTGTATTGGGAGTGTAGCTCACTTTTTGTTCCCTTACTGTGTCCCACCCATGTTTGAAACCACCCACGGTCTTTGCACCCACTACCTCAGCAGGCAGACTGTTCCATGGCTCAATCACCCTTTCAGTAAAGTAGTACTTCCTCGCATCCCTCCTGAAGCTCCCTCACAAAGCAATTGTTCTTCAAGCCAGAACTGAACCAGCGACCTAAGGATGGCTTTTTTCTCCTACAATCCTCCACTCTACCAACGGAGCTATCGAAGGAATCCCTAAGCTAACCAGCCTTAATCAACCTAGTAACAACCTAACTAAATGAAAAATAAAACCTTTGTCTATTAAAATATTACCCCACTTTTTAAACAAATAAACCCCCAACTGGGTGTAGGTTTCTTCAAAATATATGCAGTTCCTGGGTTCATTCAAAGGCACACGTCTTTTTGTAACCAAACTCACTTTTTCTACCCAGCAACAACCTAACTAAATGAAAATAAAACATTTTCCTATGAAAAAAACATTTTGAATGAACTCTGGTAAACGGGTAAGCCCACTGAAACTATTAGACTCTTTTTCAGGGCAGTAACCCACTTCCATTTTTTAACTGCAATAACCCACTCCAGGGAGCATGGGTTTCTTTAGAATTAATGCACTTCCAGGGTGCATTGAAAGTCACTGGGCTGTTGGCCTCATATCTTCCAAATCACTTGGTGTGCATTATTTCTTTAGCTATACATGCCCTTTTGTGGGCTATTGCTTACTTATTTTATCAACTTTCATGTGGACTTTCATAGGCCTATTTCCTTTTCTGATATCTTCAAAGAGGGACACATCTGATCTTAGTACCTTTATTGTTCACTCTAAATGTTTTTTCCACAGTGGTGTTGCAATTTGAATTCTTTTTGCTGTGGTGTCTTAATTATTTTGGTAGTACTCTGTCCATTGCTTTTAGTTTTGCTGCACAGTATTGTATTCTCTTAACTTCAGCAACGTTACATGTGTTCCTCATAATGGTTGTAATAACTTGGTTTATTTGTCCGATTATTTCTATTTTTTAACTGGTGTTGTATATAATTTTGAAGCTGGACTCATTAGTAACATTGGAGTATTTATTGATTTCAATCAAGTCCAGCAGATCTTCTCATGTGTTCTTCCTGGGATGTGGGATGTTAATGCAGTGGAAAAAGGCTTGCTCCTCCTCTCTCTGCACGGTTATGGTTGGTACTTCTGGTGATGCATTGGAACATGAGGTGTGGGGACTACTTACAGTTGCTGCACTTACTTGTGGTATCTATACTTGGTTTAGAACAGTAGAAGACAGCATGTCCATATAAACTGTTCCCCACCTCAGTGGGTACTCATTGATCTATTCCTCATCAAATATTTATCAATCTTTCCCTTAAATTTTATCAATGTTCTACTATTTATCACTTCAACTGGTAGTGTATTCCAAACTCTCCCTGTTCTATTTATGAGCAAATAATATTCATCATTCTTTGTTACAGTTTTTAACCTAATCTGCTTTTTACATCTTCTCAATCCCTCAAGCTTTACTTGCACCTCTAACCTCATTTCACTTGTCAGTTCTTTATCATTTATTTTAAATAATATAATTAAATCCCCTCTTTCTCTCCTTTGTTCCAAGGTCCAGAGTCCTGTCCTTTTTAATCTTTCACTATATTCATACCTACCTAACGTTCCAATCATCCTTGTATATCTTCTCTGCATTCCGACCCTTTTTTTTTTCCTTCTTTGTATATGGATTCCATAACTGTGACCCATAATCCAAGTATGGGCTAACATAAATTCTATATACTGGTACGATACATCCTATTGACTTATTTATAAAACTTATTTTAATATTTCTCACCATATTATTGGCTTTTGTATAGCCACTGTTCGTTGTTTATTGTCATTCAATTTATTGTCAATTACTATCCCACATTCTCTTTCTTCATCAACTTCCTTCAGTTCCTTTCCATCTAATAAATATTTGTTTTAACTCCTATTTCCCTTTCCTAGGTACATTACTCCTGATTTTTCTATACTAAATTTCATCTTATTCCTTTCAGGCAAAAACATCTCAATCTTTCTCAAGTCCCCTTTTAATCTTTCCTGCTGTCCCAATGTTCGTATTGCTCCTCCTACTTTAATATCATCGGCAAATTTTACTACTTGATTGGTAACCCCTTGATGCAAGTTACTGATGTATAGTGAAAACAAAACAGATCCCAACATAGATCCTTGCGGGACCCCACTTTCTACTTTAATTGATTTAGATAGTTCTTACTTTCTGAGTTCTATTACTCAGCCAATTTCTTATCCATAAGATAATACGACTATCCAATCCCATTTTTTTTAATTTTCTAATCAATTTATCATGGGGTACCTTATCGAAGGCTTTCTGAAAGTCCAAAAATATTATGTCTATAGATGTATTATTTTTTAATTTCTCTTTTATGCTTTCATAAAAGCATAAATGGTTTGTACTACATGCTCTATTTTTCTTAAAACCATGTTGTTTCTCATCCTTATATCCTAATAATTCCAAGCCTTCTTTAATTTTTGTTTTCAGTATACTCTCAGTGACTTTTCCCAGGATTGCAGTAAGACTTACTTGCCTATAATTTTACACCACTGACCTCTTTCCCTTTTTAAATAAGGGTACAACATAAGCTTTCCTGCAATCATCCGGTACCTCTCCTGTTTTAAAGTATTCATTAAATATCCATACTAATACTTCTGATATTAAAGGCAACACCTCTTTAATGTATCATGGATGCAACAAATCAGGTCCAGCAGACTTATGTACCTTAACTTTATGTATTATTCTTCCCACTTCTTCTTTTGTTTCTATTTCTAGATTTTGATGTTTTTTTTCTACTTTTACTTTCCCTACATCAGTCCCTCTTTCAAAAACTGACCCGAAACATTTGTTTAATACATTTGCCATTTCACTAGCATTTTTAATTTCCTTGCCATCATTATTTAATGGCCCTACATCTTGTTCATCTCTCCTCTGTTGATTTATATATGTATAAAAACTTTTCCCATTATCTTTTCTATATGCCAATTTAGACTCCAGTTTTATTCTTTCTTTATATTCTGTTTTACTTTTTCTAAACAATTTTTATAATATAGTCTGGCATCATCTGTTCCTAATATAGTCATTCTTTTAAATGCTTTCTTTTGGCATGATTTTATCACCTTATTAGTACACCATATATATTTTTTTCCTCTCCTATTGTATAGCTCTTTATCTGGAACATACTCCCTTTCCAGCTTTAATAACTTATTTTTCAATTCTTCCCACATTTATCCCACTGTTTTACTACCTAAATTCTCTTTTCAATTCCATTGTTTTGTCTTTTAATTCTACTAAAATCTGCCTTATTATAATTTTTAACTCCTGTTTTACCCTTTATACATATAACCTTCTGTTTAATACTGAAAGTCACCATAGCATGATCACTATTTCCCAGTTGTTCTCATATTTTTTATTTCTTTAATAATATCCGTTCTATTAGTTAACAATAAATCCAAAGTAGTTTCTCCTCTAGTTGGTTTATATATATATATATTAACTGCTCCAATCCCACCGTTTGCAGCTGTTGGAAAAATATCCTATTTGCATTTATACTACTACATTTTTTCCAACATATATCAGGATAATTAAAGTCTCCTGTTATCACCTTCTGCTGTCATCTGTCCAATTTCCTCATTTATTATTTTATCCATTTCCATCCTACTATTTGGTGGCCTATAATATAATCCAAATAGAATCTGTTTTCTATCCCACTTACTACTTGAATCCATAGTGATTCTATTTTTTTCATTTCCACTTTCTTTATATAAACTACGATTTATTCTTTCTTTAATATATATACACCCCCCCCCTTCTATTCCTTCTATCTCTGGAATATACTTTATATCCTTCTATGTTCCTATTCCATTGTACTTCAGAATCCCACCAAGTTTTTGTTACCATACACGTCTATATTTTCATTAATTAACCTGACTTCTAACTCAGCCTTTTTTTCCATATTTAGGCTTCTGGCATTAAGTAACTATATCTACATTCCTTTTTATTTTGTTAACCTTATGTGTT
Organism: Neoceratodus forsteri; assembly: GCA_016271365.2. NCBI lineage: Eukaryota > Metazoa > Chordata > Ceratodontiformes > Ceratodontidae > Neoceratodus > Neoceratodus forsteri. The sequence goes on from CM057456.1 coordinate 687,928,868, forward strand.
TGTTCTAGTTTTTTTTTTCTTCTTTAATCTGAACTCCTTCATTTCCCCTCTCCCCTTAGTCTTTAGTTTAAATTATTATCTACCAAACTTAATGTCCATCCCCAGTTTTCTGCTACCTTTCTTACTTAAATGAAGTCTGTCTCTACAAAAGTAGGATGGCTCATAGATATAATCCTCCCAATGTTTTATATAACCCACATTATTATATAATGTCCATTGTCTGAACCAATTATTTATTTTCCTTATTTTTTATGTTAGTTTCTTTTGCTACAGGTAAAACCTCTGAAAAATAAATCTTACATTTTAACTTCTCTGCTTCTGTCTTAATATCTTCAAATTCATTTTGCATTTCTTTTGTAAATCTTCTCTCACTCATGGCTGTGCATGATAAGTATCACTGTACTATATTGCTATGACATGTGGAGATGATTTCTTGGTAGCGACTCGTTCACTAGGGTGCTGTTGTTCTGTGGATATGCTACTTTATTCTTCATCAGGATTTCCTACCTTAAATCCTTCTGTCCTTCGATGATCCAGAACCTTTCCTTTAATTTGTTCCCTTTCAAATCTGCTAGATGGTTTGCTTTTTTCCATTAGTTTTCTGTGTGGTTATCTTTTTCCTTGTGAAGTTCGATATGTATGGGTGTCTTTGTGTAAATTTGTGTTCAAATGCTGCAGCAGTCATTTTACACTGGTGGGTGCAGCTTTCTTTTCTGCATATGTACTACACCAGGTAAGACCCCATTTTCTTTATTTGGTCCCATGCAGTTCCCCTTTTAGCTTCTAGTATCTCTGGATTCCCCTCATTTTCCCCTTGCTACTTCTTCACCTGCTGCCTTCTGCAGCATCTCTAGGTTGCTATCATCTACATATTTCCATTTTTATTTTCCTACAAACATCTGATGTTGGCATCTGTAACATTTACTTCAGATGCTAAGACTGCTCTGATATGCTCCAGTTTTATGTGCATTTATTTGCATACCATGTCTGGAAATTCTGGGTGTTCTGTGCAATAATAATACATGATTTCCTTTTTATCCTTGTAAGCCCACTTAACTGTGCCCAGTCCCCTGGACTGGCCTGTCTATAATGTCTGTTATTTGTGACTTGACTTCTGCTGCTGAGGTACCATGCTCTACATAGTTGCTTATGGTTTGTAAGAGTACTGTATGATTGAAAACTCTTGTCCCATTGAACCCATTTAAATGGTCTCTCCCCTAGGTAGTGTATCCAATGTTCAGGGCATTTTAATACCATGACAAGAATGGACACCATTCATAAGCCAGTGCTAGTTCAGAGAAATTAGGTAAGCAGTACTGTACCAGTCTTTAATGTTTGCTACAAGTGCTTTTCTGAATACATGCAGTGTACCTCTGATGGCTTCCTCCTGTAGTTGGTATGGTGTCATTCACACTGTTAGTATATTCAGATGTGCCTGGAAGTTCTACTTAATTATTACTTTAGCTTGAAAGACAACTGCAGCGAGGTCTGTGTTGTGTTCCACATTTGTTTTATTTTTTTTTGTTTTGTTTGGATTTCCAGGTATTGTAATATCCGGTTTTCTTGCATCCACTTGATTTACTGTTGGTACAGGAGATCATTACTTCTTTATTCTCTGTAATCCTTTGGTTAGTGACTTCAGTGGTTTTTTTTTTTTTGTTCTATCTGCATATTAGATTGTTTGCATACTTTCAAGTAAATCAGTCTGGTTACACTGTTGTCTTTCAGTGCAAATGCCTTCTGATACGAGTACCTCAAATACTGCAACTAGACTGGAGACTGTCTCTAACTTTGCAAAACAGAACACACACTCATTCATTTTCCTGTTTTTTTTCTATGCAGATGATGAACCACACTGTGCACAGTTCACTGTATTGGGTAGCAAGCATCAACCTCTCCACCTGTGGCTTGAATTCTCCTTTTGCTAACCACTCATGGGTCAGTTCTTGGTCAACATGGGGTTGTTGCAGTAGCTCTATATATTTTCCAATAGAGTTATGATCTCCTAAGTTACAGTATTTTTTTCTTTGCTGTTGGTCTTTCTCATTAAAGGCTTTCTTCTGCTGTTTTATAAATTGCCAGTTGTTCCATGTTTACTGGTGGAATTTCATCCAGAGTTGTTCCCTTCTTGAGGGCTTTTCCTAATTTTGTAATGGAGGCAACCTTGGGTATGTATGTTTATGAAGTGGGACTCTGATTATATTTAAGTTCTGGAATAATAATAATTTTTATTTATAAGGCGCCTTTCGAATGTCAAGGAATGACAGTAAATATGCCTGTAGTTCCACAATCATTGACCTATATCTCTCCCGCTATGTGAAAGTGTTGTTTTATCTGGTGACTTATTTGGGCAATACTCTTCTCACATTCAGCAAATATGTGTGGTCTCTACCCTGTGTGAACCTGTTGATGTGTTACAAGGTCATTGTGTGATTTAAAACTCTTGCTACATTCTGTACATTCATGTGGTATCAACCCTGTGTGAACTAGTTGATGTGTTATCAAGTGATGCTTCCTGGCAAACCTCCTGCTATGTTCAGCACATTTATATGATCTTTCCCTGTGTGAAGTCACTGATTATTTACCAGTTCCCAGTTCTGGCCAAAACTCTTGTTGCATTCAGTGCATTTATACGGCCTGTTAACTGTATACATGTGTTGCTGTTATGAGATAACTCTGTGATTAAAAACTCGGCACATTCAGAACATTTATACAGTCTCTACCCCACATGAACCTACTAAAGTTTTAACAGGCCACCCTTCTGGACAAAACTTTTCTTACACTCATCATATTTATATGATCTCTCACCTGTATGAACCTGCTGATGTTTTAACACATCTCTCTTCGAGGCAAAATGCTTCTCACATTCATATGATCTTACCCTTGTGTGAACACGCTGATGTTTTAACCGGCCACCCTTCTGGGCAAAATGTTTCTCACATTCATCACATGTATATGGTCTCTCCCTTGTGTGAACTCATTGATGTTTTTAAAGGTCACCCTTCTGTGCAAAACTCTTCTGACATTCATATGTTCTCTTCCTCTATGAACTTGCTGATGTTTTAACAGGCCACCCTTCTAGGCAAAACTCTTCTCACATTCATCACACTTGTATGGTTTCTGTCTCTCGGGTTTAGTGTCTCCAAATGTTTAGGGATTTCTAATACCGTGGCAAGAATGGACCCCATTCTTTAGCCAGGGCATATTCAAAACTCAAGAAATTAGTACTGTATTAATCTTTGATGTTTGCTGAGAGCGCTCTTCTCAGCACACGCAACGTCCCCAAAATAGCTTCCTTTTGAAGTTCATAAGGTGTCACAAATATTGGTAGCATATTTAAATGTGCCTGAAAGTTCTTTTTGATTAGTCCCATTGCTCTAAGCACTACTGGAACAATCTGTGTGTCCTTATTCCACATCAGTTTGGTTTCTGACTGCATATCTTGGTATTTCATGATTTTGTGTCTCTCTGTACGCAGCACACTGTAGTCACTAGGGGTGGCTATTTCAATCAGTAATGCTACCTTTGTCCTCTTTTCTTGTATTACAATATCAGGCTTTCTTGCTTCCACTTTCTTGGCTGTTGGTATGGGGTGATCCCATGTGATCATTACTTCTTCATTCTCTGTGATTCTTTGTGGTTCATGTTTCCAGTGTCTCTCTGCTACCTGTATGTTATAGTGTTTGCACAATTTCCAGTGGATCAATCTTGCTACATTGTTGTGTCTTTTCAGTATACAGGCCTTCTGCCATAAGTACTTCACATCCAGCCACAAGATGCGCAACTGTTTCTAATTCTGTACTACAGAACCTGCACTTGTCTGTTTCTCCTGTTTTTCTATGGATTTTGTGAACCATCTTGTGCGTAGCCCACTATCTTGGGCTGCCATTATTAGTCTCTCATCTGGTGGCCTAAATTCACCTCTTTTTAACCAATCATGGGTCAGGGCTTGATCGACCTGTGGTTGCTCCAGTAGCTCCCTGTATTTTCCACTATAATTATGGACTTTCCAATTGTTTTTTCTTTTCTGTTGGTCTTTATCCTTATACTCCTTTTTCTGATTCTTTGCATTTTCTGTTGCTGACAATTCCTTATCTACCTTTGGATTGACATCAATCTCTGCTACCCTTCTGAAGGCTTCTCCTAATTTGATGAGTGAAGTCATTTTAGGATTATTTTCTTCATGATGCAAGACCTTGACTATATTTGGGTCTAAGGATGTCAGTAAGTATGTATGTAGCCCCACTATTGTGGATCTATATGTGTAATCAATCTCAATGAGGCCATGCCTCCCTCTGCCTTATGGGATGTATAATCTTGGCATACACTGATTTTTGTATATTAATTGGTGAGCATGAAACATTTTTCTTGTTTTTATATCTAGCTGGTTCAACACTTTCTGTGGCCAGTCTATCACACAAAGCTGTATGATATCACTGGAAGGCGAGTTGATTTATAGCTTGCACTTTATTTCGTGTTGTCAAAGCAGTTTTCAAAATTAGCTTTAACCTTCTAAAATATTCCTTGCTTATTTTACTCTCATTTGTTCATGTTGTGCTGTTGCTCCTTCTTCTATTCCCAGATATTTATACACTCCCTCTTGCTCAAGTTCTTTTATGTCACAAACCTCCGCCAGATTCATGTTTTCTTTATGAGTTAACTTTCCTGCTACAAATGTTGCTTTGGCACATTTGTCTAGGTCAAACGTCATCCGTATGTCATCAGAGAAGGTCTTAACAATTTGTAGTTGTTCTTTCAAATGTTTGTCAGATGAACTGTAAAGTTTTAGGTCATCTACAAATAGAAGGTGAGATGTTAGCTGTTGATTGTTTTTTGTTTCTGGGGTTCAAGCTGTATCCATAGCCTAGGTTGTTGATTAGGCTACTCAAGGGATTGAGGGCAAGGCAAAACAGAAGTCTCTCCTGTGTGAAGTTGCTGATGGCTTATCAGGTGACTTTTTTGGGCAAAACTATTGCTACATTCCTCACCTTTATATGGTCTCTCTCTTGTGTGAAGTTGCTGATGGCTTATCAGGCGACTTTTGCGGGTAAAACTCTTGTCACATTCAGCACATTTATATGGTCGCTCCCCAGTGTGAATTCGCTGATGTCTTCTAAGGTTCCCCCTGTGATTGAAAACTCTTGTCACATTCAGCACATTTATATGGTCTGTCTCCTGTGTGAATTCGCTGATGTTTTAACAGGTCACCCTTCTGGGCAAAACTCTTCTCACATTCATCACATTTATAAGGTCTCTCTCCTGTATGAACTCGCTGATGGTTTATCAGATGAGTTCTTTGAGTAAAATTTCTGTTACATTCCGAACATATATAGGGTCTCTCCCCTGTGTGAACTCGTTGATGGTTTATCAGGTGAGTTTTTTTGGCAAAACTCTTGTTACATTCAGCACATATATAAGGTCTCTCCCCTGTGTGAAGTCGATGATGATTTATTAGGTGAGATTTTTGGGTAAAACTCTTGTTACATTCAGCACATATATAGGGTCTCTCCCCTGTGTGAAATTGTTGATGATTTTTCAGTTCACAATTGCGGCCAAAACTCTTGTCACATTCAGCACACTTATATGGTTTCTCTCCCATGTACATTCTCTGATGTGATATGAGATTACACTGATTTTCACATTCAGCACATTTATATGCTCTCTCCCCCCCATTAATTTGCTGAGAAATAGTTCTATGCTGCACTGCAAAACTAACAAATGTATGTTTAACTGTATTTAGTTTGCTTAAACTCTTCTGATATTCAGCACATTTATACTTCCTCTCTCTTTCGTGAAGCTGGTGCTGCACAGAGATTAGAGGAAGGTCATGGAAACTCCTCCTACACTGTGGGTACTGATGCAGATTTTCTGTTGCTCGACTTAGCTGGCCTTTCTCAAGTGATAATTGCTGGCTCCAACTCTCATTGCACTCAGTATTCCTGCGGACTAAAAACAGATGCTTAATTAGTGTTTTCTTACAAAGAGGAAATGCATGTTTGAGACATTTTTCTTTAATTATAATCCTGTTACTTTAACCTCAATTGTGAGGAAACTGAAGGAGACTACTGTGGATTTCCTAGAGACTAGAGGGCTCCAGAACAACTGCCAGCATAGGGTTTTGAGGTGAAGGTCATGTCATGTCAAACAAACCTGAAAAATTTCTTCTACTTTGTAACCCAAGCAATGGACAAAGGTCAAGCCGTTAATGTGATGTATTTGGTTTTCAGTAAAACTTTCAATTCAATCACACATGGGAGTTTACATATAAAAACTAGGGGACCTGCGGGTGGGTAAGACACTCACCAGATAGGCAGACAGTTGGCTGAGATGTAGGACCCAGATGGTAGAAGTAATCAGGAATACTGTGTTATCAGGGATGTCACTAGCATGCTACCACAAGGGTGCTGGTCCTGTTTAATGTATTCACGAGTGGCACTGGTGTAGGGATAAAGGGCAAAATTCCTCTCTTGACAGAAGACACTAAATATAGTAATCTGGATTCAGAAGAAGGGATGAGGGTTTTAAAAGAAGATGTAAATATACTGGAGAGATGGTGAAAGTTGTTGCAGCTAAAGTTTAATGCAAACAATGCAATGTTATATGTATACAGAAAAGAAACCCATAAACAAACTATCAGCTAGGGATGTAGGAAGCTGTCTGATCAACAAAGAAAGGTATTTGAGGTAATCATTAGTGATAACCACAAATTATCATCACAGTGTACTAAGGCAATAGGAATGAGTAGTTGGATGCTGAGTTGAAGAGGGAGAGGATATGCCAGCAGAAGAAAGTGCTACTGGCCCTCTACAAGTAATTAGTGAGACTTAACCTAGAGTGCTGCATCCAGTTCTGGTGTTCATACTAGTGGTTGGCAAAGTAGAGGAAATTCAATTTGAAATCTCCAGCCACCCCTGTTTATGCAGTTTTCACCCACTGAAGTGCTGAACATTGTGCAGCAGACCTATGCAAATTGCCAGTTCATCAGTAAATTACGTAATCTGCATAGTTTTGCCAGATAAGTAGATACAATGTCAGCAAAAACCGTATGAATTGCAGCCATCCAACCTGCTTTGGCACAAAAAAGCCCAAAAGGCTTAAGCTCCCTCCCCCAACTACTGTGCTACTGGATCCCACACCCTTCCAGATAGTTTTTATATTGAATCCACTTCCCATCCCCCTGCTAGCACCCTCCTCCGCCCTCTGCCCTGGCAAGTGTATATCAATCAATCAGTCTGTCAATTTTTATTTTACCAGGAATAACACCATCGCACAAGCTTATTTACAAGGTGGTCTGGCTGGGATGGACACAACAGAGAATGGGCATTTCCATACATACATTGTTTGTGGGCAATAACATTAAACATTTTGAACACAGAAGGTCTAGGTTACACAACAAAAGAAACAGTGCAGTTGATGTATGTGCATATATTTGCAAACTGATTTTCCTTCCCCCTCCCACACACCAAAACACACCATCACCACCACCCCCCCACCTGATCAGATCCCTATGTTCAATTCTCCTCACCCAACCCCTCTCTGGCCCCCACTACTCTGTTTTTCCAGCACCCCAAAAATCCACTTTTTCTTGACATATAAAAGAATGAAACCACGTCCCACTGCAAAGCATCTGCTCTGTTCGGTGTCCACACAAGTATAGTAGCCAGCATGGCTTTGTGCCAGAGAGGTCCTGCCAGGCTAACTTAATAGTCTTCTTCAACTGTGTGACAAAGAAACTGGATAAAGGGCATGATGTGGATCTACTTTACTTTGACTTCAGCAACACTTCTGACTCTGTGCCTCACAGACACCTGCTGAGGAACTTGGATGACCTGGGGGTGGCTAAGGATACAATAAGGTAGGTATAAAATCTGCAAAAAAAAAGGGAGACAGCAGCAGGTTGGGGTAAACAAAGTTAAATCGCCATTGGCTGGATCAGCAAATTCCCACGTACACAGAATGGCACAAAGAAATTATTTTTGCTCTACAAGCAGAATATTTTATAGCAAATATATCCAAACATAGTAATAATTATCAGAAGGTGTGGGCACCCCTAAAAACTCTATTATCAATTTAGGAGAGCTTAATATAGATTTAGATCTGATATAGTTCTGTGCAAGTTAATGATCAAGCTCCTTTTATTTTCTTATTTTTTTTTTGCTTGTCTGACTATTCCTTCTACTATCTTGGAAGGAAACTACCCCTTAGTTATACATCGTGGTGGCGATGTGGGAGGGTGGGTGGGGGTGGGAAGGGGAATAAAAGATCTCATGAGTACTATTATATTACAGTATGTTTTAGTAGTTACTCTTGTTAGATAATCTAATAGTACCTCAACTTTGCCAGTTAGGGTCACCAATGTTGAAGATGCCATAACCTGTAGTTTCATATACTAATGGATATGCACAGTGTCTCGTTATGTACTACGGTTGTTTGCTCAAGTGTCTGTATAAGAAGACTGTATAACATACTATAAGTGTATTGTGACTTTTAGTGTTATTATAATAAAGCATATTAAATTAAAAAAAAAAACAAAGTTAAATCAGGGGAGAGCGAGGCCATTAGTGGGGTACCAGAGGGTCTGTTCTGGGCCCAGTTATTTTTAACATGTTCATCAGTGACATCAGATAAGTGATCAAGGGTAGGATAAGCCTCTTTGCAGATGACACTAAACTCTGCAGAAGGCTGGGCAGCACTAAGGGAATTAAGAGAACGTCAGGGTGACCTGCAAAGGCTAGAGAAGTGGTCAAATGTCTGACTACTGAAATTCAATGGCAAAAAGTATAAGGTGATGGAACTTCAAGAAAAGAACCCAAGGACAGAATACTGGATGGGAGGGGTTAAACATAGCACCACAGCAGAGGAAAGGGATCTAGGAGTCATTATCAGTGACACACTTAAACAGGCTAGCCAATGCAACAAGACTTGTAGTAAGACAAACAAGATGCCAGGGTGTATTGGCAGGGATACTGACAGTAGAAAGAAAGAAGTGATACTTCCCCTCTATAGATCCTTGGTGAGGCCACAACTGGAGTACTGTGCCCAGTTCTGGAGCCCTCACCTTACAAAGGACAAGGACAGCTCAGAGGTGGTACAGCACAGGGTGACAAAGAGGATACAGGGCCATTAGGAGAAGTCCTGTGAGGTACACCTTAGGGCATTGAACCTGTACTCGCTGGAGACCAGAAGGGAGAGGGGGATATGACAAAAACCTTCAAATTCCTGAAAGGAATAAACGTGAACTACGGGGATGTATTTAGCAGGAACACCAGTTCAACAATACAAGGGTATGACTGGAAGCTGACAGGAGAAAGGTTCAGAAGGCACGTGACAAAGTATTATTTTACTGAAAGGGTAGTGGAACCATGGAACAGCATGCCTGCCAAGTTGGTGGAAACAAACTGTGGAGGGCTTAAAATGGGCTTGGGATGGCCCGCTGGTGCAGCAGTTGGATTTCTGCTTGCGATGCTGATGACCTGGGTTCGGGATCTAACCCGGGAGGCAGAGGGCCAGCTGGGGGGGGAGAATGGATCGAGCGTCCTACAGACCACTCTCCTTCTCTGGGGAGATGGTGGGGAAAAGTGTCCAGCACTTTATAGACCATAGACCTTGGTGGAAGCTGGGAGAACTGCCGCGACTGGTGCCATAACATTAGAGAGGCGGGGTGGACACTTGTTGTCATTGCACATCCCTGCCCCCAGGGGAGTAAGCATCCACAAAAAAAAGCCAGCCTCCCGGCATGACGACCGTGCCACCCACTGCATTCGACATCTGCTGGGGAGGTCCCACTCCCGTGGCCCTGAGCTGGGGCTTGCCAATAGTGTCCATTGGAGGGGGAACCCCTGGGCGCCCACCCAGGGGGCAAGCCTGGGTATAAGGTGATGGCTGGGAGGGTCCAAGAATAAGGGAGCCAATAAAAAATGGACTTGGGACAGAGCAAAAGGAATAGTGCTCACTTGTAGAAAAGAAACTGGAGAAAAGAATAGGAAGACTGATGGGGAGGGTTAAAACCCTATATCAGCACTAGGCTGAGGGGGTTTATAGGGTACAATGGGCAGACTTGATGGACCGTTGGTCTTTTTTTTTCCTGTCACTGTCTATGTTTTTATGGCATGAATGACTGATGACATCTTTGTTTACTGAAAAATCTGACTGGCTAAAACTGTATTCAAGTAGTCCAATTGTTCCTTATTTATGACTAATGTTGCCTCTATTTCTACCCAATACTCATTTTTTAATTACTTATGAGTTCTGGAACCCAATGCCATCAGCTGAGCTGAGGCTCACATTGAAGCTTTCCATGCAGGGCGTCTGCTCAACTGATGCACTGGGTTTCAGAACTAAATAATGAAAAAATGAATACTGGATAAGAAAATGGTTCACTTGGCAAGAGATTTATAATAAAACTAGAATATATTAAAAAACACAAAAAATGCTCTGGGGTTATTAAACAGACTTCCCACATGTCCCACTTTATAATTATATTAAAAATGCAAACAATAGGGTTTGCAGTATGTTTCCATTAAGTATGTGAAAAGTGTGAACAAGGAAGATAAAGGAAGCCTATTTAAGAGTTGTAGTCATATGACTATCTGTAGGCTATCATATGAACTGGTGGTGGGGCAGTTTAGGAGGCAAGTGAGGAAGTATTTTTTTTTCACTAATAGAGTGGTAGATAGCAGGTACAGCCTCCCAGGTGAAGGCCAAAACAGTGTCAGGCTTCAAGACGTACATAATTATTGGACTAGTGAAGCCACATTGCTAAGGAGTTCTAGAAAGTACTTTATAGATCGATAGCAAATGAGCCAGCTAGATGGGCCTTGGTCTTCTTTTGTCACCTGCTTGATGTGTTTCTATGTTAACCCTTTCTACTCCTGTACACACTGGCAATCTTAAACCAAGTTAGAGTTTAACATGGTTTAAGACACAGATAACACAGTTTGCAGACACACTGCAGGGAGTAAAAATAGGAGTGGTGTATAGACCCCCTGCTCTGGTAGAGGAGCTGGAGGAGAGTCTGGTGGCAGATGTTGGGGGACACTGCAAATTGGGCAGGGGAAGGGTGGTGTTGGGGGACTTAAACATGCCAGGAATGGACTGCGAGACTATGACATCCTCGGTGGCCAGGGGACAGAGGTTGTTGGATGTCTTTCAGAATGCGTTCCTAACTCAGCAGGTGGGGGAAACCGGCCAGGGAGGCGCAGATACTGGATGTGGTTCTGGCAAACAGTGACCAAATTGGGGGCCTGGAGGTAAGGGACCCATTGGCAGGCAGCGACCATGCCATGGTCTGGTTCTGCCTAGACCTAGGAGGGGTAAAAGGCTGCACAAAGATGGAGGTAACTGACTTCAGGGGGAGCGGATTTCAAGGAAATGGGAAGGATCCTTAAGAAGCATTTGGATGGGATTGGGCCAGACATGGACGCTGACAGTAGGTGGGAAATCATCAGGAGGGGGTGCAGGATGCTACCAGCACCTGTGCAAGAGTAAGACAAAAATGCGTGGGGCCGTAAACCCTGCTGGTGGACCAGGGAGGTTCAGGAGGTGGTGAGGGGAAAGAAGGCAGCCTATAGGCATTTCAAGTGCTCAAGGAGTGAAGGGGATCGAGGGGAGTACGAGCTGATGGCCAGAAGGGCCACTAGGGTGGTGAGGCCAGCTAAGGCAAGGAAGGAGCAGAACCTGGCCAGGGAAATTAGGAGAGGGAACAAGAGGTTCTTTAGATACACTGGGGAAAAATGAAGGGTGAAGGGGCAGATTAGCAGGATTAAAACAGGGGAGGGATGAGCACAAGATCCGGGGGAGCAGGCTGAGGTACCAAATGAGTACTTCGCCTCAGTTTTCACCAAGGAAAATAGGGGGCTGCATCATACATGGGAGGAGATGGTGAAACTGAGGGGAGGGAATCATGGCAGAGAGAGTGAGGGAAGTCCTCAGGTCCCTTAAGACGAAGAAAGCACCAGGGCCGGATAAATTACATCCTAGAGTGCTGAAGGAATGGGTGGATGTCCTGGTGAAACCCTTGGCAGAGCTTTTCAGCATCTCTCTGAGGGTAGGGTGGGTGCCCCAGGACTGGAAGGTGGCGATATAGTGCCTATCGACAAGGGGGGAGATCGAGGGAGATGGTACGGAACTACAGGCCCGTCAGCCTGACATCGGTGGTGGGCAAGGTGATTGAGGGCATTGTCAAGAAGAGGCTAGAAGGGGACCTGGAAAAGTCAGGGTGCCTGGACGATAGACAGCATGGATTAGTCCCGGGGAAATCGTGTCAGACAAACCTTGTGGAGTTCTATGACTGGGTGGCGAGAGCCTTGGACCTGGGTAGAACGGTGGACATCCTCTATCTTGACTTCAGCAAGGCATTTGACTCTGTTCCTCACGGGGGCCTGTTGAATAAGCTGGGAGAAATGGGGGGTGGGGAACCAGATGATCAGATGGATAGGCAGGCAATTGGCTCCAGGACCAGACCCAGAGGGTCGTGGTTGGCAGGACAGTCCCATCCCCAAGGAGGGTCATTAGTGGGGTCCCTTAGGGATCAGTCCTTGGGCCCCTCCTGTTCAATGCCTATGTCTCTGACATAAGGAACGGTATCAGGAGTGAGATGAGTCTCTTTGTGGATGACTCAAAACTGGGGGCGGTGGTGGATGGGGAGGAGGGGAGGGTGGCCCTACAAGGGGACCTGAAGGCTCGGAAAGGTGGTCTAGAAAGTGGAAGCTGAGGTTTAATGCAGGGAAATGCAAGGTACTGCATCTGGGAGCCAGAAACCCGGCCAAGAGTACACCCTGGGGGAAATGCTACAAGTCTCAATGGCTGAGAGGGACCTGGGGTGGTGGTGGATGTCAAGAAGAACAACTCTGAGACTTGTGGGAGGCAGTGGCCAAGGCCAACAGGATGCTGGGATGCATCACTGGGGATCACCTCCAGAAGGAGGGAAGTGATACTGCCCTGTATAACTGCTTGGTGAGGCCGCACTGAGTACTGCATCAGTTTGGAGGCCACACTTAAAGAGGACACTGAACTCCTGGAGAGGGTCCAGAGGAGGGCAACCAAAATGATCTGGGGCTTGGGGACAGGACCTATGGGGAAAGGCTCGAAGAGCTAAATATTTACACACTGGAAGAGAGAAGGGACAGAGGGGGGACATGATAGAGGTCTTCAAGTACATGAAGGGGTTAAATAGGGGAGGAGCAGTCAGGGTGCTCCAAAGGAAGGAGGGAAGGCAACTAGAGGGCATGGGTGGAAACTGGAGGGGGGGAGATTCAGGGGAGAAAAGAGGAGGTGCTGCTTCACTGAGAGGGTGGTGGAGCCATGGAATGCACTGCCCAGGGGGCTGGTGGAAGTATTGACGGTGGAGGGGTTTAAGAGGGGGTGGGACAGGTACAGGGGAAGGGTTCTGGAAGCAAAGTCCTGTGCAGCGGGAATATCCGGGACTGGGAAAGAAGAAGCCAGAGTGGGTGAGGGGGGCAGCAAAGTCAGCTCCCAGGGTGGGGGCTGACCAAACGAGCAGACACGAAAGACCGTTAGACCTATTCTGCTGGTATGTTAGTAACATAGTTTAAATCCTGGTGACTACCTAGTCTATAATCCAGTTTTAAAAACAGTTTAAATTAAACACAGTTTCCCTTACAAGTGTGTATAATCTGCCGTGTTCATCCCATTCTTTGCTGGTCCTCCACTGTGCACAGCCCTCCAATGCACAGTACGGTTACAGGCATCACTCTGTGAGGTTCCCGAGTGTGTTTACAATACAGGTTTGAAAATGCTTCAGAAACTGACTTAAGGCAGCAGTGTGGCCGCACTAACATGGTAAGAATTAAACCATTTTAAAAAATGGTTTAAAACCCTCCTCATAGGTGTGTACATGGCTTCTGAGAGTAACATGAACATTCTCAAGATTTGTCCTCTGGATTGTGCTTTAAAACACTGTCATTTCAAAATACTTTGGATTAAATTATCCTTTGTGTGGCATTTTAATGTCATTTTGTAATGATATTTTTTTTTTATAAATGGGCCTAATCCAGGTTTAGCTTGAAACTTCATCACATGTGGTATGCCAACAGCAAACAAAACATGACGGAAAGTGTATGCAAACAAATGCAGTACAAAACAGGACAAAAGTTCATTATGTAATTCAAACAGAACATTACAAATCTTCCTCCATGGCAAAACTGTAAAATCACATTTAGAAAATGCAGGCCAGTAGTGAGAGCCAGATAGAGTGTAATATAAATCTGCAGATAGGCCGAAACAACAAAATCATATAGTAGCCAGAGTTTGACTGAGTACAACTGTAGCCATACCCCTTCCCCAGTTAATAAACACATCTAGAAGTTTATAATGCCAGCAGTAGGCAGACAGAGTAAAGTAAAACTGCAGCTATCCCCTCACAGTAAGAAACACGTTCACATTTTTAAAATGCAAGACGTAGGCAGACATGGAGTAAACTATAACTGGGGTTGTCCCCCACCCAGAGTAAAAAACATGTTTCCATGCAAGCAGTAGCCTGGAACAGAGTTAAATACAACTGCTGCCCCCCCCCATACAAAAATTACATTTTTAAAATGCAGGTAGTAGGTTCACATAAGAGTAAACTACAGCTGCAGCCACCTCCTTCTCCCCTGAATAAAACACAAGTTTACATTTTTAAAATACCTGCAGTAGGCGCACACAGAATAAAATACAACTGCAGCTATCTCCTCCTCCCCCTAAGTAAAAAACAAGTTAACATTTCTACAATGCATACAATAGGCACACGCAGAGTAAAATAGAGCTACAGCTAGCTCCTCCTCCTCCCACTGAGTAAAAAGCTTACATTTTTAAAATGCACGTAGTAGGTACACATACAGTAAAATACAACTGCAGCTCTCTCCTTCCCCCGAGTAAAAAAAAATAAAGTCTACATTTTTAAAATGGAACCACACAGCGTGAGGTGGCTCAATATCCAATGACGAAGCCAAGCAAAAAATACGCAAATTACAAAGAACAATGCGCCCAGCTACTCGTAACACCACATACAGAAAATCCAACATTAGGATACTTTAACCAAATACTTTATTAAATGCCGACGGACAAAGGTAGCACCCTCCTCTCAGATGCCGTCTGGAAAGGGGTGCTACCTTTGTCCTTCTGCACTTTAATAAAGTTATTTGTGTAAAGTATCTTAATATTGGATTTTCTGTATCTGGTGGTTCGAGTAGCCAGGAACATGGTTCTTTGGATTTTTAAAATGCATGCAGTAGACACAAATACAGTAAAAAACAGCTATAGCTATCTCCTCCACCCCCGAGTAAAAATAAGTTTACATTTTTAAACAGTACACAATAGGCACACTCAGAGTATAATTCAAGTTGCATTATCCCCCCAATCCTGTGTAAAGAAACACGTTTACATGTTTAAAATGCAGGCAGTAGCCTGACATACATAAATTACAACTGCTGCTGTCTCCTCCTCCTCCCTGAGCTAAAAACAAGTTTACAGTTTTAAAATGTGTGCAGTAGGCACACATAGAACAAAATACATCTGAAGATATCTTTTTCTCCCCCCTCAGTAGTAAAACAAGTTTACATTTTTAAAATGCAAGCAGTAGCAACAGTACTGACAGCTATCTCCCCCGAGTGTGGCTCCACACTGTATCTGTATGACAGAGAACTGCATCTATCTCCCTGCACTCCCCCAAGCGTGACTCCACACTGTGCCTGTACTAACATACAACTGACGCTATCTCACTGCCCTTCCCATAGCATGGTGCCACACTGTGCCTATATGACACAGAACTTCAGCTATCTCCCTGCGCCTCCCCCCATGAGCAGCTCCACACTGTGCCAATACTAACATAGAACTGCAACTAGACCTCCTTTTCTTCCTGAGCATGGTGCCACAGTGTGCCTGTACTGGCATATAACTGCTGCTGTCTCCCTGCTCCTCCCCCCAAGAGCAGCTCCAAACTGTGCCTGTACTGATAAAGAACTGCAGCTAGAGCCCCTTCCCTCCCCCTGAGCATGGTGCCACACTATGCCTGTACTAACATATAACCAACTATCTCTCTGCAACCCCCCCCCCCCGAGTGGCTCCAGAGTGCCTGTATAACATAGAACCAAACTATCTCCCTGCCCCTCCCGACAGCAGCTCCACACTGTGCCTGTACTGACAAAGAACTGCAGCTAGAGCCCTTCCCTCCCCTGAGCATGGTGCCACACTATGCCTGTATTAACATATAACTGCAACTATCTCCTTGCCCCCAAGAGTGGCTCCACAGTGCCTGTATGACATGGAACCAACTATCTCCTGCCCCTCCCGACAGCAGCTCCACACTGTGACTGTACTGACAAGAACTGCAGCTAGAGCCCTTCCCTCCCCCTGAGCATGGTGCCACACTATGCTTGTATTAACATATAACTGCAACTATCTCCCTGCCCCCCCCCAGAGTGGCTCCACAGTGCCTGTGTGACATAGAACCGAACTATCTCCCTGCCCCTCCCGACAGCAGCTCCACACTGTGCCTGTACTGACAAAGAACTGCAGCTAGAGCCCCTTCCCTCCCCCTGAGCATGGTGCCACACTATGCCTGTATTAACATATAACTGCAACTATCTCCTTGCCCCCCCAAGAGTGGCTCCACAGTGCCTGTATGACATGGAACCGAACTATCTCCCTGCCCCTCCCGACAGCAGCTCCACACTGTGACTGTACTGACAAAGAACTGCAGCTAGAGCCCTTCCTCCCCCTGAGCATGGTGCCACACTATGCTTGTATTAACATATAACTGCAACTATCTCCTGCCCCCCCCCCAAGAGTGGTTCCACAGTGCCTGTGTGACATAGAACCGAACTATCTCCCTGCCCTTCCCGACAGCAGCTCCACACTGTGACTGTACTGACAAAGAACTGCAGCTAGAGCCCCTTCCCTCCCCCTGAGCATGGTGCCACACTATGCTTGTATTAACATATAACTGCAACTATCTCCCTGCCCCCCCCAAGAGCAGCTCCACAGTGCCTGTGTGACATAGAACCGAACTATCTCCCTGCCCCTCCCGACAGCAGCTCCACACTGTGACTGTACTGACAAAGAAATGCAGCTAGAGCCCCGTCTCTCCCCGTGCATGGCTCCACACTGTGCCTGTGTACTGTCATTGACTGCAGCTGTCTCCATGCCCCTCCTCCCGAGTGACTCCACACAGTGCCTGTACTGACAAAGAAATGCAACTAGAGCCCCTTCCCTCCCCCTGAGCATGGTGCCACACTGTACCTGTACGAACATATAACTGCAACTATCTCTCTGCCCGCCCTCCAAGTGTGGCTCTGCACTGTGCCAGTACTAACATAGAACTGCAGCTATATGCCCTTCCCTCCCCCCCGAGCATGGCTCCACACTCTACCAGTACTGACACACAACTGCAGTAACCTCCCTCCTCCTTCCCCTAAAGTGGGTCCACACTGTACCTGTACTGATCCAGAACTGAAGCTAAACCTCCTGCCCTCCCCAGAGTATGGCTGCACACTGTACCTGTACTGACCTAGAACTGCAGCTATTCCCCTGCCACTCCTCCCAAGCATGCCTCCATGCTGTGCCTGCACTGACATAAAAGTGCAGCTATATCTCCATTCCCCCAAGTGTAGTTCCACACTGCGTCTGCACTGACATAGAACTGCAGCTATATTCCCCCCCATGAGTGTAGCTCCACACTGCATGTACTGACATAGAACTGCAGCTATATCCCCCTTCCCCAAGCGTAGTTCCACACTGTGCCTGCACTGACATAAAAGTGCAGCTATATCTCCATTCCCCCAAGTGTAGTTCCATACTGTATCTGCACTGACATAGAACTGCAGCTATATTCCCCCCATGAGTGTAGCTCCACACTGCGTGTACTGACATAGAACTGCAGCTATATCCCCCTTCCCCAAGCGTAGTTCCACAATGTGTCTGCAATGACATAAAACTGCAACTATATCCCCCCCCGAGCACAGCTCCACACTGTGCCTGCTCCAACATAGAAGTGCAGCTATATCTCCAGTCCCTCAAGTGTAGTTCCACACTGTATCTGCACTGACATAGAACTGCAGCTATATCCCCCTCCCCCCCAAAGTGTAGTTCCACATTGTGTCTGCACTGACATAGAACTGCAGCTATATTCCCCCCAAGCGTGACTCCACATTGTGCCTGCACCGACATGGAACTGCCAGCTATCTCCCTCCCCCAAAGTGTAGTTCCATTGTGTCTGCACTGACATAGAACTGCAGCCTATATTCCCCCAGCGTGACTCCACACTATGCCTGCACCGACACAGAACTGCAGCTATATTCCCCCAAAGCGTGACTCCACACTGTGCCTGCACCGACACAGAACTGCAGCTATATCCCCACCCCCAAGCGTGACTCCACATTGTGGTTGTACTGACACAGAACTGGCAAGGCAAATTTTATTTTTATGGCACCCACTCGCTGAGGCTCTGGGTGCCTAACAGAACATATCCAGAAAATAAAACAACAGACAAAAACACAATAAATTCCAGAATAAATAAAATTCTGGTGAACAGCTTTAAAAATCAGCTGTGAAAATGAACTGCAGCTATTTTCCTGCTCCTGCCCCCAAGAATGGCTCCAGACTGTACCTGTACTGACAAACTGCAGCTATCTCCCTGCCCCTGCCCCCAAGAATGGCTCCAGACTGTACCTGTACTGACAAACTGACGCTATCTCCCTGCCCCTGTCCCTTAGCATGGCTCCACACTGTACCTGTACCGACATAAAACTGCAGCTACATCGCCCCCCCAGAGTGTGGCTCCACATTGTTCCTGCACTGTTACAGGACTGTAGCTGTCTCACCACCCCTCCCTCCCAAGCATGGATCCACACTGTGCCTGTACTGATACAGAACTGCACCTTCCCCCATTCACTTCACTCCCCAAGCATGGTTTCACACTCTGGGCTGGATATTCAAACTGCGCCATTCTGAGGCGCAAGCCCTTGCGCTGCGCAAAATAGTTGCGCAGGGGTGTGGCCAGGGTGATATTCAAAGGAGTTGCGCTATTGAGCAACTCCTTTGAATATCACCCCCCAGCCACAGCCATTGTGCATGGCGCAGTGGAACTTGCGCCACCGCAGAGTTATCAGAGTGGAGCATTCAACTTGCGGTGGTGCAAGTACCATTCGCCATCGCGCCAAAATCCACGATATTCAAAGGTGACATGCAAATGGGGCCATAATTCATACAAGGCAGCGGGGGCCATTTGCATCTGATTATGGCCCCATTTGCATGCCATTAGCATGAGATGCGCCCGATCCCGAGGACTTGCGCCTGGCGCCTGCCAGGCAGCGGCCGTCGAGACCGGCGCCCACCCTGCAGCCTGATCGCCCGGCAGCAATGTGGCTCCCCACCTCCTCCCGTACATATTCCTGGTGGTCCAGTGGACGAAATGCCCGGTGCGGGCAGAAAGTAAGGAACCCCGAACATCTCCCTTGTGCCCGATCGCGGGCAGAAAGTAAATTGAATCCCCACCCTGAACATCTCCCTGGTGGTCCAGTGGACGAAATGCCCGATCGCGGGCAGTAAGTAAATTGAGCCCCCAAAAACATCTCCCTGGTGGCTAGTGTCCCCCACCCCACCCACCCGAAGCCCCACCACCCGCCCCCGGCAGCCGGCAGCATACCACCTGCCTGCCGCCCGCCGACGTGACTGCCGGTGAGGGCTCACCCATGGTGTATAGAGCAAGAGTCAATGGGCGTACAGCCATACCGTACATGACAGTCAGATTTGTGAATGATTCACTCGCCGATCTGGACTGTCATGTATGGCATGGGCTGCCGCACGAGTGGCTCTTGCTCTACCTGTCGGCGGCGGCAGAGTGGGATGCTGCACGCCCGCCCCGGCTACCCGGGGGCGAGTGGTGGGGCTCGATGGTGTGAAAGTTACTGCTCCTGAAATGTTTGAAATTCAGTGCCACTGCCAGCCGTTCGACCCACTGAACCACCGAGAAATGACCGAGGTGAGGGAATACAATACTGCCAGCGATGAACAAAGAATATTAGAGATTCCGTACTACTGCCGATAAAGCACAAAGAATGTTAGGGGGTTCCGTTACTTCCCGCCGCAGTCGGGCATTTCGGTTCCACTGGACCACCAGGGATGTGAGCGAGGGGAGTTATTAAACATACCGCCAGCGATAGGGGCATTTCGGTCCACTGGACCACCTGAGATGTGACCGGGAGGAGGAGCCACATTGATGCCCTCGATCGGGCTGGTGGGGGGAGTACACTATGCCCGCGAGCGGGCTGCGGGGGGCACAGGGACTGAGTTGGGGGCCAGCCACAGGTGGCAGCTGCTGTGTTGCGCCCTGCAATACAGCAGCTCACCTGTGGGTGGCCCTCGACTTAAGCCTTTTGGCTCAAAGTCCTGCAGGCGCAGGTTGGGGGTTGCGCCTGCACAACTCTGCACAGCCCGGCTGAATATCGGGCTGTGCAGTTTATGCATGGTTCCTCCCCCTTCAGTTGAGCATGCATTCATTTGCATTGCGCTGTTGCTCAGCCTGTTTTCAGTGGCGCAACTGCCTCCTGCTGAATATCGCAGAATGGCGCAATTTAGGACTTGAGCATGCGCAACTCTGTTGCGCATGGCGCAACCCTTTTGAATATCTGGCCCTCTATCTATACTGATGTAGAACTGCAACTATTTCCATGCCCCTCCCTCCCCTGGATGTATTAACCTATCTTTTAAAGATCTGTTATGAAGTCCAGGATCATCACCCTTGTGTGGTTCAATTCTGCTGCCATCCTTATTTTAAACTGCACTGTACAGTGATCAGTGGTTCCCAGGTGGCCTCCCACCTTGATGTCTGCAACATTGTTCTCGTTACTGAGCACCAGGTCCAGTATAATCTTAACACTGAGTAATACCACCTGGAGGGAGTCCAGCATGTCCTTGATTCCAGATGATGCTGCAACTGGGAGGCTCCAGTCCACATCTGGCAGACTGAAGTTCCCCACCAGCAGCACCTCCCCCTTTTCTGCCATTTTACCAATGGCTTCCATCAGTGCTTTATCTAACTCCCCCCCCCAACCCCGTGCTACAGGTCTGTAGATCACACTAGTGAAAATAGTGACTCTCTTTCACATCTCCAGAGCGACTCCCAGTACAACCGTTCTCCCCCCGATTCCCTGTATCTCCACTGTTTTTATGCCTTCCCTTTCATATAGTACCACCCCTCCTCCCCACCCTGTCTTTACTGAACACAGTATAGCCTGGTATGGCCTTATCCCAGTCATGGTTTCCAGTGCACCATTACTTTGGACTGGCCACAATATCCAGGTCTGTCTCTGTCATGAAGGCCTCTAGGTTCAGAATTTTATATCCTAGACTTTTTGCGTTTGCATGTATGGCCTTCCATATGTTTTATCACTCTGCCTGCTACCCCCTCTTATCTCCTTTTTGCTCTTCCTCATTTCCCCTCCCCCTTTACCGCTAGCGTTCTCATCCCTTTTCATTTCTATCACTCTGCTTCTGTTAATATTTTGCACCCTGGATGATTTGTCTCCCACTGAGTCCTCCCTATTCTCTACTTCAGTCTGTTGGGGGGGGCAGTTTATGCCTCCCTGATTCCTTCTACCACCCCCCTCTGCTAGTTTAAATGTTCATCAAGGTAACATTTAAACCCTCCACTGGGGACTGCTGTTCTCTTTCCAGACGAATGTAGGCCATCACCCCATGTAGGCCCTTTTCCCTTCAGGTTGGTCCGCAGTTCCCAATGAAGCTGAGACCCTCCTCTCTGCATCATTCCTTCAACCAAGAGTTGAAACTCCTCATGTGGAGAACCCTATCCCTCCGTTATAGATGGGCAGCACCTCAGCAAAAGCCACTGAGTGTGCTACCTTATGAGACCTCTCCCCAGCTTCCTAAACTCCCTTTGCACTATCTAAGCCCCAGCCCTAGTCAGGTCATTAGTTCCCAGGTGGGCAATGACATGCAGCTCTCTCTCTTCCACCCTACCACCACAGCTGTCCTCAGGATCCGTTTCCATCCCTCTGGGCCATGGCACTAGATAGGCACCTCACCCTCCTCTCTTCCTCCCTTCTTATTCCCAAATTTACCTCCATCAAATGCTGGAAGCTACCTGCCACTCCCACCCCAAATAAAAGCATTAGGCATGCACATGGGAACAGAGTTAGATTTTATTCCAGTGCTGCACATTGAGATCAGTGAGTGTGAAGACATTCTGACCTGGGAGTGGAATGAAACAGCAGAGCTCCCCCCACCCCTTAGTGGTAGGAAGAGGAGCTGCTGGCAAGAAGCAGCTAAGAGAAGACAAAATGACACAGAAAGAGAAAAGACCTAGAGAGAGAAAAAGCTCGGCACCAGAGACAGAGAAAGAAATGTTTCCAAGACCACATGGTCTCACCCTACACAGAGAAGAGAACTACAGTGGAGAAGTTAGAGTGTCCCATCAAAGATTTTTCCTGGTGGTTCTAGAGCAGTGGCGCACAATTTTTTTTTTGTGGAGGGCCAGACTGAAGACTTGAGTCAAGGCCGAGGGCCACTGTAAAATGGACTGAGGTGACAAACGTCTAGCAAGACATTATTAAATGTACAAAGAAAACAAATCAAAACATACATTTATCTGTTTGTTTATCTATCAACATGTTACTGAAACTAAAAACAAAAAAAATAAACAAAGACTGCAAGTGGAAGCTGCTAGGTCCTCAGGGGCCACAGACAGCTGCTGTGGGGGCCATTTCTGGCCCCTGGGCTGCACGTTGTGCACCCGTGTTCTAGAGAATGTACTCCTTCCTGATGGATGAGAAAGGCATTCTGTCCCATAAGATGGAGCCATGAGGGAATCAAAGAGATATCCTCCAGCAGCAGTCATCGAGTCATTCCAACTGCGGGGGGCCACACATTTGCACAGAACGAAGCCTCTTATGTATGTGTTTGCGCACTGACAGACTCAAGAAAGTTCATCTTTTAGAAGCTGTAGCTGAGAGTAGGGTGTAAAAAAGTCTGGGGATAGGTGTTCATTGTGCAGGCAATAAGACAACAAGGTGTGAATTACAGTGATCTAATTGCACATCCAGGGGGTGTAGTGAGGTATAACACTGCAGGTGGAGTGTCTTCAGCCACTGGAAGTGCAGTTATAGCAGCTGTGTCTTACTGCTGTTGTAAAATGGGTGAACTGAGAACATTCAAAAAACAAAAAGTGACAACTTTTTATTAAAACCAGATATTTTTTGGGGGGGTGTTAAAAGTAACTAGTAAAAAGTACTCTCTCCCCAGCTATCAATCATCTGTCTATCCATATATTCAATAGACAAAATCTTTGTGTATCATTCATGGAATGCAGGAATTCAAACTTCTGCAGAATTCTACAGGCTGAATTTTCATCTCTCCCCACATGAATACACATACTATCAGGCCTCAGTAAAGCCAAGGATTTAATTTCATCTGTGCAGGGCAAGCAGCAACAATTTCCCTCATAGGCTGGTAAGGAGGGGGGAAGGGCTCCATGATCAGAAAAGAAGTTCCAAAAAACAGAACTGTAAGTGGTGCTTCATTGTTGTTGTAACCCGGATGCCATGTCTCAAGGGACTACTACCCTTGCCTGCTGCCCACAATACAGGTTGAGGGGCCTGGGTTCTGGTTTTGATGACAAAATCAGCTTGTTAACAGTAGTAGAACTATTTGTGCAGTGCCTCCACCCAGAGTATGTTTTACATGGGTCTGCTGCCAAGCTAGTACAACCCCTTGGGATGCTGTACCTACCCACTGCCCAAACCAGTGGTCCCACACATGGATTAGCAAGTGACAGTAGTACAATTATTGGTGAGAGCTAATACTATGCTCACAGTGACTGCACTTACCAACAGGGTTCTGACTTCGACTATACTCCCCGGGTACCTGCAAGGAATGGTTATCAACAGTAGCAATAGCAGTGTCCTTTACAACTAGACCCAGTAAATA
Source organism: Neoceratodus forsteri (assembly GCA_016271365.2). Lineage (NCBI taxonomy): Eukaryota > Metazoa > Chordata > Ceratodontiformes > Ceratodontidae > Neoceratodus > Neoceratodus forsteri. The sequence goes on from CM057456.1 coordinate 687,952,808, forward strand.
CTGTGTCTTCCCCAGAAATGCAGCGCTTGGTTCAAACCCCCAAAGGCTCCTCTTGATACCCTTCATATTTCCTCCCCTCCTTTCACCATGAAGCCCTTAATGGTACTTCACTTTTGGTAGTGTTTTGGCCCTTAAGCAATCACACAGGCATAGTACAGTCTGAACAATTTTTACCCAGGTAGCACACACAAACGACATAGGCAGGATTATTTTAAAACAAGCCAAAGGCTTTACTAATGAAATTAATTAGCAAACAGTAAATAACAAAGACAAAATAATTTGGAGATTAGTTACAAGATATTGAAAATTAAAGGAAAGTGTACATAAAAACCTACACTTTAAACTCTGAGGTTAAAAGTCTACCTTGAGTCCTTAGTTGGAATTTTGAAGTGCAAAAGTGCCATTAGAAGTGTGGTAGTTGAAGTCTTGGCTCTCTGTAATCCAGAAGAAATTGTCTCTGCTAAAAGCAGGTAGGTAGAGAAGATTCCAAATGCAAAATGGCAAAACAGAGGCTTCAGCAAAAAGGCAACAAAAGGCCCAGATACCCCTCTGCATACCTCTCAACTGTCCCTGATTTTCAGGGACATCCCTGATTTTGCCTCAAAATTTTAATCTGTCCCTCCTAAAAACTGTGTTTCTGTGACCAAATAGTGGAGGTTGTAAGCACAAAATAATGTCAAACATTAAAGTTACAGACTTGTTCTTCCTTAGAAAATGCATTTTACACTAAGCCCCTTATTCTACCAGCTCCCTGAGTGGATACCTCCAATTTTGAAGATGTGTCCCTGATTTTGGTCCTTTGTCCCTGATATTTTTAAGCCTTGTCCCTGATTTATGAGGCAGGAGGTTGAGAGGTATGCCCCTCTGCATCCTGGTTTTAAAGGGGTTCGAAAGGGCAGGTCCAGTGGATAGTGGCCGTCCTGCGATTGGCTAGCATTTCAGTTTCTATGGTTACCCAACCAATCAAAGTTCAGTATTTTATTACAATGACACAGATATGTAGTTTTCTGAATATAGAAAAAAAACATGAGGTTAGCCAGCTCAAACCAGATTTCTGTGGGATAGTCCAACCTCCCTGCTGGGAGATAGCTCTAGTTAAACTGCACTTAAATACAGTCAATTAACTAAATGGCGGCCTATTCATCTAGTAACAAGATTATGTCAATGTAGACCTCTCAACACAAAGGATGCCCAGGCATCCTGACTCTTCATGAGGTCCTGTCCTTTCACAAGCAAATGGGCCTACCTGGCCTCCCAGCTAGGCTTAATTATTCTTTTGTCTCCTTTTAGATAACTTAACTCTAGCCTCTGCTAGCAGCAAAATAGTTTCCCTGCCCAGTAACAAGAGTTCCAACATTATTCTAGGGCCCAAGTACTTGTACCCATAATCCCTTGCACTTACATTGGGCCACCCTGGCATCTGATGCATTTTTCACATAAAGTTATGTAAAACATGTCCCAAAATAATAAAATATGGCCTTATCTTGACACAATTCAAACAGAACTTTATAGTCCACATGGACAGTTCCAGTTAAATTCACTGGGTGCCCAGACTTGAACAGTTGCAGGCCTGGCGTGTTGCAGCTGGTTTGCCGGCATTGGGGCCCTTAAATAATTTTGATTTATTCTCTCTAATACTGTACAGAATCAATTAGCAGAAACTTCAAACACAGGCAATTGTAACTCCCAGGCCAGATGGCCTGCACAACAGTCTAACAGCAACTTGGCAACACAAGGCAACTGTAAATTGGGTGCAGGGACAAACCCTGATGTTCTCATGGTACCGTGGTTCCTCAACCAGGGAACTGAAGTCAAGCTGTTTCCTGGAACATGATTTGAACCGCTGACACTCTGCTGCAGGCAGAAAACTCTAGCATCTGGAACAGGCCCAGCATACAGGGACCAGGGCTGGCACATCTCACCCCATGTCTATACATACCCTCCCCCCGGGTGCCCGCAAACCAATGCCATCAGCGGTGGTAGTAGCTGACTCTCCACGCTGATCTGAAGACAGTGGCAGTTCACAGTCAGAAGGCAGCAACAGGCTCTGCATAGGCAATACAGTTTCTGACGCAGTTTCCATAAGGGTGCACAGCTTACTCAAATGACAGGTTACAGTCTCAGACAGTACACAGGAAAACGTATGTCCCAGTCTCCTTCTTTGGCAGTCTGGCATGAAGCAAGTTCTGCAGGCACAGGCTTTAGGTTCCTACAGCAGTTCCTAAGGCAGAATTTTTACTTCACATCAGTTCAGCTTTGCTATCACCAACACACTCTGATGCAGTTCAGGCAAAATGGCAATTCTAACAGAAAAACACAACTCCCCTTTTAGCTTGGGAGCTTAAAGAATGTTGTCTGCAGTTCAGCAGTTCAAAACAACTCAAATCAGGCTGTTAGGCTGTGGAAAGGTAAGATGGCCTCTCCACTTTTCCTCAGAGTGAAAGTCTGAGCTTCCTCCTTCTCTGGCAGCTCTCTCAGTACTGCACAGTGCAACTGTCCCTCTTTAACTGCCGAAAACACAATACTATGATCTGATTGGTGGATGAGGCCGTCAATCACAATTCTGGCATTCTGATTGGCCAAAATTGGCACCAAGTATACAGTTCACTATTTCTCCCAGGAGCCATAGCAGAAGGGCCCCTTTAGGACCTTTTAAGTTCCAAATGGCTAAAAAGTTAGGCCAAAGTAACAAACATGGCTGCTGGATGGCAGAAAGTAAACAGTCCAACTTCAAAGTCCATTTTATAAACAATGAGTGTAGTTTTAAGTTTAAACATTTACAGCATTTAAAAGAGTTCCCGCTGCACTGTTAAGCAACTGCAGAGTGGAGTCTGAAAGAGAGCTGCCCAGCCAGTTGTGAGCTCTGGATTCTCACACCTAGCACAGGCTATGCACAGTGGGCTGGATATTCAAAAGGGTTGCACCAGCGCAAGTCAGAAAATGCGCCATTCTGCGATATTCAGCAGGAGGCAGTTGCGCCACTGAAAACATGCTAAGCAACAGCGCAATGATAATGAAGGCATGTGCAACCGAAGGGGGAGGAACCATGCATAAAGGGTGCAGTGCGATGTTCAAAGACTTGCGCAATGCGCAACAATGGAGCAAGCGGAAGTTGCACCATAGCGGAAATGAGCCAAAATAAAAAGGAGCAAGGAAGAGGCGCAAGAACGCTACAGGGAAGCCACATGAGACAGAGGCAGAGACAGGCACAGGGAAACAGGGAGAAAGAGGGCAGGCCAGGGAAACCACACCACACAAGAGGGGCAAGGGAAGGTGTGTGGGGCCACAGAGACAGAGGCCAGTAGGTGTACCTGGTGCAGGGGTAGCAGTCAGGACAGCGGGGGAACAAAGCAACATCAGCTGGGGGAGGAACAGCAAGCCAGGGACATGGACAGTGCCACCTTCCACATGGATGCCGTAATGAGAGGGGTGAGAAGGCATGCTGCAGGGGGACGTGGCCGTGGAAGGGCCCGTCGGCGGTATGCCCCCAACAGACAGTACCGAGCCTGCACCAGCTTTAAGCTGTACACAGATGTTGAGATTGTGGGCCGGTACCGCCTGAACAGGGCAATACTGAGGCGGCTCTGTGAGCTGTGCAGTGATGTGATGCAGGCACCCACACGACGGAGTCATGCTCTGTCAGTGGAGACAAAGGTAACAGCCTGCATGTGCTTGCTGCTACAGGGTACCTTCCAGAAACCAACGAGGGATACCACAGGCATAACACAGTCGGCGCGTCCTGTCCTCACCCAGTTCCTCAGCGCACTGCTGCCACATGCTGTGGAGTACATCCATTTCCCCAGCACTGCGGCAGGCGCACAGCAAACATGGGAGTTCCATAGGGTAGCACGTATGCCTGGCATGCTAGGGGCGATAGACTGCACCCATGTGGCCATACGCACACCACCTGGCCCCGATGGGGCCACCTACATGAATCGTAAGGGACATGCCAGTGTCAACTGCCAGGTGGTGTGTGATGCCAGTGGGCGCATCATCAATGTCTGTGCCACGCACCCTGGGGGAGCACATGATTCCTTCATCTGGCACCAGTCGGCACTGTGCCACCGATTCAAGAGTGGGGACATCCCCACAGGTCATCTAGTGGGTGAGTATGTATGTAGAACTGACATATCGTGGGCAAGGGGTATGGCCAGAGGTGTCATGGGTGTGGCCCACAGGGCTTGGGGCAGTCTGAGCCTGAACAAGACACTAACCTCCACTATCTCCACATAGGTGACAGTGGATACCCACTCCGTCCCCAGCTGCTCACACCCTACCGGCGGCCCACGACCCCATCGCAGTAACGCTTCAATGAGGCACATGCCACCACACGCAACGTCATTGAGCGAGTGTTTGGGATGCTGAAGGCACATTTCCGTTGCCTGGACACCTCTGGCGGTGCCCTACAGTATAGCCCCTCAAAGGCCTGTGGGATATTCCTGGCCTGTTGCATCCTGCACAACATGGCCAAAGACTGTGGGATAGCCGTACAGGTCGAAGAGGGGGACGGCGATGGGGACGACGGTGACGCCGGTGACGATGGGGATGGGCAGCCCCCCCTTGGCTGACGGGACCCCCTTGACTGATCCGGCTGGCACAGCTGCACCTGGGACACCATCACAGAGGAGCACTTCAGCCAACACAGGTAAGTCATGGTGCCATGTGCAACCACCAGTGGCTAGGGCACAACCCACATACACGCATGGAAACACACCAGGGGTGCATGCTGGCAAGGGATGTGGCAGGGCACAGAAGCACACACATACAACCAGGGAGGGCTGAACAGTAACATGCCACATGGACGGACACACGCACCCACAATAGGCATAAAGTGCACAAGGGTCAGGTGCAAAACAGAGCCAGAACGCAAACACTAGCAACACACATGTCCACAGGCCACCACGTCCACTGACTGTCTATGTGCGTGTGTCAGATGCTGGGCACCATCGCACTTTGGTGTACAGCGCAATGCAGGCATCATCATGCACACATACCTGTGGACAGCAGTCGGGAGGGTGTGCAGGTGGACCGTGTGTCTGCGTGCAGGGCCACGCACCCACCCGTGCACTGCCCACCGAAACACACAATGCACACAGGGCAGCACCGGACAGTGCCCGCGCTGGGAGACAGGTCAGTCTTGCGGCACAGTGCCACGCCCGCCTCGGATGCGTGGGCGGCCCCGCCGAGACCCAGCAGCACTGGCAGGCTGACCACGGGCCTCATGTGGTGGCACCGATGGTCCACCAGGGGTTCCACTGCGCGAACACGACCGTGCCCGCACAGGGGTCTGCAGCACACCGAACATACCTGCACCAGGAGTGCTCGGGATGCCCACAGCTGAACCCAGCGTCAACAGGGTGGGTGTCGCATGACGCCGGGAATGGGAAGTGGATAGCGAACTGTGCGGTGTGAGCGACGCATGGGCACCTGACTGTGTGCCCACTGTGGCCATGACAGCGATGAACGTCTGTGTTTGCCTGTCAATGGCAGCGGTCACATCCTCCCGCAAATGGTCAATCCATGACAGGATCCTATCGGTGTCCCTGCTGTGTCGCTCCTCGACCCACTCCAGAGCCACACACAGTGCCTCCATGGACATTGCAAGCCACATCTGCTTCTGTACTGATGCCTGCAGTAGGCGGGTGTGCTCGTCAAAGAGATCGTCTGCCACCTCGGCATCCCGTCCATCAGGGTATGGAAGGGCCTGATGTTCGGCACCCCTTGAGGGTGGGCGCTGCTCACCAGGATCAGGTATGGGCAAGTCCACAGGTGGTGCACAGACGCCACCGCTGAACCCCAGTCCCGGTGGGTGACTGGTGCTGCTGCCCCTCCACCTGCTGTGCCCAAGGGATCAGTTGTTCCGCCACTGTGGCCGCAACAGTCCCACTGTCCTGACCAGCCACCGGTGCTGCCCCACTGGTGCTGATAGGCACAGCCTGGGACTGTGCTGACACGCTGGCACACACGTCGGAACCAGCCAAGTCCATGGGCGTGAGCTGGCCTGCTGTGTGTCCATTCCGTGGCACACACATGTCACTGCCCATGACGGTCGTGTCTTCATCATTGGTGCAGGTCTCTGCCACAGCCACAGCCAAAGCGTGCTGGCATCCTTGGACGCCAGAACGCTGAGACACAGGAAGGGCCTCCCCCACACCTGTCTCAACGACATCAGTGTGGACAGCCAGGCGGACCCACTGTTGCAATGCTTGACGGATACCTGTGGAGGTGGATGGTCCCTCCTCCAACTCCAGATGACTGTCCGCAGTGGACAGGCCCTCCACCGCTGACCCCTGCAGATGCGCAGGATCTGTAACAGAAAGTAAGGTCACGTTAGTGCATGTGATCTACCCTGCCCCCCCCGACAGACCATGACTTACCATGCAGTGATGGGCTACCACCTGTCTGGAAGCCACCTCCTGGAACGCCCTCTATGGCACTGTGCTGCATGCTTGCAGCAAGCCTGGCCTCTGCCGGTGTCAGCTGCACCACCTCCGGCTGGCCCCCGTCTGTTGCAGCATGTGCCGCCCTGATGGCAGCCACCTTCTCCTTCACCCTCCTCCTGTCGGTACCCATCTTCTTCTTACACTCCTGCACGGAGCGCTGGTGGCTGCCGTGCAGGTTGACGGCACGTGCCACCTCCTCCCATGCAGCAGCATGGGCCTGAGGGGTGCCCCGCCGTCCACTGAGCAGTGGCTCCTGATCGAGGTAGGCCTCGAAGAGTGCCTCCGTCTCGGCCTTGGTGAAATTGGGCCTTCTCTTCTGTCCACCATCGTAGTCCTCCTCACCCAGACCTCGCTCGGTCATTATTCAGCCTGTAAGGATGACAATGGTTACCTGTGACTGTGCAGTACAAAGCAAGTCCCTGATACCACAGTCCAGACCCCCACACAGCATGCAACTCACCAATAAACTGCAGTAACCGAATATGGCCATTGCAGAACAGTGTTGCAGTTTTATAGTGCAATCCATGCAAATTAGGTGAGGAGCAACTTTAATGAGATGCAAATCATGCTGCTGCGCCACTGCATGGCTGATCGGATGATTAGCATATGACGGCTGAATATCCCGCTTTTGCGCTTTGCGCAATTGTGTTGAACGTGCTGAGCCAATGGTGCAGTTCTGTGGCATGTGTAGTACACCTCACTGCGCATGCCCAGGTAGCTTAAGCAGGCGTCTGCCGCGCTGATGACATGCTGTGCGCGGTAGGCAATGCAGGGCATGGCCACCATTGTGCCAGTGGCGCTATAGCGAGGGTCACTACATGGCGCTGTGGCACAACTGCGCGATAGTTCGCTGTGGCGCTGGCACACAGGCAACTGATCGCGCTAGACGCATAGACGTCCAATGGCGCTGTGCGTGGCCTTGCGCCAGAGACCCATGACCCTATGCCCGACCTTTGCCCCCTTGGCGCCATACGTCCAGCATGGCTGTACCTCTATCGCGCTGTTCGGTAACAGCACGATAGGGAATGGTGGCACTGTACCGCGCAGCATTTCCACGTGGGGTGCCGCGCTGCACAGCGCCATATTGCCTACTATAGCGGTTGAGATGGCATGCAGGAGAGCTCCACAATGGAGTGCCCTTGAGCTGACCAACCTTGTGGCCATTGTGGAGCCACACTACGGCCCACTCTTTGGAGAAGAGGCACTGGACAGGGCCAGGACCCAGGTCTGGCAGGAGGTGGCCACTGACCTGGAGGCAGCCACTGGACGCAGGAGGACAGCGGAGCAGTGCAGGCACCGTTATGGGTACCTTAGGAGGAGGGAGCCGGAGCTACTTGCCCGTCTGCGGTCGCATGCCAGGACGGGCATGGTGCCTCGTCCAGGTGGGTGATACGTCTACACACTTGTATTGTCCATATGGGTAACACTGTCTTATGTGTCCAGCATAGGGAGAGATAGTCTAGGGTTGGCTGTGGCGGTGTTTACAAGGTATGGGGTGGGTGGGTCTGGCTGGGTGGGTGGGCACACACATATTGGGGCAGGGGGACTTTGCTTTGGGTTTGTACTGATGTTTTTCTCTCCTTAATTCTTCCACAGGTGTGGACGAGCAGCAGCGGATGGGGGAGCGGCAGCAGAGGGAGGAGGACGCAGCACACAGGTCTGTCGGGGACCACCACCACCGACAACAACAGCCCGATGAGGGTGAGTGCCATGACACCATGACTGCTATTGCATGCTGTGTAACAGGGTGGAAAGCAGGGCATGGCCACCACTGCCATGCACGCGACTTGTGGCAGTCAGCACTGTCCAGTGGCACTGCATGTCTGGGAGTGCGTCAATGGTGGTCCATGCGTGCACTGGGCACATGGCTGTGGCACTGCCTGCATACCGCATTGCCACGTTACTGTACGGCCTTGGTTGTGCTGTGCTGGACATTGGCGGTGGGAGTGTGTAGTGGTCCACATGGCTGTTGCTGCCTGGTTGGGCATGTCTTGTGAACACGGTCACTGTGGGTGGGCGCACACCATCACAGGAGCGTGGCACATGGCTGTATGCCATGCATAATGGGTGGGCTGCAGGGGGATGGACAGTCACACCTATTGACTCTGATCCCTCGTCCTAGGTGAACGGATACTCCTGCGGATCCAGTAGGCTATGCAGGAGCTGCTGCAGGTGGCACGGGAGTCCCTGAACATACTGAGGGACATACACCAGCATGGGGTCAGGAGGAGGAGATGGGCCAGGCGACAGCCCCAAGCGGAGGAGGACCAGGCTGGCTGCTAATGTCTGCATGAACCTGCCTACAACTTCCCCCCTTTGACCAACCCTCACATCCCGCCTTCTCTCTCCCATATGTTCACCCCTGCCCCTTACCCACCCCCACCTTGTTTCTGTCCCCCATTTGTACATAGTTTTCTGTATATAGTTGTGTTTTATATTTTACAATAGAAATATTTTGATATGAATACTGTGGTGGTCTCTGATTTTCAGCTGGCTATAGGTGCTCAGCTGCAGTGGTGTGCATGGCATCTGGGGTGGTTCAGTCATGGGTATGTGTGTGTGTGCGTGGGGAAGTGTCTATGGTGTGGGGGTGGCTATCAGTTGGTGACTGTGGTGTGTGTGTTGTTCCTTGTGCATTGCATTACTGTGTGCAGTGGTCCATGGTGCATGCTCTGTGTCCATTGTGCCCCTGTCAACCCGTCCTTGGCCTGTGCAGCTGACACCCTTGCATGTCTGTGGCCCGCAAGGTCTGCTGCCTTGTCAGTGGTGGCTGTCCATGCAGGTCGTCTACTGTGACCGTCACATTACTGGGTTGCCTCCTGTCACTGGTGTGGTGCATGTTTGCCTCGGGTGACACTGTGGCCTCCGCAGTTGATGTCCCACCTCCATGCTGTGGCTTGTGTGTGTTGCAGGGGCTGTGCACCACTGTCTGTGACTTGTGCTCCAGGCATATGATGGTGGTGTACGGGACCACAGTGCATGCATAGGGTGGGTGTCACCCCTGTGCCATGGAGGACTGCAGGCTGTGTGTGCTCAGTTTTCATGGGCCCACACTGGGGGCTTGTTTGCCACACTACTGCGTTCCTGTGTTATTGTCCCCGTGGGTATGGGTGTGTGTTTGCCCCTGCACTGTGTTGCATCTGGTGTGATGCATGCTTCCACGCACCACTGTGGGTGTCTGTGCTGGCTGCTGTGGCTAGTGGTGGGTCGAATGTGTCACTTGTCTACTGTGCAGGGTGCTGTCTCAATGGTGGTGGTGTCAGGGGCACGCCCTTTCCCATGTGGGGTACCTCTTGTGCCGACGCATGGTCGGTCTCTCAGCTGTGCCTCAGGGGGATTGTGTGTGTTGGCACTGTGTCTGCCATTGTTGCATTGCCGTGTGCTGCCACCCACTGCTGGGTGCTCATGGTGGGGCTGGCTTGTATGGTTCTGTGGTACACGAGGTTGCAGTGTGACAGTGGGGGTGGTGGTATGCATGGGGTTTCCTGCAGTGGTGGTCACTGCTCATGGGGGGTGTCTGGGGGTCACAGTGCAGGGTGTGTTGTGCACTGGGGGGGCTGGTGTGGCACGGGGTGGTCCACCCTCCTCGTGTGGCAGTCTCAGCTTGCCGGTGAGTGTGCTGGGGCACCATGGCCCAGCTGTGCTTTGTTTGCTTGTCCCCATGGGCCGGTGGATATTCCAGCCCTCCCCCAGTTGTGCTGTGCTTGGGGTGTGGGGGTGCATTGTCAGTTCTGCTGTGTGTTCCTGTGCCCATCTGTGGCATGGGTGGTGGGCCCCTACCTACCTCCCTGGTTGTGCAGTTACATTGCTCTGCTGCTGGGGGCTCCCCTGCTTGTACTATGGCCTCTGGGCTGCTCAGCTGGGCAGCCCTTGTTGCATCGTGCGCATCGTGTCTGCTCAGCTTCCCCTTCCTAGTTGAGCTATAGCGCAGGTTGTGCGATATTCAGACGTTAGCTGTTGGCGCAATTTGGCTTGCTCCTTTTTTGAATATCACGTCTATTGCGCATGGGCGCAATGGACTTGTGCTTGCTCCTGCTATTGCGCACTTTTTGGGCGCAGTTTGAATATCCAGCCCAGTATATACAGGGACTGATCTTCTCAAAGCTACAGTACAACGGCTTCATCTTGCATGTTCATGCAGGAACTACGGACACAGCAGTACTTTACATGGATTCACACTCTTTGCTGGATGTTCGCCCAGGCTCAAAGGGGGAACACAGAGCTGGAATGTGGCCAGGTGGAGGGCAAAAGCAGTGCCCAGGAAGATGACTTAAAGTAAGCCCTACAACTGGGGGGGGGGTTACACTGTGTGTGTGTGTGTGTGTGTATACAGAGGAATAACAAAATAAAGAACATTTAATTATTTTTGTTTTGAGAGAGTTTTATTTGTGGGGCCTAGATCATTTTTTAGTGAGTAAAGGTGGCAGCTCTGGCATTGATATTGTTATTGTGCTATGTCCCGATTGCCAGCGCTTTTCTACCTATACATTATGTTAAGTTGGGAAAAGGGAAAGGAAAAGGGGAAAGAAAGTCCACAGGCAATGAACAGTTCTTGCAAGAAATTCAGTTCTCTTTCCAAGCAGCCTATGCCGATGTATCAGTGAATAAGGATGGCTTCTCTGTTTCAGAGCAAAAAAATGGTAAGGCGCCGAAGAAACATGAGTGCAGACAAAACTGTCCAATTTCAATAATTCCTCTCTTTATTGTATAAAAGTGGCAATAAACTCAACGTTTCACCTACTGCATAGGCTTTCTCAAGAGTTGCCTTTCTAAAAAATACATAAATAAGAAAAATTTAAAATACTGTTTGCACCCAGTTCTATATTTAGACCAAAAATTAATCACAAGCAAGTTTAAATGTCATGAATCCCAATAGTGCTACTCACAAAATATGTTTATTTAGAATTAAAATGCTGTCTTTCATCAATAATTTAACCTTCTATGATGAAATTTCTTTCTTTATGTTAAAAAATTCCATGCGTTTTGGATATAAATCACTTAAACAATATGTTGAAGTAAAAAAATGTGGATAAATAAGTTTTGTGACATAATAATAGCATGAAATGGCATAAAAAGGATTTCATCATATTTTGTTGAATTTTAGCAAGAAACCAAAGGGACAACAAAATTATTGAAACAAATAGATAGCATTGAAGAATGCCATGAAATTGAGACATGCTCATATCTCAGAGATAAATGATTTGTGCTGGTAATCAAACAACCTTGAATGGGATGCATTTATCACAAATACGGTAAAGTATTGGTGTTGGGGAGCACTATAAGTACAATTTTTTATACAAAAAAAATATGAGATGTGACTTTGCATCTTACATATTTTCAGGATTTTTGAAAGAAATTTTGTTGCAGACAGTATTTTAAATTTTTCTTATTTAAGTATTTTTTAGAAAGGCAACTCTTAAGAAAGCCTATGCAGTAGGTGAAACGTTGAGTTTATTGCCACTTTTATACAATAAAGAAAGGAATTATCGAAATTGGATAATTTTGTCTGCACTCATGTTTCTTCAGCACCTTACCATTTTTTTGCTCTGAGACAGAGAAGCCATCCTTACCTATGCATTAGACAGATCCAAGGCATAGGTATCAGGATGCCTACCCATTTTATAATGTCAGGCCTCCCAGGGGAGAGTAACAGCAGCTCCAAATGTGCTGGAAAGCGCAGAAGATTACAGCCTCATGCCCCCTTCTGTGAGAAGTAATAATGACCTGTAGTACTGTGTGTGTAGTTAAAGTAGAGGGCTTTAAGAACTGTGTGAAAAGCTCCCAGTACATCAGAGACCTGAGGTAATAACCCCATGTACACGTTGTGATGCCCGTCAATGTGTTGTACCCCCCCTTGTGGGATAAAGTTTAAAGTATGTGTGGTCCAATTAGTTTTAGTTCTTCTTGACATGACTTCCCCAAGCAGATGATGGCTTTTTGTGTTAGAAATTAGTAACTGTGTGCAGCAATAGATTTAGGGGAACCCTGCTTTGCCCAGTGCCCCAACACATTCAAAAACCCTGCCTGGTTCCTGCCCTTGAGGGGCCAGGCTCGTAGTGCCCAACATACAGGATGGCACATTACATTCTTTCAAAAAGTTACAATTAGTTATGAAATCCAAAGGCCCGCATTGCAACTAGAACAAAAACCAAGGTCAGTTCCTCACCTCAGGGGGTGGGGCCCATAGTACCCAGCACCGGGGGGGCTGGTTACACTCCTTCAAAGAGTTACAATTTGATATGAATTCAGAAGGCTCGCAATGCAACTAGAACAAAAAGGCTTGCATTGCAACTAGAACAAAACCCTGGCCAGTTCCTCACCTTGAGAGGTGGGGCCTGTAGTACCCAGTGACTGGAGATGGACTGGCTATACTCCCTCAAAAAGTTAAAATTAGTTATAAATTCAGAAGACTTGCATTGTAACTGGAACAAAAGCCCTAGCCAGTTCCCCACATTGAGGGGCGGGGCCCCTAGTACTCGGTGGCAGGGGGGACCAGACCAGTTACATTACTTCCAAAAGTTACAGTTGTTTATGAAATGTTAATGTCCATGATGTATCCAGAATAAAAACCCTGGTTGGTTCTTCACCTCAAGAAGGTCTGGCCTATAGTTCCCAGCAGCTGAATTACACTCCCTCAAAAAGTTATAATTGGTTATGAATTTGGAAAGCTCACACTGTAACTGGGGGAAAAAAAAACTGGTTTGTTCCCCACCTTAATGGGCAGGGCATGCAGTACATGGTGTCTTGGGGGGGGCCCATTACACTTCCTCAAAAAATTACAAGTATAGAGAGCTTACATTGTAACCAGAACACAAACCTTGGCTGGTTCTCCACCTTGAGGGACTGGGCATGTAGTATCTGATGTCCAGGGGAAAATGGTTACACCCCCTCAGAGAGTTACACATAGATATGAATTTGGAAATCTCCTATTGTAACTGAAACAAACACTCTTGTCAGTTTTCTAGCTTGAGGGGTGGGGACAGTAGTACCTAGCATCCATGGGATCTGTTTTTATTAGAGGAGTAGAATCTGGCCATGAACTTATAGCCTAGATGTTAGAGTAATGAGCTGTGAATGAGCTGGATGCATCCTGCAGACAGACCTGGGTTTGATCCCCACAACCTCCACTTGCATACTGTGCAACTCTGAGCAAGTCAATTAACCTCCCCGGTGCTCCCGGGTCACCCCTGAAAACAGGCACCTGTGCCTAGTGGGCCTTACCCGGTTAACAAAGAATAAAATAAAAAATAAAAAAAATTCTTGTCACAATAGATGTGAAAGAATTGTACACATCCATTCCTCACACAGAGGGAATTGAAGCGATGGGTGAGGTACTAGATACCAGACCTGAGGGCTCAAAACCTCTACTATACTAGACTACTGTAACAGTGGCAGCCATGGTGCTCCACAAGAATTACTTTAGAGATGAAGACACATTTTATGGACAGATAAATGGAACAGCCAAGGGGAGTACCATGGCTCCAGGTTATGCAAACTCCTATATGTAAATGTTTGAGAAGGCACATGTCATCCAGAAGGGAAGGAACCCATACAGAGACAAAATAAAATTCTAGAGGCGTCTTTTTTTTTTTTTTTAATTATATTTTGCTAATCTGGCAAGTCAAGGATACACAACTGAGGAATTTCTAAAGTGCATTAATTCAAGAGACCCCCCTCTCCAGTTCATAGCAACAACTAGTAGGGAACAAGTGGTACTCTTGGATATTATGATCCAAACAAGAATAAGCTAACTACAACCCTTTATAGGAAAGAGACAGATTGTAAGATGATCCTGTGTGCCGATAGCTTTCATCTATCCAGTCTGATAACATATCCTTCTCCCAGATGCTCCAAGTCAAATGAAGCTGCAGCACTGAGAGAGACGTTGAAAAAGAAAAAAATCCCATCGCTGACAGGTTTGATGACGAGGGCTATCGAAAACCCACTTTATCCACATCTATCAAAAGAGTTGATAGCATTACAAGGCAGCAAGCACTCCAGAGCAGAACTAAGGAAAATCCACAGAAGGCGGGATGATATTTGCCTCAACACATTGTCCATAAATGCCCCAAAATAAAGGCAGTAATCCAAAAACACTGGCACACACTACATGAACACCCAAGGATATCCCACATTTTCCAGAGTAGGCCCTTTGTTGTCTCTAAAAGAGCTCCTAATCTCAGATTCAGACAGGTTCACAGAACACCTGCTACTAAGACCACTAAGAAATGGTATGTACCCCCCTGTGACAGATGTTCTGTGTGTGGACACAGTTCTCGTAAAGAAGCGTGTAGGCATCCCCACCCACACAGGTAAAGAATATAGGATCAGCTCCCACATTACATGCAATTCCACACATATAGTCTATGTGCTCCAGTGCCCTGTGACTGCCTCTATATAGGCAAAACCCTACGGGAACCGAAGCATAGGATCACAAACAACATGTAGACAGTATGAGAACTCAAATGTGGCAATTCACTTTAAAGATAGAGGTCATACTGGAGCACAGCTCAGATTCTAGAGGCTAGGACAGGTATTACAAGCACCTGGGGACGTAATGATAATAAAAAATTGGAAAAAAGCAATGTATTTTTGAGTTAAGGTCAATGCAGCAATCTGGGTATGGTGCTCAGGCTAGCTGTGCCGGTTCACAATGGATCCTCGATCCCCCAAACGTAGATAAATATAAAGACAGAGATGTGGCACTCAGGTCAGAAATCAAAATAGACGCTCAAAAATAGTGAGTTTATTGAAAGTCCTGGTGGACATTGACAAACAGAAGTCCCAGCGTTTTGACCACATGGGTCTTCCTCAGCGGGTGTCAGTACAAACGGACAGAACAACATTTAATTTAAGCTACTAATTTAAAGCGACATGCTCTGAAAGAGCAATTAAGCAATAATGTACGACAGGGTGTGGTATATCTTGGGATATCATCATGTCTCAGGTGGTTGGGCACGAGGCCACAGGCCGAGTGCGTCCAACAACCCAAGAAGTGACGCCATCCCACCATGTACCACACCCGGAATGCATTATTGCTATTATGAACTGGATTCCATATATGTATCAATAAAATATTTTACAAAAAGCTTCTAAAATGTTTCAGTAATACATTTTGTAATGTGTAAGGATACACTGATATAATATAGTCCGTTTAGTTTTTGATGTGGGTAGTAGGTGGCCTTATTGTAATGCTTTGTTAGTATGAGGAGGAACTAAATTGTGAATTGAATTTTTTTTTTTTTTTTTTAATTTGTAGTTGTTTGTTCAGCGGGCGAGAAGGTTCTGAATTCCCGAGCAGGAATGGTGCTGGCAACCCATGGCGCAAAATCACTTTTTTTTAACGTGTATTTTCCGAACATAGAAATCAATTTATAAGTTCACCTTGATGTCAAAATACTAGTGCATTGCTTAAAATGAGTGTTATTTTAGTTGGGAAGTGCTTTTGAAAACTAAAGCCGTGATTCTGAGGAAGCGCTTCAGCGTCTGCCACAGATGCTGATAAGCATGCTCGGAATCACGTGTTTAGCTTTTGAAAGGCAGTTTCCAGGTTAAAAAAAAACCAAAAAAAACCATTACTTTGAGTAATAAAATATTTTTTTGCATCAACGGGAATTCAGAAATTTATTTTTATGTCCAGATTGTAAGACCACACCGTCGGAGATGAACAGGAACAGCTGACTGCAGGGGAATATTTGGGTAAAAGAATGATGAATGAATATATGTAAAAGGGGCAGCCCTGGCAGGTGAGTATGTGCCTCACAAGTACAGGGGAAAAAAAAAAAAAGGAAAAAAAAGAGGATGACTTACATGTGAATTTTTTCTATAAGAAATGGGTTGCCGATTGATGCCACTCACATGCAGCTGTTTTTAAAACTGCAAGTGGGAGTGCATCAGGAGCTGTTGCTGCTGCTGATTGTGAGTTCAGCGTGGCTGCCAGTTGCCGTCGGAATGAATTTTTTTCTGCCGGTGAGAAGGCGGGTGGCTGGAGGCATTTTGAAGCCATGATGATGTAGCCCGATATCATTACGGCTTCAAAGACCTCTCAACCAATCAGCTTCCTAGATTTTCGATCCCCAGTTCATAATGAAGCTTATATACATTCAATTCAAGTCACCCAATGTTGAGCTGATATAATTAAATAAATCCATTTAGCAATAAGACAAGGACATATTTAATCACATTTATACACATTAATAGAGGATGAACTATCAAAGCATGCAGAAAAAGACAGCAAACATTTCAATAAAAGCGATCGAATGTAACAACGGTCCAAACAATACAAGCACATTTATGAACAATCAAAACAGTTAAACATTTAGTCATTTCATTATTAAATCTCAGACATGACTACATACATTTATTCAGACACCTTTCAGTTTATTCAGGGACATACATCAACAATAATAGTAATCGGGGGGGGGGGGGGGATCTAATACAGTAACATAATTAATACAATGTCCCCCATTAAGGGAAGTGAATCATAGTTTTTAATTTTTAAATTTGTTAAAATGTATTTGGTATCTTAGTCTTGAATTTAAGTTACAAATAAGGGTGATAGTTCACATCTTCATTCAGACCAGCTGGGTAAACTGTATTTAACATAATGATCCATTTTGTTTCCCTTTGTAGTAATAAATTCTTGCGATCACCTCCCCAAATTGGAGTGGTCCATGTTCCAATCCTACAAATTTTAAATCATTAGAATTAGAGTTGTGAAATCATTTAAAATGCAAACCAAGTGCATTCTGTCATCCTCATTAGCTACAGCCCTAATGTGTTCTTCTGTTCTCCTTTTTAAATGTTGTTCCAGTTTCCCAACATTATACTTCTGACACGAGCACCATGCCACGTATGCCACCTACTGTGCAGCCACTTAATCACTTCCCTAATCTGTGTCTGTTCCCCTTCTTTACAAAAATACTTTCCTGACTGTGCATAATAAAACCACTTTTGATATTTTGGATCCGTTTTGATTTCTGACCAGAGTGCCACATCTCTGTCTTTATTTTCGAGTTAGGGAATCTCAGGAATTTGTGAGGCCTCAGTGAAGAGGCCAACTGGCAGGCCTGTTGGTATATTAACTTACTAATTATAATCAACCTAAAGAATGTAGGAAGGTATATGGCTTTGCTGTGGAGTCCTTACGTAAGGGTCTCTCTGTGATTTCTCAGTTTCTTTTCATGGATACTGTATAATCCCGTAGCATGGTTTCTTGTTTTGCTTTCATTTTAGACTTTTGTTACTAGTAAACAAATTATGATTTAGGTGCAGGACCTGTTTAATGTTTTGGCTACTCATTAGACATATAGGGCTAGTTGGCATCCCATTCCCTGTGCATTTAGATGTAAGGGGAAGGGTATACCACATAGTAGCCTAGTTAAACAACCTTATCGGTCATGAGATAAGAATTTTTCAGTTAAGCCACACATATTTTTTTGCTATATAAAGCACTCTATTGTTTTTATTTTAATCCTTTTTTCTCCAAACGATATTTCTTCCAAAGATATTGCATTTAGCTAAAATGTTTTCTAACTAAAAGTATTTTGATCAATGGGGCTATGTTTAGTTATTTTGTAATAAGAACATATGGATATAAGCTGTCAAAACTGCACAGAGCTTTAAGATTTATGTTGATGTATATGACATATACTGTAACTCAGGTAAGTCAGCTAATAGTGGCATTTACATTGTTCATTAATACACCAATGGAATAACATTTATTGGCTCCATTTTAAAATAGTCATGTTATCTAATAGCACAGATGAGCTAAAAGCTGAGCACACCTAGACATTAACTCTTAAAGGATTCCCAGACAGTAGTGCTAGAGACAAACAGCACTAGTTACCTCGCACAACCGTGCAGCTGTCTAAGTTTCAGCTTACACAATTATGCAGACATACTCCTGCCCCATGAGAAGACACCAGTGATATACCTGCCACCCAGCTGTGGTTGTATAGCAACAGCATCTCCAGTGATGCTCACTGATGCATATCATATCAGCGGTTGGTGGGTATAAGAGGGGTAGTGAGACAGCACCCTCTTGCTGTCAGTCTGGCCAGGAAGCAGAGTTGAAAAGATAAGAGAGATGCTCGATACATTCCATATACTATACGAAAAGGGAATAGTGCTACCCATTGCAAGCAGCCTCGCTTAAGAGGAAGACACAGTAACATGGAGATGGCAATAAAATGCAATATTTAAATAACATTTTTGAGAAGAGGTTTAACGAAGACTTTCTAATGAATAATTGAGCAGAGGAATCTTATAAGTAAGGCAGCAAGAATAAGGAATACAGTTTGAAACTACTAAATTTACTATTAACTCTCTATTGCCCAGCATTAGATTATTAACAAGCATTTGTCAATGCTGAGTGTTGCTTGCTTATATGTGCTGTTTAGGTATTTGGAAGTGATAGTACCATGCCTAAGAACTGTCATGTGCCCCCCCAAAAGACATCCACTGTGTCTTTCTGTTCAGTATTCACAGAAGAGGGGGAGGGACAAGGGCCACAGCAATACAGCAGTTGCAAAGGCGTGAAGAGGTGGACAATAGTCCATTCAAAGGCAAAAGAGTCCTGCAGGAGGTGACTAAATTGATGGTGGACAAAGCGATGGGACCAGATGGCATACACCCAAGGATTTTAAGAGAACTGTTAAGGGAGATAGCAGTACCTCTGGCAGCCATGTTCACCGAGTCATTCAACACAGGGATGGTACCACAGAATTGGAGGAGGGCACATGTGGTCCCTCTGCACAAATCCAGCAGTAGGGAGGAGGCAGGGAACTATAGGCCGGTCAGCCTCACCTTAGTAGTGGGGAAGATCATGGAGACATTGCTTAAAGAAAGGATAGTGGGGCATCTAGAAGCCATTGGAGCCCAGGACCATAGGCAACATGGATTCACAGTGGGGAGGTCATGTCAGACAAATCTGGTTGATCTCTTTGACTGAGTGACAAAGGAAGTAAATCAGGGTGGGGCAGTGGACAACGCTTACTTTGATTTCAGCAAAGCCTTTGACACCGTCCCACATAGGAGGCTGATAAACTACCTGGGTAGGCTGGACATGGGGAAAAAGGGTGGTAAACTGGGTTAGAAACTGGCTAACGGACAGGAGGCAAAGAGTAGTAGTAAATGGGGTGCAGTCTGGGGAGAGGGGGTGGCCAATGGGAATGCCGCACAGATTAGTCCTGGGGCCAGTCCTGTTCAATGTCTTTATTAGTGACATTGGAGAAGGGCTGATGGGAAAGGTCTACCTGTTTGCAGATAACACCAAGATCTGTAACACAGTGGATACCCCAGAGGGGGTGGAGAAAATAAAGAGGGACCTGGGGAAGCTTGAAAAATGGTCTGAGGACTGGCAACTTAAGTTTAATTCAAAAAAGTGCAAAATTATGCACCTGGGACACAGAAACCCTGGGGAAAGCTACAAGAGGTGGGGAGAGGGAGTTGCAGACAGTCACAAATAAGGAAAGGGACCTGGGGGTTCTTATTTCAGATGACCTGAAAATGTCAAAGTGGTAAGGCAGCTGGGAGGGCCAGTGACATGCTGGGATACATAGGAAGGGGTATCACCAGCATAAGGAGGGAGGTAGTGATGCCATTATATAAAACCATGGTCAGGCTTCAGATGGAGTACTGTGTGCAGTTCTGGAGGTTGCACCTTCGTAAGGATATTAACAGGCTGGAGATGGTCCAGAGAAGGGCAAATGAGATGGTACAGAGCTTGCAACACAAGACTTATGAGGAGAAATTAAGGGACCTCAATATGTACTCACTGGAAGAGAGGAGGGAAAGAGGTGATTTGATAGAAATATTCAAGTACATCAAGGGTATAAATAGAACTACTGAGAAGCAGGAGACAGCTGCTATAGGCACATGTGCCAACTTCTGTGTGATATTCTTTTGTTCTTATAAATCTGTAATTTCCAGTATTTCAGTAACCACATGACCACACTGCCTTCTTTAGGCAATTTTATGCTGGTTGATGCCTGGTGCCAGATGGCAGACAGAGGGCTCAGCAGATTGTGTTGCCATTTGAAAAACTTCATAGAGTGTTCTTTTACTGTTAAGCATTTTGGAAAGCTGGTGAAGGTCTCACAATTTTTATTAAGATATTAACTCCTTATGTCTGTCCCCTTTGGTCCCCCATCCCCATACCCCTACAGTCATCGGTGGCCACTGCTGCAGCCTTCTTATTGCCAAGATGGTGGGTGAGCAGCTGCCTTCACAGTCTGTGAAGTCTGATGTCTTTCAGTGCTGCTTATTGGTCATCTTCCAACACAGGCGAGGTGCTGCCAGCCCAAAACTAACTCAGGACAAGCAGCTTTCAAAGTGGGGAAGAAATGGAGTGAGCAAGAATTAAGTACTCATTCAAATGTGGCGTCAATTTTAAGATCAGCATACCGGTGTGGGCACTGCAAATAGAACCTCAGCTCTTTAAGCGGCCTTATGAAGAGTAAAGGCTTCTCAAAGCACTGGGGTTCTGTTTATTGTACTGTAAGTGGGCTACATCTAATTCGGTAATTTACTGTACCTTACATCTGGATGTATGGTAGGCCCAACTTTAAATAAACACTGCACCTGAATGAACACATGATGCCACAGAAACACAGAATTTGTCAGCAGAAAAGGACCGCTCAGCCCACCCAGTCTGCCCAAGTGTTCTCTACCTACTTGTAACTCCGCCTGTATATGTTACTGCATGTATTACTCTGCCTGCATCCATCAGGACCTCTTTGTGAATGAGCTTGCTCAATGGATTTTTCCTGCAATGAACCTGAACCTACTCCACCTCCATAGCCCTACTGATCTCTGTTGACCCCCTCCTTCCCCTTTTTCTAATATACCCCCATATTTATCCCATGCATGCTTCATGCCCCTACCATTTTAGATTCCACCACTTCTCCTGGCAGTCTGTTCAAGGCGTCTACCACCCTTCCAGTAAAGAAATATTTCTTCACATATATTCTGAACTCCCCCCCCCCACCAGCTTCATTGTATGCCCCTTGGTTTGGGTGCTCATCCTTATTTGAAGGAAACTCCCCAACTGTACCCTGTTTACCCCTGTGAGGTACTTTGTTGGTCTTGATCATGTCACCTCTCGCCCTCTCTTCCAGAGTGTACATGTTGAGATTCTTCAGCCTTTCCTTGTAGGGATTCCTGTGAAAATCCTGAACCATTTTAGTTGCCCTCCTCTAGAAAACCTCCACCTTATGTCCTTTCTGAAGTGTGGACTCTAAAACTGGCTACAGTACTCCAGCTGGGGGTATACCAGGGAGTGACACAATGGCAGCACAACATCCCTCCTCCTCCTACTGGAGATGCCACTCCTTATGCACCCCAGAATCCAATTTGCCCTGCCCATAGCCTTGTCACACTGTACTGCCTCCTTGAGGTCCTCTGATATAATAACCTCAAGGACCCTTTCATGTCTAGTGAGTATCAGTACCTCCCCCATCCTATATCCAGCATCGGGGTTCCTATGCCCTAGGTACAAGATTTTACACTTGTTGGCCGTAAACCCCAAGTACATAAGAAAATTGAATTGATTTGAATGAATTGAAGGCTTTTAAGCAGCTTTTCGGGGAGTGTGTATGTATGTGTGTGGGGGAGGGAGGGGGCTCTGCTACTATAACTATTTGCTTTTGATTTTGGCTTCAAATCAGGTGCACTCCTGTAAACAGATAAAACATGTTTAAGAAAGACTCATAAGAAATGTGATAAAGTCTTTGCACATTAGCCTGGGCTGAGCTTGCAGACAGGAGAGATGCAGCCTGTTCCTAATTAATGAGCTTCCACTGGTCACCTGTGAACCTCTTATGGGCCAGAGCTTACTACACAAGCATTTGTCAATGCCGAATGGTTACTTGCTGGCATTAGCAGTGGAAGTGCAGGAGTTAGACAGATGGGGCCCGATTCTCAAAGCCCTGCGTCAGACGCAAGGTGCCTGCACCGAACAGATACGGTGCAAGGTGCACCTTGCATCCATGTCCGCCCTCCATTCGATTCACAAAGGTGGCCTGTGTTGACCGCAGTCCAGCTGCTCCAAACAGGGCTTGCACCTGCAATGCACTGTGGCACAGTAGTAGGGGGACTGCGGCCAATGCAAGTTGCATCCTGCGATTCACAGACATCACCTGGCGGGAGAAATTCTAAGTGCCCTTAGACCAACCAGGGTAGGCGTAAGGGGACTTAGGCATTCTCCCCTGGGTGACATGCCTGTGTGCGATACACCATGGGTGACGGTCCACCCACCATACACCTCCGAGTGTGGCCCTGTTTGTGTGGCCCCCATCCTAGTAGTCCAATGGCACCCCAACTGCTCCCCAATGCCACCTATGTACCATGTCAGTACCCCCATCCTGATGCTGCCCATACTGGCAGCGGCTCCCCCGATCCCCGCCCCATCGGCGCTACCACAGCACCAACTTATGGTGGTACAGTGCCCAACCATGCCCCAGCAGGTGGTGCCCAAAGCCCCCTGTACACCAGTCCTGACTGCTCCCCAGCGCCCGGCACATCCCACCACTCACCTCCATGGCCAGGCGCCTATTGCACCGAACATGGTGGGGGGGGGGGACACCGGCCCACCAGGTTGGGTCCATATGCCCATTACCTAGTGGGACGGGGGTCCTGTGTTAGTCTCTGGTGGCCTGCGGTGGACCTGTGCAGTGTGCCAGGGGTTTGCCGCAGGGTTCTGGTCAGCGCAAGCATGGGGACTTAGCCACTGGGACCCCTCCTGTACCTGAATCAAGTGCAGGGTCCCTGGTGCACCAGGCATTGGTGCAAGCTGCTGTTTGTTGCAGTTTGTGCCAGACGTAGGCCCCTATGAGAATCGGGGCCCTGCAGTATAGGAATGGCAGTGAAGTACTGAACTGACGCCAACATCACCCACACCCAGCAGAAATGGACATGCATTGGGGTGTGCCTTTGGGTCGTTGTCCATAACGGTCACGACATTTCACCTCACCCTACCCTGCAGACACTGACAAGTGTCGAAGTGTGCCTTGGGTGTTCGGGCTTTACTCATCTCATTCCATAAGGAAATATGCTGAAATGGGTGCAGTATAGGAGAATGGGATGAACTCTGGGGCCAAAGAGTCCAAGGCACACCTTGATGCCTATCACTGGCTGCAGGGTGTGGGTGGGGGTGGAATGGCATGAGCATTACTGTGAACAATCCCAAGTCACATCCCTGATGCCTGTCAGTCCCTACAGGGTAGGATGTTATGGTCAAAAACCCTAATACCCTGGGCGTTTCTTGGTATTTTTACTCCAAGTTTTCAGAATGGGCTTTTTGTGATCCCATCGCATGAACAATGACACTATCAGTTCGTTAGCCGAAAAGTGATTTTGCACAGCGACTGTGCCATTTGGCGCCACAGGTGCGAAAACAAATTTCAAACAGGATGTGAAAAATGACAGCTGTACTGTTCATGAGGAGGTATAAAAAATGGCAATGTTGAAAATCTGGACTGAAAATATAAAAAAACTGGTGAAGTCACGAGTGTGCATAGACACTGTACAACGCACACACGTAATGTAATTAGTTTTTGGAATTTTTTACAGCAGATTTTCAACACAGGCAATTTGGGACCTCTGCTCATGAACAGCGTCACTGTGATTTTCTTAATCTATCCCAAACACTGATTTCCCACAGTGACCATGCTATTCTGCGCCGGAAGTGTGAAAACACATTTCAGCCAGGGTGTGAAAAATGACAGCTGTACTGTTCATAAGGAGATGTGGAAAAATGCTAATGTTGAACATCTGGACTGAAAAGATTACAAAATTGTGAACTCATGAAGGTGCGTAGAAATTGCACAATGCAAGCTCGTAACATATCATTTTATGGACTTTTGTCACCAAATTTTCAACATAGCCAGTTTAAGACCTCTGCTAATGAACAGTGTCACTGTGATTTTCTTAATCTGTCCTGAACAGTGTTTTCGCACACCGACCATGCCATTGTGCGCTACATGTGTGAAAACATTTCAGGCGAGATGTGAAAAATGACAGCTGTACTGTTCGTAAGAAGGTGTGGTAAAATGGCAATGTTGAAAATCTGGAGTGGAAATAATTAAAAATGCTTGAAGTTACGAGCATGCGTAGGAACTGTGCAAAGCACGCTCATAAAACAGTCATTTTTGGAAATTTTTTTACCAAAATTTTCAACATAGGGTTTTTGGGGGCCTACCTCATGAACTGTGACACTGTTGTTTCGTTCAATCGGTCCCGAATAACACAATGACAGTGACCGAGGTGGGTTCATGAGGTGGGGTCCCAAGAATCCCATGTTGAAAATTTGGTGAAAAAATTCCCAAAAATGGCTGAGATACGCACCAAATTTGAAGAAAAACACATTTATGCCATTATATAGCTTACCTGCATTTGTTCAGTTTGCGGTCGGCTTTGAAGAGTGCAGACATGTTCCTGGTCCACCGAAGATCATCGCACCGGGCTCCAGAGGGAAGTATGGGTGGGGGGAGTGTGCGGAGGTGGGGCAATGCAGGGTGGGCGAGGTTGGGGGAGGACCACCGGAATCAACGAGGATCATTTTCTAGTTTACAGGTTTATTTACAAAAAAACACTGTAGGAAGGTTCTTTTTCAGGAGATTTAATTTTGGCATGCTGGGGTGGGCTCCAGAGTGCCACTTGAGTGTTTGGGGGGACTGTAGCTGACGGGGATTGGACAGCCCCTCGGCACATAAGAAATGGGGGGCAGCATTATGCCGACCGGGAGTGGGCTCCCCCGTCGGCAAAATTACCAGGCAGGTGGTATGCCAACAGGGGGATTGGGCACCCCTGTTGGCACAGATAAGTGCGGGGGGGGGGTAGCAAGCAATATGCCAATGGGGAGCAGGCTCCCTAGTCGGCAAAATTACCAGGCAGATGGCATGCAGACAGGGGGATTGGGCACCCCTGGTTGGCTTTCTTTTGTTATTTATTGAAATGTTTTACCAGGAAGGCACACTGAAGGGTGGGCAGTGGCTTTCTGTTGGCTTTGTGTGGACTGTGAGATGCCAACGGAGAAGCTGTCACCATAGGAACACAGCACAATGGAGCTGTGTAATTGGCTGCTGCAGTCAGGGAGGCCCCTCCGTAAAAACAGCTGACTACATAGTGACGGGGCACTCCCTGATTGCAGCGGCTCAGTTTCTTTGATGTAGTGGCCTGCTCATTAACTGCCGGTGATTGACAGCATGCTCCTCTATTGGCCGAGGCAGAGATCAGCTCCTGAATGGGCTACTGCCATTCGGCAAAACACTACCGCGCCTCCACAACTTGCTTGTGAAAAAAAGTGACGCAATGTGTTTCTTGCACATGCGTGCAAGCAACACAAAAATTAGATACAGACAAGTTAAATAAGATCTGCATACTAAAATAACAACACTAAACAAATATTGCATTTCTTTTCAGAGATGTAGCCAGTCCTAAAACGTGAGGTAATATCAAAATAAGCCTCTAGCCTATATTTTAAGGACTTTTTAAAGTCTCATTCAAAACTCTTGGACCACATGTTAATTAAATAGGGGATATATGATGGACACTCATGAGATATGATAGTTATCTTCATGAGTGGTCAGTGACCTCTTGACCTTATGGAGTGGTGAAGCCACTAGTGAGGTCAAAAGAGGTCACTAACCTCAAATGAAGATAAATATCTATCTCATGAGTGCACATCACATGTGCGGTTCATACACTAAACATTAGCATTTTAAGCTAGTGTCATTTTACTAAAAAGTAAATGTTTCCCATTTCCATACATTCTGGTAGGTCATGCTGGCTGGAGTACACAGCTGCATAGACTACAGGGCACAGGCAGCAAAATTCAATTCTTGAAGTGATATACTCAGCTAGCTAGATACAGTTTGTGAGGTACCCTACTGTGGTGATAAAAAATGTATCTAGGTAGTTGGTGTTGTCTGGTGCAGATAGCATTTTTATCTAGCATAAAAACCTTAATGTATATTGTATAAAATTAATATTTTCACAGATAAAAACTGAACTAAAGCAGTATTCCTGTTTTCTGACAGCCCCATCCAGCAGAAGTGGCTAAATGGTGGATAAATGGTGTTGAGGTCTTTTTTGCAGTTTTGAGTATAGTACACTCGTGCAAAGGAGGGCACGCTAAAGTTAATTTAAAAGAGTATATTCAAAATAGTAAACCCTGTATATACAGTAATCCATTATCATTTAGGTATCAAGTGGAATATGAACTATTAAAAGAGATAAAGGCCCCCACTTTCAAAAGGATCGCGTGGCACAAACCGGTTGTATACTGTGCTAACTTGGAATAGCGCCAGCTTCCAGGGGCGTTCCCATATTCAAAGGGCACCTATGTGCAGTGCACCCCCGATAGCACCATCGTGCACAATATCGTGCTACGCCCACGCAAATGAGGGAGCTCTCATGCATATGCGGCACAGCACAATACTGAAAGTTTCAGAAGCGCTAAATGGTTGCCTGTGCAGGCACAGTTTAAGGGTTTCTTAAGCCCAGCTCTTAACAGTGCACAGAAGCACCCCCATGCACCATTCTGGGCTGGGGTCCCTGGTGGTCTAGCAGTCCCTCCCATGCCCCGATCCCCTCTTCTGTATAAAACAAGTATCCCCTGGTGGTCTAGCAGTCCCTCCCATGCCCCGATCCCCTATTCTGTATAAAACAAGTAAGCCCTGGTGGTGCAGCGGTCTCTCCCATGCCCCGATCTCCACAGTGTTGCAAAGATAGTTATCACTGGTGATCTAGTGGTCCTCCCTCCCAAACCCCAATCTGCCCGTAGTGGTCCCTGGTGTTCTAGTAGACCCCCCACACCCACAACCCTGCAGGTACTGTCCCACCACCCACTCCCCCTGTTCCAACCCCAAAAGCTAGTGACCGGCACAGCCCTCCACACACCACCACTGCTGGATGCAGACTGAGCACTCAGGGTGCACATCCTGTAATGTACAATATTGTGATGGCGTTGTGGAGGACTGTACCAGTTGCTGTCTGTTTGGGTTGGAACAGGGCAGCATGGTGGTGGGACAGTACCTGCAGGGGTGGGGGATCTACCAGACCGCAAGGGACCACTACAGGTAGGTTGGGATTTGGAAGGTGGGACCACCAGACCACCAATGATAACTATCTTTGCAGCACTGTGGGGATTGGGGCATGGAAGGGACCGCTGGACCACCGGGGCATACTTGTTTTATACAGAAGAGGGGACTGGGGCATCGAAGAGACTGCCAGGGATGTCTGTTTTTTAAGTAGGAGGGGATCGGGGCTTGGGGGAAGGGATCTGTCCTGGCACACTCGACTGGTGCAAGGCATGCAGATGAGACCATAATGAGCATTGCAATGGCTCATTAGCCCATGCATGCCCAATGAGCTCATCTGCATGTCTGGGCTGAATATCACCCACATGGGTCATGGCACTACCTAGTGTGTGCCGCACTTTACCCCATGGGAGGTCTTCGGCCCCGATCCTGGTAGCACGGCACAAAGCATGGTAACCGCTGGCTGTGCACCATACTACCATGGCCTAATATTCCAACGGATAGCGCGGTCAGTTTGGATCATGCTAGCCATTTTAATATGGCACCAGAATGGACGGCCCTATTTTTTCATGCGGTGCCCCCATGTCACGCAGCTGATCAGCTCTCAATATGGGGCCCAAAGAACTTTTAAAGATATAGATAACAAGGAGTACTGGTATGCAGCTACAGCTATTATGCACCATTAGCTTGTAAATGTACTGTATTGTTTATATGATAAACATATGTGACTGAAAAATATTTTAAATTTATTTTTCATAGTGTCCCCAGAAGAAGCCACCTCAGCAAAACATCGGGGTATAGTAAATAAAAGCACAAGTACTCAAGGCTTTTCATGTGGAGGCCTTTTCTGGCTCTGAGCAGCCCTACCTGTTTAACATTTTCATAACATTTTCAAGTGTGTTCCATTTAGGGTCTGCTCCACTGAATACTTGAAGCAAATGAGCGATTGCCTGCAGGAATACGGGACTTGTTGACTGGTTACACAGTCTCAAGAAGTTACAGTTACTTATAAATTCAGTAAGTTCACACTGTGGAGCGCACACTGGCACCTGGGTGAATGGCAACACAAAGTGACCACGGTTGCTTCAACCGCTGTTATTTTTGCTGATTTATTATTTTCAAAGCAGTGTCAGCAGAAACCAACTACTCATGCGAGAGTGGATTACCCAAAGAACATTCCAACCACCTTAGTTTGAAAATCCACCAAGTATTTGTTTTTTCATCACAAAAAAAAAAAAAAAAAAGTAATCTTGTCAGCTCAGCATCCCTTTGAAAGTATCACCACCAATGACAAGACCTGAAAAGAAACAGCCTATCAGGGAGCAGCAAGCGGGGGGCAGAATCAGTGAAAACATTATCCCAGGCAAGCACTATTAATAAAAAGGCTGAATTTACATCCATTAAGCAAATGTATTAGTGGGGACTTAGTCAAACCAAAGCTGTTTGTTGACATCATAAGAAATAATTTAAACAGTATCATTGGTAGACTAGATGAGGTCAAGACAAGAATAGCCACTCTGAAGGATGCTAGATTTTTTATCAAATTATCTCTGGCACAACATGCCAATAAAATGGAATTTATTCAAAGTAAGATGTATAACTTAAAATAAGGGGAGGAGGAACAACCTAAAAATTGTTATGGTGGCAGAAGGGGCTAAGTGCCCCAGCATGATTCAGCTCCTTCAAGGGTTTCTTCCAGCTATCATGGGGCACCAATGGCCCTGGCCCCTTGACGTGGAAAGAGCATACCACTCACTTCAAGACAAACCTAAGCCTGGGGCAACAGCACATCCTATTGTGGCCTATTTTCTAAGATTTTCCATAAAAAAGGAAATCCTTAAAGGGGAACTGTCATCAACAGGATTTCTTAATGTCTGAAAGTCCATAAAAAGCTAAATTGAGTGAGCATTTGTATTTATGTGTGAGTCTTTGCAGTCCAGAGTTATTCATATGTAAATCAGCCTGTAATTAAGGGCTGCGGGCAGCCATGTGTTTTAGGCTCCTGACAGGAAATGATGTCGCTGAGGAACTTGGCCCTCCATTTACTGTAGGTTAAATAGGAAATCATCTGTTTTTTAAGTGTGTTTTAAGGTGTTATTACAGCACTTTCTACATTTATAATAATTGTTTTGTATGTGCATTGAAACTAGTGAGTTACATTTCAAACTGTTAGTAGTAATAATCCATCTTTAGGATTGCTTTAACCTCTAGGCTATACTGCCAGCTGATCATTAAAAACTACACATCTCAAGGCTGACTCTGTGGTGTCAACAGGTATTGAGGCCCCGTACTGTATCAGATGTCTAAACCCTGGCTGTGTTCATGTCAGTGCAGAGTTCTGGGGCTGCCACAGGACCGACTTCTGTCTTATTCCATTCTCTCTTTTACAATTTTGGATGTGAACTCAGCTCTACAAGATGCAAATGTGTCTACGTACCTACTGGTCTGGCATCATGGAGCCAGCCTTGAAATGTGTAGTTTTTGATTAACAGCTGGCAGCATAGCCTAGAGGTTAAAGCAAAGAGCTGTGAACAAGCTTTGTTCATTCAGCAGAATGGGGTTTGATTCCAACATGCTGTACTTGTATATTGTGTGACCAAAGCAAGTCACTTATCCTCCCTGTGGTCCCAAAACACACCCAGAAACAAGCTGTACTGTAGTTGTGTGCCTTTCCCGGACAAAGACGGTGAAAACAATCTGAGTATGTTAACTTGAAAAGAAAAAATTAGGACGCCATTAATTATTAATTGAAAAAACACATAGACAGACAACATTGTTAAAACGTGCATAACCTGAAATGCATTAAAAGCATATTTGACTTTTTTTGATGAAGTTAATATAACCATTTCTTACTGAAATACTTTGGATGCAATGGGATTTTCTATTGTAAAGGAAACAAATGAATCTGGTTGATCCTGCCGCTCATGCCCTTCAAGCATGTCTTGCACGCTGTGGCTCTACCAATGGACTGTAACTTTCCAGAAAGCCATTCCCATTGTAATGTAAAAAAAGGAAAGAAAAAAGTGAGACAGGTTTTGTGTGTGTGTGTGTGTGTGTATCTCTGAGAAAAGTGCTGCACTAACTGAACTGTGCTGAAAGGGAAATAATGATCACCATTAATTAAATATAATATATGGGTGGGTGGGTGTAAAAACCAGAATTTTGCACACACCCTTGGTGTAGGATGTTTTTTTTAACCCCTTGGACTTTGCCCCTGGTGTTAATGTAGCATCCCATACCGTGTGTGTGTGTGTGTGTGTGTGTGTGTAAAATTCTGGTTACACACACCTACCCATATATTATTCCATATTTTAATAATGCAGTTCCGATTATGCATGTTTTAACAACGTTGTCCATCTATGTGTTTTTGCAATTAATAAACTATTAATGGTGTCCCATTTTTTTTTCTTTTCAAGTCAAATCTGGATACAAAGAGCATAATATTTTCAGAATCATAACACATCCTCAGATAGTTTTTATTGTCTTTGTCCAGGAAAGGCACACAACTACAGCTTATTTCTGGGTGTGTTTTGGGACCACAGGGAGCTTAAGTGACTTGTTCTAGTCACATGATATACAAGAAGAGCATGTTGGAATAAAACCCCATTCTGCTGGATGAAAGAAGCTTGTTCACAGCTCTTGGTTTTAACCTCTAGGCTGTACTGCCAGCTGTAAATCAAAAACTACACATTTCAAGGCTGGCCCCGTGATGCTAGGCCAGTAGGTAAGTAGCAACATTTGCATCGTAAGAGAAGAAGTAGTAAGCAGTTTTCAGTAAACAACACTAGTAACCAGTATTTGAGGGAAATAAAATAAAATAATTTCTTGGTAACTTTGTTGAACATTATATATTAAACAAATGGGTTGGAGCCCAACATAGTTTTTTTTTTTATTTAAACTTCACAACAAATGGTCAGCTCAAGACATTTGCTGTAGTTGCACCCTCTTTTTCCTCTATTCACAGTTTTATTTGATTCTTTATATGGATCGTAGGCTAGAAATATTTAAATGAAATATGAGGTAGCAATTTGAAATAAAATGAGGTGCTGCAACTAGCAATGCACGAGCGTGGTAACCCATGTAAAGGACAACAGTGTAATTCAAATACACAGTTTCAAGTTCCACACAAACCTTGCTGCTATTTCAAGTCCGAATTAATGGTTACTAGTGTTGTTTATTGAAAACTGCTTTTAATAATAAAACAAAATTGTTTTTAGTTCATGATTGGTTAGCATTAATTAGTAACATGTAATTTAGTCACTATTTATATGGAGGCACTGTTGTGATATTTTAGATTTACTCTGATGATGCCTGACAGTGGTCACGGGAAACGTTAGTGTCGGTACAGCTTTTACCGCTTATTTTTGGGGCTTGGTGCACATGCAACATGCAGTTTTGTATTTAAATAAAAGAACTTCATTTTTTTCATCAAAGTCCTGTGCTCTCTGATTTTTGTGGGTGCTCTTACTACTTCTTCTGTTACTTTTGGTCAAAATGAGCACCACAGTAAATTACCTGGTGCTCCACTTCACTATTTTTCTGCACATTTGCATCGTGTAGACCTGGGTTCGCACCCGAAATTGTAAGAGAAAAGGCTGTAAGAAAGGGAATGGAATAAGACAGAAGTCGGTGCTGTGACAGTCCCAGAAATCTGCACTGACATGAACACAGCCAGGGTTTGAAAATCCTGATATGGGGCCCAATACCTGTTGACACCACAGAGCCAGCCTTGAGATATATGTAGTTTTTAATGATCAGCTGGCAGCATAGCCTAGAGGTTAAAGCAATCCTAAAGATGGATTATTACTACTTACAGTTTGAAATGTAAAGGTGATAACTCACTAGTTTCAATGCACATACAAAACAATTATCATAAATGTAGAAAGTGTTGTACTAACACCTTACAACACACTTAATAAAACAGATGATTTCCTATTTAACCTACAGTAAATGGAGGGCCAAGTTCCTCAGCGACATCATTTCCTGTCAGGAGCCTAAAACATACGTCTGCCCCCAGCCCTTAATTACAGGCTGATTTACATATGAATAACTCTGGACTGCAAAGACTCACACTTAAATACAACAGCTCACTCAAATTAGCTTTTTATGGACTTTGAGACATTAAGAAACCCTGTTGATGACAGTTCCCCTTTATGATTACCAGAGAGAGGGCAGCCTTAGTGTGGGAAGGGCATAGAATTTATATTTTTTCATGATTTTTTCATCTGAGGTTATGCAAGCAATAATACCTGACAGGGTGGGTGGCACTAGACTCTACTGGACCACCCAAGGGTGTAATGATGCCCGACACTGCAGGCGGAGGGCCTTATAGCCCCTGGAAGGTTCAGTATAGCTCATCCCACCCACCCTGGAGGGTACTATTGTGCTTAGAACATGGATTGGTTATAACATTTTAATTAAAAGTTAAAGGAACACTGTCGGATGCACCATTCAATTTCTCATCATTACTGACTAGTTTTCCCTAGGCACAGACTTGCCAAACCAAGTCTGTAGAATGCCCCAACATATAAAATAATAATCGTTGTTATCTTATTTAGCCATTTTTGTAATTATTTTCAGACCAAGCAGTCTGCACCATCTCAGCTGCCGCCTGGAATCATAACCCCACCACAATCATGCATCTGGCATACGACTTGTTCATGAAGCTTAACTTTTTTCCTTGTGTACTTAATGAAGGACATAATCCAGTACAGTTTTTGATGCTTAATCAGAGTTTGTGTGTCTAAATAAAATGAGCACTGACAGTGCTGCTAAAGAAATTTGTAAAACGGAGCCAAGATCTTATGCAGTGGTGGGGCAGTAGGTTTCAGATGCTGTCCCAGACCCAGCCTCAACAGCCACCTCGCCTTGGTCTGCAGCTGGATCCTGAACAGCAGAGGAATATGATGCTCTGCTGTGTGCTGGGCTAGTGGGGTCTGGAGAGTTTCTATTGAGTGGGTCACCATACTGCAAAGACCCCCCCCCTTCATGCAGCCAAGATCTGGGATGTCAAAGTCTCCCCTAGGGGTTGGGAAAGGCAGCCTTTGTTGTGAAGACAGAGAGACCCCTTGGTGCACATTCACAAGTCCTCTTGTTTTATAGCCTCCTCAGGGCCGCCTCAGCTTGCGTTGGAACTCCCGAATGACTGAGTTGAGGTGGTTCTGTCTCTGTCCTTTTGTGTCAGTTCCAAGGAGTCCAAGAGGTCCATAAATGGGAGGTTGGGGTTGGCTGGAAGGGTCCCTGGTGGAATCCGACACTGGGTAGTGTGCTGCATTGATTGACTGTTACTGGGTCCCGCTAGTCTCTCCTGCAATGACTCTGTCATATCCTTAGACACCGTTAGCCTGGAACTGAGGCTGGCCAGGGCTGCATGTTAGTACCTTGTTCTCTGCACCAAATTCCCGCTACATACAGAGCTACTCTCAGAGTCACTGGAGCTGCAGCCCACAGATGAGGCTGAAGGCACCCCCTCCTCCCTGTTCTCCCTTTCGAGGATTCCACTGAGAGGGGCCCATTCAGCCTAAAGTCTGAATCCTTCTCGAAGTCCAGACAGGAGCTGAAATCGCTACAGTAGCCTGACAATGTACCCTGTCTGCTGACTGGCCCACTGTGCATCCTAGGTTTCCTCTTCCTGATTCCAGATTTCAGGACTTGACACCTCAAGGCACCTTTGTGATCCATGACAAAACCTTGGGTAGCCCTGTGGTTAATGTGTTGGTCATGTTTTTTGCTCTGAAACCACTGGATGGGCTGCGCCTGTCTGCTTGCCCCATAGCCACTAATGGCAGGTTGCAGCAGCGCTCAGGGATAGCCGTTGAGGACACTGAGGAAAAGTCCACCCCTCTCTTCCAGATTACACTGGTTTGTACCTCTTGCAACTTTTTCATAGTTTGGCATGCATCTGCTAGTGGGATCTAGATTCAGGCTGGAGGGGAGGGGCAAGCTGGATTTTGCACAATTTGGAGCATGTGTGGAGTGTAAAGCTGATGTTTGCGCACAGAGGGTTGCCAGCTCAGAGGTCCTGGCCAGCAGCTCCCTGGGCTTCTTGTGAAAGGTAATGTAGAAAACAAATCTATCATATGCAGTGCCTGTCTCTTGCATTTCTTCTTTCTCTTCTTTGGACTCAAGACTCTGCAGGACATGCACAGGACATATAAGTCCTCTTTGGAGATGAGGGAAAACTTTACGGCCTGAATATGCACTGAGTTCATCGTCTTGAGGCTCCACAGCTCCTTCAGGTGTCACCGGTGACTTCTGATCTGCAGCACTTCCACCTTCTTGTTGACTGTGGTTCACAAAATGTCCTTGAACAGGTCACCATTGTTGTCTGAGCTGATGCAGACTTTTACTGTATTTTAACATACTGTAGTATACAGTGCCTAGAGCATTTTTATGAAAGGCAATGTTTCAAAAAGTGATTTATTAGCATCTTTGCAAAATTGCTTGTATTGTCACTTGCTAGACCCCTCTTCAGTTGAAAACCTTTTTCATATTCTCTCATCTTAACTTCAGTAATTTCCTCCTCTGTGCACTTCCCAAGTCCCTCCTCTCAGAGTGAAACTGTTTATAATGCAGATACTTGCCTGCTAACTCCCTCCTGGAATGATGACTATGCGACTCCAATCCTCTGTCATATCCACCAGTTCTCAGTCCAATCCCACATCCACTATAGCAATGGAAGGTTTCTTTTAAAATGGTCCTTTGTTTTACTCCTCCCAAGTTTTCTGACATCATCACCACTGCTTAATCGTAATCCCAAACTCTTTTCTCTTCCAACTTCAGACTGTTTCCCCTTTCTTCTTAACTCCCTCTCAACTATATGTGCAAGAATTCTAAGCATATTATCTAGCTGTCTGCTATACTTACTGGTAGGAGTGACTTCAGGATGAGCCTTCTGCTGTGCAGTCTCTTCCCCCTTCACATCACCAAATAGGAGTTCCTCATCCCTCTCAAACAGCAATAACAATTGCTCCAATGGGATGTTGTAGCCTGTACATCAAAAACAGAAAACGATGCATGCATTATTTATATACAGAGCTAGATAAATGTTGCCAAAGACTTCCAACTAAAAATACATTGCACCTATTGCTGCTGGTAACTGTAAATTAATGGACGACGGCCCATAACATAGAAACATAGAATCTGATGGCAGGAGACTGAGAAGCCATCAAGTCTGCCCTTACTATGCTACTTCACTCTACCAACCTACTGCACTGGTGGGTTGTCTGCCTCTTCTCCCTGAACCCTCAATCCCGTGTTGCCACCCCCCTCCCAAGCACTATGAATCATCATGCCCTGTCCCAGTCACATTTTAAACTAGATACATAGACACTGTCGGCAGATAAGGGCCTACAGCCCACCCAGTCTGCCCATCTGAGCTTGTAAGTTCACTTTATGTTTTCCTAGATGTCTACTGCCCCTTATCCCTGATCTCCAGAATTCCCTTATGTCTATCCCATGCATTCTTAAATCCCGTGATTGTTTCAACCCCCACTACTTCCTCTGGCAGGGCATTCCACTTGTCCACCACCCATATTGGGAAGAAATTCTTCTTCACGTTTTCTCTGAATCTCCCTTCCTCCAACTTCATCCCATGCTCTCTAGTCCTGGAACATCTTTTTCGCTGAAAAATAAATAGTTATTCCTGCACCCTGTTCCTCCCTGTAAGATACTTGTATGTCTCTATCATATCCCTCTCTTCCTCCTCTCCTCCAGGGAGTACATATTCAAGTCCTTCAACCTGTCCTCATAGGACTTGTGATGCAATCCATGTACCATCTTTGTTGCCCTCCTCTGAACCTTCAAACATGCATGGGACAGACATAAGGCAATTGTAGTGGGGGGTTGCAGGAAGTAGGCTTTTGGTTAACTAGAATCTGCAGCTTATCCAATAGGAAGGGAAATGGGCAGACTGGGTGGGCCAAGTGGTCCTTATCTACCGCCAAAGTCTATGTTTCTCTGTTTCTCTAAACTGTCTATGTCCTTACGTAGCTAAGGTCTCCAGAACTGTACACTGTACTCCAGGTGGGGCCTCACTAGTGTCTTGTATAGTGGAATTATGACCTCCCTTTTCCTGCTGGTGATGCCCCTGCCTATGCATCCCAGCATCCTATTTGCTTTACCCACTGCCTCGTCGCACTGTTTCCTTATCTTGAGGTCATCAGAGATGATAATCCCACGATCCCTTTCCCGCTTGGTGCATGCTATATCCTCACCCCCAACAGATATGTTGTTCCAGGGTTTTTGTGCCCCATATGCATTATCTTGCACTTCTTTGCATTGAATTTCAACTGCCAAATCCCTGACCATTCTTCAAGTTTCTGCAGGTCCCTCCTCATTCTGTCTACACCCTCTGGTGTGTCTACTCTGTTACAGAGCTTTGTGTCATCAACAAACAGGGAAATTCTGCCTTCTAGGTCCTGCGTAATGTCACTGATGAAGACGTTGAATAGGGCCGGTCCCAGCACTGATCCCTGTGGTACCCCACTGGTCACTCTTCCCTCTGTGGAGTGACAGCCATTTACCACCACCCTCTGTGTCCTGCCGCCCAGCCAGTTACCTACCCACCGCGCTACTGTCCTGCCCACTCCAATATTCCCTAGTTTATGTAATAGCCTTCTATGTTGCACAGTGTGAAAGGCCTTGCTGAAGTCAAGATAGGCCATGTCCACTGCCCTCCCCTGATCCACCTCCCTAGTCACCCAGTCAAAAAATTCAATGAGGTTGGTCTGACATGACCTCCCCCTAGTGAAACCATACTGCCTTGGGTCCTGTAGTCCATTGGCAACCAGATGTTCCACCAATCTCTCCTTCAGTAGTGCTTCCATGATCTTCCCCACTAGCGAGGTGAGGCTGACTGTTCTGTAGTTCCCTGCTTCCTCTTTGTTCCTGCTTTTGTATAAGGGGACTACATCTGCTGTCCTCCAGTCTTTGGGTACCTCCCCTGTTTCCAGTGATCGGCTTGCCAGAGGTTCAGCCACCACCTCTTTTAGTTCTTTAAGGACCCTGGGGTGCACAACATCTGGCCCCATTGCTTTATCAACTCTTATTCCTTCCAGGTCCTTCAGGACCCTTTCTTGTGTAAAGGGACTTGTGTTTATTTCTGCACCATTCCCACCCCTTGTACTCCCTTCAAGCCCATGACCCTCCTCTTCCTCAGTAAAGACTGAGCAGAAATACCTGTTCAATATGTCAGCTTTACTGTTGTCATCCTCCATGCGGCCCTATCCTCCCCCTTCAGTCTCACTGTCCCTCCCTTTGCCTTTCTTTTTTCACTTATGTACCTGTAAAAGGTTTTGTCCCCTCTACCCATTGATTTTACAATGCACTTTTCTGTCTGAGCTTTGGCTTCCCTTACTGACCTTTCTTGGCTTCTCCTGGTACGTCTCCATATTCCCTTCTGCCTGTGTCTTGATTTAATTTCACTGCTTCCACTGCCTCAAGCAAGGTTTCACGACCCCTTCTGCGAAGCAAAACTTCCTCACGTCTCTCTCTCTCTCTCGAACTTTTTCCCATCATCCTCATACTCCCTCGTGACTGCTTCCCTATTCCTTACAAACAGAGTCTTGCTATTGCCCCATTTTTATCCCTCTGAAATGTATTTGTTTCTGTCATGTCCCGCTCTCTTGCCTGCCCTCCAGTGAGTTGATATTTAGGGCCACCAGTCACTTCTGATAGGATCTGCCTTGCTGGTCCTGCATCCTCTTCATGACTCTCTCATGCAACTCCAGGCTGTCCATGTCATTCCTCAGGTGCAGAGCACAGCATTCCAGATGAGGCTCACCAGGGACCTGCGTAGGGGCAGCATCACCTCACTTCTATTATCAAAACCCCCTCCATATAGACCCCAGCATTCTCGGTGCCTTGCTATACGATTTGTTACAGTCTCATTTGCTCAAGGAAGTCACTGATGATGTCCCCCAGATCTCTCTCACCTGTTGAAGGAGCCAGTCTAACCCCTGTCATCCAGTATTCAGTGTGCGTGTTCTGTCTCCATAAACGCAGGTCATCTGGAGCTCCTGCACCCCTTCCTCATGATCTATCCTGACAGAGCTAAGTATCATCAGCAAAGAGAGAAAACGTGCCCAGATACTTGCCCATATATCACTAATGAATATACTAAATAAGATGAATAAATTGAATAAGACAGCTCCCAAGACTGACCCCAGCAGATCCAAGCTTGTGACCTCCTTGTTCAGTGACTTGGGCCTATTCACTACTACCCTCTGCTGCTTCCCCCTAAGCCAATGCCCTACTCACCTGACTAAACCCTGCTCCACTCCCAATGTCCTCCAATGTTTTCAGCAGCCTCTTGTATCATACTGAATGAAAGGCCTTGCTGAAGTCAAAAAAGAACAAATCTACCACTTGTCCCATGTCAATTACCTTAGTAATCAGTCAAAAAACAGTATCAGGTTGGTATAGCGTGACTTCCCTGATGCAAACCCATGCTGCTTGCTGTCCAGCAGTCCACTGTCATCTAAGTAGGGTATCAAGCTTTCTTTGGCTATCGACTCCAACAGCTTACCTGCAATGGAGGTAAGGCAGACAGGCCTGTAGTTACCCAGTTCCTCACCGTCTCCCCCCCCACACACACACACACACACACACACACACACACACACACACACACACACACACAGTTGCACTACTCCCCCACTATGCTGGCTGATCTGCAATCCATTGAAACCATGCCTGACTTCACCGAGCCATTAGTCAGGTTTAACAGTATCAGGTTGGTATAGCATGACTTCCCTGACACAAACCCATGCTGCTTGCTGTTCTGCAGTCCATTATCCTTTAAGTAGGCCATCAAGCTTTATTTGACTATGGACTCCATCAACTTACCTGCAATGGAGGTAAGGCTGACAGGCCTTTAGTTGCCCGGTTCCTCCCTGCCCCTCCTCCCCATACAGCTGCACTATGCTGGCTGACCTGCAGCTCACTGGAACCATGTCTGACTTCACTAAGTCATTAAATAGTTAGGTTAAGGGTACCACCAGTTCTGTGGCCAATTCTCTAAGTACCCGAGAGGTGCAGGCCGTCCGGGCCCAGAGATTTATCTACCTGAGGGCTTCCAATATTTTCCTTACCAGTCTCATCATTGTATCTACTCTGACCATTTTCTGAACTCCTCCATGTGGCGACCTTCATACCATGCTCTTCAGTAGAGGTCCGTCATCCTCTATCATGAATACTGAGCAGAAGCAATTGT
This sequence comes from Neoceratodus forsteri, assembly GCA_016271365.2. Lineage (NCBI taxonomy): Eukaryota > Metazoa > Chordata > Ceratodontiformes > Ceratodontidae > Neoceratodus > Neoceratodus forsteri. The sequence continues at coordinate 687,992,506 of CM057456.1, forward strand.
TCAGTGCATTTACCTCTGTTCATCATCTTCAACTACCCTCCCCTCACTAGCCCAACAATCCCCCTTGTTCCCCCAATTGTATCTAAATAATTATTTTTCCCAACTTTTAAATCCTTGGCAATCTGCAGCTCGGTGCCTGCCTTTGCCCTCCTAACCACTACCTTTGCCTCTTTGCCTACCATCATAACCACAACAGTATTCTATTACAAAATATGGATAAAGATCAGCCCCCTGTGAAGCCAGATTACACTCTGTGCTACCCCTTCAAAACTCTCCATCACCTGTAAACATGGGTCCCCACTGGAGAGTGTCAGCAGTTTCAAATATTTAGGAGTATGGCTATACTCCTCCGTTAATTTCTCCATCCATGTCTCCTCAGTCTGAAAATCTGTTAATGCCAAGCTGGGCATGGCCTTTACGGATCCAACACTGCCTATGCCTGACTGCCTAACAGTCTATAGCACAGGGTGTCCTTCTGCCAGGTCTCACATACTGCCATCTGGCATTCCTGGGTGCAAACAAAACTGTCTTCCCTAGATGGGCTACAACATACAGTAATGTGTGTCACTTTGCCTTGGCCTCTCTGAAGTTCACACATCACTGCCTCCTCTACACTGGTCAGGGCTGGCCTTCCCCCACTGACCAAGGATTGCTTGTTCTAGGTTGTTTCATTGACAAAGTCCTTTGAATAGGCTTCCCATCTTCCCTAGCAAGGTATTTGCAGCACCTGTTTCCTACATACTCGCTAAAGTCTGTAGGCTTCCAGCCTTTCACTGAGCATCTGTGCTCCACTGGCCTGGGAAAACTGGCTTTTGAAGTCAATGCCCCTATCTACTGGAACTCCCTTTCCCCAGAATTACACCTCCCAGCCACCCCATCTTCTGTAAGGCCCTAAAGGATTCAATGTGCCTTCCTGGCCCTTGCTCTTCCTAGAAACTACAGGACTGACTGCCCAAGCACTGCTGCACTCACCACTCTTATTTCTCTAATGTGGATTACCTTTTACATTAAATGTATTTGCTCCTCATATGCTGTACCTGCACCAGCGAAGCTGATGTCACTTATTTTTCCCTCTTTCCATGTTTTCTTTTTTGCAAGTACATTTTTCGACTGCATCAGCTACTATACATTTTTGTTTGCCCTACCGCTTGTTCATGATGTCTATTAATTCTAACCTCCTGATAACGTTGCTTTCAATTTATATATACTGCTTGCTGTATATTTTTTCTTGATGTTAGTCTGTAATTCTCCCAGGTTGTGCTTGAAAACAGGCATATGCATGCCTAGTTTATCTAAAACAAATAAATACATATTCCTGCAACCCTGTCCTCTCCATATTTACGTATTCCTGCAACCCTGTCCTCTCCTTATTTACATTTTCCTGCAACCCTGTCCTCTCCATATTTACAGATTCCTGCAACCCTGTCCTCTCCATATTTACAGATTCCTGCAACCCTGTCCTCTCCATATTTACATATTCCTGCAACCCTGTCCTCTCCATATTTACGTATTCCTGCAACCCTGTCCTCTCCATTTTTACGTATTCCTGCAACCCTGTCCTCTCCATATTTACATATTCCTGCAACCCTGTCCTCTCCATATTTACATTTTCCTGCAACCCTGTCCTCTCCATATTTACATATTCCTGCAACCCTGTCCTCTCCATATTTACGTATTCCTGCAACCCTGTTCTCTCCATATTTACATTTCCTTGCACCCCCTGTTCTCACCATACTTATATATTCCTGCACTTCCTGTTCTCTCCATATTTACATATATCTGCAGGCTCTGTGTTTCCATAGTTGCATATTGCTGCATGCCCTGTTTTCGTCATACCTATCTTGATGTAATCATTTATTTTTATTTATTTTTTTTATTTATTTTTTTTTTTTACAATTTTTGGCCAGGAAAGACACACTAAGCTAAGTCAATATACACTAAGCAAAGTATGCAAGTGGTTGCTGTGGATTCAAACCCAGTTCTCCAGGTCTGCAGTTCAGTGCTCTTAACCACTACCCTATACTATCTCCCCAAGTGACTCTTGCATACACCTAAATTTCCTTTCTATTCTTAAGTCCTAAAATATTTGCTTCTGCATGTTAATATGCTGTAGGTACTAGCAAAACAGGATACTTTTACAAACATATGAACATACAAGACTTGCAGCAGAAAAAGACAATATGGTCTATCTAGTCTGCTTCTTGTGGAGTCCACTAAGCTACATTTCCATGATGCTCCAACCCTCTTCCCAGTCTTCCTACCCTTCCCTTGACTCTCTCTCTCTTGCTCATTTTACATCCCCCCAACTGTTTTCTGATTAACTACTTCCACTGGATGCTCATTTCATCCCAGCTACAACCCCCTCTATGAAGACGTGCCTCCTGACCTCCTTAGTGAACCTCTCCCACCCACCAGTTTGCAGCGGTGCCCCCTACTGTTCTTATTCTCACTGAATATAAAGATATCCCCAAGCTCCACCTTGATTATACCTTTGCGGTACTCGAAGGTCTCAGTCATGTCCCCTCACTCCCTTCTCTCTTCTAGCAAGTACATATTTAGGTTCCCTAGCCTTTTCTCATATGAGAGACCATGCTGACCCTGGATCATCTTTTTAGTTCCTATCCGTGCTACCTCCAGTTAGTGTATGTTCTTTTTATTGCTGCATGGACGGTGCCATGCTGTTGTACTGCTATGAAGTGAGAGAGAGATGTGACTGTGGAAGCACATGACCGGATACCTTTCTAGAGTACTTCCACAGTGCTGCAGCATGTCCACAGCGTTGGTTTTCCACTGCCCCTCCCCAGGCCGCACAAGCCCCCCCCCATAGAAGCACTATATTGTTTCCGCCCATCACTTCTGCAGTTGTGGGTGAAACAAAAGAGGGTGCCATACCCAAGATGGCCACCATGAGGTCATTGTGCATGCGCGAGTATCACACATGCGCAGTTCTGTCACAGTGGCCATCTTGGGCACAGCGCAATTACGATGTCAGCCACAGTGGAAGCTCCGATTGCTTTTTCACTCAGACTTGCAGCTTGGAAGCAGCCGTGTTGGCTCTGACCAGATTTTATTCAGGTAGGTGTTATTTCTCATTCCCTCCCTGTCACTATCCCTCTATAACTACAACGCCTAACCAAAGGAGGGTTTACAATTTGCCTGAACTTTCCTGCCCCCTTGCAGGGTTCATCGCATCCTGAAGGGTTCTCTTTTTGGGTCCGGCCTTATTTCTCCTCCTAGGTGTTAATCACATCTCCCTCTCCCTCTCCTTCTCTCTCTCCCTAATCCAGTCCCCCGCATCCTGAAGGAGTCTCTCCGGGACACAACTCTGCACTATATATCATCTCATCCTCTCTCTCCTTCACTCCTTATTTCACGATAGCACTTGTTCACTTATTACCATTGCACTTATTAGTTGTTCTCACAAATTACATATGTATGCAACACTGTTTGTAACAACTGCCTTAATTAATTGTATGCTATGTTGATCTTTGTAACCTGAATGTGAAATGTATCATCCCTAATATACCCCTTCCCCCCAGGTTGCACCAGAAGATGAGCAACCTGTTGCTCAGTGTGCCTTCCTGGTAAAACATTTCAATAAATAAAACCTCCAGTGCTGTACACAGTACTCCAGGTGCGAGCACACCACAGATCAATACAACTGCAATACGACCCTCCTCTTCTGGTAAACTCCCTAGTTATGCAACCCCGTATCATGTCTGCCCTAGCTGCTGCCATTTTGCATTGTATAGACGGTTTTAGATTACCTGTGAAAACTATTTCCAGGTCCTTTTCTTAGGACACTGCAACATTCATGCTCCTTAATCTGTATTTGGCCCTTGGGTTCTTGCACTTCTATGTGCTTTACCTTGCTTTTTTGCATTGTACCCCAGCTACCATATCCCAGACCCCTTCTGTATCTTTGCCAGGTCTTCTTTCAGACCCCTGATGCCCGCTCTCCCACAGAGTTTGGTGCTGTCCACAAAATGACTGATTTTGTCCTTAATGCGATCCCCAATGTCATTTAGGAAAACACTGAACACCACCAATCCGACCACCAACTCCTACGGATCCCCACTGTGACCTCCACTAACCCTGACAGCTCCTGAAGCCCCACCACCACCACTCTTTGGGTCCTCCCCACAGTCAGTTTGCCACCCACGTGCGTGGTCAATTTTTGACCTGTGTGCAGGTCTACCAACATTTTGATCAACCTCATAAGAGAGGCAGTCAAAGGCCTTACTGAAGTCCAGGTGCAACATGTCTAGTGCCTGACACTTGTCCAACATCTTTGTAAACTAATCAAATAGGCAGATCAAATTTGTTTGGAATCATCTCCCGGACACAAATCATGTGCCTGTCATCCTGGAGCCCATTTGTCTCAAGGAAGCCAACTAACCATTCTTTTAGGATGGTTTCCATAAGCTTGCCAACTATGAAGGCCTGTCATCCTCCCTCTCTCCCCTCTCCCTAGCCTCAATTTAGCCTGCAGAACTGGTCTATTCTTCTTCTTTGAGAATACAGAGCAGAGTGGTATTCATTTAAAATCTCTACCTTTTCTCTGCTGTCTTCTACCTACTCAGGCATCCTTTCAGCTTCTGGATATCCTCTTTCGTTGACCTTTTTCTCCCGATGTTCCCAAAAAAGGTGCTGTCTCCCTCCTTACCTCCTTCCACTATTGTTAACTCTGTCTTTACCTTGGCCTGCCTTACCACCCTGCTAGCTGTTTCTACCTTTTCCAAGTAACCAACCTTGTCGTCTTACCTCTGGGACTTCTTGTATTTCTTACATAAAGCCCTCATGAATGAAAGATCATTTCTTATCTACACTCATAGCCACCCTGAGATTTGCCAGATACTCTCCCAGTATAACCCCCATTTTATTGAAATCCGCCCTTCTGAAGTCCATAACATGAGTCTTTGTGTTCAAAACCACCCTTCCCATATCAATATGGAACCATACTGACCAGTGATCACTGCTTCCCAGGGGCTCTGCTTCTGACATGTTCAGTTTGTCAGCACTAAATCTAAGAAGGCCCGATACTTAGTCAGCACCACTACCCCCTTGGTTAAGAACCCATCTTTGACTGAATCTATGAGCATTTGGCAGGGCTCCTACTGCACCTGGACTGTGGGATACTTCAAACCACACTGGGCAGGTTGAAGTCACTAACTTTCACCACCTCCCCTTTCTCCACAACCTTCCTGATCACTTCCCCCAACTTCAGGTCTGAGGTTTCATCCTGATTAGGCAGCCAATACACCACTCCCACTCTCTTTTTTTATTTTTTTTTGCAATTCAGTATTCTTTATTGAAGTTTTCCTTTAGAAAAGGAACATACAACCACATAATAACAACAACAACAACAACACACAGAAAAAGAGGGAAAAGGAAAAAATACAATGACATTAAGAGAAAGAGAAAAAGGAAAACTTTAACACATCACATGCCCCAACAACCACCCTCCCAATCCCACCTGTTCCTTCCCCAATCCTCACCTCACCTCACCAGGTTGCCATTAAATATCCTGCTACCAAGAACTAACTGTATGATATGTAGAACATTTTGGAGAGTGCCTTCCAAGAGGCACTCGAGATAAGCGGAGAAGGGGGACCCCATTCCGAATAAAGGTGGCAAAGTTAGTCCATTATGCCTGGAACTTGGCAGAGTTTCCACAGAAGCAGGCAATAATATTTACGGCCTGAAAAGCGCCACGGCATTCCTGCACCCATTCTGGGTAAGGAGGAGACCAGGCCCCTAACCAGTGGTGAGCAATGATTAACTTAGTTACCACGGTGATAAGGACCAAACAATATTTATGTTTGGGTGTAGCGATATTCAAATAATCTCCCAGTAAGCAGACTTCTGGAGTAAAGTAATTGATGTTATTGAAAAGTAAGGAGGTCTTATTCTACACAATTGACCAAAGCAACTTGGCTGGAGGTCATTGCCACAGTTTATAGAATAAAGTGCCCCTTTCTCCTGGGCATCGGTCACAGTCAGGTAGGGGGAGTTTTTTCATTTTACAAAGCTTATAGGGTGTTAAGTATTAGGTCATGTAGGATGTTAAATTGTAGTAGCCTTAAGTGGTCTTATTTAACAAATTGATAAATGTTGTTCCACAAGGATGACCAGTCAAAGCTGGACCAGTCTTTTTCCAAGGTATTCCACCAATAAAATGCTGCTGGCGAATGGATGTTGCAGGTTTGCTTGACCAATTCCTTGTAGATGAGCGAGATGGACCTTTTTTCTGTAGCTTAGTTGTCGAACTGGACCAGGGAAGGGAACCTATAAAGTATTTAATGCAGTGGGTAATTTGTAAATACCTTAAAAAAGATATTACTGGGGGGGTGCCTTTCTTTAAACTCTGCGCAAGGGAGAAGTTTGGATCCTAGGACAAAGTCCCCCAAGCAAGTATTTACTAGAACAGGCCACTGAGATAGTGGAAGCGGCTTAGCTGCAATACAGAGGTTTAAATTATGGAGTAAGGGTTGCCCTAAATCTCTGCAGTAAGAAAGCGTAAAGTGTTTGCACATCTGAGCATGAGCTCTGATACTCCAGCCTATTGGGGTGGTGCGAAGCTCTTGTGGCAAAGCAGAAAAGGGTAAGTATAATAGTGAGGACAGGGAACAATTAAACTTTTTGACCAGGTCATGTTCATGGTTAACCAAGCCAATAAGGAATTGGCTGGGAGATCTACAGCCCCCCATTTAAAGTATCCAGCACCGTGGAGTGCCAAGTAGAAAGTGAAGAAGTCTGAGGTTTGTAGACCTGCCAGTTTATATGGTTTGCATAATTTGGCGTAGGCTCTACATGGTGGGTTGTCTCACCATAAAATGGATGAGCAGATAGAATGCAGTTTTGCAAACCAACCTTTAGGGAGAAAAATATTTAGAGCCCCAAGGGGGTAAAGAAGTCTGGGCAATACTGACATTTTAAGCAAGTTGGCTATGCCCCACAAAGAGAGTGGGAGAAGTCACCATCTTAACGGATCTTCTTTCACTTGTTTTACTATTGGATCAAGATTCAACTCCTTTAGCTTGGCGGAATCTTTAGTTAATTTAATACCCAAGTACGGCAAAGCATTTGCCTCCCATTGTAGGCCCAGCTTAGTACAAAGTTCTTTGGAACAAAAGGGGGACAAAGGATAAAGAGTAGTCTTATTAGTGTTCAATTTATATCCCGAGAACTTACTAAATTTATTGATAATTTTCAGAACTTCTGGTAGTGATTTGATCCAGTCCGCTAGGTGGAGTAAAATATCATCCGCAAATGAGGATAGTGTGTAGGAGGAGGAGCCCACTGTAATACCCTTAATTGAGGCAGTTGCATTTATCTTCCTAGCTAGGGGCTCCAGGTATAAATTGAACAAATACGGAGACAGGGGACAGGCCTGTCTAGTTCCTCTCAAGAGTGGAAAGGAGTCTGACAGTATACTGTTACATAAAACCCGGGCAGCTGGGCAAGCATAGAGGGTTTTTATTCTGTTTATACATTCTAGTGAAAACCAAAGGCTTCCAGAACCTTAAAAAGGTAGGGCCACAGGACTTGATCAGAAGCTTTTTCTGCATCTAAGGAGACCAACACTGAAAGCGAATGATCTCCCTAGACGCAGAAAACAGATGGAACATTTTTCAAAAGTGCTCTCCATGACATCTGCCGCTACAAATCCAGCCTGTTCCGGACCCAAGAGGGAACCCCAAACAGATGCTAACCTGGTAGCTAAAATTTTTGCATATAATTTAATATCGATGTTAATAAGAGATATTGGGCGGTAGCTTTCGGGTTTCGATAGGTCCTTCCCAGGTTTAGGTAGCAAGATAATGCATGCTTCGAATAGTGAGTGATCTGGAGGTGGACAGGAGAGCCAGACATTAAAAAGTTTGGTAAGCAGGGGTATTAGTGTGACTGCAAAGGTTTTATAAAATATTGAAGAAAAAAACATCGGATCCTGGGACTTTATTTAGGGGTAGGGAGGCTATGGCTGTACCTATTTCAGCTTGGGTTAGAGGGCCTAATAGGGCACCTTGTTGGTCCTCTAAGAGTCGTGGAAGGTTTAGTGACTGGAGAAACTCATTCTGGTCAGCCTGTGCCTCCTCGGTCAGTTCTGGAGATGAATACAAATTACTGTAATATTTCATAAATATTGCAGCCATGGTTTTAGGATCAGTGGTTGGCGTAATAGTGTCAGAGTTCGGAAGAGATGAGATCCACTTTTCAGCTTTCTGCTGTTTAATTTTAAGGGCCAACAAGTTACCGGCCTTGTTACCCTGCCCTATATATGTTGCTTTAAGTCAAGAGGAAGTGCTGTCAACTAGGCTGAGCAGATATTCAGAGTATTTAGCCCACGACTGAATCAGTTCCAAACGAGTACTTTAAGGAGAGAAAGCAGAGAGGTTCCTCTCTAATAATCTGATACGAGATAACAAGCCCAAACAGATGAATGGTTGATTATGTTTCCGTATGGTGGCCAGATGGATAAATTCACCCCTCCAGGTAGCCTTAAGAGCTCCCCATACAAGATTGAATGGTTCAGGTGAGTCTAGGTTGTGTAATATTGAGTCGGCCATATACTCTTGAAATTTGGCAACCAAATCTGGATCATTCAATAATTGGTTATTGAGGGACAACGTATGTGAATGAGAGGGTAAGCAGGGATTGGCCATGGAGCCTGCACTGGGGAGTGGTCTGAAAGTACTCGTCCACTGATTTGGGATGAGGTTAACCAGGGAAGCATATGTTTACTCATTAAAAAATAGTCAATTCTGGACATAACTTTGTGGGGAGGGGAGTAAAAGGTAAAATCCTTGGTGGTAGGGTGAAGAGTTCTCCAGGGGTCTACCAAACCCAGGTGGTCAACAAGCTCCATAAGAGCTCTTTGTGCCGAGGAGGGCCCCATCTTCGTACAGTAGGTTCTGTCCAGTCTGTTGTCCTGCACCAGGTTCCAATCACCCCCCAACAAAATTGGCAGATGGTTATATGGAGCTAATGTATTAAGTAAAGAAGAAAAGAAGGTCAGGGTGTCCAGGTTAGGGCCATATATAGAGCCCAATAGTGTTTCTGAGTTCCCCAGTTTACCATGAACTAAAACAAATCTACCCTCGGTGTCTAACTGTGTCAATTAGGGTAAATGGAGTATCTTTAGCTATCAGGACTGCTACTCCCTGTTGGTGTGAATTGTATCCGGCCCTGTATACGAGAGGCCCAAGATTTCTGCAACAGACCCATCCAGCTCTGTTCCAAGTGCGTCTCCTGCAAAAATACTACGTTGGGTTGGAGCCTGAAGAGATGTCGTAGAATAGCATTTTTTTTTTTTGTCCCTACCCCCCTTTATATTCTATGTAACAAACTTCAAATCATTATTCATGGCAACAGGAAGATAGCTGGATTATTTGCACACCCCAGTGATAGGGTAATGGCACAGGACTCCCCTCACCTCTCTCCCTCCCTCCCCTGCCCACCCCACCCCAACTGTCCCACCACTAACCCAGTAAAATTGAATGATCATTATTATAAAACTGCAACTATTTACAAAAAGAACCTGGTCCCTAGGCCTAATGCCTACTACCCTAAATTAAAGGTCCGTGAGCAGAGTTGTGGGAAGCCCACTCAGTACCAAAATAAGAAGTGGTTACGTTGCTAACTTATCTGCATAGTTCCCCCATAGGTACCTTTATGCTGACCCTGCAAAAACGAATAGTTCCTTGAAAGGAAAATTATCCAATAAGTGCTAATGAGTATAGTTTTACAAGCTCATTGCTCGGGACATACGTAATAAAACAATAACAATAACATAATTGATGGTTAATGAAAGTAAACAGGAGGGTGGCTACCCATTAAAGTAATTCTTTCAGCATTCATGTTTAAGTCCGTTGTTTAGAAGACTCACGAGAGTTGTCAAATTCACAGCTCCCTGTTGTAAAACTAGGCAATTTATACAATGCTATCTAGAACTAAAAAACAAAAAAAGTTCAAAATAAAACATGAAATGGACTGCCTGGAGTAGTCTTTCCATTATATGTTGGTACAGGCCTTAAGTAATACACCATCGGGAAGGGGGGCACTTTAAATTGATTATAAGGGTAGTGTTGGGTAAGCTACTTTTTCTATTACTTTCTATTACATTTGGAAACTTGTTCCAGGAAGCTCTGTGCAGTCACTAGCAAGGATGGAGAAGTACTAGTAAAAGTAATACATTTTAAAGCCACAGTTACTTATTTCTTTTTATACAAAAAGAATATAAAAATAATAAATAACTATAACAGATTACATTTATTTGAACATAATAGGTTAGTTACTTTCAAATAAATGTAATCAGTTATTTATTTATTTATTTAAACAGCAGTTTGGAAAACCTTTGAACCATAGGCTCATTTACAAAGGTACCTTGTCACAGTAAGACAAACGAAAATACACAGTATAACAGTACAACACAGTATAACAGTAACTTAAGACATAGATACAAAGAAGCTGGTACAGGTAGGATTGATGCAAACAATACCAGAGTTATGTTGTCCTTAGCAGCTTAGTAGTAAGCTTTATCATAAGTATTGAGTACGGCTTTGGTTAGTGGCAATTACAGCTTGGTGTTAATAAGGTGGATTGCAGAGGAAGTTTTGAAGCACCATATAGTTGGAGCTGGAGATGAGGGGGGCAGTGTGTTGAACCAGGAGGGGCCCTAAAGTCGAGGCTCTTTGGTCGTGAGAGGTCCTAGCTCTAGGGATAACAAGAGAGGTTTTCCAGAGGTCCGAGTATGAACTAGTGGGACAGAGCGGCGATGGTGGTGGTCAATCCTGGCGGGATAGCCAAGGAGGGTCTTTTAAGGGTACAGTCAGATATTTGAGGCGCCATCAAGATCAAGGTATCAGCGCTTTTAGCGACAGTAGACAGGTGTGTGTTAGCCTAGGGTGCCCCAGTAATTAACCTGCAGGCCTTTATTCAGAGAAAAGGACTTTATGGAGTGCGGTCTGATCAGCAGCACCATATACTAGCAGTCCACAGTCCACTAGGGACAGTATAGAGGAGGTGACTGCGAGTCGAAGAGCCTCCGGGGGGAGGCAGTGTTTATACCGAGGTAAGATGCCCAATCGGATATTAGTGGCAGTGGCTAGGGCAGAGATGTGTCCATGGAAGGAGAGGGAGGGGTCAAAATGGATCCCTAGGTATTTATAGGAGCAAACTTGTTCTAGTGGGAAAGAGGACCCAGAGTGAATGAGGAGTTTGAAGTTGCAGGACTTGTTTTGAGGATGAGTGAAGAACATGGTTTTTGTTTTTTTAAGATTTATCACCAATCTATGTTCCTTGAACCAGCCCTCGACTTCAGCGAAGGACTTCTGCAGCGAGTCCTGGAGGGCAATAGGATTATGACTCGAGGCAAAGATGACTGCATCATCAGCATACAATAGAATGTTCCCCGAGCAAGGGTGTGGAAGGGTGTTAAGGTAACGGGAGAATAGTAAGGGGCCCAGAATGGAGCCCTGGGGAACCCCAGAAAGATGGGACAGATGTCTGAGTAGGTCCCATTAATTTTTACACGCCAGAGCTGTCAGACAGATAACTGGTGCACCAGGAGATAGACCCAGCAGCAAAACCAGAGAGACTAAGGGCATCAAGAAGGAGGGGGTGGGAGACAGTGTCGAAAGCTTTGGAGAGGTCAATGAAGACTGCACCAGCTAGAGAACCAGTGTCTAAGGAGGAGTGGAGAAAGTTGGAGAACTCTAGGAGGGCTGTGTTGGTACTGTGGCCCGCTCGGAAGCCATGCTGCTCAGGACATAGGACATTGTAGGTGGAGAAGTAGTCAGAGATTTGAGAGGCCACCACTTTTTCCAAGGCCTTGGAGAGAGGAGAGAGAATGGAGATTGGCCAATAGTTTCCAGCCACAGTCCTATCACCACCTTTAAAGATAGGGGTGACAGTGGCGACTTTCCAGGCAGTTGGAACCTTCCCCAGGCAAGAGAGTGGTTGATGAGGCACGTGATCAGGGTAAGGACTGTGTCTAAGACCAGCCCGTAGGATACACGGATCCAGGGTGTCACTGCCTGTACTATTACTCTTGAGGGCAGTGACTAAAGGTGCCTTCAAGTTCTGGGCAGAAACACGGTGAGGAGAAAATAAGGCTAGAAAGATTTACTGCAGGTGCTGGGGAGGAGGGTCAAAAAATTTGTAGGGAGGATAGGGCTAAGGTCAGTGAATGAGGTGTTGAGGTGGTTGGCTATGAGGGCTGGGTCTCGAGGAGATCACGCCATTAATGTTGATCTGGGTGGGTGGGGGGTAGTGCACTCCCATTTAACTGTTTAATGTTATCCCAGAAGGTTCTGGGGTTCCCCATGAGGCAGTGAGTGAGGACCGATAGTGCTCAGACTTGGCCTTTCTGATGGCCCGAGTGCATTTGTTTTGGGCGGCAGCATATAACTACCTGTCACTGGGCCGGCCAGTCTCAATGGCACGGTGCCATAGGCTGTCCCTATGTTTGAGTTGGTGGATCAAAGCTGGGGTTACCCAGGGGGCATTCTGCCTTTTAGAACGGCGGGTCAACATTGGGGCAAAGATATCACAGGCATTATTAAAAGTTTGGGTAAAGAAGGAGAGGGCTGTGTCGATGTCAGGAGTTGCCTGTATAGGAGACCAGTCAATCTGGGACAGAAGTTCCTTAAGTTTTATCAGTCCACCAGGTATTAGACGCCGCCGGCATGTGGACTGTGCTATGGGTTTGGTGACTGAGGATGACCAGTGGAATAGAATGGGGAGTGATCACTGAGAGGTGTGGGAGGACTTGTACATTGGGGATCCGATTAGGGCGGCTGGTGAGTACCACATCAAGCAGGGTACTGGAGCCTCTTTTGGGGTTAGTCCTGGTAGGGTGGGTAACTAGTTGCGTTAGGCCTATTGCAGAAAAGGAGTCTCGGGTAGAGGAGGAGGAGGGGCTGAGCCAGTTGACATTTAAGTCACCCACCAGAATTTGATCAGCGGAAGGAGGTAGTGAGGAAAGGTATTCTGTAAGAGAGGCAATGGCCTGCGTTTGGTCCCTGGGGGGGCACGTATGCAGTAGTCAGATAAAGGGGTCCCTTTAAAGGGTCAGGGGTTAGTTTCAGCGTAAGCGCCTGGGCCCTGGAGTCAAGGATGGGAGCAGGCAGGGCTAGTATGGGAGAGATTCCTTGACATAAATAGCGCTGCCCGCCCATCTCCCAACACGGTCAGACCGGAAGAAGGTGAAACCAGGAAGGGAGACTAGGGAGTCAGGGGAGGATTTCAACAGCCAAGTCTCAACCAGAGCGATGACATCAGGGTTAATTGATGTGACCAGGCATTGTAGTGAGTCAAACTTTTTTAGGAGGCTACAGATATTCATGGAGACCATGCATAGGCCTGTGGTGCTAGTCGGGAGCCCTGGGAACCGGGCCAGGGTTTGATGAATGTTCCTGACAGGAGTAGTAGCATGACTAACACCCTGGCTGGGAGATGGTGAGAGGTTTTCTAACGATTGACATGGGGGGGGGAGGCTAAGAGAGCAGGGGGTGGGCAGGGTGGTACAGGAAGGGAAGGCAAGAATAAGAAGACACCCAGATGTGCCTGAGGTGAGGAGGAAGCTAGGGGGAGGGCAGGGAGGACCGAGACACACAGAGGTCCCAAGGGGCAGGAGAGCAGGTTCAGGAGCAAGGGGTGGGAGGGTGCCAGGGCACAGTGCAGAGTAGCAGATGGGTAAGTGGGCAAGTGCACTGCTAGTGGGGATAGGCACAGGCAGAGCGTGAGGCAGGGCCAATACATTGTGGTGAGCAAGATCCAAGGGAAGTAGTACTGTACATGTAGGGGTAGGAAGTAGCGAGGGAGCATAGGTCCCTCTAGTGGCCAGCAGGTATAACCTGCAAATGGGAAAGTGGGAGATAGGTTCTGGGCAACAGGGACGTGATGTCACGGATGTGATGTCACGGGTGGATCCTTAAATTGACAGCCGCCCCTGGGTGGGTGGGTGGTTGAGGCGGGCAGCAGGCGCAAAGCGCCGGCCGGGCAGCACCCTGCAGGCGCCCAGACTAAGAGAAGAGGCCTCTTTACCTCGAAAGTTATCAGGCTGGAGATTCAGCTTCCTCAGCTCCTCAGGTGAGCTGCTTGTGTTGCTTGTTTGTCCCGAGTGCCTAGCTTGGGGGGGGGGGACTGCCTCGAAAGTTATCAGGCTGGAGATTCGGCTTCCTCCGCTCCTCAGGTGAGCTGCTTGTGTTGCTTGTTTGTCCCGAGTGCCTGAGTTAGAGTTATGTATTTCTTTTTTATAAAAAAAACATAAGTAATTGTAACTGTAAAGTATACTACTTTTTCCAGTACTTCTCCATCCTTGCTAGTGACTGCACAGAGCTTTCTGGAACAAGTTTCCAAAAGTAATAGAAAGTAATAGAAAAAGTAACTTACCCAACACTGTTTAAGGGCAGGTGTCAGTTGCTCTAGTAACTAAAGGTCTCAAAGTAAGCAATAATACCCAACAGGGCGGGCATTATTGGGAAATACCGGACTGCCCAGGGACGTAATGAGGCCTGACGCCGCAGGCGAAGGGCCTTATAGTCCCTGGAAGGTCTGGTATTTCCCAATAATGCCCACCCTGGAGGGTATTATTGCACTTAGACAATGGGCATGTGTGTAAATTTTATTGAAGTTGTAAAATAAATACAGTAAATGAGTGTGAAATAAAATTAATATAAGTGTTAGAGATCAATGTATTGGTAAAGTAGTGCATAGGCTGTTCTTGGTGCTGTTGCTCCTCCTTGCAGCATTCTGGTGGATTGCTGCCCCCCACCCCACCCCCAAATCACAGAAACACACAAACAGGCACTGCTTCCTAAATGAGAAAGCGAGGGTTTTGTGAAAATTATTTGTAGTAGTTCATGGCAAGTTTGTGTTTCATTTTTGGTGCAAGTTTTTCTTCTTTCGGTCTAAATTCTGCATGTGCAGTGTGCGACCATTGACCACGATGTACGAGGAAGAAGAACGTTTCAGCACAAGGAAGGAGCGATGCACTGTACAAGGAAGGAGTGCAATGTGCCAGAAAATAAAAGGTTTCTTTTGGATTTCTTTGAATAATGAGGCAAATGGTAGGCTCAGTCATACCTGTTTGTTTGCGATCAGCAGAGGAGTGAGAGACCGCGGTCAGGTTAGCAAGGTAGAGTGACACTGCAGTCGGGAGAGTGGTGCTGTTGTGTTAGTCTTCCAAGTGTAGGATGACTGAAGTGTGTGTTTTTTTTTTTTCATCTGTTCTTTAAAGACGGAACGGCTGCAAGTAAATAAAGTGTGCTATGGGTTGGGGAGGGCAGTGACTCTCGCTAAGCGAGAGAAAAAAGATGGCAGGTTTTTCAATTTTTTTTTGCAACATTCAGCCAATTAAAAAGCAGGCTGGGCACCAGTACGAATGTTGCGCAGTGAGGTGCCACTTGGACTGGTACTTATTTTTACCTGGGCATTTACTGAAAAATAAATGCCCAGGTTGGAGAGGCTTTTGGCCAATCAGAATGGAGAATCCATTCTTACCATTTTCTAAAGTAAAGTAAAGACTTAAGTCCGTGGATCATACGCCCAGTGTATCAATCTCGCACAGGAGGAGGCCCTTAGGTTCACAGTTCACAAATTTAAAATTTTCTGGTATTATCACACCCGGTTCCCGCCGTAGATATGCACTAAGGCTAGATAAGGTCAAGAAGAAAGTATAAATGCAGCTTCAGAGTTCCAGGTGTAGCACTGGAGGGCATCAGATGCTAAACAACAGTGAGTCTTTAGGGCACCCATCCCTGAATGAAGTGTACACCCAAGCGCCTAGGGACTTCAAAGCCGCAGTCCAGGCCAGCCAACTGTGCAGAAGCATCCACAGTACCGAAGTCCCAAGTCAATAACCGGGGAAACACAGTTAACAACGGGCCAAAGTACATGAAGCATATTCCCTTGGCACAGCAAAAGTTAGGTCATGCAGGGCGCTTACAGTCCCAAATGGAGGTAAACCAAAATATTTCCTTTAGATTAAACACAGGCCAAACAAGTACATCCCCTGAAGGATTCCATTGGTTACATCATCCAATCGAATGACCAAAAAAGACAAATCAGAGGGTGCATTTCTCTGTAAGATAACAGTCACCCAGAGGAGGCTTTAAAGAGATTTGGGAACATTCTGAGTAGCTCCTTACCACCTTGGTCTGCAGTATCGAACCTGCAGCATCCTGCATCTGTAGTGACTTCCAGCCTGGCAGGGTATAGCAGACAATGCTTGATGTGAGCCGCCAATAATTTTTTCAAAAGAGGCCGGTATTCTGCATGCGTTTGTCTGGTCTTGGACATCATGTCTGGGACTATATGTAGTTTACCCCCGGACCACTGGATAGCTTCCAATTTCCTGGATTCCCTCAGGATGAACTCTCTATCCAAGAAATGTAATAGTTTAAAGATGATCGGGTTGGGGGGGGGGATCCCCTGGTGGAGGTCTGGCCCGAAGAGCACAATGAGCCCTTTCAATTAAGTAGCTAGGCCCATTAGGTGAGGGGCCTATGACTTTAGTGCAGAAACATTGCATAAAGTCCAGGGTATCGGGTCCCTCTTTCCCTTCGGGGAGCCCTAGGAGCACCAGGTTGTTTCTTCTATTGTGCCCTTCCAAGTCGTCTCTTTTATTTTCCAACTTGGACACAGTACTTTTAAGGTGCAAAATCTCAGGCTCGATTTTCCCCTTGTGGTCTTCCAGAGACGAGATACGTGACTCTGCATCAGAGATCCGCACAGAGAGGTCTCCCAGAGTCAGTTTGATTTATTTCATGTCGTCAACCAGTTTAAAATAGCTTCTTTAATCACGGTCAGATCCATCTGCATTTAACTTGCCAAGTGATCCGTCGCAGTTGGTGGTGGTAGTTCCTCAGAGGGTGCACTTCTCCGAGGTCTCTTGGCTTCCATCGTGATTGGTCTGTCTTCCTCGGGCCCTGTCTCCTCCTGCAAATTCTGGTCTAGCAGGTAAGAAATTTCCATTTGTAAGCCCACAGCAATGTACAAGAGTGATTTCTATGCTGTTAACTCCAAGGTAGATAACTTGCAAAGGGAACTGCAGTAAATATGTTAGCTTTTATAGTACAATTTGAGCAGAGCTCACCATCCTTGCAGCCTACCACAACACCAGCATCATGTGACTCCACCACTCCCACTCTTAATTTCCTCCTTGCCCCTGTTTGGATCTGCACCAATATTGACTCAGTGGTCTCTACCCCAGTGTCCTGGCTTGTGGTGGTTATCCCTTCTTTAAGGTTAAGCACCACCTCTCCCCTATCCCTTTCTCTGTCTGTCCTATACAGTGTGAATCCTGGAATAGAGAGACCCCAGTCATGATTTGGGGTCACCCAGGTCTTGGTGACCACCACCAAGTCCACTTGGTCCTACATTATCATAGCCAGGAGGTCATCCATCTTGTTCCCCAACCTCCACATGTTGGTGGACACCACCCACCATTACTGTTTCCACCCATCCACCCCCCTTCTTTTCATTCCATACTTTCTCTGGCTGCCCAGCTGACCCTCCATGTTCCCCACCCAAGTCCCTGTCTTCTCCAGCTCCCCCTCCCTTACCTTTCCCTACTACTACTATCCTTTGTCCTACTCCCCTCCTCATCCCTTCCATCCCTACCACTTAATTTCCCCTTATGCAGTATGTGCTTTACCTGGGAAAGGCCTGTCATCCCCCTACTTGGGAAAACCTTGTGCCCCCCCTGCTCAGATTACATTTAGGCTGCCATTGATATTTTCTCCCAGTCCTGTCCTTGAGCACCCTGGTCCCCTCCCTGTCAAGAAAAGGAACCTCTCATCCTAGACTCCCCCACCCAGCACCAAATACAGCCAATGCCCTATTCCAGTCCCTCAGCCAGTTGTTGAATTCCACAATCCTAAACTTCTGAACATATCTGCCTCTAGGCACTGGTAGCACATCCAAGAATGCCACCAATTTAGCCTCCTCCTTGACTATCTGATCAAATGCTCTGACCTGGTCCTGAACTATCCCTTTCTCGCACACTGCCAGACCATTTGCACTGAGGTGGATGACCATGCAGGGTTATCCGTCCTGCCCCCAGCATGCACAAGTGTACAATATTGATGATCCTTTCAGCTGTCATGCCCAGAAGGAATGCTACTTTCCTTCTGTGTAGGCATAATCTACCTACAATCACCCTACACCCTTTACTACCGAGCCTCTCATGACTACTGTTTCCTCTCCTCTTCTGTCCCACCCATATATTTTAGTTCATGCGTCCTAACTTCCACCCATTTTCCCCCTTCTGCTATGCTGCCCTTTTCAATAACATGCTTCCCCAGCACTGCTGTGGAACATAGCTCCACTGTATCTCTATATCCCCAGTCGCATGTGCCTGTGATGTGAGTTCCATCCTCACCCCTTCCCCACCTCCACTGTGTGGTTAAGTTGCTCCACATCTCTCTTACTACCTCCCTGGATCAGGCTCTGCCCAACTGGGTTTCTCCTCCCTGTTTTTTCCTTTTCTATTCAGTGCCCCTTCTCTGATCAACCACTGGACTACCACTATGCCTTCCAGATTTCAGCCAGCTGACCATTCCCCTAACTTCATCTCCTAAGCTAACCTCCATACCTCCATCCTCTGAGTAGTTGAGGATCTGGTAATGATTTTGCACTAGAACCCAAACAGGGTACATGATAACTCATACTTACCTGTTGAGCCCCCTCTTACCTTCCCAAATATCCCCCAGTCCACCTCCTTAACCTTCTGATATTCTGCAGTAGAGGGGTCCACAGCCCTGAAACCTTTGCCTCCTCCACCATCCTACAATTCCCTGACCCTCTAACTTTTTTAATTTTGCCCTCAGCATCAGATCCTTGGCCATCATGAACCCTAGCCTCCTGCACACAATGCAACCTCCAGCCTCCCAGACTGTGCCTAGGAACACCACTGTCCACAGCCCTTGCAGCTCACAATTCTTCCCTTTACTGCTCCCTGCCTAAACATTGTTCAATTATAGCCCTTTCCTGATCTTTTTTCCTGGAAGTCTTTTTTTTTTTTTAATACCAGGAGAGACACACTAAGCTGAAAGCTTGTTTACAGGTGCGACCTGGGAGCACAAGGAAGTTAAGTGACTTGTTCAGGGTCACATAGTATGCAAGTGGGGGCTGTGGGATTCAAACCCAGGTCTCCAGGTTTGCAGCTCAGAGCCTTAAACTACTGCGCTATACTGCTTCCAAGTCTAAAAACTGCAGTAAATGTTCACCCCCTGTGGGCCTACCCAGATCAAGTGTTACATCTCCCCTCCTCTCTGCCTCTGCAGACATACTCAGCTAGGGTGTAGTGCCTCCCTTCCTACTTGCCTCTGAAGGCCTACCCAAGCTAGGGTGCAGTGTCTCTCCTCCTTCCTGCCTCTGCAGGCCTTCCCCAGATAGGTTGTTACATCTCCCCTCCTTTTTGCGTCTGAAGGTCTACCACAGATAGGTGCAGTGCTTGGTCCCTCCCATCCTCCCCCCCCACCGACTACCCTTTGCTATCCTCCCCTCAACTGTTTGCCCTATAGCCTACCCCTGGCCTGTAAACTGAACAGAATCCCCTACGGGCTTGCAGTTTGCCCTGTGGATGTCCTGCAGATAGCCCTAGGTAAGACATTAACCTCCTGCTTTATGCCACTCATGCTTTGGTGCCGCTTGTACCTACCTTAAGTTTTTACCTGCTTGCCTGACCCTCCCCTGTCCTCCAATTAACCATCAGTCGACTCATTTCTCTTAAAAAACAAAGAAAGCCCAGAACCTTCTTTAAGAGTGTTTTTGTTTGGTACTGATAAAAAACCTTTAAACCCACAAAATGGCAAGAAAAAAAAAATCCTCCCTTACTTCCTAGTTTAGTTGCCCTCCCTTCCAGACACTCCACAAACTCCTGCTGAAATCATCTCTTCCTGTGGATAAAACAAAGCTGCTTGCCTGGCCCTCCACCACCCTATGACTTAGCTTTTGTTGGACTGTACAATGGTCACAGAGCTTTCTTAACTGGGTATGGGGTGATAGCTCCTCTCATACTGAACTGGCTTTAAAGGGGAACACTCAGTACTAGGGGCCCCATGTTCAATAATGTGTTAATATTCTGCATGGAGTATAACAGGAACACTCAGCTCCATGCAGGGGATAAAGAAAGAGGATGGCACTGCACTGCTTACTTTCAGAGTAAACACAAGCACTGGAGGGAACATGAAGAAGCTGGTACAGGCCATGTTTAAGAAGGAAGTCATGAAATACTTTTTTTATGGAGCGAGTGGAGAACAAGTGGAATAGACTGACCAATTAGGTGATCTGTGCCAAATCAGAGGTAGGGTTCAAGCATACTGTAGGTATGATAGACCAGAGGTGTAGTACTCGGAGCTGTCAACACTGCTACCCCCTACACACACACCGCAGCATCTAATCCTATTGTGGTTAGAAAACAGGTGGCGTTGGGCCAACGCAGCCCAATTTCTAAGTGCAATAAGACCCTTCAAAGCATCAATCCTGAACAACTTTTTGTTCAGCGTTTACAGAACAGGGGAGATGAGGGACCACAATTAAGAGGCAAGAGCAATAAGGGCAGGGGAGGGTGACACCAGTCTATTTATGGAGGAGAGAGTTCTAAAGGAACTCGCCAAACTGAAAGTGGACAAAGCAAAGGGAATCAGACGGGATGCATCCTAGAATATTAAAAGAGCTTAGAGAGGTACTGGCAGCCCTGTTCAATAAATTTCTGGAAACAGGAGTGGTACCAGAGGACTGGAGGAGAGCTGATGTAACCCCTCTACACAAAAGTGGGAGCAGGGAGGAGGCAGCCTTTCTACACAAAAGTGGGAGCAGGGAGGAGGCTGGAAACTATAGAGCAGTCAGCCTGACATCTGTGGTGGGGGAAATAATGGAATCACTGCTAAAAGACAGGATTGTGGAACATCTTGAATTCAATGAGCACAGGATCTGAGGCAGCATGGATTCACAATGGGAAGGTCATGTGAAACAAATCTGATAGATTTCTTTGACTGGGTGACCAAGGAAGTGGATCGAGGGGAACGGTGGATGTGACCTACCTGGATTTCAGCAAGGCGTTCAACATTGTTCCACATAAAAGGCTTGTAAGCAAGTTAGGCAGTCTGGGAATGGACCCCAAGGTGATAAACTGGGTTAGAAACTGGTCAAGGGATAGAACATTGAGGGCGGTGGTAAATGGAGCTCGTTCCGAAGAAACAAGGGTAACCATCTGGGTGCCACAGGGGTCAGTTCTGGGGCCAGTCCTATTCAATGTCTTCATAAGTGACATTGCAGAGGGGCTGAAGGGAAAGGTATGCCTCTTTGCAGATGATACTAAGATCTGTAATAGGGTAGACACTCCAGGAGTGATGAAAAAAATGAGGAGGGACCTAGGAAAACTTGAGGAATGGTCAAGAGTGTGGCAGCAAAGACTCAATGCAAATAAGTGCAAAATCATGTATTTGGGACACAGGAACCCAGGGGAGGCTTACACAATGGGGCAGAGATACTGACAGCAACCAAACAGGAGAGGGATGTGGGGGTAATCATATCAGATGATCTAAAGGTGGCCAGGCAATGTGCCAAGACTTTGGGGAAAGTCAGTGGGGTACTGGGGTGCATAGGGAGAGGTATCACCAGCAGAAGAAAGGAGGTGGTGATGCCTCTATATAAATCATTAGTGAGACCTCATCTGGAGTATTGTGTCCAGTTCTGGAGGCCACATCTATGTAAAGGCATACACAGGGTAGAGGCAGTTCAGAGAGAGGAAACAAAAATGGTGCAGAGCCTGCACCAAAAATCATATGAAGAGAGACTGGAGGACCTCAATATGTACACCTTGGAGGAGAAGAGCGAGGGAGGATATGATGGAGACCTTCAAATATCTCAAGGGCATAAATAGGGTACAGGAGGGTAGCATCTTTCAGAAAAAGAGAAGTTCTAGAACAAGGGGTCATGACATGAGGCTGGAAGGAGGTAGACTAAGGGGTAAGGTGAGGAATTATTTCTTCACAGAAAGGATGGTGGATGCATGGAACAGCCTCCCAGTGGAGGTAATGGGGGAAAATTCGGTAGGGGATTTACATAGTGGTACCCTAGCGATACGTAGGAGATCAAGTAGAGTCCTTAGTTTTTGCAGCGGGTAGGGAAAATGACCAGACTGGGTGGGCCTGGCAGTCTTTAGCTGCCGTCAAATTCTATATATCTATGTGGCTGCTGGGGAATAACCACAGTTCCAGGGCTGCAAGGCTCACTGCCTGTGGAGTCAGGCTACAGTATGCCCTGTGCATGTGGGTATCAACACCAGCAAAGTAGAGAAATAGCTGCACCAGGAAGATGGGTGATCTATGACTAAAAACATTCAATATGTAGACAAAAAAGGCCTGGCACTCTCCACAACAACTGTCACTTACACCACAGAGTCTGATCTGTGTGCAAACTTCCTTAATTTAGGTGCCAAAGTGCAGTACAGGATGAAAGTCCCCCAACAAGTACTGTACACCACCTAACACCTTTCACACGACTTGTACTTTCTTAAAGGCATAGGCACATGAGCACTGAGTCCTTAGGGTATACTGGCGAAACCATGAAATTTCCATAGCGAAAGCCATTACAGTGACAATTTTGACAGGATTCGAAATTGCCGCTGTAATGGACCCAAAAGTGAAATTTTGTGGTTTTGCTGGTCTTCACCCATTCGAGTCAACTCAACTCAGTTAGTTATGTAAAATGGGGGTGCGGGGTGCAGCCTCTTGCACAGGGGGTGCGGGGGGGCAAAGCCCCCGGAAAAAAACACAGCAAATGTCTGACAGGTGAAATTTCACTTGTCGACATTATGCCTGTCACTGTCGGGGATTTTGACAACGATGTTGTCGAACCAATGTGGTGGAAGCAAGTCCTTAGATACATGACATAAATAAAGAGACATGCATAACATAATCATTGCACTTAACACCTTGTTTTGTACATTTCTCATGAGGCTTACGAGCACTTCTATGATTGTGTGTGTATGTTTTTTGTTTTTGGTTTTTACCTGGAATGACTGTTTTACCATCCTCACTTTTAGAGTTTTGTTTTGTACAATACCCACAGGGAAGGACTTCGAGATAGTGGCACTACTTTTCACCAACGTCCCATGGACCTTATAGTGAGATCCACCATGTAAATAGTCTCACATAGGGCACAGCATCTTAACCCCAGCAGCAAACCTACTTACTGATGCAATCTGCCCTCACCCTAGCACCAGACACTGGACACAGATCCCCCACTACCAAACCCCATATTGGTTTGACACAAAGTAAGTGTTTGTGTTAGTCTCAGTCCAATAGTGTTAAAAACTACAAACTGTCTTTACTAATCATAGTAACTGGAAATTTCTAGAAAATAAGATGGAGGAGAAAAAAATCTCAGAGATCTACTGTCCTCACATGGTGGAGGTGGTGGGGATGGGGTAAAACTTCTTATCAATCAATCCATTACCATTAGAGTGTAATACAGATAAATGAAAATACAAATACATTGAAAATAACCAACATTACAGTATCTTGATAGAAAGATGTACTGTATAAGCAAGCATAGGAAATTGAAATAGTCAAGTTTGCTAAAGTTCTATCATGTCTATTACTTCTAAACCTGTTGTAACGTAGAATATACACCCCCCTCGGTTTCCTTACCAACATGCGTCTTTACCTTGTTGGTGTCATGTTTTTATCTGGATGGGAAACAGAAAGGACTCTTTTTATGGCTGCAGTGGGCAGAGCCCTGCAGCCTTTTTTGAGATCGTTGAGAAAAAAAGAGCTGACCTCATACCACCCGCTCCTTTTTCTTTGGAGTTCCAGTAGTGGAAGCAGACACATGTCCACCGCACTACTCTGTTCAGCAGATAGAACACGGCACTGTCCGCCGTGTCCAATATAACACACAGAAAGAAATCTAGACCTCTGGATTCTATGCTTAATGCTGCTGCTCAAAACGATAACAAAAGCAACAGACTATATGTGTGCTCTCTGGATGGCTCCCGAGCTGAGGATTATATGATGAGTCTTCTCCAGTCGGATGAAAAACTAACGTCCTCTCCTAATGAATGTTCCTGCTAGTTCCATCTATCCATGTCCACCAGAGTCTTCTGGATGAATGAAGGCTGATAAACAACTACAGAGAATTGATTTACTGTGCCAATGGGTCTGAAAAGCTATAGGATCCACCCTCTCCTAGACCAAGCCAATGAAAAAAATAACCCACAGATAAACATTTCTATAATTTTGGGCAGACTAGATGGGCCACACGGTCCTTATCTGCCATCACTTTCTTTGTTTCTACGTTTCTAAATGTGGAGTAATGACCAGGTCTGGCTCCTTAGCCAATCAGCTAGTTGGGTGCATTGTTTTCCGCTCTGCTTTTGTCATGACCCCTCTTTCAGTCATGCCCCTAATGCCATCCACTACTACAACCAACCTCTCATATGCTGTCAGGTAGCACGACATGTCCAGTATCAAAAGATTAGAGTCAGACTACCACAAGGTCAATAAACATAGAGGAAGCAATGAAATAAGAGTGGCTCACAAAATGATGCCTCAGACTAGGAAATTTGTGTACTCAGTAGCGTACACTCCGTACACCTGGCAATGTCCGTGTGATTGACACATGAGTTTAGTTTGAGACAACAGGAGGAGGGGATAAAAGAGGAAGGAGAAGAAAAGTGACCTCTAGGGGACTCAGTGTCATAGGTTAAGCAGAGATATGGGCAGACTGTATAGACCAATTGGTCTTTTGCTGTCAGTTTTGATGTTACTATGTTTCTATCTCCTGTGAAGTCCTTTTCTCCTCTGACAACACAAAGCATCCCAAAAGGGCCGGCCCGTTGGTGCAGCAGTGGGCTTTCCGCTTGTGATGCCGGCAACCCGGGTTCGGGAACGGACCCGAGTCGTCGGAGGCGCCGGCCGGGGGGAGAAGGATAGAGCGTCCTACGGACTGCTCTCCTTCCTCGGGGGAAGGTGTGGGAAGCACTCGGAGCGCTGACTCCTCCTGGCGGAGGCCGGGAGAACTCGCGCTGCCGACGCTCGGCATCTGGGAGGCAGGGCGGGCCGCGCATCATGCGTCCCGCCTCGGGAGGAAAACTACAGGAGAAAAAGCAGGACCACCATGCGAATGAAGCCCTCCCCAGGGACCTCACCTCATCACCGTCGCTGCGGGACCCCGACCAGATACCAGTTCCGTGGTCACAAAGGTGGCCACGGCCCCGGCCTCCGGGGGGTAAGCCGGGGGGTGACTGAGGGTCCCCGGCAGCCATAGGCGGTGGTGGAGGTCTCTGGGGCCGTGACTAGGGCAGAAGAAATATGGGGTCCTGCCAGGAAAAAAGAAAATTTAAAAAAAAAAAAAAAAAGCATCCCAAAATGGAGGGGGGGTAAGCTGAATGAAATTTACTGCTCCAGTTTTCAAAAAGTTACAAGAATGCTGTAGTGAAGCCCCTAAGTCAATCAAGTCATCTTATCCCCCATCACCAACATGCTATAAGACTTGAAATAGTTATAAGTCAGATCATCCCTCTTTCATAAAGTTCACCCTTTAGAAATTATGTGTATTCTTACCTACTGAAACCATGGTTTCAAAATTCTGCACCATCACTTCCCTGTGAAGCTCCTTCTCCTGTTTGCTTAACATCTTCCACTCCTCTTCAGAAAAAGCAACAGCAACATCATCAAAGGTTTCTGGAACCTGAAAGGACATGAAACATGTTTAATTGTTCTTGATTTCATAGCATACATTAAGAAATATGCAACTTTTCAAAT
This sequence comes from Neoceratodus forsteri, assembly GCA_016271365.2. NCBI lineage: Eukaryota > Metazoa > Chordata > Ceratodontiformes > Ceratodontidae > Neoceratodus > Neoceratodus forsteri. Next base: position 688,018,287 of record CM057456.1, read on the forward strand.
CGAAGGGGATGGTAAAGACTATGGTTTGCAGTCTTTAATAATGAGGCCTTGCTGCGACTCCCTCTGTAAGTGAAGATGGACAGCACAGAAACAGTAATGCAGGGCAGACAAAGGGAGATCATGTGTGGAAAAGGGACTAGAGGAAGGGGTAAGTGAAGTCAGCCAAGTAAAAGGTGGTAGAACTAGCCTGTGAATGACTATCTGTTTGAATGCCAGGAGGTTAGGGAATAAAATAGGACAACCAGTCAATGGTGACAGAGGCCCATATGAACATAGTTATCACCGTGGAAACATGGGGGACACAAAAATCCAAGACTGGGACCTCACTATCCTGAGATATGGGACCTCACTATCCTGAAATATGCCTATTTAATATGGACAGGACAGGAGAAGAGGTTGCACTACAGATTGAGACCATGTAGAAGATACGAATCTGGGGGAGTATGGGGTAGAAAAATGTAAGTTCAGCTGATAATTAAAAGAGGGAATAACCTAAGAGTGGGGGGTTGTAGAATACCAAACCAGTTTGAGGAGGGAGCAGGGCATCAAAAGTCTAAAATCAGAAGGGTAACCACTATGAGTAGCGAGATCCTGACATGAAAGTTCTAAACCTGCCACATGCAGATTAGGAAACACAGTGGGAGGGTGGGGGCATGACTTCCAGGGGTCAAGCTCATGTGGGTACAAATGCAGGATTGTTGCCTTGTAAAATGAGTGGAGCCAATAGAAGCCAACCTCAACTTGGTACTGTCAAATCAGAACTTAGTAGGAGAGTCAAAAGTAAGAGAGCCCCGGGGACAAGTGATCACAACTCTGTGTGCTTCAGTATTGTCTAGAAGCCCAGGATCCCCTATCAAAGACCACTGTCTTGGATTTTAGGAGACTGGAATTTGTAACACAGAAACATAGACTTGGCAGATAAGGACCACTTGGCCCACCCAGTCTGCTCATTTCCCTACCTTTTGGATAAGCTGCAGATCCTAGTTAACCAACAGCCTACCTCCTCCTACCCCCCACTAGAACTGCCTTATGTCTGTCTCATGCATTCTTGAATTCTCACACTGTTTTTGACCATGCTACTTCCTCTGGAAGGCCGTATCATGTGTCCACCACCCTCTCTGTGAAAAAAAGATACTTCCTCATATTGACCCTGAGCTGCCCCCTTCCCCATCTTCAAATTGTGCCCCCTTGTTCTTGTACATCTCTTTTTCTGAAAGATGCTACCTTCTTGGACTCTGTTGATTCCCTTGAGGTACTTGACTGTTTTTGTCATGTCCCCTTCTCTCTCCATTCCTCTAGGGTATACATATTAAGCTCTTTCAGTCTCTCTTCATATGGCTTCTGGTGCAGACCCTGCACCATTTCAGCTGCCGTCCTCTGGACTGCCTCCATCCTGTCTATGTCCTTGCGGTAAAGGGGTCTCCTGAACTGTACACCGTACTCCAGATGGGGTCTCACCAACTGTCTGTACAGAGGTACAACAACTACCTGTTTTCTACTGGTGATGCCTCTCCCTATGCATCCCAGTATCCTCCCAGACCTCCTCACTGCCTCCTCACATTGCTTGCCCACCTTTAGGTCATCTGATATGACTACCCACAGGTCCCTTTCCATTTTTGTTGTTGTTAGTACCCCCCCCAAAAAAATATGGTGTACTCTTCCCCTGGGTTTTTGTTCCCCAGGTGTAAAATGGAAGGAATCCTCCATGACAAACTAAGGGGGATGGGACAGAGGCAGTGGACAAAAGTGGGAAATCATCCTAGGGAGCCTGTTAGAAGTCACTAAAGCATGTCTAAAGCAGTTAGGGGGGAAAAAAGTATAAAAATCCAGTAGTATACCATAAAAGTAAGAGAAGATGCAAGACGAAAGAGGGTAGAGGGTAGAATTCACAACAGGTATCTGTGTGTGGGCAATAGGGAGGTATACCTGGCAAGCCATAGGAGGGCACCAAAACCATCAGGATAGCTAAGGCAGAAACAGAATTGAGGACACCTGATGGTGTTAAAGAGAACAGCAAGGCTTTCTTTAGGTATGTCAGTGAAAAGAGGAAACCCTAAGAGGTCATAATGAGATTGCAATCAGGGAGGGATTGGATAGAGAAAGATGGGAAGAAGGCTGACATTCTCCATGGACACTTCTTGGTCTTCACAGGGGATGGGGGGGGGACACTTAGTGTACAGTGCATCTGTACTGTAAGGGCATACAGAAGCTAGAGCTGGGACCAGAAACAAGGGAAAGGGTGATTAAGGGATTATATGCATGGGGGATGGACAAGTCTGAGACCAGATGGATCGTACTCTAGGATGCTGAGTGAATTGGGGAAGAAACTTCTACTTCTAGTGGATATGTTCTCCTATTCCATGGATACTGGGATGGTTCTGGCAGACTGTAGCATAGGAACAGGGATGATCTGTGAAACTACAGGCTGATTGGCTTGACCTCTATAGTGGGGAATTTATTCTAGACCATCAATAAAGAACAAATGGTAGACTTTACAGAGGCAAGTGGACTCTAAAATATGAGTCAGCATGGCTTCATAATGGAAAGGTCATACCAAACTACCAAACTGAGTTCACTGACTTAGCTATGTGAACAGTGGACAAAAGCCAAGTGATTAATATCTTGTGTCCAACTTTCAGCAAGGCATTTGATTCGGTGCCCTATGGGTTAATGGTTATGGGACCTAGAGATGGGTGAGAAGCTAACTAGGTGTTCAGCAAGCTGGTTGAGGGGGAGGACCCAGAAAGTACAGCAGACGTGGCTGCCCCATTTATCAGAAGTGCTATATTTTTGCAATGTGGCCAGTCCAATAACATACCCTGATGCACCCTACACATTTAAGTACAGCACTGTAGTCGTTCTATCACTCCCAGTACTCTTCTCTTAATAGCAGCAACCGTTATTGCAGTACAATATATTATAGGTGTAATGAATTATTCATGAGCTTAACTAGCTCATTCATTGGCTGTCGTGCTGGGCTGAAATCTCTTAGAAATGCCTGGCATGGCAGAGATCTCAACTGAATGCTCGCACCATAAAAATAAATGGTAAAAAGAAAATGTTATTGCAATTAGACTTATAATTGCAATAACAACACTAAGCTAGTCATTTCCTTGGATTAATGACTGGCTGGAAGGGGGTGGCCCTTGGCTGCACCTCAGGCCACCCATCCCCCCAACCGGTCGTTAATCCCTTGGAAATGACCGGCTTCTTGGTCGTTATTGCTTAAGTACATACCAAAACTCTTCACTGATGGCTTGGAAAACCCAGTCAGTAATCTAAGTGATGTTGGGTTGGGTGAGTTTATTCTAATTTCATTTTACTTCAGTGTCAGTTGAAAAAAATAGTGGCATGGGGAATGTGGTCATCAGCTATGTTATGTGATCGCTGTGGTGGCGCTTTTCAAGGAATGACATCACCAGTAAGTTTTGGTGACCACATTTTATGGCCCTTTGAAGCCACCAGGATTTTAGGCTTGAGAACCAATGCAATAGAGGTGATAAGCAGTTGTTAAACGGGCTTTGTGGGGAATAGTGGGAACAGCAGCAACAGAGCTCAGAGCATTACTAGAGATTAATGAGACAGAATGGGACACAATTGTCCCAATTAAATAACTCACCCATCCTCATTAAACAACAACATTGCCCCTGTGGTGATAGTACAGGCAGAAAAAAAGGCAAACTGTGCCAGCCAAGTGGTCTTTATCTGCCGACAAATTCTATGTTTCATAAGAATACATGGCCAGTTCATCAGTTCCCGGTGGGATGTCCCAATAAAGCAGATGCCCAGATTATTTGAATCTTGATTAAGTGGCTTCTACTGCAGTACTAACAGTAGAGCACTCTTCAGTCAGGGAGGTGACAAACTGGGTACTGCAGTGGTCATTACTGGGACCAGTACTTTTCAATGTACTGCACAGCCAGCCACCGATGCTTAGTAACTTGCAGTAAATAACATGTCTCAAAAATACCGTAGTAAAAAGGTCCTAACTGCCACTGAATGACACTGTTCCCTGCAGCATACTACAGCATTGTGTGATATAGTGCAGCATTACTGCATTGCAAGCTGGCTGGTGATACTGTATTCATCTTCAACTCTGGGGGACAGATCAAGGGAAGCATTTTGCCTCTTTGCAGATGACACCTAAGCTGGAGGTTGAGTAGACACTGAGGAGGGGATCAGGAATATCAAGAAGGATCTAAAAAGATTACAGAGGTGACCTAAAGTAACAGAACTAAAGGGTAAATGAGGAGGAGAGGAGGCACTGTAGGTCAACTTGGAGACAGGCAATGGCACCACAATCCACACGGGGGATGTATACAGACCCCCATCTCAAGGGGAGGAAATGGACAAGGAAATGATAGAAGGCAGCCTTAGAATGACAGAAAAAGGGGAAATATTGTTCATGGGGACCTGAATATGCTAGATGTTAACTGGAGCACATTTGCTGCAGCCACATCCAAGAGCAGGGTCATTATTGATGTCCTGCAAGGGGAATGCTTCAGACAACTAGTATTTGAAACCACTCGAGAGGAAGCAATCTTAGACCTGGTACTCTCAAATGGAGATGAAGAGAGGATCACAGATTTAAAAGTGGGTAGCCATCTGGGAACTAGCAACCACCAAACAGTGTGGTTCACAATTAACAGAGCAGTAGAGTCAAGGCATACAAAGGCAAAGGTACTGGACTTAGTAGGGCTGACTTTACAAATGGGTGAGCTGCCTAAGGAATGCACTAGCAAATGGGCAAGAAGGAGGGTGGAAGAACAATGGAAAAAATCGAAACTGCCATCACAGAGGCAACAAGCCTTTGTGTGAAGCAAATAAACAAAACAAAACGAAGTAAAAAAAACAGAGGAAAAGATAGCCAACTCAGTTAAGAAGGGGGATAACACCTTTTATAGGTACATCAGGGAGGGAAGGAAGACCAAGGGCGGGATAGTGAGGCTTAATAAAGGAGAGGGGAGGTGGGCAAAGGGTGACTGTGAAAATGCAGAGATGCTGTACCAATATTTTTGCTCAGTATTCACAAAAGAAGAAGATGGGGAGGTACCAAAACCAAACAACAGAAGCACTCTGGACAGGGGTGTCGATACCAGTCCATTCACAGAAGAAAGGGTCCTGAAAGAACTCCTAAAATTCAAGGTGGACAAAGCAATGGGGCCTGATGGGATTCACCCCAGATTTGTAAAAGAACTAAGGAGAGATCTAGTGACACCACTGACTACCCTTTTTAACAAATCATGGGAGGATGGTGTGGTACCTGAGGACTGGAGGAGGGCAGATGTGATTCCTCTTCACAAAAATGGGAGTAAGGCAGAGGCAGGAAACTACAGACCTGTTAGCTTGACCTCAGTGGTAGGGAAAATGGTGGAATCACTTCTGAAAGAAAGAATTGTTGCGTACCTAGAGGCCAGCGGGGCACAGGACCCAAGGCACCATGGATTCACAGACATGAAGGTCATGTCAGACGAAATCTAATGGATTTCTTTGACTGGGTGACCAAAGTAGTAGACCAGGGAGGGGCTGTGGATATGGCCTACCTAGACTTTGCAAGGTATTTGACACAGTCCCACACAAAAGATTAATAAACAATCAAGTTAGCCAGCCTGGGAGTGGGTCCCAGGGTGGCAGCCAGAGTAACAAATTGGCTGGACAACAGGACACAGAGGGTAACAGTAAATGGAGTATACAATAAAGGGGGGTTACTAATGGGGGTACCACAAGGTTCAGTACTGGGACTGGTCCTCTTTAATGTCTTTATAGGAGACATTGTAGAGAGGTGAGAAGGAAAAGTATGCCTCTTTACAGATGACAAAAAGATCTGCAACAGGGCTGATACACAAGGGGGGGGGTGGAAAGGATGAGAAGGGACTTGGCAAGGTTGGAGGAATGGTCAAAAATATGGCAGCTTAGATTCAATGTAAAAAGTACAAAGTAATGCACCTGGGAAACAAAAACCCAGGGGAAGAGTACACAATGGGGGGGCACTATCAACAACAAAAATTGAAAGGAACCTGGGGGTAGTCATATCAGATGACCCTAAGGTAGGTAAGCAATGTGAGAAGGCAATAAGGAGGGCTGGGAAGATACCAGGCTGTATAGGGAGAGGCATCACCAGTAGAAAACAGGAAGTTGTTATCCCTCTTTACAGGCAGTTGGTGAGACCCCATCTGGAGTACTGCAGACAGTTCTGGTGACCCCATCTCCGCAGGGAAATAGAAAGGATGGAGGCAGTCCAGAGGAGGGGAAATAAAATGGTGCAGGGTCTGCAACAGAAGCCATACGAAGAGAGACTAAAAGTGCTTAATATGTATACCCTTGAGGAAAGGAGGGAGAGTGGGACATGACAGAAACTTTCAAGTACCTCAAAAGAATCAACAAAGTCCAAGATGGGAGCATCTTTCAGAAAAGGAGATGTGTAAGAACAAGGAGGCACAATTTGAAGATGGGGGAATGGCTCAGGGGCAACATGAGGAAGTATTTTTTCATGGAGAGGGTGATGGACATATAGAACCATATAGAACCATCTTCCTGAGGAGGTTGTGGGGTCAAAAACAGTGAGGGAATTCAAAAATGCATGGGCCAGACATAAGGCAATTATAGTGACGGGTAGGAGGAGGTAGGCTGTTGGTTAACTAGAACCTGCAACTTATCCAATAGGTAGGGAAATGGGCAGGCTAGGTGGGCCAAGCGGTCCTTATACAGTACACCATCAAAGTCTGTTTCTATGTTTCTAATGTTTAGCAGCTAAAGTTCAGATGTATGTGATTTTGTAATTTGTATGTTTAATATGGCAGTTTTTGGATGCTTAGTATGGCATTTTTCTTGAGCACTAATCAAACAGATTTTGTTTAAAATTATCAAGCCAACAGCACTGACATCATCAGCTAACGAGTATTTAATGTGATGACATCTCTCCCTTAGCCACGCACCCTGACGCACACATGGGGCTACTGTCGAAGTGCTGGGGAAGGGCTACTTATGAATGGGAGCTCCTTTACAGCACACGTTTATATTTTGCACTCTGAAAATGATCTGCTTGTCTGTTTAAGTAAGCGCGGCCAGCGCTAATAAATAACAGTTTGAGCAGACTCCAATTGTCCTGGTTTCTCTTCACTTATGAGTGCATGCACGTTGGACTTTAAAGGTGCTAGGGGATGTTCATTGACCAGGAAATCTCTTTCAGGAAACACATAGACCACCTAACAACACTAGTAAACCAAAAACTTGGGCTCCTGTACAGACTAATGTAACCCCTAGGTAGCGCTATCCCAAGGGTTACTACTCCTGCCTGCTTGGCTAGTAGCAGGTTAAGGGGCCTGAGTTCTGAAACGGGTGCCTCCACCCGGAGGTCAGGGTTGGTAGTGGTCAAGCTAACCTGGGCACAGCCCTCCGGGACACTGTAACCCCCTCTTTCCTTGCTAGTGGCCGGAACAATACACAATAATCACTTTCATAATACCCCTGATACACCACACAGGTACCCACACTGTTTGCACTTACCACCAGGGCTTTCCTCTGGCCTGGCCCTGGGGACCCCCTGTAAAACAAGGTTATACACAGCAAATAACAGCAGTACAGTACTCTTGCACAAACTGGAACCACAGTCAGGGTAAATGCAAAAAAAAGTTAGATCTGATTTATTTAAGGGACTTAAACAAGGGAGGGGCGTAATCAGGTTAATTTGCTTAAAGGCTGTATCAATCAAACAGTTATGCGTGCACTTCAGGGTCTATAAACAGTCACACACTCTGGGTACCCAGATGGAGAATGGTGGGCTAGCCAGGAACGTTGCAGCTGGTTGGGGCCCTGTGATGGAAGGAAACAACATGCACCACACACACTAATTGTAATCTGGAGCCGGAGAGCTCAGTTCGTGAAAAGAAAACAATAAGACAATCAGATGACACACTTTCAGATTAGGCTGTTGTTGCAGGGAGCTACCCTGATGATTACTCACGATACCCAAGACTGGACACAGGCTGGACGAAAATTGAGACTACAGATGGTTGATCTGGAGTGCCAAGAGAAGCAGGGCCCACACAATTTGCCGAAGCGTCGTTCCTGTTCAAGCGTGGAGCAGGGGGCTGATCCCCAGGCAGGTCTCTCATTGATGACTTTCTCTGTGCAGCGGGTAGTCTGGCTGGGCCAGTGTGGCAAGGCCCAGGCCAAATGGAGACAAATTCGGATACAGTCAGTTTTGGGCTGGATACAGCTTCCAGCAAGCAGAACACAGTTCACACAGTGGGGAACCAAATCACAATCCACTAACAACTCACAGCACATTTACACATAAGGAAATTCTACTGTACCAGGCAAACCACTCTCCGGTCATGATCGCAAAGTCTCTGCACAAACCAGGGATTCAAAAGCAGCTGGAAATCCTGACAGGCCGATCACATTCAGCAAAATCTTCAGTCTTCTTCAGGTTGATCCTGGTCACAACTCAGTGGCTTACTTCGTTCTCACAAACTCGGATTCAGTCCGAACTGATTCTCTTCTCCCTCTCAGGGGCAGCAGGCAGGCATGCAGGCCAAAACTCAGGCCTTTCCACAGAGACTGTATTGAGCTCTTGCTTCTTCAGCTCCCAACTTAGATCTGCCTCTAACAGCAAGCAGCTTGGGAATTTCCCCAAGATCCAAAAGGTTCAGTTGGCTGATCCTCCTGTCAGTCACAATAAAGGCTCCCCCTTCAGGTGCAAAAAGGCACAAAAAGCCCAAAACTACAATTCCTACAGATTTTGACTCCAGACAGCTCCTGTAGTCTGGCTCCATTTTAGGTCCCACCAGAACTGATTGGTCCAATTTGGCAGTCCAGGACCAAGATAGTGGAGACAGGCAAAACGGTCCTTGCTGCGAAGAAGGCAGGTTAGGCAAACTACATTATCATTATTACTCTAAATGATTTTCAGCAAATAATTACATCTTTCAACAGAGCTCCCTCTCAGATTACTTATGACTGCAATCCAGGCAGCTCTTAAAGAGATAGTACACAGAGGCTATACAGGCACTCTCTGGCAATCACATTTAAACTGTTAAAACGCAGGACACCAGCCTGGCAGTGAGCATTTAGGCAAGCTCGAGGAAGACTTTTCGTGAACCCCCATTTGTGGGGGTTTACACTTAGATCCTACCAGACTAAAGAAACCAGGATTGCGGTCAGCAATAGGACTATCATTGCCATCCTGTTCTATTGTGCAACAATGCTTCAAGGACTGAGGGCAATGGAACATGCACGTCGGAGTACGCTGTACCACAGAATCAGCTGTTTCACCGCCAGGGCCCAAAGAATGGAGCACCACTGCAATGTACTACAAGCGTTAAACTGGCCACCCCTTGAAGCGAGACTCGCCTATCCCTCCCTGTGCTTAGCTTTCAAATTGTAGCAACCTGATGCCCCACCAAGCCTGAGAAATTGACTAGCCCCAAAAGCAAACAGGAGGGAGCTCAGATCGACTGAACGCAAGCTGCTAGAACCCCCAAGAGCCAGATCAACCATGGGATAATGGTCACCTAGAATAACCCTCCCCAAACTCTGGAACAATCTCCCGAGAGAGCTCCAGGACTGCACCTCTCTTTAGGGGTACAAGAAAGGGTTAAAACTACACCTAAGCAGTGGGTCCCATTGCAGGTGCCACAACCCATAAAGGCACCTCTGCTAAAGGGGGATGCCTCACATAAACACAGTCAAAAAGGGAGGGAAGAACAGCAAGGAAGGACATTATGCGCTGAGCTGTACTTACATCAACTATCTACTCATGAATGTGTGTAACTAACAAGGCTGTTCGTACGTAAACTCGCCTATGTCAACTGTCGTAATGTCTCTGTCTGCGACACGTGTACATGATCAATGTACCATATACTGTAGTACAATCAAAAGCATTGGTTTTCTTTTCCCCTCTAGGTACATGTAACTAATCCCAGGTCGCCCCTGAAAAAGGGACTGTCAAAGTCTCAGTGGACCTACCTGGTTACAAAAATTTAAATAAATAAATAAAAAGGGGCAATTTGCATGCCCATTATGGGTTCATCTGTATGCACAGCAGCCCCTTAGTCACACTTACAAAGGTCAGGAGCTGCTAACATTTTTGGGTTTGACAGTAATTTACTGCAGGTATGTCATTGGAGCTGATGGAAGTTGCATAGTAATAGTGTATGTCAATATATTTTGAGATCTCTACCTTGAATTGAGTTTTTGGTTTCTTCCAGCCTCTTTAGGGGAGTGACTGTGAAGAGTTAAGAATCTGAGTTGTGTGTGAGGAGTGATAGCAAGGCTGGCATCCAGAGTCAGGAGACTAGCATGAGAGGAACTCTGAGACTGAAGCATCAGAGGTGAGCAGCCGAGGAGTACCAGAAGAATGAGAGAACAGGAGAACGGGGGGATGGGAGTGCTGTACGTCGAGCACAGAGTACGAAGCACAGACCAAAAGAGAATCATGACTGGGAAGCTGGAAGCTATTGCTGAAAGCCACTGCTATGCCATTGCTGTGCCCTGACAGGATACAGAGTGATATACTGAGAAGCTGAGAAGCCAGTCTAATTTATATTTGAGAAAGGAAATTTGAAAGTTACAACAAGAGACTTTGAGCACCACAAAATATTACCTAGTTTGATAGAAAGGCAAGGTTAGGTAGTTTAAGCTGCACATATTTTATATAGTAATACTGGGTTTTGTTGCTGTATATGATTTTGGAGTTATCTTATTGGAGATTAATTGAAAATCTTATTTTTTTTATACTTTTTATAAACAGTGACTTTTAAATTTTTTGCCACTAGATCACATGGCATTACATATGATGTAATTAACTTAATGTAGCTGGGAAGTTAAAAAGAGGTTGTTCTGTGAGCTAGCCAAAACAGTCAAACCAGCATGTGAGCAGGACCATGCCAGATAAGTCTTCTTACATCGAGATGCTTATAGAATTACTATTCAGTTCATATGAACAAGCCAGCAGAAGGCCATTTGGTCTATCAAGTCTGCTCATATTGCAGGGTCCACAGCTTGAGCTAATGTCCCTACCCTCCCTTCCCACTACTCCCATCCTCCCTACCCATGATTCTTATTTTCCCCATATGCCTATCCCAGCCTCTCTTAAAGTTGCTCATTGTCTTTAATGAGATGACCTCTTCCGGCAGCGCATTCCAAGTGTCCACCAACCTTTCTGTGAAGAAGTGCTTCCTGACATCCCTCTTAAACCTCCCACTCTCCAGCTTAACACTGTGCCCCCTTGTGATATGGTTGCCACTCAGCTTAAAGAGACTTTCCTTATCAACATTCTATCTCTCTCTCTCTTTATATCTCTCTCTCTATATATCTCTATATCTCTCTATATCTCCCTCCCTATCTCTCTCTCTCTCTCTCTGGAGTACATGTTCAGTGCCCTCAACCTCTCCTCATATGTCTTGCCCTGCTGACCAGCTATCATCTTTGTACCACTCCTCTGTACCTTCTCCAGCAGGTTAATGTCCTTTTTGAGGTGTGGGCACCAGTACTGAACTCCATACTCTAGATGCGGCCTTACCAGTGACCTGTACAAGGGCAGTATAACCTCCTCTCTCCTACTACTGATTCTCCCCCAGCTATGCATCCCAGCATCTTGTTTGCCTTTGCTGCTGCTTTCTTGCACTGCGTGGTTGTTAATGTTGGTAAAAAGCTAAGTAGTGGACATAGGCATCATAAATTCTTTCCTTTTACCATGTTTAGCTTTTTTAAGATACAGCTTATTTGGCTTCATTTAAGCAGTGTCCTGCACTGATCAATTTGAAACATAGAAACAGACCTTGATGGCAGACAAGGACTGTCTGACCCACACAGTCTGCCCATTTCCCTACCCATTTGATAAGCTGCAGATCCTAGTTAACCAACAGCCTACTTCTTCCTACCCCCACTGGCATTGCTTTATGTCTGTCCCATGCATTCTTGAATTCCCCCACTGCTTTTGACGCCGCAACCTCCTCAGGAAGGCCGTTCCACTCGTCCACCACCCTCTCCATGAAAAAATACTTTGTCACATTGCCCCTGAGCCATCCCTCCTCTATCTTCAAATTGTGCCCCCTTGTTCTTGCACATCTCTTTTTCTGAAAGATAATACCCTCTTGGACTTTGTTGATTCCCTTGAAGTTTCTATCACACCTCCCTTCTCCATCCTTTCCTCAAGGGTATACATATTAAGCTCCTTTAGTCTCTCTTCGTCTGGCTTCTGGTGCAAACCCTGCACCATTTTAGTTGCCCTCCTCTGGACTGCCTCCATCCTGTCTATGTCCTTGCAAAGATGGTGTCTCCAGAACTGCATGCAGTACTCCAGATGGGGTCTCACCAACTGTCTGTACAGAGGGATAACAACTACTTGTTTTCTACTGGTGATGCCTCTCCCTATGCATCCCAGTAGCCCCCCAGCCCTCCTCACTGCCTTCTCACATTGCTTGCCTACCTTTAGGTCATCTGATATGACTATCCCCAGGTCCCTTTCCATTTTTGTTGTAGTTAGTACCCCCACCCCAATTGTGTACTCTTCCCTTGGTTTTGTTTTCCAGGTACATTACTTGGCTTCTTTGCATTGAATCTAAGCTGCCATACTTTGAAAATTCCTCCAACCTTGCCAAGTCCCTTCTCATCCTTTCCACCCCCCTTGTGTATCAACCCTGTTGCAGATCTTTGTGTCGTCTGCAAAGAGGCATACTTTTCCTTCCAGTCCCTCCACAATGCCACTTATAAAGACATGAAAAAGGACCAGTCCCAGTACTAAACCCTGCGGTACCCCACTAGTAACCCCCCTTTCTTCGTAGTGGACTCAGTTTACTATGTGTCCTGTTGTCCAGCCAATTTTTTACCCAGGCTACCACTCTGGGACCCACTCCCAGACTGGCTAACTTGTCTATTATGCTGGCTTGTGCACACACGCAAGCAACATCTTGTGGTAGTAGCACATTTCAGAGATGTGTCAGTGTTGCGGCGAATACATGGGATGTTTTAGTGGGTGCATCCCTCAGCCGCCAACCAGTGAGCATGCTGCCAATGATAGCAGTTTGAGAGAGAGCCACGGAGTTGAAACGAATCTGCTGCTACAATCAGAGACAGGCTCGTCAATGCAGCATCAGATGACACGCCTCCATTACATGCTATTTCTGGTGAAACATTTAAATAAATATGGCTGCTACTGCCATCTGCCACACAATCCCCAAAAAGCTGATATCGAGGTGCCCAATCCCCATGTCTGCATCCCCCCGCTTAGTGTGTCTTTCGTCTTAGTGCATCTTTCCTGGTTAAACAGTTTCCCCCTTTCCTTTCCGACACTGGGATGCCCACTCCAGGTGTCGGATGTGCGCCCCACCCCACACACCCCGGACTATACGCCTTGCTGACATCGAGGTGCCCAATCCCCATGTTGGCATCCCTCCCCAAATTGTGGTGCACTGGGAGCCCACCCCAGTGTGCCTGTTTATTTTTTGTGTAAGCTGTAAATGAAGAATACTTACCTCACAGGCTTTTTTTCCCCTGCAAATAAGAAAATGGTCCACCATTGTCTACCTCCTCCATCCCACCCTCCCTCTCGCACCCACCTCCCGCACCCCCACCCCATACTTACCCTCCGGAGGTCAGGAGCCATGATCTTCTCTGAACTGGGACAGGTCTGCACTCTTCAAAGTCGAACTGCGAACTGAAAAAATTACAGTAAGCTTTATAATGGAAGGCAATGGGGGGTTTAACTCAGGTTGATGTCTCAGTCATTTTTTGGAATTTTGGCCCCAAATTTTCAACATGGGGTTCTTGGGACCCCACCTCGTGAACATGCCACTGTCATTTAGTTTCTTGGTCCTGAAAGGTAATGTTTTATCTATTTATTACACAGTATCAGAATGACAAACCTTTGAGTCAGAGACTCATTTACAAAGACTCCACGTCAAGGACAGACAAGGTTACAAAAACATACAAACATGGATACAATTGTTTACAATGGGTAGTAAGGTAGGTTAAAGTAAACAGTTTACAACACTCATTATACAGTTAAGGTCAAACAATCAGAAACCAGGTTGTAAATACAATATTTCAAAGCGAATGGAATAGCATGTCAGCCAGGACAGAGGTCCCTTATCGGAGATGGCTGGGTGGGGAGGAGGCCTGGATAAGGATAATGGCTATAATTAGCTGAGGCTTGTAAGAGGCAGGGCAGGGGCAAGTAGGACAGGGTCCCTTGTCAGGGAGGAGAAGGTTGAGATTGGTTAGTGGCAGGTGCAGACAAGAGAGTTGAGCAGATGCTCCCTAAGGAGGATTTTGAATTTCCTGAGTTTGGGAGTTACAGCAACATGGGTGGGGAGAGAGTTTAGCCAGATAGTGGCACGGCAGCAGAAGAAGCATTGCCCTAGAGCAGTTCTGAGATGTGGTACTTGGAGAGAGGGTTTGGTGGAGCTGCGGGTAGCTATTGTTAGTGGGGATGGGTGAAAGAGGGAGGAGACACCCAGTGGGGCAAGGCCACTGAGAATTTTCCTGGTGAACAGGCAGGTCTGATAAGTTGAGTAAATTAGCGAAGTCGTAGAGAGTGCAGGTATGAGTGAATCTGTTACAACTAGTGATTAGGCGACACGCTTTGTTTAGAGAGACCCTAATTCTATGCAGGGAGGTGACATCAGCAGATCCATAGACAAGAATGCCATAATCTATGAGGGACAATGCAGATGAGGATACAGCCAGTTTAAGGGCCTCAGGGGGGAGACAGTGCCGATGGCGGTAAAGCTGGCTGAGTCTAGCGTTAATAGCAGTGCCAAGTTGGTGTATGTGAGCTTGGAAAGTAAGGGCAGGGTCAAACGTGATCCCAAGGTATTTAAAGTTCTGGATTTGTTTGAGAGGTTGATGATGCTCGGTGTGTATCAAGAGAAGGGAATTACTGGATTTGTTTTGGTAATGGGAGAAGAGCATGACCTTGTTTTTTTGACTGTTCAGTACCAACCTGTGATCAGAGAACCAGGCACGGAATCACCTTTCGGGGCTGAATAACAAAATGACAGTGCCACTGTTCATGAGGGGAGGTCTGAAAAAGCTCATGTTACAAACTTAGTAAATAAATTCCAAAAAATGACTGTGTTATAAGCGTGCATTGTGTAGTTTCTACGCACAGTTGTAACTTCGCCAATTTTTAATATTTTCTCTCCAGATTTTCAACATTGCCATTTCTTCACACCTCTTTATAAAAACGGCATAGCTGTCAGTTTTCACCTCCTTCCTGAAACATGTTTTCACACCTGTGGCGCAGAATGGTGCGGTCGCTGTGAAAAATCAACTTTCGGGACAGATTAACAAAATCACAGTGCCACTGTTCATGAGCAGAGGTTCAAAAATGCCCAAGTTGAACATCTGGTGAAAAAAATTCCAAAAAATTATTGTATTACAGGCGTGTGTTGCGCAGTTTCTACGCACATTCGTAACTTCGCCAATTTTTCATATTTTCACACCAGATTTTCAACTTTGCCATTTTTTTTTCCACACCACCGCATGAAAATTACAGCTGTCATTTTTCATATCCTGACAGAAAAGTGTTTTCACACCTGTGGAGCCAAATGGCACAGTCGCTGTGCCAAACCACCTTTCAGGATTGAGTAACGAAATGATACTGCCACTGTTCATGAAGTGGGGTCACAAAAATCCCATTTTGAAAATTTGGAGCAAAAATAGCAACAAACAGCCAGGGCGTTAGGGTTTCCAGCCATAACAGCCTACTCTATAGAGACGGACAGGTGTCGGGGGTGTGACTTGGGATTGTCAGCCGTAATGCTCATGCCATTCCACTCCACTCCCACCCTGCAGCCAGTGACGGGCATCAAAGTGTGCCTTGGGGGTCTTTGGCCCCAACGTTCACCTCATTCTCCTATACCACACCCATCTCAGTGTAACCCCTAGATGGCGCTATCCCAGAGGCTACTACCCCTGCCTGATTTGCCACTAACAGGTTGAGGGGCCTGGATCCGATGGCGGGTGCCTCCACCCAGAGGTCAGGGTTTGCAATAGTTAAACTAACTTGGTCGCAGCCCTCTGGGACACTGCAACCCCCCTTTCTTCCCACTAGTGGCCCACACAGTATATCAGAATTACCTTCACAGTATACACTTAGCCCCAGGACTGGTTCAGGCACTGGGAACCCCTGTAAAATAAGAAGATACAGTGCAACAATCACAGTACAATACTTTAACATAGACAAATACCTCAGGCAGTATAACTTTGCTGAAACAAGCAGCTCTGATTTATTTAGGGGGATATAACAAGGACAGGGGAAATCAGGTTAATTAACTTATCACTTTACTCATCTACCTATGGCTCTGTGCACAGGCCTATCCCTACCAGTTACTGTCCCTGGGTACCCAAGCCCTAGTGGCTAGTCCAAACCGTGGCAGCTGGTAGGGGCCCTTTCACACAGAGAAAAGAAAAATTAGTTAAACAGTCAGCAGTACAGTAATTCCATTTGGATTCAATGTGGCAATTCAACAGGGGCGACCCTGAATTAGTACTCCACGACCTCCAAACAAGATAGGGTCCTTCAGCGTCAGCAGGGCTACTCTTGAGCTCCACGAGACTCCTCACACATTTATATGACAAACTGCAACTGGCAAAAGTCCTTTAATGGCAGCAGGATTCACTTGAGCTACAAGCCTCCTCACATTTATATGGTAAACAGTAACAGGCAAAAGTCCTTTGGCAGCAGGATTCACTTGAGCTACACAAGCCTCCTCCACATTTATATGGTAAAAAGAAAGTACTATACCAGGCAGGCTGCTTCTCTATCCTGATCGCAATTACTGCACAATACCCAGGAGAACACACAGCAGATTCAGTTCCTGACAGACCGGCGCAATTCAGCAATTTCTCCAGTCTTCTACAGGGTGAGCCTGGTTTCTACTCTTCAGATATCCTTTGATTCTCTTCACAGAATGATTCAGTCCTAACAAGCAGTTACACAAGCTGCAGACGGAACTCGGGGGCCTTACGTTTCCGACTAAAACTGCACCAAAAGCACAGGGCTCCTTCCTCTTTCACTGCCAGAGCTCAACTGAACCTCCAGCAGACAAAACCGGGCACTTCCTTTGAGTTCCTCCCAGTTCTTGGCTGGATTGGCTGTCACTCACAACAGGCTGCCCCTGTTGGTCCAAAAAGGTGCCGAAGTCCAAACTACATCTCCCAGAGTCACTGCCCATACAATCCTCTTATGGCTGGCTCAGATTAGAGTCCAAGTTCTGATTCGTCAAGGCACCATTTAGAGCTACCTTAACCCACACTGATTGGTCCAGTTCAGCAGTTCAAAACTAGAATGGGGAACTAGGCAAACACAGTTCTGACTGCAAAGAAAAGCAGGTTAGACAAACTGTTTTTCATTATTACTCTAAATGATTTCTGGCAAACAGTTACATCTTTCAGATAGGTTCCCTTTGCACTCCTAGTGACTGCAAAAATGGAGTGAATTGGCAGCAGCTCGAGTGGTACTCGAGCAGAGAAACACACAGTCCCACCATACAAACTAATTATGTCTGCAAGCAGACAGCTCTTAAAGAGACAGTACCAGAGGCTCTAAAAACACTCACAGATAAATGGCTTAAACGCCAAACACCATTCAGGCTTGGAGCATTCAAGCAAGCTCCTGGAAGTCTTTTGGGAACCCCCATTTGCAGGGGGGTTACATCAGCATATTTCCTTATGGAATGGAATAAGGCCCGAAGACCCCAAGGCACACCGTGACACCTGTCAGTGTCTGCAGGGTAGGGTGAGGTGAAACTGTGTGAGCATTATGGCCGATGACCCAAAGGCACACCCCCAACACCTGTCAGTCTCTGCAGGGTGGGGGTGGGGTTGGCGTCAGTTCAATACTTCAGTGCCATTCCTGTTATGCATCTCTCTTACTCCTGCACTACCAGCGCCAGCAAGATAACATTCGGCACTGACAAATGCTTGTTAGTTTTGTGTGTGGGACTGTGTCAAATGCCTTGCTAAAGTCTAGGTAGGCCATGTCCACAGCCCCTCCCTGGTCTACTACTTTGGCCACCCAGTCAAAGAAATCTCTTAGATTCATCTGACATGACTTTCCCACTGTGAATCCATGCTGCCTTGGGTCCTGTGCTCCACTGGCCTCTAGGTACTCAACAGTTCTTTTTTTCAGAAGTGATTCCATCATTTTCCCTACCACTGAGGTCAAACTAATAGGTCTGTAGTTTCCTGCCTCTGCTTTGCTCCTACTTTTGTGAAGGGGAATCGCATGTCAGCGTGGCTCAGTTGGTAGCACATCCACCTCTGGACCAGAAGGTTGTGGGTTCTCGTCCTACACTGGGATTGGATTTGCACCTAAAATCGCTGGCATCCAAATTTTTGATATTAGAAGTGCTGTACTGCAGGGGTGTGCCGTCCTTCGGATGAGACATTAAACCGAGGTCCCTTCTGCCCATCCTGGTGTTGTCCTGGTGGGTGTCCAGGTGGAAGTAAAAGAACCCAGGGCACTCTTCGCAAAAGAGCAGGGAGCATTCCTGGTGTGCTGGCCATCATTCCCCTTCCCATAAACCGATTCATGCAATCATCCAGGCTGTGTGTGGGTGATGATGTGCAATATGGCTGCCACCACACATTCAGTCACTTCACTACCAGTCTAGCATTGCTTATAAAGTGCTTTGAGATACTGTGTATGAAAAGCACTATATAAAATTCTGATTCTTCTTCTTCATCCACCCTCCTCCAGTCCTCAGGCACCACACCACCCTTCCATGATTTGTTAAAAAGTGTAGTCAGTGGTGTCACTAGTTCTCACCCTAGTTCTTTTAGAATGCTGGGGTGAATCACATCAGGCCCCACTGCCTTGTCCACCTTCAGTTTTAGGAGTTCTTTCAAGACCCTTTCTTCTGTGAATGGACTGGTATTGACCCCTTCCATGATCTACAGTGCTTTTATTGATTGATTTAGGTACCTCCCCCTCCTCTTCTTCTGCGAATACTGAGCAGAAGCAGTCGTTCAGTATCCCTGCTTTTTCACTGTCACTCTCAGCCCACCCACCTTCCACTTTATTAAGCCTCACTATCCATCCCTTGGTTTTTCTCCACTCCCTAATGTACCTATAAAAAGGTTGTATCCCCCTTCTTAACTGAGTTGGCTATCTTTTCCTTGGTTTGGGCCTTTGCTATTCTGACTGCCTTCCTTGCTTCCTTCTGATTTAACTGGTACAGTTCTTGGACTTTTTGTAGGAGAATTTGAAATTAGGTAATTCCCCTCCAATGATTATCACTATGCAGCAAATGCAAATTATATACTTTGATTAAGGGACATTGTTATCCCAAATGCTATTTAATAGATGGTCTGTTTGCTGTATATAATATTTGTCATAAGACAGATTATGACAAACATATTAAAAATAAAGTTAAAAAAAAAAAAACTGGTACAGTTCTCTGTCCTGCTCCTTCTGTGTTTCCTTATACTTCCTGAATGCAATCTTTTTCTCCCTTACCTTCCCCACCACCTCCTTTGAGAACCATAGTGTTTTTTTCCTAAATTTTGATTTGTTTACTTGCTTCACACAAAGGCTTGTTGCCTCTGTGATGGTAGTTTTGATTTTTCCCCACTGTTCCTCCACCCTTCCTTCTTTCCCATTTGCTAGTGTTTTTCTGAGGTACTCTCTCATTTTGCCAGAGTCAGCCCTCCTAAAGTTCCGTACCCTGGCTTTTGTATGGCTTGACTTTACAGCTGTGTTCATCATGAACCACACTGTTTGGTGGTCAGTTGTTCCCAGATGGCTACCCACTTCTAAATCTGAGATCCTCTCTCCATCCCAGTTTGAGTGTACCAGGTCTAAGATTGCTCCCTCCCAACTGGGTTCCAACACTAGCTGTCTGAGGCATGCCCCCTGTAGGGCATCGAGAATGACCCCGCTCTTGGATGTGGCTGCAGCAAAGGTGCCCCAGTTAACATCTGGCATATTCAGGTTCCCCATCAACAATATCTCCCCTTTTTCTGCCATCCTAAGGATGTCTTCTATCATTTCCTTGTCCATTTCCTCCCCCTGAGATGGGGGGTCTGTATACAACCCCTGTACAAACTGTGTTGCCATTTCCAGTCTCCAGGGTGACCCACAGTGCCTCCTCTCCTCCCTGTTTTATCCTTTAGTTCCATTGCTTTGATCCCTTCCCTTATGTGGAGAACTACCTCTCCTCCTCCTCCTCTTTTACCCTCCCTGTCCCTCCTGAAAGATTGTATACCCTGGTATGCTGACATCCCAGTCGTGGTTCTCTGTGTACCATGTTTCTGTGATTGCCATGGTATCCAGGCATCCCTCTTCCATCAAGGCCACTAGTTCAGGGAGCTTGTTACGCAGACTACGGGCATTGGTAATCATTGCCCTCCATTGTTGGATGGCCTTACCCCTTTTAGCCCCATTCCTGTCCTTGCTGTCTTTGCCTTTTTCTCCATTTATCCCTGTCCTTCTCCTTATGGACTTCTCTACCTTGGCGTTTGCCTCGCTAACTACCCTGTTTTGTGGGGGGGGCTGGGATTTCCCTGCTCCTTTTCAGTGCCTCTCCCCCCCCCCAGCTAATTTATATGCTTGCCAATGAAGCATTTATACCTATCACCTAGGATTCTGGTCCCCCTTCCTGACAGATGCAGACCATCGTGACTGTATCCCTCCAGGTGGACCCCCAGTTCCCAAAGAACCCAAAACCCTGAGCACTGCACCAGTTTTTCAACCATTCATTGAATCCCATGGTGCAGAGCACCCTAGCCTCACCCATGCCATAGACAGGCAGCACCTCCGAGAAGGTTAACGTGCGTGCTACTTGTCTAAGTCCCCTTCCCAACTCTACAAACTCCTGCACTGCCCTGATCCCATTCCCAGCCAGGTCATTTGACCCTATGTGGACAATGATGTCCAGCTCCCTCTCCTGTGCTGCTGCTCTAGCAATCCTGAGGATTCGCTCCCTGTCCCTCCAAGCCATGGCACCGGGAAGGCACCTTATTTCCCTCTCCCCCCTCCCCAGTTCTACCCTCTTACCAATCGAGTTCCCCACTAGGAGTTGTTTCCTTCCCCTGCAGGGTCCCATGCCACCCTCCTGTGGGTCTCTTTTGAGAAGGTTCCCAGCATCCTCCTTATTTCCCACTGTAGGTGCCTCCACAGATGAACCATGCTCCGCCAGAACAGCATATGAATTGTGGAGAGGTACAACTGAAGGGATGTACCTCTGTTCCACCACCCTCACCCTCCCTGTGCCCACCGTGGTCCAACTGCTCCTCCTTCTTGACAACCTCTGAGGCAGCGATAGTGGCCCTGCTGGTCCCTGGGTGGGAGAGGAAGTCCCCCGAATCCTGGCCAACTCAGCCTGGGGACAAACAACCTCCTTCCTCAGCCCAGAGAGGTGCCTGCAGATGGGACAACATTGCATCATCCAGAATGTCTCCCGGAAGACTGCTGCTCCACAGCCACTGCACTGCATCACTCCCATCATGTCTTATTTGTGGCCCCTCACCTGTTGCTTTGTATGCTTACTCTTTCCTCATTCTGTTTCCTCTTTTTTTTTTTTTTTTTTTGTTTGTTTGCTTGTTTTCTCCCTGCTTTCCTATTGCCTCTGTGCCCTTACAGCTCCTGGCCCTCCTGTTCTGGGACAGGAAGTTTCTGTATTCCTCAGTAGTCTCCTTCTTACTTGCTCAGAGTCAGGCCTCCAGCAGCTGGAGGGGAGGAAAGCTACTCTTTTCCTTCTAGGATGAGGAGTCTTGTGCCTCTGTGATCACTCCCTTCCTGCTCCCAAACAGGAAGTTCCTGTTGTCAGTCAAATCCAGGGCCTATAAAAATGGAACTGGCTAAGTAAGTGTGTGTGGGGGGGGGGGGGCTGTATAGTCCCAGTAGTACAGAAGTAAAGTTCTAGCAGCACCTCTTTCCTCTTGCTGCTCTCTGCCAAAAGCTATCTAGGGCAGTTTTAAATGTAAACACCTGGTTTTCTGCTGCCTAAGCCACACACCCTAATTTCCAGCTCTCTTCTTCATCTAGCTAACTGCACAGATAACAGTTCCCCTCACTCGAGTCAGACAAGTGCACTAACTCTTGTTTTTTTTGTTTGTATTTAGTGTATTGAGTATTACATAAATATGACATGATCAAAAGCGCAATTGATTTTTATTTTTTATTTTAATAACTTTGAGATTTGTTATTATAGTTCAGTGCTCAGTCACAGCATATTATTTTTTATATGCTATTGTTGTACAGGAGGTTTTGCTGAAGCTATCACTGTAGATGCTATGATAAAGGAGTCCTGAATATTGGATTGAGGACCAAAGCAGACAATGCAGAATCCATCGTAAACCACAGGAACTCGATAGTGATTTTATGAACTTTTTTCCACTGCAGCCATTTAATTTTGTGAGCAAATAGCAAATGATCTTCTCTCCTTCATTTCTTAAAAAAAAGAAAAAACACATTTAACTGGACTTTTTCTGCAGCATTTCCTTTTAAGGGAAGGCACTGAAATGAACTCATGCTTAAATCCTGTGAAACTGAACAGTTCTACAAGTGGGAAATTACTAAAAAAGAGTCACAAATGGCTAATGTTGATCGACTATGTGTTGCCTTAAAGGGACATAATCTTTTAGCTAAACTAATTTGTAAGCAAGTATACTGTCTATTTGTTCTGTTTGTGCACCAATTCCACTCTCTGTACGAGTTCTGTTCATTCCTAATGTGATTGTGTAATGCACTTGCCATGAGGAATGTCTAAATCCTGCCGTGTACTGTGTCTTGAAACCTGCAGCGTACTAACCAGACTGTAGTCTGAAATGGTCAGCACACCTATTTACTCTATATGTGAAATGTTTTTACTGTGTAACTAATTCCGGGTTGCCCCTGAAAAAGGGATCTCCGGGGCTCAGCGGGCCTACCCGGTTATCAAAATTGAATAAAATAAACTTTTTTTTTTTTAGAAACGTATTATTTCATGTGTTTTGGTGCTTCAGAGGTATTCAGATAAGCTAATTGACAAGTTGGAATTATTCAAATATGGGGACTAAGAGAAAGGCAGCTATACCAGCTAATGAACTGAAAACTAGAGTTTACCGAAAAAAAAAGAAAGCTGATAATTCTGAGAATAACAGGGGAAAAAAAGATTACAAGCTATGTTCTAACTCTGGGATCACACGCTGAATTTATCTGAGATAAGGAAACAGTCAGCATTAGGGATCATTAGCACCCCAACTGTCATCTTCCCCCCATTTCACAGAACAAATCTACCCAGGACAATCCAGTTTTAAACAGAATGCTAGAAGCCTCTCAGAGCTAGCAACCCGACGATCAGCCTCTGGGACAGGCAAGTCAGAGCTGCCAGTTGAGGCACCTGCTGAATCACTTTTGCTTCTGACGCAAACTAATAATGGATAGACCACTAATACCAGATGTAACCGACTTATAGATATAGCAAATCTACATAAATCCCAAGAAACCCAGTTTAATATTGATTCCCCCCAATACAGTCTAAACAAAAGTTAAATCTGAAATAGTTTTTAAAAGTCTTTGAGGCATTTATTACATCATATTTAAATTTATATATATATACACACACACACACACACACACATATATATATGTGTATGTAACCCCTTTGTTACCCGGGGTTACTAGAATCCCAGTAAGACCTAGTGGTAGACAGGGAAGGCAGCTTGTGAAACTCCAGTTAAATGGGTTTCACACTGTCTCACTCTGTCCTCAGTCACAGCTGAGACTTGAGAGATGACATCACTATAGAACTGTCGCAGCTGCATGAGCCACACTGGAATTTACAGCTCAGGGAGTGAGTTTAGAACTTTGGGAAATTTCAAATTGAGTCTTCCGTTTGTCCTTAAGCAAGAAGGAAGCATCAGTCTGCTGTTTGATCTCTCACTAAGAAAAAGGAAGTGTTCCTGTGTTTACCTTTTTTTTTTTTTTTTTTTTTTTTTTTTAAGTGGTGGAGACCGCTCCCCCGGTCTCAGTGCCCCCCTCCCTCCGGGGGGGGAGGAAAAGTTCTCTGTGGGTTCCAGGGGCAATCCCCTTCTCCCACCATGGAAGGAAGCTGCCTGATTTAATTTAGTCTGTTCTTGTATAACAGCAAAGGTTACAGTACTTCGCCTGTGGGGCACCTGCAACGAATGGGTGAGTGTTTGGCTCCATTTGAAGGGCAAACATATTGTTTTCTTCAGTTGGGACATGAATGGGGACTGCTATTTGGGAGGACTATGTACACTAGGATGAACAAATGGAGCAGTCAAACAGTTTAAAGTTTTAAATGGATTTAAAGTTTGCTGTAGAGGGGGTGCTTCAGGTCATTCACTGTTCAATCTACATTTTAAAGTCCTAAAGTTTTCTGTGTCCAGAGAAATGGCCAGGTATGGGCTGTGGGAGCTGGAGGTGGAAAACCCCCATCTTTAGTAACCAGGTCCACCTCTACGTTTCTTCTGTGTTTTTGCTACTTGCCTCATGCACTTGGCCAGTGATGGGGGGTACCAGACGGGTCGCAACTTGAAAATCTCTAGAGTCGCGAGACTCTAAGTGTGGGGAGCCACAGGATGGGAAAATTACTCCTTGTTTGATGGGAGTCTCCTTGTTTGATGGGAGTTCGATTGGAAGTACGAAAACAAATCTCTCTAGGAGTCGCAGACTCTAAGTGGTGTGGGGAGCCACAGTTTGGGAGTCTCCTTGTTTGATGGGATGTCTTTCCAAGTAAAGTTTGGGTTCATTCTTCAAGTGGACCGTCAGTCAAGTGGCCGGCAGGGGAGTCGGGCCAGTCGGGCTATGTATCCAAAGCGCATGCAAAGACCGGGCTGAGTGCCTGGCGGGTCCAAAGCCAGACAACTGTAGTAATGTGTTCATTCCTCAAATGGACCGCTTGGTTAACCTCTAATCTGCACATACCCTTTGGGGACCATGCAATGCTTTGTTTATGTTCAGTTAGTTAATAAATAAAGCCACACTGAAAAATCCCAATTCTGGTTCTGGACATTACAGTTATTGCTTCCTGTAGTTGGATTTACTTGGGTGCCCCTGTGCAGAGTAGCCAAACCTAGGTCCCTTGTGCCAGGTAACCTCATCCTTCCCCGAACCCAGGTCCCCCACCAGGTATTGCTGCCAAATGCCAACAGCATGCCACCTGTCGTTTTAGTAAAAAGGCAGGGGTGGGGACCCCCGTCTTACAAAAATTGGAGGCACCGCTTTGGATTTGTTCGGGAAGGAGGGTGCTTGGGCAAGTAGGCTAGCGTTTTGGCTATCTGGCAGTCGGTAGCCCCAAAAAAAAATTGAAGCAATTTCCCTAGTGTGTTGCTGTGTGCTGTGAATCTTGTGCTGCTGTTTAAAAAATGCCAACTGTTTACCAAGGAGCTGTAAAGCCAAAGTGTGTGTCCTTGTCCTGCATCAAAAAAGTTTACAGCATTTTTGTCAGTTTTAAAATGAATTTCTGTGAAGGAAAGTGTGGAAAACTAGGGGTAGCAACAGAGAAATTATGCCCTGGACGTTTGAAATGCTTTAAGTGAATTTCTGTGAAGGAAAGTGTGGAAAACTAGGGGTAGCAACAGAGAAATTATGCCCTGGACGTTGGAAATGCTTTCTGTGCAATGCTAGAGACTGCAGAGTTAATGGCAATGTTACATGGTTGAAATGGGCTCCCGCCGTGGAGTCAGTTGGGGGAAAAAAAAAAGTGCATTTTTCAGTTTAAATTTGCCTGCTCGACGAACGCTGAGAGGAGAGGAGCCCTCGTGAGGAAGAAGAGGCTCATTTGCATGGCGTCGTGTGGTTGGTCAGTTTGCCATTAGTCCCGGCCCTCAGCCAGCTCTTCTGTGACTGCCTCAGTATTCAAGAGGGAGACAGAGTAGTGCATGTACTGGCAGTGGAGGAGCGTTTGCGAAGTGTTCAAAACGCTGTAAACAGTTAAAAAGTGACTTTCTAGTTAAAAATCGGGCTCAACCCGCCAATCGATCGTGGGATCAGTGAATTGTGTGGTTAAACCAACGATCGCGGAGACTGCCCGCCCATTTACATTCTGAGGCCTTCAAAAATCTGGCTGCAGGCCGTTTTACCCCATCGCAGCAATCTGCTACAATAACAGTGAGTAAATAATTAAAACTGCTCAAAACAGTGATTTTCTGTAATGCCATATAAAATGTGTGTGCAGCTGTATAGTCGCTTTGCAAGTAGCGATTGTGTGATGTCCTGCTGGCAAGTGCAAGTCTGTAAAGCCATTAAATGTGTGCATAGCAATGAAAGTAGCCTCAGTTTAAAGTCTGCAGCCAGAGAGAGACTGTGGGTTGTAAAATAAGTGCAACACTAGTAGAAGCAGGCAATCCTGTGCTGAAACCTGAAGTTAAAGGGACTGTAATTAAATGAATGTTGCCAGCATGTGAAAAGTCCAAGGAAAATCCAGTAAATGTGTGAACAGCCAGAACAGAGCAAGTTGCGCAGTTTGAATAAAAGTTATTAGTAGCTGATGTAAATCGGATTAGCGAGTGGCTTGACCAGAGTCTGACTGTTGATGCACAGGGACTCGCCGCCATTACAGGGTGGGGTGGTAAAGTAAACACAGCAGCAGAGGAGCCATTTTAAAGCTACAGAGTGTGTTCATTTAAAGTGGGACTTTCAGTTACAGTGAACTTTTGTTTATTTTCTGCAGTTATGGCCTCAGGACCAGCTCGTTACCCGGATCATGCCCGGGTTGCAGTAACAGCAGCAGTAAATAGATTGAGAGATATTGAAAATTGGTGCTATAGAGGGCAACTCCCTCCTGATGTGGCAATTCCTAATTATCCAGTGCGTGTATGCCAGATGTGTTTGAGTGCTGGAAGGGATGTCTTCATGATTCCTCACTGTGCTGGATGCCTTCAAAAATATGGCTTGTATAAAGCGCCTCCAATTCGTTTGGCTCCCACATGGACAAAATTCAAGAATCTGCAGTTGGCAGCACACAGCATCAGGCGGAGCCTGTGCAGGAAGGTCCCTCGGGGGAGTGTGGCACAAAGTTAGAGAGTGCAGAATTAGAGATTGAATCTGAAATTGAAGCATTGGATGCTGGATCTCAGAAGGCAAGTTCAGATAAAGCATCAATAGACACCTGGGTGGGGGAGCCTAGCCCAAGTCTCGAAGGTGAAGATGAGATGCAGGAGGCCGTTGAATGGGAGGTGTCGGCCTCCGCTCCCAGTGATGAATGGATAGTCTCGGGGGTGAGAACTACTGCTCACTCCTGGGCTCAGATCCTCAGTGAAGAGAAAGATGAGGGGGAACCTATGTGGCCTTGTGAGAAAGGAACGGGTACACAGCCTCAAGATCTTGCCTCGGAGGAATGTGTTCAAGAAGGTGGTGATGCCACTGCCCTGGCTTCACCAGAAGAAGTAGTAGTCAGGGATCCGTTTTTAATTTCATTGAGGATGCGAAGCTGGCAGAACCAGGACTGGCCACCCCCAAGCCAGGCCAGCAGTCTCAGATTGACCAAAGCAAGTAAAGAGGAGAGACTGGTTCGAAGAAAGGCCAATGAAATCTTTGGTATGACCTTTCCTACCTTTCCTCGGAGAGTCTGGGAGGAGACTGAGAACTGCAGGAAATCCTGGATCTGGGATGAAGCAATGAAGCATGTGCATCCTGGGGCTAACCACCATGTAAAGAATAGACTGTTCCACGAAAAGTATACACAGTGGAAGAGAGGCAGGACACTGTTTATGGACAGAGTCAGAATAGTGGACGGAGAGGGACGTGAAGTCTCCCACTGTGTGAATTATGTGCATCCACACGGAGTAATAATTCAAGCCCCTGACCCCCTCTACTATTGGCCTCAGTGCAAGGACCTCCCAGTAATTAAGCCCGTGCCTACAAAATGGAGAGCCGAGCAGTGGTAGTCAATACTGCCACACTAAGACTGTGAAGTGCCCTTATTGAACTGCCAATATGAATAAACCAGGAATCAGGTGCCCCATATTCTTCAGTCCACAGTGTACTGTCTTGTTCAGCAACCATCTACTGGCACCACCAGATGACTTCAGATCCAGAGAGGACACCAGTCCAGCTGTTTCCTGTTCATCGCCTGGTAATCGGATGACGCCGGACCAGCTGTTTTCTTTTTGTTCCTGTTCTAAGGTTCCTTCTCCAGTTATGACATCAGCCCAGCTGTTTCCAGATGTGCACTTCTGTGGGTTCCCGGAAGATGTCCGCCCAGCTGTATCAGAAGAAATGCTGCCAGGGAGAGTCTTCGGAAGGGACCAGGTTTGTGATGTTCGAATACTTCAAGAGGCTGGTAAGTCCGAAAAAACCTTTTTATTCTATCTTTATGACATTGCAGTACACACCCTACACTACAGACTTCAAAAGCGTATGAACTGTCCGCAAAGACTCTCCCCTTCGGGATTATTGCCTTAAAGAACTATGTTTCACGGGGCTCCGGCCCAGGAGAGACTCTTTAATGGACTGGCCTTCGGGCCTTGTGGTCACTAGTTGGGACTTTTAGGGCACTCCATCCCCCCCAAAGGTGTATTGTTACCAATGTCATTATTGTACTTTAATGTAAATACTGTTTTTCTACCTTTTTCTACAAAAAAAAATTTTTATTTTTGGGATTGTTCAGTGTTTTGTTTTTCTGTATGGTAAGGGTTGTTGTTGTCGTTGTTGTTGTTTAGATAGACTGTGCATGCAGATTAGGATGTGTTTTTTTTTTTTTTGTCTTTTCTTACAGGTGTTCCTGGAAGACAGAAGAGAAGACAAGAAGAGAAGGAGGGGCTCATCGGAGTTCCTTGTCAGTGCTTATGGTGTAGAATTTAAATGTACTGTGTTATTATTGCTAATGGTTGTAGTTGCAGGCTGCCCAGGGTCGGGGAGGTCCCCGGGTTTTGTTTTGTTTGGGATGTTATGTTAGAGGCAGATAGGTTTTCCCTAGAGGGTTGGGGGATGGACAGGCTGTGGCCCTGACCTGCAGTAGGGGCCACAGTGCTGATCTATCAGGGCTATGCTCTGGATGGTTCTACCAGAGCCACTAGGTGTCCATAGTAAGTGGATAGAGTAGAGGCTGATATGTCAGCTATAGGCCTCTAGGCCCTTAGTGTTGCCTACCTGTGCTCACACATGGTAGGAGGGGGCCTGATCAACCCCTCCGCAAGTAGCACATAGGGTGGGATGGCCTAAGGCCGGGTGCATAATGACTGGGGACAGTCATTTTCCTGGTCAAGGCGAGTGTAACCCCTTTGTTACCTGGGGTTACTAGACTCCCAGTAAGACCTAGTGGTAGGCAGGGAAGGCAGCTTGTGAAACTCCAGTTAAATGGGTTTCACACTGTCTCACTCTGTCCTCAGTCACAGCTGAGACTTGAGAGATGACATCACTATAGAACTGTCGCAGCTGCATGAGCCACATTGGAATCTACAGCTCAGGGAATGAGTTTAGAACTTTGGGAAATTTCAAATTGAATCTTCCATTTGTCCTTAAGCAAGAAGGAAGCATCAGTCTGCTGTTTGATCTCTCACTAAGAAAAAGGAAGTGTTCCCGTGTTTACCTTTTTTTTTTTTTTTTTTTTTTTTTTAAGTGGTGGAGACCGCTCCCCCGGTCTCAGTGCCCCCCTCCCTCCGGGGGAGAGGAAAAGTTCTCTGTGGGTTCCAGGAGCAATCCCCTTCTCCCACCATGGAAGGAAGCTGCCTGATTTAATTTAGTCTGTTCTTGTATAACAGCAAAGGTTACAGTACTTCACCTGTGGGGCACCTGCAACGAATGGGTGAGTGTTTGGCTCCATTTGAAGGGGCAAACATATTGTTTTCTTCAGTTGGGACATGAATGGGGACTGCTATTTGGGAGGACTATGTACACTAGGACGAACAAATGGAGCAGTCAAACAGTTTAAAGTTTTAAATGGATTTAAAGTTCGCTGTAGAGGGGGTGCTTCAGGTCATCCACCGTTCAATCTACATTTTAAAGTCCTAAAGTTTTCTGTGTGTCCAGAGAAATGGCCGGGTATGGGCTGTGGGAGCTGGAGGTGGGAAAACCCCCATCTTTAGTAACCAGGTCCACCTCACAGATTTCTTCTGTGTTTTTGCTACTTGCCTCATGCACTTGGCCAGTGATGGGGTGGGTACCCAGGCGTGGGTCGCAACTGAAAATCTCTAGGAGTGCCAGACTCTAAGTGGTGTGGGAGCCACAGGATGGGAAAATTACTCCTTGTTTGATGGGAGTTCGATTGAAGTACGAAACAAATCTCTAGGAGCAGAGACTCTAAGTGGTGTGGGGAGCCACAGTTTGGGAGTCTCCTTGTTTGATGGGATGTCTTTCCAAGTAAAGTTTGGGTTCATTCTTCAAGTGGACCGTCAGTCAAGTGGCCGGGCAGGAGTCGGCCCAGTCGGGCTATGTATCCAAAGCGCATGCAAAGACCGGCTGAGTGCCTCAGTGGGTCCAAAGCCAGACAACTGTAGTAATGTGTTCATTCCTCAAATGGACCGCTTGGTTAACCTCTAATCTGCACATACCCCTTTGGGGAACCATGCAATGCTTTGTTTATGTTCAGTTAGTTAATAAATAAAGCCACACTGAAAAATCCCAATTCTGGTTCTGGACATTACAGTTATTGCTTCCTGTAGTTGGATTTACTTGGGTGCCCCTGTGCAGAGTAGCCAAACCTAGGTCCCTTGTGCCAGGTAACCTCATCCTTCCCCGAACCCAGGTCCCCCACCAGGTATTGCTGCCAAATGCCAACAGCATGCCACCTGTTGTTTTAGTAAAAAGCAGGGTGGGGACCCCCATCATATATATATATATATATATATATATATATATATATATATATATATATATATATATATATATATATATATATATATATATATATATATATATATATATATATATATATATATATATATATATATATATACATATATATATACACATACATACACACACACACACACACACACACACACACACACACACACACACACATATATATATATATACACACACATATATACATACATACATATATATACACACACACACACATATACACAATTTTTTTTCTTTTACAGAGATTCCACCTCAAGATGGTTCACTTAATTTTCCTCAGTTGACAACTTTGGAATACATCCAATCAAGATTTAAAGAACACACAATTACAAGGCAAAACTAACCAAACCCCCCTACTAACCCACCACAGTCTGTGGAAAATGATCATCCAGAATTTATCTCTAGCAGGTCTCTCCGAAATTAAGACGGAGTTACAAAAGATTAATGAATTGCTAAGAGGCCCAAAATAAGGACAAGATAAGAGAAGAGAATCAGCAGAAGGCTCAGTGAATGGGAATAAAAAAATAGAACAAAGAAATTACTGGGGCAATTGCAGACAGAGAAGCTAGAGAATTTATAGGTCACATGACTCATTCACACTGCCTTTTAAACACCCCAGTTTCCCATTAGCAAGTTATACTTTGCCACCCGTTCTCCACACTACTTTCTGCTCTCTCCCTATATACCTATCTCTACTCCACCCCCCCTTCCTCTACTGCTAACTGCACCTCTATTCCTGGCCCTTGGCCAGTATCGAACCCCCTACCTTCTATTCCAGAAGCTGTTACCCTAACCACTGCACCTCCGCAACAACCTAATGTCCAAAGTTCATTGGTGCCTCTCAAACCTCTACTGTTATAACTACGGTGCTGCTAGTAACATTTAGGCTGGAAACTGGGTAAGGATAAAGGGACAAACTACAGGGAGGGATTTGGAGGGGGCAATAATGCTGTGTGATCTGTCCTGAGAGCTGTTAAATTAATATGACCTGTACTGGGGAACTGTTAAATTGTGAAAGGGTTCAATAGTGTGGGGAGAAAGAACTGAATGGAACTTCTAAGGGGCATAACTGCTGTGTGACCTGTACTGTAAACTGTTAAATAGTGTGAGGGTACAGTCCTGAGAGGGATTGAAGAGGGCATTATTGCTGTATGATCTGTACCAAGAGCTCTCAAATAGTGAGGGGTTAAAGTCCCATGAGAGGCTTGTAGGGGGCTTTAAAGCTGCATGATCTGTGCTGAGACTTTGTTAAGAGGTAGTGGAATTTATAAAAATGATGTGTAACCCCTCGGTGGCACTATCCCAAGGGCTACTACCCCTGCCTGCTTAACTACTAACAGGTTGAGAGCCTAGGTCCAATGGCGGGTGCCTCCACCCAGAGGTCAGAGTTTGAAGTAGTTAAACTAACTTGGTCATAGCCCTCTGGGACACTGTAACCCTACCTTTCTTCCCACTAGTGGCCCACACAATACATTAGGAATATCTTCACAATGTACACTTACCCCCGGGACTGGCTCTGTCGACTGGACTCTGGGGACCCCCTGTAAAACAAGATGATACAGTGCAAAAACCACAGTACAATACTTTAACATAAACGAATACCTCAGTCAGTGTAACTTTGCTGAAAACCAACAGATCCGATTTATTTAAGGAGCTGTAACAAGGAAGGGTGAAATTAGGTTAAACACATTAATAATTACAGTACTGTGCGCATATTCAGAGTCCCAAATTGTCACTTTCACTGGGTACCCAGGATGGGGGCTAGCCAGGATCGGTGCAGCTGGTTGGGGCCCTGTGATGGAATAAACACTTGCACAATACCAATTGTAATCGGAGCGGAGGCTCAGTTTGTGAAGAAATAGAAAAAGCAATAATTAGATGACACACTTGCAATTCGATAAACAGATGGCAGGGCTACTCTGCTTTGTACTCACAAACTCAGTGCTGGGAACTGGATGGAAGGCAGATTGTCCTGGATTGCCAGGAGGAGCAGACCATATGGACAAGGGTCCTTGTGACTGGACCCACTGCAGTTTAGAGCAAATGGATGTAGTCTAGTTTAAGCTGGGGTTTACTTCCAGCTTCAAGCACTCAATTCACTGTACAGGGGATTTGAAAGCGCGATTCCCCACAAGCACACTACACATTTATGTGTAAAGGAAAGACTATACCAGGCAGGCTGCTTCTCAATCCCAATTGCAATTACTGCACAATACCTGGGAGAACACACAGCAGATTCAGTTACTGACAGACCGAGCGCGATTCAGCAGTTTCTCCAGTCTTCTACAGGGTGAGCCTGGTTTCTGCTCTTCAGATCTCCTTGATTCTCTTCACAGGTCGTATTCAATCTGAACAGGCGCTTGCACAGGCTGCAGACCGAAACTCAGGGCTTTACACCTGCTTACCGTGCTAAAACTATACACAGCAGAAGCACATAGCTCCTTTTCACTGTCTCACCTCATTTGATCTTTCCAGTAGACAGAGCCGGGCATTTTTTTTTAGTTATTTAACCAGGTGAGACGCACTAAGCTGAAAGCTTTTTTACAGGCGCAACCTGGGAGCACAAAGAAGTTAAGTGACTTGCTCAGGGTCACACAGTATGCAAGTGGAAGCTATGGGATTCAAACCCAGGTCTGGTCTGCTGGATGTCACCAGATTTGCAGCTCAGAACCTTAAACCACTGCGCTATACTGCCTCCTTTCCATTGAGTTCCTCCCAGTTCAGTTGGCTGGTTTGGCTGTCACTCACAATCAGACTCCCCCTGTTGGTGCAAAAAGGCGCTGAAGTCCAAACTACAATTCCCAGAGGCATCTGCCATACAGTACATAGGTGGCTGACTCCACAATGAGAGTCCAAGTTCTGATTTGCCAGCAGCAGGCTCCATTTCAAAGGACCTCCCACATTGATTGGTCCAGTTCAGCAGTTCAAAACCAGAATGGAGGGCTAGGCAAATACAGTTCTGACTGCAAAGAAAAGCAGGTTAGATAAACTATATTTTCGTTATTACTCTAAATGATTTCTGGCAAACAGTTACATCTTTGAAAAGTGCTCACTCCGCCAACTTAGCAACAGCAGAAACGGAGCGATTTGGCAGCAGTTCGAGTGGGACTCAAGCAGGGAAACACACAGTCCCCCCATAGAAACTAATTATGTCTGCAAGCAGACAGCTCTTAAAGAGACTGTACCAGAGGCTCTAAAAGTACTCACAGATAAACGGCTTAAACGCCAAACATCATTCAGGCTTGAAGCATTCAAGCAAGCTCCTGGGAGACTTTTTGGGAACCCCCATTTGCAGGGGGGTTACAGTTATTTGTTTGTTTTCTTTTGTTTGACCTTAGCAGGAGTAATATTAGGGGCCTTGTGCATCTTTGATTGGTGATTGGGTAACAGCATTCAAGGTGTCAGTTTAGGAGTACAAACATATAGAGCCAAAAATTGCTGAAATATTAACAGCATTGACTGTATTGCTAAACTGTATAGGTTACGTATCTTACATTCTACCAAAATTGTTGGTAGGACTAACATTAACATGGAAAGGCAGCGCAGCTGGAGTGGCAGCCAAAGAGGGGGAATCTTCGGTAGAGTGGTAGGGTGTAGTGGGTGCGGGACAGCCATGGTCTTAAATTGGGCTTGGAGGATGGGAGGATGCATGGTGTGCAGACAGCTTACACAGTTAAGGGAGAAAGTGGGGTGGTTGAGGTGAGTAATAAGTGGGGTGGAACAAGGGGAGGGGTGGAGGAACAGCACAGTACCAGCTGGGTGGGGGGAGGAGAAAATAGGGAGGACCACCAGGGGATTAGGCACATGGGTTGAGAACATCATGGTACAGTGCAATAAGGATGGGAGGAGGTCCAGTGGATGCATCATAGCATATAGAGAAGATAGCGGCAACACAAGGGGGGAAGCAAGGGACCTAGGGACAGGAAGTATAGAGGAAATGAGGGGTCATGAGGTTTGGAAGGTAGTAGGTTCAGGAAAAAGTAGGCAGATACCTGCAACTTGGGGTCGGAAATCAACAAGGGGCACAACAGACAAAGGAAAGAGAAACAAGGGAGCAGAGCAGAGTAGGAAAACAGATTTGCACCCCTCGAAGTACTAGTGGAGGATGATATGGAGGAGAGCAGCTGCGAGGAGCCAACAGAGGAGGGAGCAGGGGCATGGAAATTGGGAGAGATGGTAATAGTCCATTTGTGGCCAAACCAGGGAGAGACAATAGTGGAGGATGGTCTTATGGTAAGAGGCAGCAAGGAGCCCACAGAGGTAGGAGAAAGGGCAGAAAAAGCAAAAGAGCAGGAGATAGCACCTTTGGGGGCCATCCATGGAGAGGAGTTCTTAGGGAGAGGAGAAAAGGAAATGGGAGGAGCGCTGGGGGGGGGGGAGACAAACAAACATGGAATTATTCAAAAAGGGCAAGTGGTAAGGAAAAAAATTCCCTCAAGGGGGACACAGAGCACAGAGGAGTCAGAAAAAGAACTAGTAAGGAATTTGTCAGTGGGGAGGTGAAGGGGGGTAGTGCATGCTTCAAAAGAAATGCAGGCAGCAGAAGTGTAATCACAGAGCACAATGAAGGGGCAGAGCAAGTGAAAATGGTGGATAGGAGAAGGGGGACTGAGGGGAAGGTCCATGGGGCGAGGAGGTGAAAAAGTGGAAATGGGAGAGAGCGAAAATCCAAACAGGGGCAAGGACAAGGAGGAAAATGGAAATAGGGTGCCCAAGAGGAGGCATGAACTAAGGTGTAAGTTGGAATACCAAAAGAACATACAGGAAGAAGGGAGTACAAAAGGTGGCGGTCATAGGGGACTCGACTGCAAAGGGAATCCAATGGGGAAGGAAGAGAGCAAGGAACAGTGCATTATGGGTTCAGTATACGCCAGGAATGACAGCACTAGAGATAAGGCACAATATACCATCTTGGGATAAGCATCAGGATGGGAGGACTCACTTGGTGTTTCACCTTGGCACCAATGATCTGGAGGGGAACAGTCTGAAAGAGGTACTGGCATGGTTTAAGGAGCTTGCTAGGTTCTGCAGTGGCACAGTTTTCCCTTCCATTTCCTTCTTGGAAGTGTTGCTTGTACCAAGAGCAAGCACACCTAGGAGGGAAAAGATCATGAAATTCAATCAGTGGCTGAAGGGATGGTGTAGGCAGATGGGGTTTGGATTAATAGGTGACTGCTGGATCAACATGGGAGGAAGAGGGACTATATGCCCCTGACTGGCTGCACCTGAGCTTAGAAGGGACAGCTGCACTAAAGGGCAAACTGGAGAACTTTATAGTAAGGAAGTTAAATTTAAACTGATTCGGGGGGGGGGGGTTAAAGAAAAGACCACTCATACAGGTAGAAGAGTTGGGACGCTATCAGCCTCCCCCCCAGGAGAAAGAGGAAAAGCAGACAACATGCAACAACAGGGAGCGGCTGGAAGGGGAGGACAGGGAACAGGGGAATACATTGCGGAGGGGATGAGTAGCAAATGCTAGGAGTCTGGGGAATAAACTAGGGGAATTGGAGACCACTATAGTGGAAGAGGGTCTCGACATAGTAGCAGTAAGTGAGACTTGGTGGACTGAGCATCATGCCTGGGAGATAGTCATGCCTGGTTACCAACTGCTTAGGAAAGACAGGGCAGGGAAGGGGGGTAGCATTATACATCAATCAAATAAGAAACTGGGGCCACGGAGGGGCTGGAAGAGGACGGGGAGACTGAGATAATGTGGTTCACTTTAGACAAAAGGAATAGGAAATCACTGATGGTGAGGGTGGTTTACAGATCTCCTATGCAGGGGGAATAGGGGGATAAACAACTTATACAGTTAGTGACAAAAATGGCACAAAAAGGGGAGATTCTGCTAGTAGGGGACCTAAACCTCCCCGACATCGACTGGGAGATCCCAGCAGTGATATCAGCTAGGAGCAGGGGGATCTTAGAGGCATTGCAAGGGAGCCCACTAGGGGAGAAAACCTGTTGAACCTAGTCCTCACAAAATGAGAACAGTGTGGTGGAGGTGGGAGAAGCATTAGGCACAAGTGACCACAGGGATATAAGGTTCAGGGTAAAAATGGGGAAGGAAGTAAACAGGACAAGAACTAAGGTAATGAACTTCAAGAAATCAGACTTTAACAGAATGAAGAGGATATTTGGGGAAGAAATATCAGGGATGGGGAATATAAAGGATGTGGAGGAATTATGGGCAGCTATTAAGGATGGGGTGCTAAAAGCCACTGAAATTTGCATCAACAAGGTTAGGAAGAACAGAAGGAGAAGACCTCTATGGTTTACAAGGGAGGTGGCAGGGGTGGTCAGGGAGAGGAAAAGGGCATTCAGGAGGTATAAGATGACACAAAGGGAGGAGGATAGAATGGAATATAGAAAGAAGAGGAGAGAGGCAGGGCAGAAGATAAGGAGGGCTAAAGGGGTCACTGAGAAGAAAATAGCAAAGCAGGCGAAGAGAGGAGATAAAACCTTTTTTAGGTATGTGGGAGAAAGGAGGAAGGCACGTCAGGGAATAGTGAGATTGAGGAGGGAGGGAGGAATAAAACTGGAGGGGGGCTTCAAAAAAGTGGAGGTATTAAATAGCCACTTCTGTTCAATCTTCATGAAAGAGGGTGAGGGTAGAGGACCCGAGCTGGAGGGGAATGGATTCTAGAATGTTCACAAATCGATAAGAGTAGGAGAGGAACTGGGCAGGTTAAAGGTGGATAAAGCAATGGGGCCGGATGGCTTGCACCCAAGGGTACTCTACGAGCTGAGGGAGGAGCTGGCAGCACCTTTGACAAGACTGTTTAACTTGTCCTTGGATATAGGGTGGGTGCCTGGGGACTTCAAGAGGACATAGGTGGTTGCACTACACAAGGGGAAAAACAAGGAGGTGGCCGAAAACTACCGGCCCGTCAGTCTCACCTTGGTGGTGGGAAAGGTAATGGAGACATCAATAAAACAAAGGGTGGTGCTAGCCCATCGGTACAGCAGTTGGATTTATGCTTGCAACGCTGGAGACCCAGGTTCAGGAACGGACCTGGGTCACCAGAGGACTGCCAGGGATAGAAGGATAGAGCGTCCCATGGACTGCCCTCCTTCTCGGGAGATGTCCGTGCATGACAGACCCCTGGTGGAGGCCGGGGTACCGTGAGCAGCCAGCATCTGGATGTCCAGGGGTGGGGCAGATGCAGACATCACTAGCCTCGTCTCCTACAGAAACATCTCTCGGGACCTAAAAATCCCACCCAGCTAGTGCCTATATGATGCCTGCCTCGCCACCTCTAATCAGCTCCTAGGCCTGCTCTCCTGAGCACATTCCTGACACTTGGCCGGTGCCACAGCCTCACCCTGGGGCAAGCCAGGGGCACAGGGGAGTTGAGGCTCATCTGGGAGTGGGGGGCGGCGAGGTACATGACCTGACAGATGGTCCAGACACTGGCATGAGGAAAAAAAGCAGAGTAAATAAAAATACAAAGAGAAGAAAGGGTGGTAGACTACCTGTGGCCAGTGGTGTGCAGGATGAAAGGCAGCATGGCTTCACAAATGGGAAGTCATGTCAGACCAACCTGATAAGAGTTTTTCAATTGGGTGACGCAAGTAGTGGACCAGGGAGGGGTGGTGGACATAGCCTATCTGGACTTCAGTAAGGCCTTCAACACTGTGTCGCACAGAAGGCTAGTAAATAAGCTGAAGAGCTTAGAGGTGGGCTAGAAGGTAACTAGGTGGGTGAAAAACTGGTTGATGGGAAGCAGCCAAACTGGTCGTAAATGGGGTACATTCCAGGGTAAAGGGGGTAACAAGTGGGGTGCCTCAGGGATCCATACTGGGACCCCTACTTTTTAACATTTATATCAGTGATCTAGCAGAAGGACTAGAGGGTAGGGTGTGCCTATTTGCGGATGATACAAAGGTCTGCAATAGGGTGGACACCCAAGGTGGAGTGGAGGCCATTAGACAAGGCCTGGAGAAGCTGGAGAGGTGGTTGGAAACCTGGCAACTAAAATTCAGTGCAAAAAAATGTGCAGTAATGCACCTGGGGTAGAAAAACATTCAAGCAGCTTATACCCTTGGGGAGAGGAAATCAAGGAAACAGAGCAGGAGAGGGATCTGAGAATTATTATAATCGAGCAATCTTAAGGTGGGGAACCAGTGTAGCAAGGCTGTGGGAAAGACAAATGGTATGTTGGCCTGCATTGGAAGGGGCATAACCAGCATAAGGAGGGAGGTGCTTATGCCGCTGTACAAAACAATGGTGAGGCTGCACCAGGAGTATGGGGTACAGTTCTGAAGACCGCACCTACATAGGGACATTGAGGGGATGGAGAGGGTTCAGAGAAGAGCAACCAAGATAGTGCATGGGATGAGGGGAAAAACGTATGAACAGAGGTGGAGGGAGCTGAATCTATACCTACTGGAGACTAGAAGGGAGAGGGGGGACATGATTGAAACTTTCAAGTATTTGAAGGGGATCAATAAGGTGAAGGAGTGGAGCTTGTTCAAAAAGGAGGGAGCTAGAACAAGGGGGCACAGCCTCAGATTGGAAGGAAGGAGGAAAATACAGAGGCAATGTGAGGGGGAAGTTCTTCACAGAGAGGGTGGCGGAGGCCTGGAACAGGCTACCCGAGGAGGAGGTGGTGGGATCCGAAATGGTGGGGGGGATTCAAGAGGGCATGGAACAGACATATGGGGTTGGGACGAGGGGGGAGTTCTGAGCCAGTAAAAGGAAGAAGGGGGGAGGGGTGGATATAAGGGCAGACTAGATGGGCTGGTATGGTCTTTTTCTGCCATCAATGTTTTGTGAATCTGGAAGAACTATAGTTAATAACAAAACATCAGGGAGGAGCAAGGAAAAATAAAAAGGAAGTGACAAAAATGAAAGCAAATCCTAATAGTATTAAGCAAAATGAAATTAGACTGAAGAATGGAAACGCAGGGAGAAATAATCAAAATACTAAGAAAAACTAAGAAAAAAAGTGACCCAAATAGGGAAAGGGATAGCAGAAAAGAAAAATGATCAGAAATCACTAAAGTTATATTGAAACTTAGAACAGCCAGTCACATAGCACTTACTAGCAAGAAAATAAATAAACGTCAGAAAAATAGAACAAATCATGAAGATTACATTGCACTGGAAACAAGGTGCAAGAGGAAGTAGACAAAAAATGATAAAAACAGGGAAACAAAAGAGATTCTTATTGATAAAAGTTACCTGTTACTAATGTTGTTCATTAGAGATCTGCCAAAATCAAGAAATGAATCAATAACTTCACTAAAAGGTATGGTGTATAATTTTTCTAGAAGAATATTAGGAAATAAGTTTAAATCTGTGGGCAAAACATCAGTCTACCATTATCAGGTGGGGATTAACAAAGGATGGATTTGTATCACCTTAAAAAATAATACATCACATATATACACAATAGCACATAAAGAAGAAATGCAAGAATTTTTGTGGTGACATTTGATACCGCATTAGAAGACCGTGGAAAGGAAACAATGAACAAAACAACACTGAAAATACGGACTTTAAGGATCAATTATATGATGCAAAGCTTAATAGTGGTAAACATAAGAAAATACATACAAGGGAACTAGGCAGCAACACATTACCAAGTTTATTATTACGCAAATTGAAATTGATCATTCTCTAGCTCCTGGCCTAAATAATATTAGCATACCTAAAAGGAAAGTTCTTTCTGATTGCTCTGAGGAGGAAGAAGCTATTTAATCACAAGTCACAACTGATGTATTCAACAAATTCTAACATAATAGATTTGGATGTCACAAACTGACATTCAGCTGATATTTACGTATCTGATCGAACAGAAAACTGTCCATCTTTAACAGAAATGTAGCCGGCTTGCAGAATAAATTGGTTGATAAGGCTTGGCCAGGGATGATAACAAAGCATGATATTCACATTTTTCAAGAAACATGGGTTAGCAGAGTGGAGCTGATCAATTCACCAGATTACGAATGTCATATGAAGCTAGCATTAACCACTGCCTCATAGATTAGGTGCTCTTTTCCCATCCTCACCACATCACCGCTGTTGAGGTTCTTTCTGACACACTCCGCGATCACTGCCAAACCTATTGTGTCAGGAAGGTGCACCTCCCTCGCTCAGCCCCCAAATACATGTGGTCCCAGGCTCTCAATGCCCTCGACACCGATGCCCTTCTCTCGGATCTAGCTTTGGTGGACTGATCCCCACTGTTCACAACCCCAGATGTCGACTCTGTCCTCTGCGTCTTTACCTCTACCCTTACTAATGCTTGGAACCACCACCACCCCCCTCAAAATAAGTCAGGGTCAAGCTTCGACATCACGCCTGGATTTTGACTAATCTCAGCCTTGTGCAAGGCTCAGGCCTGGTCCAATTTACTGTATATCCTCCAGCTCCCCTTTGGACCTGCCAATTTACAGGTCTTGGAAAAATGCCTACACAAAGACTTTGCTCTGCAAAGTCCACTTACTTTAAATTCCACCTTCATTCTAACCTAAACTCACCCTCAAAATTCTGAAGTGCCATCCACTCCATTCCTGACCCCCTTCCCAGTCAGCCCCCTCAACCCTCACCGTAAAAGGCTTCATGACTTCTGACCCCCCTCCATTGCTACTATCTTTAACAATTTCTTTGCTACCTGTGCATTTCCTGACCATACGTACCCTGCCCAGCCCCACCCCCATCTGGTGGCTACAGTTTCCCTCCGATCTCCCTGCAAGAAGTAGTTTTTGCATTACTTTCCCTTAACCCTGCCAAATCCATTCAGGACAGTCTTCATCCCAGGTTGCTTCGCATCTCTGCTCCTGCTATTGCCACCACCCTTGCTCACCTACTGGACCTCTAGTTCTCCTCCTGCACTTTTCCGTTAGCCTAGAATGCTGCTAAAGTTCTTCCCCTTCACAAAGGTGGTGACACCTCAGCCCCTGGCAATTATTGGCCAATATCCCTCCTCCCCTCCCTAGCCAAACTCCAAGAGTCCTTAGTCCTTTCCAGAATCACTGAATTCCTAGCTTCTTCTAACTTTCTCTCTCCTTATCAATCAGGGTTCTGTAAACATCACTCAACCATCTCCTCCCTTCTGTGGGTCACAAATGCCATCCAATTGGGAATGGAACAGGGTCACATCACCACTGCAATCTTCTTTGACCTGGCCAAACCGTTTGATTCGGTCTATTACTCTCTGTTCCTGAACAAGCTACTCAGTTGGTCAGACCGTCTCTGCTGCCAACTGGTTCAGATCCT
This sequence comes from Neoceratodus forsteri, assembly GCA_016271365.2. NCBI lineage: Eukaryota > Metazoa > Chordata > Ceratodontiformes > Ceratodontidae > Neoceratodus > Neoceratodus forsteri. The sequence continues at coordinate 688,060,280 of CM057456.1, forward strand.
ATCTCACCGACAGGCAATAATCTGTACTGGTGAGCTCTGTCTTGTCAAATGCTCTCCCCATCCTTGCAGGGGTCCCCCAAGGGTCCATCCTTGACCCCATCCTTTTCTCCTTCTTTATCAGTGACCTCATCTCTGTCTGTACTAACTCCCTCATCCAAATGTATGCAGACAATACCATCCTATACTCCTCGGGACCTATCACTGCTGACATCCAGGACCCCTTTCCGCAGGATTTAAACAATGTACTCAACTGGTTCCATGCTAATCATCTTAGAGTCAATACAAAGAAAACTGTCTCTGTGACATTTGGGACAAGGCAAAAGCTGGATAAGCTCCAGCCCCTTCCTGTGTTCTCCACACCTGAAGGCTCCAACCTGGAAGTAGTCAACACATTTAAATACCTTGGGGTCTGCTGGACAGCAAACTCAATTTTTGCTCCCACATTGCTGCCATATGTTGTAAACTCAGACCTATATTATGCATATTGTACTGTAACCCCTAGATGGCGCTATCCCAGGGGCTACTACCCCTGCATGATTTGCCACTAACAGGTTGAGGGGCCTGGATCCAATGGCGGGTGCCTCCACCCAGAGGTCAGGGTTTGCAATAGTTAAACTAACTTGGTCACAGCCCTCTGGGACACTGCAACCCCCCTTTCTTCCCACTAGTGGCCCACACAATATATCAGAATTACCTTCACAGTATACACTTACCCCCAGGTCTGGTTCCGGCACTGGGACCTCCTGTGAAATGAGATACAGTGCAACAATCACAGTACAGTACTTTAACATAGACAAATACCTCAGGCAGTATAACTTTGCTGAAACAAGCAGCTCTGATTTATTTAGGGGATATAACAAGGACAGGGGAAATCAGGTTAATTAGCTTATCACTCTAATAATCTACCTATGGCTCTGTGCACAGGCCTATCCCATCAGTTACTGTCCCTGGGTACCCAAGCCCTAGTGGCTAGTCCAAACCGTGGCAGCTGGTAGGGGCCCTTTCACACAGAGAAAAGGAGAATTAAACAGTCAGCAGTACAGTAATTCCATTTGGATTCAATGTGGCAATTCAACAGGGGCGACCCTGAATTAGTACTCACGACCTCCAAACAAGATAGGGTCCTTCAATGTCAGCAGGGCTCACTTGAGGTACACAAACCTCTTCACACATCCATATAAAAGAAAGCACTATACCAGGCAGGCTGCACCTGTATCCCATACAATTACTGCACAATACCCGGGAGAACACACAGCAGATTCAGTTCCTGACAGACCAAGTGCAATTTTCAGCAATTCCTCCAGTCTTCTACAGGGTGAGCCTGGTTTCTACTCTTCAGAGATCCTTTGATTCTTTTCACAGGACGGATTCAGTCCCAACAAGCTGTTACACAAGCTGCAGACCGGAACTCTGGGCCTTACACACGCTTTTGACTAAAACTGCACACTGAAAAAGCACAGGGCTCCTTCCTTCTTCACTGCCAAAGCTCAACTGAAACTCCAACCGACAAAACCGGCACTTCCTTTGAGTTCCTCCCAGTTCTTGACTGGATTGGCTGTCACCACAATAGACTGCTGCTGTTGGTCCAAAAGGCACTGAAGTCTAAACTACATCTCCCAGAGTCACTGCCCATACAATCCTCTTGTGGCTGGCTCAGATTATGAGTCCAAGTTCTGATTCGTCCAAGGCACCATTTTAGAGCTAGCCCACACTGATTGGTCCAGTTCAGCAGTTCAAAACTAGAATGGGGAACTAGCAGACACAGTTCTGACTGCAAAGAAAGCAGGTTAGACAAACTGTAATTTCATTATTACTCTAAATAATTTCTGGCAAACAGTTACATCTTTCAGATAGGTTCCCTTTGCACTCCTAGTGACTGCAAAATGAAGTGAATTGGCAGCAGCCTCGAGTGGTACTCAGAGAAGCACACAGTCCCCCATACAAACTAATTATGTCTGCAAGCAGACAGCTCTTAAAGAGACAGTACCAGAGGCTCTAAAAACACTCACTGATAAATGGCTTAAATGCCAAACACCATTCAGGCTTGGAGCATTCAAGCAAGCTCCTGGAAGTCTTTTGGGAACCCCCATTTGCAGGGGGGTTACAGTACCAAAACAGAGACAGCCTCTGCCTCCCTATCCGTCATGAGCTAGTCAAGAAAATGATTCTCCCAGTAACTGACTAGGCCGACATAGTCTATGGTACCACCCCAATACATCCTTGTCCAGGCTTGATACTCTCCTGAGCTCCTTCTGCTGCTTCACTTCAAAACACACACACACACACACACACACACACACACACACACACACACACACACCTACTCTCTACACTCCTGCCTCACTATTACACCTCTACCCCATCGTCACCTGACCCATTGCTTGGCTTTCATAACCAAATACTGGTTTGGCACCCTCCCCTCCTATCTCTCCTCCCTCCTTTCCCTAGCAGCATCCTCCTCTACCCGCTGCTCCCCAGAGACTCCCAATCTTTCTCCCTGCCTCACCCCCGCTCAACTTCTGATCTGTCAGCTTTCTCTTACAGACTCCCGTCCCTCTGAAATCAGCTCTCCCCAACCACTTGCCACTCACCCTCGCTTCCAGCCCTGCAGCATCTGCTTCAATACATTCCTTCCCCCCCTTGCCCCTGCGCTGCCTCCTCCTAGGTCCCTCAACCTCAACCCCCTTTGCCCCCTGACGACCTCCCGGTCTCCTCCTTCGGACACATTATTTGATTTATGGACCTGCCTGCCCTGCTTGTTATTGATGATTTGCTGTAGTTACTGGATGTACGATTTAGATCCTATTCGTACTCCATAGCACTTGACCCTGTTATTACTGCAGTTACTGTTCTCTCCCACTGTTTGTATTTGCGCAATTTTTTTTATAATTGCCGTGTCTGTTCTTTCACTTTGTATTGTAATCCCCACATCCCCAGGTCACACCTGGAAACAAGCCCCAGCTCAGTGTGCCTTTCCCAGTTACCAAAGTCTAAATAAAATAAAATTAAAATGTAGTAAATATGGACATCCAAGTGGAAGTTTAGCTACATTTGTGTCTACTACAATATAAGTTTCATCTAAGACATTACATTGCAGTAATGATTTTTGCCTTTGTACTTCTATTACTGACAGTAATAATTGTATCAAGTTGCTATTACTCAATATGTATTTCTCCTAAATTGTTAAAAAAAAAAACAGTAAGATGATGTCCTGGCTATTATTACTTCCATACTTGGCTACATTACACAGGAATTTACCAACATCACTATTGTTCTAGCAGGGGACCTTAATGCCATGTTTGGCAATGAAGTGGAAATATAAATTATGCAAATGGGGCATTGATGAATTGAATATACCTCCGAGGGCCTCTGTAAATATGAAAGTTAATGCCAGAGGTAACATAGCCAACAATTTCTCATTATGTATTTTAAATGGAAGAGTTAAAGTGGACAGTGATGGCAGAATTACGTACCCAACATCTACTGGGGGGAAAACACCCAATATATGAAACATAGAAAATAACAGAAGAAAAAGATCGATGGTCCATCTAGTCTGCTCATGTTCCCTATTTAGCTTTGGCATTACTGTCCCTCCATGGTCCTATCCCTCCCCACCCATCCCCCATTCTCCTCCCAGTGTCTGCCACCCTAAGCCCCCACTGAACCTTTCATTCTGTCCCAACTGTGCTTGAAACCACCAATGGTTTTAGCACCCACCAATGCAGCTGGAACACCTTCTATGGCTCCATCGCCCTTTCTGTAAAATAATATTTTCTCATGTCCCTCCTGAACCTCCCTCCTGTCGGTTTCTACTTACATCCATCTGCTCACGAGCCAATATGCAATCTAAATAGTTCCTCACAGTTCACCATGTTAATTCCCTTCTGGAATGTAAAAGTCTCTATCGTATCTCCCCTCTCCCTTCATGTCTTCAGTGAGAACATATTCAGTGTTTTGTGGCACTCCTCATAGGACCTGCCCTGTTGGCCCTGAATCAGTTTTATGTTGTCTTGCGCGCAAGCGCAAACAACATATTGTGGTAGCTTGGAATAGCAGGTTTTGCCGGTGTGGTCATGTTGTGGCCAATGCCATCACTGCTTTTTCAGGCTGGGTTCTGTGGCATCAATGAAATAACATGCTATCTTTGACAGCAGTGCAAAAGTGTGCCACCAACCTGAAACAATTTCGCTGCTGCAACGAGGGAGTGACTCGTCATTGCAGGGCATGCCTTACCTGGTGTAACATTTCAATAAACATGGTGGCGGCTATCGCCGTCACCTCTCACAGTCATGCCTGAAAGCCGACGTTGGGGGTGCCCACTCCCCGTCGGCATGCCCCCTTCCCAGTTCATTTGCTGATGGGGAGCCCAATCCCCATTGGCATAATGTCTCCTATTTATTTAATTTTGTGCTGAGGGGTGCCCAATCCCCTCAAGAGCATCATGTGGCCCCCAAACATCTACCTTTCATCGCCAGATTAAAGGGGCCCAAACCCCGCTGGCTTTAGTTCCCCTTCCAAAGAATGCAAGTGGCACACTGGGAGTCCACCCCAGTGCAAAATAAACACACCAAAAAAAAAAAAGTTCTAGATATCTTTCAGTTGTTTGTTTTTACCTGTAAAGAGAAATTGGTCCCTCGTTGTCTCCAGTGCCCCTCCCCAATACGCTACCATCCTCTCATGCACCTTCACCTCCCACCCCCTCACCCCATACTTCCTCTGGAGCCCGGCGCGACAGATCTTTGGTGGCGAGGTACACGTCTGCACTCTCATAAAAGCTGACCACAAACTGAAGAAATGCCGGTAAGCTGTATAATGGCATGGGGGGGTTCAACTTCGGTGGATATCTCGGCCATTTTTGCGACTTTTTGCTCCAAATTTTCAAAATGGGCTTCTTGGGACCCCACCTCATGAACTCAGCTGCTGACATGTCATCATTCGGTCCTGAAAGGTGATTTCGCGGTCACTGCACGGAATCACCTTTTGGGACCGATTAACAAAATGACAGTGTGACTGTTAATGAGGTGGGTTCCCAAAATGCCTATGTTACAGATTTGGTGAAAAAATTCCAAAAAATGATTGTGTTACAAACGTGCGTTCTGCAGTTTCCACGCATGCTCGAAAGTTCGAGAATTTTTAATATTTTCACTTCAGATTTTCAACATTGCCATTTTTTCACACTTCCTTATGAAAAGTGCAGCTGTCATTTTTCACATCTTGCCCAAAATTGTTTTTGCCATCTGGTGCACAATGGCACAGTCGCTGTGGAAAATCAATGTTCGGGACAGATTAAGAAAATCACAGTGACAATGTTCATGAGTGGAGGTCCCAAACTGCCTATGTTGAAAATTTGGTGACAAAATTCCACAAAATGACTGTTACGAGTGTGCATTGCACAGTTTCCACGCACGCTCGTAACTTCGAGAATTTTTAATATTTTCACTCCAAATTTTCAACATTGCCATTTCTTCACACCTCCTTATGAATGGTACAGCTGTCATTTTTCACATCCTGCTGAAAATGTGTTTTCGCACATCTGGCGCAGAATGGCACGGTCGGTGTGGGAAATCAACGTTCGGGACAAATTAACAAAATAACAGTGCCACTGTTCATGAGCAGAGGTCCCAAATGCTTTCATGAGGTGGGGTCACAAAAAGGCCATGTTGAAAATTTGGAAAGCATATACCAAATAATGCCTGGGATGTTAGGGTTTCTAACCATAACATCCCACCCTGTAGAGACTGACGGGCGTCAGGGGTGTGCCTCTGGATTGTTGACTGTAATGCTCATGCCATTCCACCCCCACCCCCACCCTGCAGCCAGTCACAGGCATCAAGGTGTGCCTTGGACTCTTCGGCCCCAAAGTTCATCCCATTCCCCTATACTGCACCCATCTCAACGTACTTCCTTATTGAATGGGGTGAGCGTAAGGCCAGACGACTCCAAGGCACAATGCAACATTTGTCAGAGTCTGCAGGGTAGGGTGAGGTGAAATGGCATAAGCGTTATGGCCGATGACCCAAAAGCACACCTCAATGCCTGTCAGTCTCTGCAGGGTGGGGTGGGGTTGACGTCGCTTCCATACTTCACTGCCATTCCTATCATGCATCTCTCCAACTCCTGCACCATCAATGCCAACACCAGCAAGACAACATTCGGCATTGACAAATGCTTGTTGTCATTGTGCTCTGCACTCTCACCAGCCTATCCTTATACTTCCTGAGGGGAGGGCTCCAGAACTGGGTGCAGTAGTCCAGGTGTGGCCTCACCAAGGATCTATATTGTGGGGGAATATTACCTCTCCCCTTTTGCTATCAATATCCCTCCCAATACATCCTAGCATCCTACTCACTTTGCTATATGCCTCATTGCACTGACTCAATTTGTTTGAGGGATAACTCCAAGGTCTTGTCTCCTAGCCACAGTGTTAAGTCTCACTGCACCCATCAAGTACTCCGTCCTGGGATCCTCATTCCCTGCCTAGGTGCACTACCTTGCACTTTCTGGCACTGAATTTCAACTGCCAAATCTTGAACCAACTCTCTTGCTTTTGAAAATCACAATCCATTGCCTTGAGTCCCTCATCACTATCCGCCCTCCCACAGAGCTTAGTGTCATATATGAAGAGCCACAACCTGCCCCGAATACCCTCACCAATATCACTGATGAGCATATTGAAGAGGACCCAAGACAGATTCCTGTTGTACCCTGCTTGTGACCTCCCTCTCTTCTGATTTGACCCCACCAATCACAGCCCTCTGCTGCCTCCCCTTTAGCCAGTTACCTACCCAGTTTACTATGATCTGAGCTGCATCCAGGTCCTCCATCTTCTTCAGCAAGCATCTGTGACGTGTGAGTATATGCACGATAGATGAATTTCATTTCACACAATTTGCATCTGTGGTTATTCTGCAAGTATGGGGAAAGCGACCATTTCTCATTGATTATTCTGATAAAATGGGAGCGGTAATAAGGACCTAACCAAAGTCAAAGGTCTCACTAATATTAACAGCGTTACTGTTCTTAACACTAGAAAGCTGAAATGGGGCTCCTAAATGTATGATTCAGTAAATCAAATGCTAAACAATGATATCATGAGAAATTTGAACGTGACATTTTATAATAGTTCTCATGTTTTTGAAGATGGAATATTGTTAACGAACAATTCTGATGATATTATGGAGTTTTGGACTATGAGCTTAGCAAGGGAAGGCAGGACGATAGTGCATTTCAATTTTACGGCCAAGAATCCCTGGTTTGACTTGGAATGTGCCAAGTTAAAAAGTACAGTTTACATGATTGGGAAACTATGCCTGAAGTCACCCCAAATGTACTACAGAACAGCACTGAGGGAAACTAAAAAAGGATATCGACAAGTAATCAAATCCCCAAAAAGCACAGCACCAAGCCCGATTATGAGGAAAGCTGCAGAGTGTCATACTGGAAAAAGATAATACAGATTTGTGGGAACTGGTGGCTTGTGGCACGAGAAACAGATGCAATGACATCAATTCAACAATAAATCCATTGGTGTGGAGTACACATTATAGTAATTCATATGTTGGTAAAAGTGCAATTACAAGTGATTATGACAAACTCAGTAAGAAATGGTTACAGTACTTGAGCAAGACAGAAATGTGGCCACCTATAACCAAAAGCAGTGTATTCCCTTTGATTCTGGCTCAGCAACGTAACAAGGCAGTGGGGTAGATCAAGCTATGGAAATAAAATTTTTCATGCAAATGCAGACCGGTGGGCAGAAGTTCTTGCGCCACTGTTTACTTGTGTTTTTAAATAACCTGGTTTTACCAAAACAGTGGAATACTGCTTGTATTGTCCCTCTTTTCAAGGAAGGAGATACGATACTAGTACAGTGGATTTGCTCTATTTCCTTACTATGTGTTGATGCTGAAATATTTTCCTGATTGATACTTCAGCATTTAGAAAACTGGGTTGCAGAAAATCGACTGTTATGTTATCAGGAGGTATAGAAAAACTTAAGGTACAAATTAATCACATTTTTACCTTGCAATATAAAATTAATAAATATACCGGGAAAGGCAGAAATGAGAATGGTTATGCAACTTTTAAAGCAGCCCTTGATAACATCGACAGACACATCATACAGGATGTACTTATTGGCTATAATATCCCAATGAGATTATTGACAATACTGATACTGTTGCACACTGAAACTAAAGCTATGGTTAAAGTTAATAAGAATGGCACCATGTCAGAAAAAACTAAAGGAGTAAAACATGGGCGTCTCTTGGCTCCTATACTTTTCATTCAATTTATGCATCGAAACAATAGTTAAAGCCCTTGATAATGTTGATACTTTTCCTCCCAAAATCAATAATGTTGCTATATGACAGCTTATCTATGCCGACAATACGGTGACATACATCTTGTTAATGCTGGTTACGGTGCGGGCAAAATGGCGCCTGGCATTACAGCACAAGGCATTTCATAGAAACATAGATTTTGACGGCAGATAAGGACCGCTTGGCCCACCCAGTCTGCCCATTTCCCTACCTAATGAATAAGCTGCAGATCCTAGTTAAACCAGCAGCCTACTTCTTTCCCGGGAGTTACAGCGCCGAAGTACCCTCCCGGGAAACAGCTGGTTTTTTAGTCACCATGCCCCGGAGGGGGTAGAAACTGTGTGGGCACAAAGCGCAATATGAGTAAGGGGCAATCTAAAATTAAGATTGCCCCTTTAACTGTCACTCTTGCTGCAACGCCATAATTGCTGCAGCAAAAAAAAAAAAAGTCGGCAACTTGATGGACTATGCATTGATAGCCAGAACACCCCAGAACACCGCTGGGTTTACACAAAGCTATAACAGCTGTAATGGAACATTTTAAAAGAATAACTCTAGAAATTAATCTTGCCAAAAAAACTAAAATGATGGTATTTAATAATAAACATTATAAATCTAGGAAATGGCTAATTAATGCAGTAGAATTTGAAGAGGTAGCTAGCTATCGTTATCCGGGTGTGACGACTGACAGGAAATTAAATTGGAAGGAACATTTCAATTAAACTAAACAGAGCGTTGACAGTTCACTAAATGCTACATAGATCCAGAAGCAAATGGTTTGATACATCTATGCTGGTTCAATAAAAGGTAATGAAAAGAAAACAATGTCTAAGCTTTTGGACAAACCAAGTCCTTCCTCAGAGACTTAGGACAATTTCATGCATAAAAAAACAGAAAAAATTCATTGTTAAGAGTACTTATTTAAAAAATCACTAATTTAAATGGAATGAATAGCATCCCTTTAGCTTGCTATTAGTGAGAATCTTTTCAAGGTCAAATCCATTAGATAAGACTGTAACTGAAATTATTAATGACTGCGTGTGTAAGGAGAATACATTCAAAATTAAAAGCAAGACCTTTAGATTTAATACCACAAATGTAACTTAAAACTTGATAGTATTAAATGATAAAAGACTGCACAACAGAATTATATGTATGGAAATAAGAGGGGAATGAGATGTACTTTGTATTAACAACTGTTTAAAACATTCATATAGAACTAAATTTATTTGGATATATTTTCTAAACTATACTTATAACCAGTCAACACACTACATAAACATTAAAACCTACAGTGTTGTAACAATATTTTATACAATATAATATCAATTGTCAGTATTATTGCCAATTAAGAAATAAATAAATCTCTCAAAGACTGCCTAGAAAATGAGTTCATGCATCTTAAAATGTTCAAAGTTCAATATTGAGTCAGTATATAATCAATAAACTATATGAACAGAAACAGTCTTAAGAATCTGTATAAAACCCCTATGGAATTAAAGTCCCCCCAGGAAAAGACAACTAGAAAAGAAGTGTATATTCACTATGCATGTGAGCCAAGAGTCCTAACACCCTGTAGCATATTAATTCTGACATGCATCCGAATATGAGCCTACCTAAATATGTAAGCAAAACTCCAACCCCTCCCTACACATACACACAGCACCCTCCCCATGAAAAAAGAGAAAAAGAAACATCCTCCAACCCCCCCAAAAACACAGAAAATCACACACACACACACACACACTCACACTCACTCGCTAAACTCCCCCTTCATACACACTCACCCAAGACAACCCAACTGCCCCACCACACACGTATATTTGGTGAGACACCAACATATTGATAACCAGTTAAAAAGGACTCTAAGAAAATAAAAACAAAACAAAAACACACTGAAGTCCTGTTAAATGTCCATCCTATGAAGCAAAAGTCTGTATAAGTTTACGTGGGGTAATGTGTCATGAAACCCAAAGCCATATTCATGCCATTTGTTACCATATTGAGAAGTGAAATAAGCTTAATCTCAAAAGTCCGTCTCCGTTGTGTATTTTTTTAAAAAACCTTTTCAGACCATTACTGAGATAGCGGAGACTGAGTGGTCATTCTGGGAGAAGTGTCGCCCCACTGGTTTGTCAGTCATCTTCATATTAATGGTATATCTGTATGCAGAGGGCACTGACGCACTTAAAGATTTTCATCAGGAACTTAATAACCTCCACCCTACCATAAAGCATACCCTGGAGTATTCAGCCACTAGTGTTAATTTTTCTGGACACCACTGTCTCCATCAAGGATGGAACCTTACATGCATGTATTTAGAGGAAGCCAAACAGACAGAGATACTTACACAGGAACAGTAATCACCTGAGCCACACAAAAAAAATCTGTCCTGTACAGTCAAGCACTTTGGTATCACCGTATCTGCTCAAATGAGGAAGACAGAGATACACATTTGGCTATGTTGAAAAACACCCCTATGGAGCAGGGACACTCTTCCAGAGAAATAGACAGAGCAATAGAATGTGCAACACAGGTACCTAGAGAGCAACTACTTCAGTATAAGGAAAGGACCACTACCAACAGAATACCCTTAGTAGTCACTTATCATCCTGACCTTGAACTTCTATGTAAGATTATTAAGGACCTCCACCCTATATTTAGTGATCATGAGACCCTAAATTGTATTTTTCAAGAACTACCACTACTATCTTTTAAACAACCATCTAATTTAACCAACCTAATTGTTAGGAGTAAACTTGTACAAGAATAGGGTACCATGACACAAAATGGTACACAACCCTGTAATTAACCCAGATGTAGGACTTGTGAGCTCATTTCTACTTCAGACTGTGTGGTTACATCACAAAACAGACTATTCAGGATACGGGGGCATTATACCTGTACATCACGTAATGTTATTTATTTCATTCAGTGCAAGAGATGTCCACAAACAGGGTATGCTGGAGAGACTAGCCAAGGTCTCCACACTAGAATGAATGCACACAGACATACCAGTAATATGAAGATGACTAACAAACCACTGGGACAACACTTCTCTCAGAATGACCACTCAATCTCAGATATGTCATTAATGGTCTTAAAAGGTTTTTAGAAAATACACAACGGAGACAGACTTTTGAGATTAAGCTTATTTTACTTCTCAATATGGTAGCAGATAGCACAAATATTGATTTGGATTTCATGACACATTACCCCACTTAAACTTACACAGACTTTTACTTTATAGGATGGACATTTAATAGGACTTCAGTGTGTTGTTGTTTTGTTTTTATTTTCATAGAGTCCTTTTTTAACTAGTTATCAGTATGTGGATTTCTCACCAAATATACATGTGTGTGGGGGGGGTTGGGGGAGGTTAGGTTGTCTTGGGTGAGTGTGTATGAATGGGGGAGTTTAGTGAGTGAGTGTGTGGGGGGGTAATTTTCTATGTCCGTTTTTGGGGGGTTGGAGGGTGAGTTTTTTTCTCTTTTTTGTGGGAAGGGTGCTGTGTGTATGTGTGGGGAGGGGTTGGAGTTTTGCTTATATATTTAGGAAGGCTTATATTCAGGTACATGTCATAATTATGCTACAGAGTGTTAGGACTCTTGGCTCACAAACATAGTGAATATACACTTCTTTTCTAGTTGTCTTTTCCCAGGGAGGGGAGAATTTAATTCCATGGGGGTTTTATACAGATTCTTAAGACTGTTTCTGCTCATATAGTTAACAGATTATATACTGACTCATTATTGAACTTTGAACATTTTAAGATGCATGAACTCATTTTCTAGGTGGTCTTTGAGAAATGTATTTCTTTTAATTGGCAATAATGCTGACAATCGATATTATCTTGTAAAAAATATTGTTATAACACTATATGTTTTAATGTTTATGGAGTGTGTTAACTGGTTGTGAGTATAGTTTAAAAAATATCTCCAGATAAATTTAATTCTGTATGAATGTTTTAAACAGTTGTTCATACAAGGTACATCTCATTCCCCTCTTATTTCCATACATATATTTCTGTTGTACAGTTTTTTAATCATGCAATACTATCAAGTTTTAAGTTGCATTTGTGGTATTAAATCTAAAGGTCTTGCTTTTAATTTGAATGTATGCTCCTTACACACAGTCATTAATAATTTGTTACAGACTTTGCCTGCTTGAGTGTTCAACTTATCTAATGGATTTGACCTTGAAAAGATTCTCAATAATAGCAAGCTAAAGGGATGCTATTCATTCCATTTAAATTTGTGATTTTTTGAACAAGTACTTTTAACCAATGAGAATTTTTTCTAGTTTTTTTATGCATGATCTGGGTTTAATAGATTGTGACTCTCGGAACAATTGTCATCAGTCTCCGAGGAAGGACTTGGTTGGTCCAAAAGCTTAGACAATTTTTTATTTTTGTTACATCTATGTTGGTCCAATAAAAGGTATCAAATCATTTGCTTCTGGATCTGTTCTTATAAGGACCAATATGGCAACTATTCTATTTCTGTATGTCTAGAGGCTACATTTCAGTTTGCAAATAATTTTACAAGTAATTTGTATATAGCCTTAAAAAAACTTTTGATTCTAAGACTAATGCACAAATACTTTATGGTAGTAAAGTCTGGGGTCTTAGTCCTTTTCTCTAATTCCTTTAATGAGGTCCTATCTCATGATACTCCCTCGGTGGTCCTCAGGCTTGAAACCATCTCAAGAAATTTAGAATGCAGAGCCAAAGTTCGAGAAATTAACTGCTGGGGAAATATCATGTCCATGGATAAATAATAGGCTGCTTAAATGATGCTGGTGTTACCCCTAGGTGGCGCTATTCCTAGAGTTACTACCTCTACCTTGCCTGGCCAGACCAAGGTTAAGGGGCCTGGGTTCCCAAGATTACCTTAAAACTGGTTCTTGCCATGATCTTACTATGACATGGTGCCTCCACCCAGAGTTTAGCTTTAAGTGGGCTAGCTTTTACCCGGTACAACCCCCTGGGATGTCATACCACCCACTATGACCACTAATCACCCCAACACAGTACCCAATAAACATTTCCCCACATTTCAAACATTTTACCATTTAATGACTCCCTCTAATAATATGCTCATGAGGTAGAATCTGCAACAACAAACAAGTTTATTTACAGGGGGATTAGGGCTTAGGAATAGGGAAACACAGGAACAGAAGTTATGCAAGCAATAGCATTATTATTTACGGTATTTACAGAGGATTTGGTTGGTTGGTTTGTGCTGGTGAAAACCCTCCAGATGGGTAGATACCTGTTAGTCAAATTAGACAGAAAATCATATTATGCCAAGCTAGACGACCAGAGCTCTGGCTATCTAACCTAAACTGCTTGAAATCAGAAGGAAACACAATATTACACTTTGCCCACACTGGTACCAGTTCCCCAAACTTGCATTGAAACCCCACAATCTCAATATTTAAATCTGGGTATCCAGTTACCAAAAAAGTCCCTTGAGGGTTGCAGGCCTGGTGGATGGTGCAGATGTTTCTTGGCCGGGCTTGATTAGCAGAAACTTGCAATTAGATTTTCCAGCACTAGGTATTTCAACTATTTACAGTTTTTCTGGAGTGTGCAGGGATTGCCCTGAAGATTGCAGCTGGACACACTGGGTAGGTGTAACCAGCCACTTACACTGGGTTGAGCTCAATAGAAATTTTGAACATTCGTCACATTTGTAGAAGGGGTAGACCCTTCCACCAGGGGCCAGGATGGCCCCCCTGGTCAATTGCACAATATAAAGAGTCATTTCCAGGTAAAGAAGTTGAAGCTGAGAGACTTGAGGTCTCAGTCCTTTTTGTGGCACATGGCTGTAGCCTGCAGCTCCACTGGACATCTTGACTGAATAGTTAAACAGATACTGGAGCTCCCAGGCAAAGTCAGGTTGAGCCCTGGTTCCGAGTGCTCCCCCTTCCAGTCCTGTAGGGTCCATAGCAGACAACACGCATCAGCACATTTATACAATTTGCTGGACTCACTTGGGTCCCTTGGAGCAATTAGGTCCACCTGCACTGGGCAAGACTAGGCACAGCAGATGCAAGGTGCAGACCAGGATTAGACAGTCTCAAACAGCAAAAGTTCCAAAAGGGTCCACCTGCACTGGGCTAAAGTTAGGTGCAGCAAGATGCAGGGTGCCGATCACATGAACAATACAGATTAGCAGTCACCAAGGGCACTGTCAGCCCCAATTAAGTTCTGTCTTTCATTCTTGCACTGGGGGATACAAGAGTACTCACTGAGGCTCCTCATGGTAGAATCTCCACAATGAAGGCTCCTGATGTCTTCAGTCCTCTCACAACTGAGGTAGAATCAGCTCTTTCACAGCTGACTTGATGTCATCAAGTTGCAGGTAACGTCCTTCCCCAACGTGGAAGGGAGGGCTAGCACCTGGAGGATATTCTGGCAACCCCCAGGCTAGCAGGTACTGCATAAATTAAATTACTTTAACTGCTAAGAAGTTACTAACCCCATCCTGGTTGGAGGGGCTAACTGTATCACTAGGCCCAGTTGCATGACTTGGGGGGCCTGAGCCCCCCCACCTCTGTGGGGGGCTCCCACTCGAATCTGAAAAAATGCTGAAAATGCAGTCTTTTATGGGACTCTCCTGTGGCTGCTGATTGGCTGAAGCTATTGGATGCTTGGCCTCCAACTGGCTGGAGGGCTTGTCAATCAAGAAAATGAATTATGCATGAACCTCACTCGATGTACAATTGGTTTGCCATTTTGGCGCCTGAAACTAGGTCCCTGCAGTTCCCCATGAGCACTTGGTAGTTTCCCATAAGCTTTGGCTAATGTCCCACAGATCCTGGCTTTAAAATCCTAGCTTTCTGATTGGCTGTGGCTGCTTGAAAATGGCTGCTGAACACACAATCCCTGAAGCAGAATCAATACAGTCCCAATTAAAGTCCTGGTGCAGCCAGAATAAATTAAATATTTGCCCAAATGCCCCACAGTTTAGTAGCCATTAGTGTGTTCCTGCAGTCGTTGCCCAGAATTAATTATTTGCTCAGTCCATTTGAAGAGTATTCATATAGATATTAAAAAGAAGTGACCCTAATATAGACCCTTGAGGGACTCCTGACACTATAGGTGCTAGAGTTGATTTTAATCCATTTATAGTTACTAATTGATTTTGCCCCTTTTGGTAAAAGCCAAACCGGCTCCCCCCTCCAGCATGACACCCTAACAGCAAATCCCGGAAACAGACTATTACAGCGATAGTCGCTGTAATGGTCTGTTTTTGGGTGATGCCTTTCTCCCGGTGTTCTGCTCCCTTCCCGGAACAACTCCGATCTGGAGTTGATTATATAGAAATCAGGAGGGTGTGGAGGGCAGAGCCATTTCATTTTGCGATGGCACAATACCAGTGCCAGTATTGTGCCATCACTGTGAGGGAGGTCGGCAAATTCACTGTAAACCTCCAGTGGTGCTTCCGAACCAAACCAGTCCACTGCACCACCGACTCCCACATTTCTTAATCTGGACATGAGGATGCCATGGGTCCACGGTGTCAAATGCTTTTGATATGTCCACAAAGATGGCTCCCACCAACATCCCCCTGTCCAGAACCTCCTGAAAATCTCTGGAGTCCTTTATTAGGGCCGAGATGGTGAATGAGCTCTACGTGGGAGGGAAGATGTAAGATATTGGGAGGAGGTAAATTACAAAAATCAGGGTAGCATCAACTCTGTTCTAAAAGGTACAGTGCAGTGACAACTAAGGAATTTACGGTACCAGGAGACAAGGAGATCACAAATCAGGGTAGGATTTTCTCAGCTGTAAGAGGTAGCAGAGCTCAAATTCAAGTTTTGCAGCCACTAACCAGCAGGGCTAGTGACTAGGAAAATCCACTAGCTCCACAGAGTATTCCACTGGCCCAGCTGGTCTATTTACTGAAATGTTACCTTTGCCAGTACAAGCTCGCAGGGATAAAGGGAAATCTAACTAGCCCAATACAAAATTTACTAACATTTGGCTAGTGGACCAGTCACAGTTTTGACCCTTGAGGTACAGTAAGTAAGTAAGGCTTCATTTCTGAAGTGCTCTTTCCATGAGGCTCAGGACACTGTACAGGATACAGGTAAAATGAAATAAAATAATAAATAAAATTAAAGCATGTAAAATACAACATCAAGAAAATAGATGAGTTAATAAAAGAAAGAAGATCACAAAATCCCAAATGCCTCTCTGAAAAGACGCACTTTCACACCCCATTTAAAAACTTCCACCAAGGACCTTGGGAGCAAGTTCCATAGGACTGGTGCTGCCACCTCACAGGAACAATCTCCTGAGGTTTTGAGCCAGGCCCTGGGAACTGCTAAGACGTCCTCCTTGGCAATGCAGAGAGAGTACAGGGAGCAGGCAGGAGTCAGGAGGTCATGCAGGTGGCCCCGACCCATTCTGTATAGGGCCTTATAGGTGCGTAAGCCCACCATGGAGATCCTCTACCTCGCCGGCAGCCAGTGCAGATTGCGCAGGACTGAGGTCAAGTGACAGGACCTTGGAAGGCCCATCACCAACCTGGCCACCAGGTTCTACACCAGCTGCTGGTGACGGAGGACCCCTCCACTGACGCCGAGATACAGAGTGCGACAGTAGTGAAGTATGGATGTCACAAAAGCATGTACTAGTGAGGACAGATCTGCCCTGCTTGCAATCCTATACAGCCCTCACTGGGCTTACCTGCCCTATTACCTGAACCAGCTTTGTCTGCTCCACTGGCTCTGCCTGGCCCATCACCTGGACCGGCTAGATGTCCACATGGGTCATAATACCTTTTGCTTAAACCCAGACTGCATGTCCCACTCAAAGACACAGACTTATATTTTTGCATTTAAGAAAAAATTCCCCCTGGCCATCCCAGACATAACTCCATAACGCCAAACCAAATGTTTTCCCCCTATTAATTAGATGTTTTGAGCTAACTGATAGCTTTCTAGCCCCTAACCTTTGAAAAACGGTCACCTGAGACTGCAGAAACTGGTCTAACACTGAAAGCTATCAAAATACTGAACCATTTATTTTCCTGCCTTGACAACAGTATATAAGTCCACAATAACCCAAGATGAGGTACAGTAAGAGCTCTCAGAGAGAGAACCTTGAGTCACTCCAACTCCTAGGATCTCAAGTGGACATCAGTTGGTACTAGTGGGTGAGTTTGTTGCCTGTAACCTAGACATAGATCTAGGGATGACATACGCCTGCATTATTTTTATTTCTTTGAGACTCTTTGGTAACGACGGGGATATCTTTTCTGCTTGCACTGCTGTTCAAAAAAATTGCTACAGTCATTTTAAATGGTAATAGCCTGCTTTCATTGATGCCAAAACTGCTTTGTAACTCCTGAACTTTAAATATCAAACAAGTGAAAAAAGTCATTTACTGAACATGAATTCTGACTCTTTTGGTCCTCATTCTCAATTTAATATTATATAGTTATGGGGGTATGATTTAGAGCATGCTAAATTAAAAACTAAGCCAAATTAGGCTTTTGCTTCATAGGCCATGCTGGCACCATATAAATTACAGTTCTTGGTTATATTCATACGGTAAATTGTGCAGATTTAGCATGTAAAGAATTTCTACATAAATACTTAGGTTGGTGTCTCAGATTCTAATAAAAAAAAAGTAAATAAATACACGTGCAAAATATATGATTGTCCTAGACATAAGCAAACTGATAGCTTTAAGTTAAATGTAATGATATTTGAGAAACAAGAGCAAGCTCATTGCCCAATGATGTCCAACCATGCCCATAAGGGGACATTAGACTACAATGAACACAGTACATTTGTGGACCGAGATCAAATAATCTTGGTCAGTCAAGTGTCCAACTAAATAGTGGTAGTGGGTGTTTTGGATCACAACTCAGAATGTGCTCCGCCAGCGCTTTGTGCTGCGACTCCGATGAAACTCTACCCTGACTTGGCCGAACTAGCAGACAGTTTGGAAGGGTTGTTAGTCTCCACCAGTCACGGTGAAAACCATGTACACAAGACTGACCATGGGAGTTGCGCTAGGACATCAGAATATTATCCTAGCACTGCAGATCATCTAGGGGGATTAAGGCTTTCATCCAGGTTATGTTCCTAAGATGTTAAAAACCAGTCTGGAAAATGGACAACACCTGAGCCTCAGATGTCAATCTGCTATTCAAGATCACGCCTAGATTTTTCACCTTTCGTGGACACTGTAAGAGGATCTGTACCAAGCATCACGCCTGTTCCGGCCCTCATAGCATCCACCTCCCTCTGGTAACCAGGCTCAAACACCAGCACTTCCATCTTATCTGGACTCAGCCTCAAACAGTTCTAGTACATCCAGTCCTGGATCTTGGCCAGACATTTATTTAGCACTGCCACTGAATCACACATCCCAGGAGGAAAGGACATATACAGTTGGATATAGAAATTGTTGGCAGATAAGGACTGCTAGGCCCATCTAGTCTGCCCGTAAGCCCAGTACTTGATTACAGCTTCTGACCCTCCCTCCTGCTTTTCCTCTATGGTTCCCCTATGCCTGTCCCATGCATGTTTAAATCCAACCACAGTGCTTGCTCTCATCACCTCCTGTGGCAGACCACTCCATGCATCCACCACCCTCTCTGTGAAGAAGAACTTTCTCACATTCCCTCTTAACCTGCCACCTTCCAATTTCATGTCATGCCCCCTTGTTCTTGCACTCTTACTGTATTGGAAGATTATCCCCCTTCCGCACCTTGTTTATGCCCTTGAGGTACTTGAATGTTTCTATCATGTCCCCTCTTTCCCTCTTCTCCTCCAGTTTGTACATACTGAGGTCCATTAATCTCTCCTCATTAGTCTTGTGGTGCCCATATGTCCAAGTTCGCAGATGACACCAAGCTGGGGGGACAGGTAAACACACCATCTAAATATCAATCCATAGTGGAAGACTTAAAAGATAGACACGTGGGCCAAAAGGAACAAGATGATCCTTAACCAGGAAAAGTGCATGGTCTTACATTTTGGACAACAGAATCCACAGTACCCCTACATATTAAATGGTAAACATCTTCAGGCAGTGGAGAAAGAAAGAAAGAGATCTGGGTGTTATTATTAATAACAGACTAACATCACAGGATCACTGCTGTAGAATAACCCAAACAGCAAACAGAATCTTTAGGGGTGTCCAGAGAGCCTTTGTCTCTGGCTGTGAACATTGGATTATGCCAATATATAGTGGTTATATACACCCACACTTAGATTATGCATACCCATTTTGGAACCAATAAAAGAGATATCAACACTGTAGAGAGAGTTCAAAGAAGAAGCATAACAATAATACCACACTTTAAAAGATTATAATATTCTGACAGACTTGAAGCAACTGGGTTAGTCAAACTGGAAGACAGAAGGGCTAGAGGGGATTTATTACAGTTATTCAAGATCCCCCTGGATCCAGAATTAAGATTTATGTGTGGGTTACAATATATCACTAGAACTCATGGTCACACAATAAGCAACAAGTAGTTTCATAAACTAATACCAATAAAAAGAACAACTTCTTTATTGTAAGGGCATTATTGGCATGGAATAAAAGTGGTATAGTGAATTCCAAATCTCTATCAATTTTTAAAACAAGATTGGACAAACACCTGAACTGGGTAAATACTAGGGGAACATGCCTGCTAGGAGTGGGAGACAAACAAACGGGCCTATGGCCTTCTCTTGTCTACTAGTACCAAGTAATACCAAGTCACTGTTTGTGTACAGAATGCTAAGTATGAGCTGTTGACCTATCAGAACCATGCCCAGAGTTCGGGACACAAACCATGACATCATTAAACTTCAGATCACTGGTTCCATGAAGAGACCTGTAACAGAATGCTGCTCATTAAAATAAAACACTGTAAGTAGTGTTTTTTATGTCACCTTTTATTCAGGTGCAGTTACATATGGATTATTTAAGGGTATTAGTGTCATTTCTGAAAATAGGAACATTATAAAATGCTATCAATTAGTAATCATTTCCTGCCCTTTTTAAGAGTTCTGAGGGGACAACAATGGAATTTATGGTACAGGGAGGTGGGGAAGATTATAAAATCAGGGTAGAATGATATCAGCTTTAAATGGTGGAGTGCAGGGACGATTAAAGATTATGAAATGGGGAAGGAAAATCTTGCACCCGGATAGATCTAATGTACGGGTGTTGACCAAAGACACGTGTAAAAACAAATTCTGCCAAGCAGGACACAGGAAATCAAAGATATTCAGGAGCCAAAGCTTAAAATAAAAAAATGCAGACCACATTTTTTTCTTACCAAGTTTCAAAACACCCTAGCTCCAGTCTCAATCACTTTTGGTAACAATCATGTTAAACTGAACAAAACAATCATGTTAAACTGAACAAAACAATCATGTTAAACTGGATAACATTACTGCTACTAACTAACATTTGCATTACTCTACTTTGGTTTCTTCTGTTTTCTGCCCAATATGATCTCCTGTCACAGTCTCCATAGCCCACCACCACACACCCCCACACTGGATATTTGCTTGCTCGCTCGCTAACTCAGGTCTTCCCCCACACACTCAAGCTACTTCACTACTTACACTTTTAGCAATCAAAAACCCATGAAACTGTGAGCATGTGATTTAAACAAACAAAAAGTTCTCTTCTCCATGTGATTTAAAAGATCATGAGTGCACTCAAAGTTCTTCCTCCCCACAGTACCCAACTGCTGTACCCTGTTCTTCCTTGCATCAAGTGATGACATTTGTTTTTAACAAACAAAAAAAATCATTTACTTCACTTTATTTGCCAGTGCTGCACTTAAGTTAAAATGAAGTAACTTGCCAACACTTCTCCACATTTCTTCCCCTGATTGCCATTTCCATCTTCCCTGAAGTCCTGGCATCTGATCTCCTCTTTGTTCCTTCAAATGGATTGTTGTACAGAAACAAAAAGTCACAAAAAATAAAAATTCCCATTCCCGATGTACAAATGCTTTCAGACATACAGCTGTGCAAATCTGTAGCCAACACAGGCAGGACTCAAAGCTAGAAAAAAAAACAAAAAAAACACTACAACTATGGAAGCCTAATTAGGACAAAAGTCCTAAAACGAAATTAAAAAAAAATATATAGTATAGAGCGGCACTATTGTTGGACAAAAATAAGTCACATTTTTTATATACTTAAACTTGCAGATTTCAATTTTTTTTTCATTGCACCTAGAATACAGCAGCCCATTTTGTAAGTGCAATGTGGAGGCCCACTAGACAGGTCTAATGCACAGCCAAAGGCTGAAGGCACTTGGCTTGCAGTCTCCTGCTTTTCTACACTCCTGGCTGTGCATTAGAAATGCCTAATGCACACCCCAACATGTCTTATTGCTTACATGTATGGTACTGGGGGGAAGGGATTACAAAATCAGTGCAGAATTAAGAAACAGAAACATAGTTGTTGGCAGAAAAGGACCACTTGCCCCACCCAGTCTGCCCAGACGGTCCCTGCCTAGTTGGTCTCTGTAGACCTACCTGGTCTGCAACGACCCTCCCTCCTCCCTGCTTATTTATTAATAATCCCTCATGTCTGTTTCATGCATGCCTGAAGCCCATCACTGTTTTCACCTCCCCCACTTCTGTTGGCAATCTCTTCCAGGTTTCTACCACTCTTTCAGTGAAGAAGTACTTTTTCACACCCCTTTTAACTTCTCCCTTCCAGCTTCATTACATGCCCTCTGGTCCTGGTGCTCCTTTTCATTTGTAGGAGGCTCTCCTCTTGCACCACATTCACTCTTGTGAGGTACTTGTAGGTTTCTATCATGTCCTCTCTCACGCTCCCCTTTCGTTCACCTCTCTTTTTTGGGGTGGGGGGTGTGAGGAAGTACTTCTTCACAGAAAGTGTGGAGGATTCCTGGAACAGCATTCCAATGGAGGCGATTGGGGTGAAAACAGTGGTGGGGTTCAGGAGTGCACGGGATAGGTACAAGGGAATCCTAGGGGAAAGGAAGGGAGAGAAAGAATGGGCCGGAGATCAAGCAGGATCTGAGGTGATACTACAGGCAGGGAAAAGCTCAGCTCTAAAAGGTAGAGTGCAAGGACAGCTATGGAGTTTATAATATCAAAGAGGGTGGGTGGCTGTAACAGGTCAACAGTATTGCTGTTTGTGGATACAAAAGTGTACAGAGGCGGGCGGGGGGGGCTATCCCCAAGTGAAAGTAAAGGTCATGTAGTTAAGGCTAGTGGGGGTAATGGTAAATGTAGCCAGAGAATACTCAGAAACATAGAAAGATACAGAAAAAAACACAAGGTCAATCAAGTCAGGACAGAGAAATGTAAATTAATTCAGTTTAATAAGAAATAATGTTAAACTAACCCCATGTGCCCAGTTTATGTAATTTTTTACGTACAATCGTACACAAACGTCCTACCTCCAACTTCATGATCCTCTGTTTGTTTCCAACACCACCTCCTGACAATATGAAACCACACTGTATAGAAGTGTGAGCAGATGCAGTTCTTCAGGATTCAGAAGCCTTTAGAAAATAATCACTATTTACAAAAATTAAGTTACTACTGCAGCTCCCTTTGTTCTGAGCTCTGTACTCCTATCCCTTCTCTCAGAGACTGAACTGCACTTCCTGTGCTGTCCGTCTCTGGAATGTGTCCCTCCCATTCATGCAATCTCATTAATATTCAGTGTGCTGCAGCAGGGGTGGGCCAGGAAGGGGTTGCTAAAAATTGTAAGCCCTTAAAGTGGCAAGACCGCACAATAGTATTTTGAGAAATGTGTCTGTCTCTTAATCTCAGAGACCTCCAGTACCTGATCCACTCCACCCCTACCTCCTGTTCTGCCCCATTTGTGAAAAGAAAGACACACAACTTTTGGGTTCAAAAGTCCACAAAGCAATTTTATTCAGAAATCAAACCATACAATTACATACACAGCACATTATTTTAATAGCTGCCATTTTTACCATAATTCTTTGGCAATCATTCAGACCCAATGGCAGGGAAACCAGAACCAGAGGCACCCTTGAGCTAATCCACCCCAAAAAAAATGCACTTGTATTTTGTATTCTGTACTTTTGCCCACCTGTGTTTAGCCTGTTAAACTCCCCCCTCCCTACTATGGTAATCTTATTATAGGGGAGCAATCGCACCCCTATATTAGAGGTCAGTTTTCACTTCTATGTTAAACTGAAAATTTTGGACTTTAATAACTTCGCAACTGTTCAACCGAGTTGCATGAACTTTTGCATGCGCCATCAGGGACCAAAGATATTTTGATGTGGCAAGTTTTGTTCTGGTCGGACACATAGGTGCGGAGATGCACAGTGGCAAAAAATGTGAAAATTACCATTTTTTGTGAAATTTTTTGTCACGCCACTGCACAAAAACAGTGTGGAATTTTGGTCCAACATGTGCACTGTGCAGAGGTCTTGGGTCACAGATGTGCCTTTTGAAGGTTTGGTAAAAAAATATTAATCCTTTCCAAAGTTATTACATTTTAAAATTTTCTATGGGACCAGTTAGATTTACTAAAAAATACCACCCATACTGCATTGCTAACAGAATTAAAAAGGCAGCGGGCACATGTGGCTATGCTTCAGGAAACCCACCTGATGGATAGCGAGCATGCCAAGCTGGCCTGGGGGTAGGTGGGGATATTCCATGCGGCGTCATATAATTCATACAAAAGAGGGGTAGCAGTGCTGTTACATAAAAAGTTACCTTTTCAAGTAGAGCGGGTTGTGGTGGACCCCGTGGAGGGGGTGCTACATATTTGTGGAGGGGGAATTGCATGGGGAAAAGGTCACTTTTGCAAGTATCTATGCCCCAGCAGTTTATGATCCTACTTTTTACCAAAATTTAATGGATGTCATGATATGGGAACAGTTTTGGGGATTGATATTGGGAGGAGATTTAAATTGTCATATGGACCATTCTGAAAAAAAGGGGCGGGTGCGGTTGGATATCAGGAATTGGCAGGTGGGTATGTGTGATCTTGATTTGATAGACAGCTGGAGGGCGGCAAACCCACTCCTTAGGGAAAACACATTCTACTGTCACCCTCACAAGTCCTGGTCCCGAACAGATCATTTGTATTTGCCTAGAGGTTGGTTCTTCAACTTAGTTAATGTCAAACACAGCCAGATCCATATTTCGGACCATGCCATGGTCAGTATGACGTTAGGCCTGCTGGAACAGAGGGAGGGTCCACCCCCTGGAATTTTCCCAACTACCTTATGGGTAATGCAGACTTTAAGAAATATTAACAGGAACAGTGGAAATGGTATATACAAACGAATAAGGCAATGACCCCGAACAAGGCAACCCTATGGGACGCAGGGAAAGTATACATGCGTGAAGCCATCATAAATTTTGAGTCAAATCACAAGCAGAAAGTGCAGGAAAAGAGGGTAAGCCTGGAGACCTGGCTGAAAGATTTAGAATGGAGAGTAGCTAGGGGGAGGGGGGGAAGTGCCACATCTCCTGCTGGTGACAAGGGAAGCACTGAATGCGCTCCTGCTGGGCGAAGCCCAGAAAACATGGCTTTTTGTTAAGAAACTATTTTTTGAATGGGGAAATAAGCCAGGACCAATGCTGGCTAATTTGATAAGAGGAAAGAGAGGACCAAACCTGGTGACGGGCATCAAGGTTGATCAGGATAACACGGTAAGGGACAAAAAACAAAGGACAGATTTAAGCACTTTTACCAAAAGTTATTTCAAGTGGAATGTCAGGGTACTCTGGATCTGGCAGGGGGTTTCCTAGATGGCAATACTCTGCCTCACCTCTCAGACACACAAAGAGAATGGCTGGATTCTAAAATTACCAAGGAGGAAATTAGAAGGGCTATTAGTGGTTTGAAAAGTGGGAAAGCCAGTGGGCTGGACGGGTTCCTGGCTGAATATTATAAATTGATGAGGGTCCAGGTGGTGGATACACTCTGGGAAACCTTGGAGGAGGCAGGGGGAGAGGAGGGGGCACTTCCTGCCTCTTGGAGGGATGCAGTCATATGTGTCATACCGAAGCCTGGCAAGGACCCATTAGAGTGTGCCTGGCACCGGCCAATTTCACTTTTGAATTGTGATCTTAAAATCTTGACGAAAATTCTTGCAGAGAGGTTGGACAAGATCCTACCAGGGCTGATTCACCTGGAACAAACTGGTTTTATATAAACAAGATCTTCTTACCATAATGTGCATACGCTATTAAATGTGGTGTGGGGGGCCGGCCTGGTGATGTGGAGGGCTGAGGAAGCGATGCCTTACCTCCTGCCACGCCGGCGACCCGTGTTTGTGGTACTAGCGGGTCATCGGGGGCCGGCCGGGGTGGGAGAGGATTGAGCATCCAGAGGACTGCTCTCCTCTACCGGGGAGGGTGGGGAACAGGGGCTGGCATTTGCCTGACACCTAGCGGAAGCTGGGTGTTGGCACACCTGGCCAATGCAATGGGGCATGGAGGCGGAGCAGCTGATAGGCATGCTATGTGTGGACACGCATTTGGCATGCCCATTGCCAGCACTGCATGCTCCGCCACCAGAAAAAGAGAAAACAGCAGCCAGATCAAGCAGCTTGATGGCCATCCGCCTAATGCAATGTCTCCAAGGGCAGCACCTGTACTGGATCCAGTTCTGGTGGGGAGTTGGGGGCTCCCCGCCACCCCGTTACGGGAGGTAAGCTGTGGGGGTAGCAAGGTGGTGGCCTGATTGGGAGACGGGTGCGGACAGAGGACAAAAAGGGATACCTGGAAGCAGGAGCCAACCGGGGCCATGGGGGAGAAAGAATAAGGTAAAAATGTGGTGTGTGGGCCTCTTGGTGTCGTGGTGCCACTCATGTGATATCTATCAATGCCGAGAAGGCATTTGATCGCACAGAGTGGGAGTACTTGTTTGAGGTGTTATCCAGGTTTGGTCTGGGTAAAGACTTCATGGGTTTGGTGAGGATTATGTACGAGGCACCGATGGTACAGGTATTGGTGAATGGCTCCTTGTTAGACAGACTCCCACTGGGAAGGGGGACTAGACAGGGGTGCCCCCTCTCGCCTCTTTTGTTTGCACTCACACTGGAACCACTGGCAGTGAGTATTAGGGATGACCCAAACATTGTCGGGGTCAGGGGGAGGTCAGGGAGGGAGCACAAGGTCAACCTATACGTGGATGACATGTTGCTATATGTGGAAAAGCTGCAGCAGTCGATGCCACATTTATTGTAGCTTATTGAGAGTTTCCAACTTCTCATGTTACAAAATTAACCTTAGGAAATCAGAAATGTTAAGAATGGGTGGAGAAGGGGGAGAAAATCTGTCGAGAGGGTGAGGCCTCAAAGAGGTACAGGGTTCCTTTGTGTACCTGGGCATAAGAGTGGGCAAAGATCTTGGTTTCCTTTATGACCTGAACCATACCCCCTTGCTAAAGACAATTGAAACCGAGCTGCATCGCTGGAGGCCCCTGCCTATCTCCTGGCTGGGTAGAATTAATCTGCTAAAAATGAAAATTCTGCCAAGGCTCCTATATGTGATACAGATGGTGCAAGTGGGACTTACTAATGTAGATATTAAGAGGTTGGAGGGGGCTTTTTCAGCATTCATTTGGCAGGGAATGTGTCTGTGGGTCAGTCTTCCGTGACTCAAGGTGAATGTGGAAAGTAGAGGGGTTAACTTCTCTGATTTGCAGAATTATTTCCTGGCAATCCAACACCACTATCTACAGGACTGGGTTAATCACCCCACAGCAGCAGGGTGGCTTGATCTAGAAGAACGAGAATGCCCTGGGAGACTATCGGCTTACCTGACAAAGAAAGGTCGAAGGGCATATAATAGCCTGGGTAGGGCCAATCCCCTGGTGTTTGCAGTGCTGGAGAGCTGGGAACAACTGGGCAGTACCCAGAGGGTAGGACCGGAAGACACGATCTTGCTCCCAGTTTCGGGGAACCCATTTTTCCTGCAAGGACTCAATGACACAGGGTTCAGGGAATGGGAAGAGAGAGAGGAGTGCAATGTGTGGGGTTATACACTAGAGAAGGCTTCTGCTCCTTTACAGAGGTCACCTGGGTATGCCAACTAGTACACACTCTTCCTCAGCCCAGGATGCAATATGACCCACCTAACCGATTATATTTCCCCACTATCCTTCTCCACCCCCCATTAACAACCCCTGGCTGTACCCTAAACAAAGCCACCTCTGGCTGCTATTTCTGCTCCACCTTTGCCTAGAATATTGAATGCCCTAGTTGTAACATGTTATCACTAAAACACTGTGCCGCACCTCAGGGTGCCGATGTCAGCCTTTCCTTAGCACTTTCCTGCAGCAAAACGCAGTGTATCCTGTCTGTCTACCTTATGTGCAATTATTCCATTGTCTATAACTGTTGCCTATGTAACCTTAACCTCTGTGTAATCTGACCTGTATATGGTACCATATACGAAACTACCTGTATTCATGTCCTGTTTTGTTTTACTCTGACTTGGAACTTTTGTAAACGAGCCCTTTTGGCTCAATGGTATTAATCTGAATCTAAGTAAATAAAATAAAAATAAAAGAGGTGCAGCAGGCCCGGTGGTGCTGAGGGCTGAGGCACTGGATGCCACACCTCATGCCATGCCAGCAACCCGAGTTCGGGAATGAGCCCGGGGTATCGGGGGTCAGCAAGAGAGGACTAGGATCGAGCGTCCGTAGACTGCTCTCCTAGTCCTGGGGTTGGTTGGGGAATTTCCACCATGCTGTAGTGGCCCCTGGGGACACCCGGGGACACTATCAGCATCAGTGTCGAATAGGTGTGACGTCGACGCGTTGTGTCTGGATGTTGTTGCACGTCTGGCCCTAGGGGTGTAAAAAAGGAGGAAAATCAGGCTGGGCACAACCATGCAGCTTGATGGCTGCGCCCTGCGCTGCTCGGAGGACTTTGGAGGAGTCCCATTGCGGAGGGTCGGGGGCATTCCTGGCTGGTAGAGGCATGGGGGGCCAACCAGCAGGATGGCATGATGGCCATCCTGGATCCTGCTGGGTGCAGTTTGAGCTACCCAGCTCTCCGGGCGGCCAGGGCCAGTGGTTGGATGCTCCATGCTGGTACAACGCCGCAGCAGGGCGGAAAATAAAGTTGTGATAAAAAATAAAAGAGGTGCAGGAGAGAACGGGCTGGGCCAGTCACACTTTTTCCAGTACTTACAGATCAGAGCATATAGTAGAGGGATGGGGAGGGACCAGGCAGTGAGCTCCACTCTGGGACAAATACAGCAGCTAGTGTTTGCAGCTAGGAGAGATGCCAAAGGCATTGTCTGTAAGACAGCATGGGGGGGGGAACAATTCTTTGTGGACACCACAGGGAAAGCTAGAACTTTGTGGGAGAGGGACTTGGGATTGGAGATCTCTGAGGAGAACTGGCGGGAAATCTTAAAGCTACATATGGGGATTTTGATCTGTAACAAATACAAAGAGTCGTTTTATAAATTTATCCACCAGTTGTATTGCTCACCACTTATCGTGCACAAATGTAACCCAGCCATATCACCAGTGTGTCTACGCTGCAACAGTGAACTGGGATCCTACCATCACCATTTCTGGTCCTGTCCAGTCCTACAGACCTTCTGGAAGGAGGTGGCAGGGGAAATGGAGAAACTAGTGGGGAGGGTGCTGCCGGTGTCTCCTCTGCTCCTCTTGTTTGGGATAGAGGATCGGGGGGGGAAGGGTGGTGCACTTTGCCACGCTGGGCATGTGTGCTGCTCATATTGGCCTGACACTGTATATTAAACACTTGGGTGTCGGGGTGGTCCCATGGTACAACAATGAAAGAATCTGGCCCTACAGGCCTTGGCAATGGAAAGACTTTCCCATGTTTTGAAAGGGAGAGGTGAACATTTGTATACCACATGGGAGCCCTTCCTCTCTTCGCTAACACTTGGGAAGACCCAGAACTTGTGTGAAGGATGGCCGGGGGGCAGTTTGGGGGTGGTTGTGAACATCTGGGTGCTGGAAGCCCACTACTGGGTACTCCCAAGGGACTGAGAGATATGGAATGGTAAAACTTTGACCCCTGAGAGACTGAGATGCTTTCAGGCCTACCATGCACTAGACCATGAAATAATACTATATTATGAACTGGGGATTGTAAATTAAGAAAGGTGATTAGCCGAGAGCTCTTTGAAGTCGTGGTGATATCAGGCTACATCATCACGGCTTCAAAAAATCTCCGGCCACCAGCCTTCTCACTTCCAGCACAACATTTCATCTCTGTGTCTCACAGTCCAAAGTGAGTCAGACCTCTAGTCGGCTTAAAACTAAACTCCATACACCTCACCCACAGCACCCGCTCTCCAAACAGAAAAACATTTCTCACCCAGCTTCATCTCAGAGCACCAGCTACTGCAGTACAGAAACAGCCCCTCACTGCCACCGACAAGCAATATTTTTCTTTATTTTCCTCACTCCACTACATTTTCTCCACAAGATGCTGCCTCACGCCAAATGGCAGTTCACGTAAATCTACAAACTGCTCCGTGACAATCTCCCCATCGAGGCAACGGCTTTAAATGTAATCCACGATACCTTACTGTTTGTTCCCTCAAAAGCATGACATGAGCACTGTAGCCAAACAATAACTAAACTTTTTTTTTTCAGGCTGGGTTTGGGGGAAGGGACAGCAGAACACACAGGGAGATGTTCCTACACTACACTACCTCCTACCAGCTCCTACAATAGTGCCACCTCCTGACGGCAACCCTAATAGAACTATTTTCTGAAACAGTACTCCTACACTACCCCTTAGAAAGCTTTTTTTAAATATTTGGATTTTTTTTTTTGCCAATTTTTTATTTACACCAATTTTATAATCCAGTTCATAATAGCAATAAGTCACTCCACGGTGTGGTATATCATGGGATATCGTCACTTCTCGGACAGTTGGACGCACTCTGCCTGCGGCTTCGTGCCCAACCACCCGAGGCATGATGATGTCCCATGATACACCACACCCTGTCGTGCCTTATTGCTTAATTATACCATATGAAATATTATACCATATGATATATATATTTTTTATATGGAATGCTACAGATATGTAAGTGAACTTAATTTAAATATCCTTTTACTGTATATAGTATGTAATGGAATGGACCCTACTGTACATAGTTTGATGAATTTGTTTTGTGTGACGTTTATGATGTGTTTTTTATGTTCGTACTATTAAAACTTCAATAAAAAGATGATGCAAAAAAAAAAATACCACCAACAACTTAATCTGGTTCAATTTCACATGCCATTCATCTGTATCCCCATCCCCGTGACAAGGCTGAAAATAAGCAGAATTGTCTAGTCCTCCTTTCCCAGTCAACAAAAACTAAATAAAAATTAAAAAAATAAATAAGTAGATGTCCCACTCGAAAAAGAATTCTTTATCGCAAATGCAGAAACCTTTTTCACAAACACAGGATCTTTTGCTGCAAATGTGGAATCTTTTTTCGAACTGCCACTATCTTGTTTTCATTTAGCGGTGACAACAAAATTAAATTACTAAAACAATATAAGGCTTTAGTAAACACCAACAGTTGTGTTTACCTAATCGGGGCCCATAGAATGGGATTCTGGGGTTATTTTTTTGATAATTTGTTCAGAAATGAGTTTTCTTTAGCCACTGAAATCCTTTTTCGCAAACTGCTGAAAAAAATTCTGTGAAACAGGATCTTTTTCTGCATTTTGCGATAAAGGATTTGCTTTTGCCACAAATTGCAAAAAAGGAATTGCGAAAGAGGATTCTTTTTCGCAGTTTGCAAAAAAGGATTTTCTTTTACCACAAATTGCGAAAAAAGGAACTGCAAAAAAGGATTCTTTTTCATAATTTTCAGAAAAAGATTTTTTAAGGCAGCTGTTTCTTTATAACTGCACAGTTACCAAATGGTTTGTGATTTTGGTTTGAAATGTTCAAGATACAAAGGGCTTGCCCCACATATGTGCCTTTTGCAGCTTTCGTGAAAATATATTACTTTGCTCTGGAGTTCTGTGGGGCTAAATTTTTATTCATTTCCCTTAGGATAACATTGTAAAGGGAGGTGTACACAGTAATTTCTTTGTCATTCCACTGTAAAGAAACGGTTTGCAATTTTGTTCTGAAATTTTTAGTTAACAAAGGGTTTGCCCCACTGATGTGCCTTTTGCTGGTTTTGTGAAAATATGTTAATTTGGTATCAAGTTACACAGGTTTCAAATTCTCCTGTGGTTTCTATAGGTGAAAATTACAATGTTAGGTGTTTCTTTGGGTCTGCCCACTATGGCATGGGAGCGCAGGACCCAGAGGGCCCTGCACTCCCACAGGCGAAGACTGGTAGTACTACACTACCTCAAAAATTATGCATGGATGGGAGTGCAGGGCCCAGAGCCCACACGCAAATATGAATGCTATTAAAGAGTAATGGGAGCACAGGGCCAAGAGGGCCCTGCACTCCCACAAGGAAATAGGGATATGATTACAATATCTCAAACATTATGGATGGATGGCACTATGCGCTATGACATGCAAATATGAATACCATTATGGAGTGATGGGAGTGCAGGCTTTATGCATACATGGCAGTGCAGGCCTTCCATGCAAATATGCAGAGGATTATGAAGTGATGGAAGGGCAGGGCCCTTTGGCCCTGCACTCCCACAGGGAAATAAGGATATAATAACATCTCTAAAAATTATGGATGGCTGGGAGTGCAGCGCCCAGAGGCAATAAGCCTATGAGTAAATATGCCTACAATTATAATTTCTTAAAAAGTAAGGAAATTCTCTGCAAAAACTTTGTTAATGCACCATTGGGTTCCAGTGACAAAAGTTGGGAAATGCAGTCTTAGCGTTTCCAACCCCAACACCCCAACCCCACACTAGATTTCCAACCATAACACCCCACCCTAACCCTAACACTCTACCCCACCCTGCAGGCAGGAACAGGTGCGGGGTGTGCCGTAAGGTTGTCAACCCTAATGCTCACCACATTCTCCTATAATGTACCCATCTCAGCTTACTTACATATGGAAAGGGGTGAGCGTTGGGGTTGACAACCCCACGGCACACCCTACACCTGCTCCTGCCTGCAGGGTGGGGGTGGGATGTTAGGGTTAGGATGGGGGTGGGGTGTTACAGTTGGAAATCCAGGGTGGGGGTTGGGTGTTAGGATTGGAAACACTAAGACCGCATTTCCCAACTTTTGTCACTGGAACCCTAATGGTGCAACAACTAAGTTTTTTGCAGAGAATTTTATGTAATACTATTATGCGCTATTGGGAGCTTTTTCTTCTTTTTGTGTATATAACTGCTGTAAACCCTGTGGTTTTGCACTAGTTTTGCTCTGTATACCAATATGAGTATGATCCTGTTGCTTGTCTGTTACTCCTATTTGCTTCATACATTTGCTTTTTTTTTTATTTGCCTACTGTACTCTCCTGGGTCATACTTGTAAATAGGCATTTACTGTATTTTCCAAGTGTACCTTACTAGATAAGCAAAACAAATACATAAATAAACCAGGGGGGCCACTGACTCCCCCACCTCCACCACCTGTGAAGATTGTGCAAGCTACCTCTTTGCACCTTCCTGCACCCGACAGGGTTAGAATCCACCCCTTCCATTGCTGTCTTTCCAATGCTCAAGGCCAAAGTTGGGGCCTGCTGAGTGGGCGAGGTTGCTATTTCAGCCAATCTACTAGGGCACCCCTGCCTGCCATAAGGGAAGCTTAAAAACTCTTCTCTGTGCTCACCCCATCACCAAATCTCCTTGTCACCCTCAAAACTTGTTGCAGACTGGACTTCCAGTGATGTCAGTGTCCTAATGGCTATCTAGTCCTGGGGCTCCGCTCACCCCTCGACCTAAAATCAGCAAACATTCACTGCTAGGACATGAATTCCCCAGCCAAGAACACCAGGTCCAAGGCTCTACCCTCAAGGAACTCAAATACACCAGCACAAAAACTCAGGGACCTTCTTATGCAAGAAAAATCATGATTGCAGATGGAGCCAGGAGATAAAGAAGGCCGTGTGGCAGGCATCCCAGACAAGGAGGAAAGCCAAATGGACCTGATAGCATCAGTTTTGCAAATGGCCAGGACTGTCAATAAGAGCGACCAACCACTGACTGAGCTTCAATCAAACATTAACAAAATCGAACATAGGACCAAGCAAAGAGTAGTTTCTTTAACTCAAGTATCTGAGCAGACACACATGCAAGACTGGCTGCTTCTCTACCTTCTAGCCCGGGATCAGGAGCTGACTCGGCACCTGAACAACTTAGAAGGCTGCAGTCAGCGGCAAAATATAAGAGTCTATGGGGTACCGGAGAGTGCCGAAGATAAAGCCACAGATGTAGCAGCCTTCCTGCAAACAATGCTAAGGGAGACAATTAACTTACCTGAAGACATGAACATTTCCATGGATCGGGTACACAGATCGCTAGGCCCAAAAGCCCAAGAAGCAGGGGTAAGACTATGCTCCATAACAGCTAAACTCACTTCAGACAGGGTCAAAGAAGAGCTGCTCCTTAGAGTGTGGCAGCAAGGGGACTTACTCTTTCAGAACCAAAAAAAATCACACTAGACAATGACTACACAAATATGGTACAAGAAAAATGCAAACCTTATGGACCTCAAGCAACTCTGAGCAAAAAATATCAGGGCACAAGTCTTGTAGCCCGCCTGCCTAAAAGTGGACACAGAGAAGGGAACTAAAGTTTTTTCAGACCTACTTGATGCAGCACAGTTTCTGGAGGAGCTGGGCATCTTGGTCCCATCATTGGCCAAGGAATGCCTGGAGAAAGATCTGCTGGCTTTAGCCTGGTCCGCAGCCCAAAAGGATATAACCCAAAGAGGATCCAGTCAGAAGGTTGCCCACACCAACCTCCGATCAGATTTGTCTGCAATGCTCCGAGTATACGTCAGCCCATCGTCAGTGAACAGGAAAGTGGCTCATCTGCGAGAAAATGATGAAGAAGTCTCCACTCCTGGAAGCAGCATGCAGTCGCAGAGGGTGACTTGAGCAAAGTCATACTGCTTTGATCTTCAATTGTTTGAGTCTGCCCCTCCCAACCCAGCGCATAATTAGATCTTATCATTCTTAATCACGGCACTTGCAGTCTCCTAAATCCCCTCTGCACAAGTATGCAATACAAGGAGCAGACCCCCCCCAGGTTAATAGATCCACACATCAAAGGCGATGTCTGTAAGTAGCTCTTTTTATATCTTGTAACCGGGGAAGTAACAACTGGAGGAAATATGTTTAACTCCAGAGCCTAACAGCTTAAATATGTTGGGAACACTTAAGGACGAGGGGCAGGGAGGAGGGGCAAGATCCCTACACCAGGTAAAGGGAAGTGCACCACGGGGGAGGGCAGAAGGCCCATAGACATGTTTAAAAGGCCTGAACCTTGCTGCGGCCTTGCAATGACCAGGTCACTCCTATGAGCAACCAGAAGAAAATGGAGACTGTTCCTGAACACAGGGGCTGATTGCTGGTCCTGGACATGTTAACTTGGAGCTACATTTAACTCCAAATTTGTTCATCAGTACAACCGGGATTTATGCTCAACTTGATTAAATTAGATCCTTAATAGAATTAACATAACAAAGTTATTCTAGGAGCCCTTAGTTCTCACATTGGTTATGCGAACATATTAAGTTTTTCTACTTAAAGTTACAGAATCGAGGGGGAAGTGACAACATCAGTCCTACAAGCTTCTGGAGAAGGGCAGTAGGGCTGGCAGGGACCACTAGGGGAGTCTAGGTTCTCTGCCTCCTGCTTTCATATTACTCAGAATTATAGGTGGAGCCTCATGTTCTCCAGTAAGCCATCTACTTGACATGTTGGAGGGTCCTACCCCCCTCACAGTAATATATAATTAATCAGCTCCTGAATTTTGAGGGGAACCAATGTTATACATTTGTTCAGCTACATTTCTGTACATACTAGCAGTTAGAATTTTTATTGAAACTAACTGGGTCGGGGGACAGGAGCCGACGGCAGCAACGGTTCAGATAGACTGCTAATGTTGGGCCTCCCAGATGCATCAGGGAAACACTCCTGTGATGCGATATACTGGCTTCTGCCTAATTTAGGCATGATAACTTTCATCACTGAGGCAGTGACCCACGAGCTGTATGAGTCATTATGGCTCGCCCTTGGAAGTCAACAGGACATTCCCCCCACTTCAGGGCTATGGTGCTCCCAGCTGTATGAGTGTCAGGGCATCAAGATCCAATTGTTGTTTTTGATTATTGTTGATAAACATGTTGGGCAGAAAAGTTGTGCCTGCCAATTATCCTTATTCTGGATAATAATTTTAGTTGTTCTTTTAATTGGTTCTGAATTTCTAAGGTTGCAAGTGCTTGTTGTAAAGGAGTACACATCTAGAACTTTGAAAGTTGGCAGTAATCGATTATCCTTAAACAATAATCTAAAGGCTAATTCAGAGGTTAAGCAATAATTCAGACATGGTGGCTACCAAGAATAGTAAGATTCTCTCATTCAATAGAAATAGTATTACGAACCCTATTAAAAGAAAACAGTTGGTGAGGTTTATATCAATGCAGAAATGTGAGGTTAATTTTTTACAGGAGAGGCATCTGTCCCCTGCTGAAGTTTTAAAGTTGAAATCAAAGAATTTTCTCCACTTATATCATGCATCCTTGGAAAGAGGAAGGAAACAGGGAGTGGCGATACTGTTGCCAGCTACCTTCCCATTCGAGAAGGAAGAGGTGTTTGAAGACCCAGGGGCAAGATACATAATGGTGGTGGGCAAAGTAAAGGATACTGTGATTACATGGTGAATGTCTACGCCCCACCAGGCTCTCCCCTGACCTTCTACACATCCCTGGTTCAGCTTATAGCTGAGAAAGTGAGGGGCCTGCTGATTATGGGGGGTGACTGGAACTTAATCTTCGACAGAACGTTAGACACAGCATCCAAGATACCGAACCCTGACTTTTGGAAAGCCTGTTCTTTTAAGAATATTTTACTAGAATTAAGACTGACAGATGTTTGGAGGAGTAAATACCCCACAGCCAGAGATTATACATACTTTTCCCCTAGATTTAAATTTTTTTCAAGGCTGGACACTTTCATTACTTATACAAAGGACCTCCCCTCCCTCCCATCCATGTGGGTAGGAACTTCTACCCTTTCTGACCACCAGTTGATTTTTCTTAAGGTAGAGTTGAGGCTGCCCAGGAAAAACACCCACTGAAGGCTAAACATCTCGTTCCTTTAAGACAAAACAATGGTCACAGAGATTAGGGAGGTCATTAAAAAGACACTGGAAGAAAATGCCTGGCCAGGAATAACACCTCAAATCCTATGGGATACCAAAAAGACGATGATAAGGGGGAGATTAATCTCAATAGTGAGGGGGTCGGCAGGGGGGAGAGAGAGGATTGAGCATCTACAGGACAGCTCTCCTCTCTCAGGGAGGGTTCCAGGACACACCCGGCACTGCAGCGGCCCCTGGCAGAGACCGGAGGCACTGTGCACACTTAGGGCAGCAGTAGTGGTGGGACGGAGCTGTGGCTGATGTCACTAGACATCATTGCATGTCCGAGCTCAAGGGGGGAAGGGGACAAGGAGAAAAACAGCAAGGAAAAAAACCCTGCCGACTGGGTGAGGCAACAACAAACTCCAGGTGCCAAGGCCCCACACGCCCCACACCAGCCACAACACCGACACTACCCCCTGGGGCCTCTCAGCCTCTCCAAGGGTGCCGGAGAGCCAGGAATCCTGAAACTGATGCAACTGTAGGGATTCGTGGTTCAGGTGGGCAGTTAGGAGATACAGGCTGAGAGAGGGAACCTGAGAGATGCCTTGGAAGGTAGGAGATAAAAAGAGAATGCATACAAAAAAACCAAAAAAAAACTTAAAGACAGGGAAGTGCCCAGGACCGGACTGATTTGGAGAAGAGTTCTACAAGTCTTTCTCAAAGGAGGTGCCCCCTCTCCTGGGTGAGGTCTTTACTGAGATATGGGAGGAGGGAAACCCCATGCCTCCATTGTGGCAATATGCAACACTATCGGTCCTTCATAAACCTGGCAAACCCCCTGAAGAGTGTGGTTCATATCACCCCATCTCCCTCCTGAACTCCGACTACAAAATTTTCATCTCGATTATAGCCTCCAGACTCAACACTCTCCTGCCACAACTTATAAAGGTAAATCAAAGAGGCTTTATATTGGGCAGACTAGCCCCAGATAATGTACACTGCACAGTGCACAGTCAACGTGATTATCGCTATACATACAGCCTGCCGCTCCCCAGCCTGTCTAATGAGCCTGGACGCAGAGAAAGGGTTTGATAAAGTCTTCTGGAGCTTTCTTTTTGCAGTGTTAGAACATTTAGGCTTCCCATGCCCATTCATAGACAGCATTAGAAAGCTTTACACAGCACTCTAGACCTACATGAGGGTGAACGAGGGCATCTCCAACAGATTCGGACTGGGCAGGTGCACTCGCCAGGGTTGTCTGCTATCACCCTTCTCTGCCCTGTATATTGAACTGCTAGTGGAAGCCATTTGTGAGGCACAAGGAGTAAAGGGAATAGAGATAGGAGGAGTCGTCCATAAAATTTCGCTGTACATGGACGACATTCTCCTATAGCTCTCTCACCCAGAGACACCAATCCCCTCAGTCTGGGCATTAGTGGAAGAATTGGAAGGCATGCAGGCTACACTCTAAATAAAACCAAAACTGAGGTGATACGTTTTTACTACAATCCCTCCCAGACCATTATCCAAATGCTCCCTCTTAACTGGAATGCCCCCAAGCTTAAATATTTAGAAACACTCATTATAAAAAAAAACTGACCCAATTATTTAAAGCTAATTTTACCCCACTAATCTCACAACTACAAAAAGATATACGAAAAATGGTCCCTATTAAATCTCCACATGTATTCTCGGATACAGTCTGTCACTATGAATATTCTACCAAGATTTCTGTATCTATTTCACTGAGGTCGAACCTGGTTTGACATTATATTATAACCTGTCCTCTTTTAGTTGAGAGGTATATCTAAAAGTTGTGGATATACTGGCAGTGGTCTTGTAAAGACTTGACTAAATGTGACTGAATGTTTTATAATTTAATATTTTTATTTGTATATTTTGTTCTTTTTAGGTTTGGTGTCTGTTGGATTTGTGAAGATGTGTTGGGAAGGCATAAGGATGGTCAGGTATTATTCCCCCTCCAGGCTCAGGGACCTTTGTCCTTTTTCCTGTCCTCCACTGTCATGAGAGGTATATAGATGGTGTAGGGCCTTGGGGATTGTTAGAAGGAGGAGGACAAGGGCCTGGCCTGGAGAGGGATTGGAAAGTAGTGGGCGGATAGGAATAGTGGGGACAAGGAGACGCCCTGGGGCAAAATGGTCCAGGAAAGGGGTCCTCCCTGTCTGGTTCCCATACCCAAGGGCTCTGCTTGTAGCAGGCAGGCAACTTGGTCTTCCTCGGGTTCCCATCCTACTCGGGTGGGGTTAAGCAACGCCATGTCTATTAAGAACAAGACCGCTGTAATAGCGGATCTTGTTGGGTCATCTGACTTGGCTTGCATCACCAAGACCAGACTGGATGAGAATACTGGTCCAGTTTTGGCATCAGCAATTCCGACCGGGTACTTGGTGATACACCGCCTGAGGATGGCTCGTAGGAGTGGGGGTGTTGCTATCTGTTTTAGATCCAGTCTGGGCCTAATGGAAGTACCAGTGGGAACTATCAACTCCTTTGAATGTATCATGGGCGAGGGTGTGGGGTGCAGGATACTTCTCATCTACTATCCACCAGGAGATGGGAATGTTTTCCTACGGGAAGTTGCGGACTTCAGTGTCGACCTGACATTGGGATCCCCCAGATGGTTGGTTCTGGAGGATTTCAGTGCCTGGGTCGACGATGAACTCTTGCAGTTTGGTCAGGACTTCCTCCAGCTAATGACTTCGCTGGGCTTCACACAGGTTATTTCCTCCCTGACCCATATTGGTGGTCATTCATTGGACTTGGTGTTTCTCCTGGGAATGAGATATCTGATTTGGTGGTGGAGTCAGTCGGGTGGTCTGACAATCACACCATTGGGTTCAGTTCTGAGGCCACCCCCATTAGGCCAGCCCTATGGAGATGGTCCAGTACCGCCCTTTGAGGGGTGTTTCACCAGATGGCCTGATGGCGGTACTGGACCTATCAGACTTACCGAGTAAATGCATGGATCCAGGGGACCTGGTACTTGCCTATAATAAGGCGGTGGTAGAGACCCTGGATTCCATTGCTCCTGTTCATGTTCATCCCCTCACTCTTTGCCCCAAGTCTCCTTGATTTGATGAGACTTTGAGGGAGTTGAGGAGAGTGGGATGAAGGCTAGAGAGGTGCTGGAGG
The DNA here is from genome assembly GCA_016271365.2 of Neoceratodus forsteri. Taxonomy (NCBI): domain Eukaryota; kingdom Metazoa; phylum Chordata; order Ceratodontiformes; family Ceratodontidae; genus Neoceratodus; species Neoceratodus forsteri. Next base: position 688,099,951 of record CM057456.1, read on the forward strand.
AAGTCCGGCCTGGAGTGTGACGGACTTAGTTTGATGGACCATTATGTGGTCTATCAATCATCAATTACCCATAAGAAGGCAGTATTCTCGTCCAGGGAGATTGCTGCTGCACAGAATCGACCAGCTCAGCTTTTCCAGACTGTGGACAGTTTGTGCAATCCAATCTGTCTTCAGCCTGGAAGTGCTTTTTCTCAAGAACGGTGTGAGGAGTTTGCTCGACTCTTTTCAGATAAGGTTGCCGCAATCAGGTCCGGTATCTGCTTGACCCTCCCTAATGGGAGCTGTGATGGTCAGCAGGAGATGTCGGACACACAGTTTGTATGGTGAGACTTCAGTCTCCCCATGATCAGTGACATAGTGATCATCCAGTCATTGTGTCCGACCAACTGTGGTTTGGACCCGGGCCCCACATGTCTCCTAGTGGGCTGTATGGATAAACTCGGTCCGGTCCTTGCTGAGATAGTCTGGATGTCTTTGGAGAGGGGAATCTTCCCTGATCCTCTAAAGAAGGCCATGGTTCAGCCCCTTCTTAAAAAATCCTCCTTGGACCCAGATTATCTGGTTAACTACAGGCCTGTCTCAAGCCTGCTTTTGTGGGTAAGGTTATTGCGAAGGTGGTTGTGTCACAGCTGGATGATCATTTGACCAGCCACGATGTCTATGATTCTCTCCAGTCCAGATTTAGGAAGAGACATAGTACCGAGACATCCCTTGTCCAGGTACTTAATGACCTCCTAATAGCGAGAGATCAAAGGACCCGTTCCATCTTGGTCATTCTTGATCTCTCTGCGACATTTGACACCATATACCATGGTGTACTATTGGAGTGCCTGCTGTTCATATGCGGACTGTCTGGTACGCTCTTCAGATGGTTTCGATCTTTCCTAGAGGGTAGGACTCAGAGGGTGGTGTCTGAGATTTTTTCCTCGGCATCACTCCCCCTATCCTGTGGGGTGCCGCAGGGTTCCATTTTGGCACCCATGTTGTTTGCAGTGTATATGCTGCCATTGGGAGTGATTATTAGGCAGTATGGCTTGAGTTTTCACTGCTATGAAGATGACACTCAGTTATACATGTCTTTTGTGCCTGGCCAGGATGCTGCTGTTTCAGTTGTTAACAACTGTCTCGCCAAAATCCAGGATTGGATGAATGGGAGTTGGCTGCGCTTAAACCCAGAAAAAAATGAGGTGTTGGTTGTGGACCCAGGTCATCAGGAGGCAGGTTTGTTGGCAGGATCATCTTCAGGTATATGGCTTGGCGGTGTGCAGCTAACTACCTCAGACCAGGTGCGGAACCTGGGCATTATGTTTGATGACTGTTTGTCACTTAAATTGCAGGTGTTGGCAGTTGTCAAAACCTCTTTTTACCATCTGAGGAATATCGCCCAGGTGAAGCACCAGGTTCCTTCTGACGATCTTCCAACTCTGGTCCACGCCTTCGTTACCTCCCGCCTTGACTATTGCAACTCCCTTTACCTTGGGTTACCGGAGGTTGATATCCGCCTCCTGCAACTTGTGCAGAATGTGGCAGCCAGGCTATTGACTGGTTCATCTAGGACCAGTCATATAATGCCTGTGCTTCGCGGACAGCACTGGCTGCCAGTACAGTGGCGGAACACCTTCAAGGTCAGTTTGCTGACCTATAAGGCCCTACATGACCAGGGACCTGATTACTTGCAAGATCTCCTTCATCCCTACTGTCCCTCCCACTCTCTCCAATCCACTGATGAGGGATTGCTAGAGATTCCCAGGGTTCATTTAAAGACATCCGGGGCCAGGTCTTTTAGTTTTATGGCCCCAAACCTGTGGAATTCTCTACCTCTTCAGGTGCAAGATTGCCCGATCATCCAAAGTTTTAAAACAGCATTGAAGACATTTCTTTTTAGTCGGGCATATGCTGATTTTTAATGTTGCAGCCATGGGTTTTAAGTTGTTTATTCTGGTTTTAATAAATTGTTTTGATTTATTTTAATGAACTTTGTACAAGCGCCTTGGTTTTTGAAAGGCGCTTTTTATAAATAAAGCTGATTGATTGATTGAGATTGATTGATTATTTTTATCTAAAAATGTAATTTAAGCACTTATCTGGTTGATCCTGCCACTGTGACATTCAGCCGAGAATATTACTTTCACTTTCCCCCTTAAAAGTAGCATGACCTAGCAGTAGGAAGATTGACCCATTAGGAGATTACAGGAGTTCATTGTAAAGAGGTCTGTACCCATTTAGTTAAAAAAAAATCTGCAGTTCTGTATTTCTTTTTGAAAAGCTGCCAACTATATTCAGAAGACAGAGAGAGAGTATGAGTCGGCAGTGTTAGAGAAGGAGGAGGAAGCATGAGTATGTGTTTCTATAGCAACTAACGCTCGCGGTCCTCCTACTGTTGTGAAGCTGCCAACTCTCTCTCTCTCTCTCTCTCTCTGTCTTCTGAATATATTCAGCAGCTTCCCGAAAAGAAATACAGAACTACAGAGTATATGGGTACAGACCTCTTTACTATCAACTGCTGTCATTTCCTAATGGCTCGATCTTCTTACCGCTCGGTCACTCTATTTTCAAGGGGGAAAGTGAAAGTAATATAATTCCCGACTGAATGTCACAGTGGCAGGAACAACCAGATAAGTGCTTAAATTACATTTTTAGATAGAAATAATGCCAGAACCAACCAGATAGAGGGGTATGTGTGTGTGTGTGTTTGGGGGTGTCCAGGTTTTAAAGAAAGAGACCTGTGCAATGGAAAATGAAAAATGTTCCCTTTCAGCTGAATGACGTACAGGAACATGGAGATATCAATATCTTCATGGCCAGAGTGATATCTCCATGACCTGTCTAAGATACTACTTTTTATCTATGAATTTATCCCCAGACATATGTTGTATAAATATATATATTAGTTTAGCACTAGCAGTTTTAACGATGTTGTCAGTGTGCGAGTTTTGAATGAAAGTGAGTCATCTAATGTAATGCTCAGGTATTTGAAATTATACAAAGGGTCTCAGAAATGCTGCAATCTGATTGGCTGTTAGGATTCCAACAGCCTTACATTAATCCATGTTTTAGAAAATGGGTAAAGTAAATCCTGTCCCCTGATTGGCTGAGACACGTTTTTAGGTGGGCATCTATCAGACAATAGATGCCCACCTAAAAACGAGAGCCAGCCAACAGTGCCCCTTTACCCACTGTAGTATCCCAGCACCCACGCTGTTTCCCAATTGGCCAATATGAAAAAAAAAATTTCAAACTCGGCGCCATTTTTCCATACAAGTTAGCGAGTGATTTCACACAATACAGTACACGCAACACTCGCTATAATTAAATCAAAATCTAGCAGTTTAACGAGTGGTCCAAACGCAAAGAAATCCACACACAAGTTGAAAATTACAAACTAAACTAATCCGCTCAGCACAGCAGACCGCATGATTACAAATAACTGCAGTGCACTAACGAGACATCTGACATTGCTTAGTGAGAGATACTGCGGCTCCCATCTAGGCTCCATAGTTCAGCGTCCACTCCATACTTAAACCGAACACCAACATCGCTTTCATGTCATGTCACTTTTAAATTTTTCTGTACATGCTGCTGCCCTGATTGCTCACAGACTTCACAGTAAAATTCTCCGAGAGCTGACCATGCTGCTGCATCCTCTTTCTCCCGTTCACGCTCCTGGTCCCAAAACAGTTTAAAAAAAAAATGAAAACAGTTTCTGTAGCGAGATCGCAACCTAATTCGCCTGCTCAGTGTCGCCCCGCCTATATTTCCAGCACCAGCCAAAGCTTTTTAAATAAAAATAAACTCTTTCCCATTTTCCCAGTCTCCCCTCACTCCCCGAGCCAGCAGTTCTGCTCAGTTTGCCGACGGCGCTTTGACATGCTCGGTCTTCTCATCCCAGTTGTAACAGCTCCCAGTTTGAAAGTAAAGTGTACTGCCACTGGGGGCGCACAAAGCTATCGGAGGTGTCTGTGTAACAGAAATAATCTTTCCATTTTATCGCGCAGCAAGCGAGCAGCTCCTGTGTGTGTGTGGGGGTAACCATGACGACCAGCAAACAACAAAAAACATTCAAATCCATGGAGGAACTTTTTATTACAATATTCATATTAAACTAATGTTATACTTAATTTGTTATTAAACTTATAGTTTTTACAGTGCCCATTTTTTTTGCTTAATATTCTTTCTGGGTGATGGTATTAGCTATACGGACCTTCCAGGGTTATATGCCCTCCGCCTGCGAGGCCGCTGGCCTCATACGCCCCAGGTCTGGCACACCCCCACCCTGTTGGCTATTATTGCTTACATACTGTCGTGTACAGCCTGATCACCATGGCACATGAATTCTTTCTGTCAGCATTCCATCCTCTAGCCCTGCTGAATGTGTGGAATGATGCATTCTGATTTTGAACCAGCACTCTTAAACTGTTGGTGGAAGAACTAGTTTATTAAAAATCTCCCTCTAAATGAGTAAAACATTGACAATGTATACTTTAAACTCTTTTCTTTTGGTGTGTTTTTTATAATAGCAATAAGGCACTCCCAGGAGTTAGATTAACAGTCAGTTAATCACCCCCTGGGGCAAAATGGCACTCGGCTGCGCCTCGTGCCACATTACACACCTAGTGGGTGATTAACAGACTGTTAATCTAACCCCTGGTCATGCCTTATTGCTTAAGTACTAACTTGTTCAAGGGGTTTCACCCTTCCTATTATATATGCCAACCTGTCGTAAGTCCCCTACACACCCTGCCCCCATGCACACTGGACAAAGGAACAGCCCCGAGGCAGGTGGGCATTCCCCACAGAGCGCACCAACTCCATCCCCGTACCCCAGAGGCTGACCCCCCAAACATCGGTTCTGCCCATCCCCTGCTGCTGCACACCCACCCCAGAGCAGCACCACCGTGCCCATGCTACCCATGGCCCGACACTGCACCAGAAAGGCACCCAGTGTGGCAAGGCACACCTCCCTGGCTGCATCTGTCCCTGGAACACAGCCCCTTCATGTGGGCACTTGCCCCTGGTGGTACAACCCCCTCACCCACACACATAGGGGTGCCCTGGATCCCTGTAATACACACCACTGTCCATCAATAACCCTCCCCATACACCTGCGACACTGACACCCCCCTCCTCCTGCATGGTCCATTGGTGCCATGTCTCGGGCCGGCCAGCGGCACTGCCCACCACATACCGCCATGACCACCAACCATCCATCTGCAGGGGCACTCAGATCACACACGCCCAGCTGTGTAAGGGATCTACTGTTGGACCCGGGACGGGCTTCTGATTGGATGCCCACCTGGGGCTGCGACTTCGCCCCCAGCTGCCCCGCAGAGTGCTACGCACCGGGGGACCATGCCCATGGACAGGTCGTGGCTGCTGGGGAATACCAGTGGCGCACACCTGTCCACAGGTGTGGAGCTCCATGGACAGGATACTGCCTTGGGCATGTAATTCCTGCCCGGTGGAGCATAGGTCCCATTAATAGTAATACTGAGCAAACATTAACATCTTAGTATAGCTATAACAATTTCTGAATTAATACTACAGAGCTAGTTTCATAAGAATATAGAAACGACATTTAAATAACTACTTAAGCATAATAGAGAAAATATTTGTATGTCAATAGTTCGCCTTAACCTTAAAAAGAGAAGAAAAAGATAAGTCAAAGAAAATAAAAACAGAACAAGAGGGAAAAATGTAGCAAAAATCAGCAGTAGACAGGAGATGGGTGAAAATATATAACAGAGTCAAGAAGAGAGAGTTCAGATTATTACCTAGTTTTCCGCATTCAAAAAGTAGTTCAGTATGTTACTCCATTGTTTTTATAAAAACATTTGATCTAGCATTACAGCCATGTGCTATTTTTCTAGTTTTAGGATCTCCATAACTTCCCTCTTCCAACCTGCAAGTGAATGTTCTGATTCCTTCAACCAATATTTCAGGATTAGATTTTTGGCCAGTATTGAAATTAACGCTATTCCATATTTATCACCATATGAAATATCATGTGCTGGAGGAAACTTTCCAATTATGGCTGGATTAAAGTTAAAATTAGAGTGGACTTTAGGCGTATACCATCAGTATGGTGCCGCCTTTACAGCGCCATGTCAATATAGCAACAGATTTCAGTGACTGTCATGGCAACCTGTCTGTGCTCCCTCCCCAAGGTCCACCCCCCCGGAGTTGGTATATTTAGTAAGGGGTGTGGGTAGGTACAGCCCCCCCACACAAAGGGAGGTGCAGGGGTGCAAAAAGAGAGGTCGCTATAAGTGACAGTTGTCAAAATCTGGCACTGCATCGACACAGCGCTCTAAATGCAGCCCCAAGATATGGTGGAATTGACTGTAGGTAGACCTACCAAGTAGTGTTGGATGTGTACCCAGAATTCACTTATCTTTGGGCATTCCCACATCTCTGGCCAGATTCACAAAACTTTGCCCTGGTGCAAACCCAGGTTGTACACCAAGATGGTATTCACAAAAGCCCAGTTTGTGCCCCCTTACCAGGTTTGCACTGAGGCAAACTCTGGAGGGGTTGTAAGGTAAATTAGGTTGTGTAGACCTGCATATTGGCACAGTCCCATTCACAAAGCATTTTCTCCTCACAAGGGATGTTTGTGGGGTTCCCTTGCATGGAAAAAATACCGCAGAGGAAAACCTCCTCTTAACTCCGCACAACCACAGTGGTTGGTGGGGGTACCACACACCCCCCCACACACTAATCGCTGGTCTGTCGGCACAAAACAAACAGCTCCCTGGTAGTCTAGTAGTCCCTGCCCTGTTTTCCAATCACCATCCCTTTATAATAAAAATCATGCTCTGGTTGTCTAGTGATCCCTCCCCTCCCCGATCATCAATCACTGTCCCAGTAATACATGAAATAACCTCCCTGGTGGTCCTGTGGTCTCACCCCCATGCCCCATTCCCTGATTGCCATGCCGTGATAAAAACAAAGCTTCCCTGGTGGTCTAGTGGTCCCTCTCCCATTCTCCAACCACAGTCCTCGTATACCAAAAGTAATTCCCTGGTAGTCCAGTGGTCCCTCCCACGCCCCATTTGCTGATCACTATCCCTGTATAATACAATTAATGCCCTGGTAGCCCAATGATCTCTCCCCATTCTCTGATTGCCATCCTTGTGTAATAATATTACATCCCTGGTAGTCTGGTGGTCCATCCCCCTTCCTGTTCTATGACCACTGCCCCCATGTAATGCAGTCCAGTGGTCTCTTCCCCTCCCCCTTTCTCCGATCACATCCCTTTGTAATAAAAATCATGCCCTGGGAGTCTAGTGGTCCTGTCCCTGATCCCCGACTGTTGTTCCCATATAATAAAAGTAATTCCCTGGTAGTCCAGTGGTCCCTCCCCTGATAGCTGATCACTGTCCCGGTGAGAATAACTTCAATTCCCTGGCAGTCCAGTAGTTCCCACCCTACCCCTAATCTCTCCATTCCACAACTTGCAGAAGTACTCTGGTGGTCCAGTGGTCCCTCCCCACCCGATCACCCACCCGGTATTTGAATAAATTGTCCTTGCGATCTAGCAGTCCCTACCCCACCCGGTTACCCACCCGAGATTTGTAGAAAATGTCCTGGTGGTCTAGTGATCCCTCCCTCCCCACCCAATCACCCATATCCTGTGAATATAGCAAGTTATTTTGGGCAAGTCAATTTGAGCAATGTCAAAATAGCGAGTGTAAAATTGACTACGTGCTCTTAATAGCAAACTGTGAGTTCAGCAACTTTGTTTCTAACATAGTCCGTCTTTTATAGAGTATATAGGGGTTTATTTGTCAAGCCAGTTCTGAGATGGCCATCTGGTGTTGTGGTTAGAGTCACTGCCTATGTTGCTGGTGGACCCGGGTACGGGACTGGCTGTTGAAAGTTTTTTTTTGTTTCCTTGTGTGTTGCTACTGTCTAATTTTTTTTTCTCTTTTTTACCTCCCGTTCCACCCACCCTTCCCACTTTGTTCCCCCCACTCACCCACAGGTTGCCTCCCAATGGTCTCCCGCTGCCATCTTGTGTCCCCCTGTGGATAAGCCCCTCTCCGAGTCTTTTTCTGTCCCTCACTGTCATCCCCCCAGTGATGATTATGTTAGTGATGGGGTGCAGAGAACACGGGGTATAGCCCACCCACATAAAAAGTATGCAAACATCACCCTCCACAGATAAAGCAACCACCCGTCACTGTTTGTGGAGCACACTGTAGTGCTCATTGCCATTTCGAATTTCACTGATATTCACTCACTCATTTTGTCGGCACCATTTTGCAGATGCTATTATCACATAGAACCAATCACCCACCCGATATTTGTATAAATTATCCCTAGTGCCTAGTGGTCCCTTCCCCCACCCAGTCCCTGGCCCTGGTGTCAGAAGCCCCCCACCAAGACAGCAGTAGCCAGACTGCCATAGCCCTCACTATAGCAGCTAGTAGTAACATTCCCTCCACAGCTCAAGCACCATTCCAGAGTTGCATGGTACACCTGAACCCTTTCAGCCCTCCCATCATTGGTGAACACTGGTCCCCCCACCCTCCCATGACACTGATACCCATATCCCGGTCAACTGTACCAGCTCATTGGTGCCATGGTCAGGGGACAGTGAGCAACACAGCCCTGCCACTCCTTCTCAGCCGCTCTCCATCCAGCTGATGCTGAGAGTATGTTGTAGCACTCTCAGCATCAGTTGGATGGTGGGTGGCTGAGGAGGCATGGAAGGGCAGTGTTGCTTACTGTCACCTGACTGAGGCACCGATGAGTGGTTAAGACTGACCACTGGGTGGGTGTCAGTGCCTTGGGAGAGTTGGGGGACCACTGTCAACCAATGATAGGAGGGCTGGGGGCTGGGTGCAACTCTGAACAGTGCCTGGGCTGTGGGGGATGTTACTGCTAGCAGCTATAATGAGGGCTGCAGTAGTCTGGCTACTTTTGTGGTGGTGGGGCTTCTGACACCGGGGCTGGGGATCAGGTGGGAGGAGTGACCACCACACACTAGGGACAATTTATACAAATACCCAGTGGGTAATCAGGTAGGGGGAAGGAGCACTAGACCATTAGGGATATTTTCTACAAATCCTGTATGGATGATTAGGTGGGGGAGGGATTGATAGACCACCAGGGACAATTATACAAATACCAAGTGAGTGATCAGGTGGGGGAAGGATCACTGGACCATCAGGGTACTTCTGAAAGTTGTGGCAGGGAGGGATCGGGGATAGGGTTGGGGGACCACTGGACTACCAGGGAATTGAAGTTTTTCTCACAGGGATGGCAATCAGTGAATGGGGAAGGGGGGGAGGGACCACTAGACTACCAGAGAATTACTTTTATTATACAGAGACAGCACTCAGAGACCGGAGGAGGGGGAGGGACCACTAGACTACCAGGGCATGCTTTTTATTATAAAGGGACAGTAATCAGAGAATGGAGGAGGGGTGAGGATGAACCACTTTACTAACAGGGAATTAGTTTTATTATATGGGGATGGTGGTCAGAGAATTGGGGAAGGGGAAGAGACCACTAGACTACCAGGAAATTAATTTCATTATATGGGGATGGTGATCAGAGAACAGGGAGGGACCACTGGACTACCAGTGAATTACTTTTAGTATATAGGGACAGAGGTCAGAGAATGGGGGAGGGGAGAGGGGCCACTAGACTACCAGGGACGTAATATTATTATAATTTGGGGACGGAGATCGTAGAATGGTGGATGGGGAGGGACCACTGGACTACCCGAGAATTAATTTTATTATATGGGGATGGTGGTCAGAGAACGGGGGGAAGGGATGGACTACTAGACTACCGGGGACATATTATTATTATTATTATTATTATTATTATTATACGGGGACTGTGATCAGAGAGTTGGGGAGTGGGAGGGACCAGTAGCCTACCAGGGAATTTTTCTCACTAGGACAGTGAATGAAGGAGGGATGAGGGTACATTAGACTACCAGGGTATATTTTTTATTATAAAGGGACAGCAATCAGTGATCTGGGACAGGGAGGGACCTCTGGACCTCCAAGGTATAGATTTATTTATATGGGGCTGGTGCTCAGCAAGGAAAGAAACACTAGACCACTAGGGAATGTATTTTTACATTCTCAGGATGGCAACCGGTGAACATTGGTGAGGGCACTAGACCACCAGGGACGGCAGCTGCATCAGGCAGGGGCTTGGGGGGCATGCTAAGCCAACCACAGTTTATGTAAATGGGCCCATAATAGGCATGCAAATGGTCACACAGCATCTTACATGCCCAATGGGCTCATTTACATGACTGCTTTTGTGAAAAGGAAATAACACACCTGCACTATTTATTGTGGGGTGATTTTTCAGGCTGGATGTCAGGGTAGTGCTACTGGAATTAGTAGTGACTTTCCTGGGTTAGCACTGCCCCATTCTGGCCCTATTCACAGTTGGATACTGCAATGCACTATCCAACTGTGAATACCAAGATTTCATACTTGCACAACCACAAATCGCAGTACAAACTTTTGCGCTGTGCTTTATGAGTTTTTGTGAATCTAGCCCCTCATGTTTTAGATCAGCTTCTCCCCTGTTACATTTTATACAGTTATCTCTACTCTGTAGCACCATTCTTTTAATATGTACTGCAGTAAAAAAAAAAATTGTTCAGACGTTTATATTGTATTATTCTATGGTACATCAATGAGAAGGTTCTGTGAGGTGACATCCAAATGTCATCCCATTTCCAATTATCAACCTCTGCGCTGATGCATTTGCTCCAATAATTGGCAGACTCACCTGCTTCCACTCTGGGAATGCTTATAAATAGGGAGTAAAAGGCGGAAATGCTAAGTTTTGGCTTGCAGATCAAGATACATTTTCTGGTGTTACCATTTATAGTGACCAAGATCCTGTCATACATGAATAATCTCTATAATCTTTATAATAAGGTTCATATCTTTTTTGTGCTAGGTTGTATTTCTCCATCATGTCTTCTATTTCCATCCATCTCTCATCTTTTATAAGGTCAGAGATACATTGGACCCCTTCTTCTAAACTAGAGTTGGTGACAATTTTCTTATATATCTTAATCTTAGGGTTTCCCCTTAAAATTTGTGTTCATGACTTAGATAAGCTTAGGCCAATAAGGGTGGAGGTTTGACTAATCTGACATAAAGAATCAATAATTATCTGATTTTTGACTGGCATTTTACCTAATCTTGGGTTGAAAAATAGAAGAGATTTTGAAGCTTGACACCACCCTTTTCTTTTGTCCTGGTTAATTTGTAGTAAGCTTGCCTAAGCCTTTTGTGGTTCCAGATGAACTTAGTCGAGGCATTTTGGATGGACAGAAATCATTTTTGGGAATACTGTTTGTCGTGTGCATCAGGTAATATAATATTTTGGGTAACAAAGGCATATGTATCGAATCTATCCTGCCCTAGCTATTCAATGGAAGCCTGTGCCACTTTTGTAAGTCATCCTCTACTACTTGTTTAATGTTAGTGAGATTACGTCTTGCAAAACTTTTGTAAGATTAAGTTATTTTAACTCTTAAATATTGAATTTCCTCCTTTGCCCATCACAGTCCAGTTTCCAGGAAGTCTAGTTTAGTGTGTAAATTGTTACGAGATAGTATTTTGGATTTATCTTTGTTTGCTTTGTATCCCAAGAAGCTTCTAAAATCTTTAAGAGTCATAATTATTTTTGGAAGTATGTTGGTTGGATTCAGTATTTATTTATTTATTGAAAAGTTTAACCAGGAAAGACTACTTAGCTGAGACCAGTTTATTTCCAGATGCATCCTGGGGGAAGGGGAGAAGAAGATAGCTAAACAATAAACTGATGAAAATAAGTCAATTACAGTAATACAGTAATACATGAAGCATAAACATAAATAATTAGAGTCACATTTAATAAATGAATGCAAGTAGAAAATAAATCATGCTCATATAAATAGAGAATGGGAATATGAAGAGGAGAGGGCCATAGACAGTTGCAGGTAGGAGAACAAAAGTCATAAAGAAGATACTTTATGGGAGAAAGAAGAAAAGGCAAAACAAATAGAAAGGGGAAGGAAGGACCACAGTTTAGGAAATCGGTAAGAAAAAGCAGATTGTCCAGCAGTAGATTTTCTAGAAGAAATAGAAAGAGAAGGGAAATTAGTGTTGTGGAGACAGTAGGAGGAAGAAGGAGGGGAGGGGAGGATAGAAGGGATTTAAGATAGGAGGGAAGGGAGCTGAACCAGAATTTGGATATAAAATATGCACAACAGTAAAGACGACTAGCATCAAGAGAGAGGAGTGAAAGGGCTGAGTAAAGAGAGCAGTGATGAGTACAAGCAGGGCAATCTAAGCAAAATGACAGAAAGAATGGAAAAGGGGGTCCAGTCTGGCAAGGGAAGATTTAGGGGCACCACTGTAGATTAAGTCGCTGTAGTCAAAGATAGGGAGAATAATTTTTGCTACAATTTCTTGTCAGGAAGGAAGAATACCTACTTTCTGTACAATGCTTCAAGCTTAGGGTGTAGTTTATGGTGAACAGCATCAATATGCACTGAGAAATCAAGATGCCAGCCAAGCAGAGCCCAAGGTAATTTTTTTTATCTCATCTCTATTTTTCCTCTTGCAGCCACAGTCCCTGCCTACCTCAAGCCACCACTCCTCCTCGCTGCCGACCCCAGAGTTGTGCATGCCCAGCTGGCATACGCAGCTGTACCATCGAGAGGGGCCCCTTCGATGCCCCTGCACCCGGCCAGGATCCATTACCAGCACATGCCTCTGTCCAGGCATTCGCTGGCAGGTAAAGCTGCGGCTATCAAGCTGCCATGGGCTTTGTGCTGCCATTTTTCCTCCTCCTCATGTGATCCCCTGGAGTGCGAGCATGCAATGACATCACAAAGAACCAACATCTGCCGCACTCCACCCCTTTTCTGCACCACTCTAGTAGTGCCCCCAGTCATCACCAGGGGCCGCTACAGGGTGATGATTCCCTGGATCCCTCCCCGGGATGAGAGAGCAGTCCTCCAGATGCTCAATCCCATCCCTCCCCTGCCAACTCCTGATGCCCCGGGCTCGTGTCCAAACCCAGGTCACCAGCATGGCATGAGGTGTGGCATCCAGCACCTTAACCCTCAGCACCACCAGGACAAAGCCTGAGGTACTTAAAGGAAAAAACATCTTCTATCTTAGTACCATCAGGAGTATTGAATCATGAGAAAGAAATACAAATCTGGCAAGCCTCTAATGGATGCCAAAAGTCAAGGAGACTGTTTTTTTGGCATTGAGGGTCAACTGGTTAGACTTGAACCAGTGCTGAATGTTGTCAAGATCCAACTGCAGCTGGGAGGTTAGGTCATGGGAAGAGGAGCCTGAAGTAAAAAGAACTGTGTCATCAGAGTACATATGAATGGACACAGAAGAACAGACAGTGGGGAGGTCATTTAAGAAAATGGAAAAGACAATAGGACCTAGGACAGATCCTTGAGGGACACCTGAGCTAATGGGAAGTGGAGAGGAAATGGATTTTCCTATCTGGACAGCTTGAGACCGCCAGCCAATGTAAGAATGAAACCAATTGACTGAAAAGTCAGAGAGGTCTACTGCATTGTTTTTCCAGAAGGAGGGGATGGGCCACAGTGTCAAAACATTTAGCAAGATCAACACAAATGGTAGAATTAATAAGTTCTTGATCCATACATGTGAGTATGGAGTCCATGAGACAAAGGAGGAAGGTAGAAGTGGAGTGGGATTTCCTAAAGCCAGGCTAGAAAGGTGTGACAAAGGAGTAGTTGTCAAGAAAGGAAGTGAGCTGAGAAAAATACAATGTGTTCCTGTAACTCAGCCAAAGTGTGAAGAAGAGCTATAGGACAGAAGTTACCAGGAGCAGTGGGATCACCACTTTTGTGAAGAGGTATGACAATGGCATGTTACCAAACATCAGGAACAGTAGCAGAGGTAAAGGAAAGATTGAGGAGTAGAGTAATAGTTAGAGCAATGACAGGTGCAGAGAGAAGAAGAAACTTAAGGTCAAGGCCGTCTGGACGACCTCCCTTCATAGGATTAAGGGCAAGTAGGACCTTTTGGGAGACAGAGGAGGTGATAGGAGAGAAGGAAAGAAAAAGAAGTAAGAGAGGAAGGCAGAAGAGGGAAGGTGTAGAGGAAGAGGGGATAAGAGGAAGGGCACAGGTAGTAAAGTAGGTGTTAAAAGACAGCAACAGCAGAAAGGTCAGAAATAAGGGAGTCAACAACCTTTAGAATAAGAGTGGGAGACTGGGTATGTGGGGTGAAAAGGGAGTGGATAACCTTCCAGAATGTGAAGGGGTTATTAATATTTTTTTGGAGTGTGAAACCAAAATACTCAGACTTTGCAAGTCTGATGGCTTTGGTACAGGCATTGCAAAGGTGTCTATAGTTGGCCAGTAAAGATTGGGAGCCAGAGATTTTAAAAATACACCCGGCAAGGTCTCTAGTATGGAGACAAGTAAGTACCTCACCCGATATCAAGGGAAGATGAGAACCTTGCACTCTAGTTTTTCTCGGGTGAGCATGATGATCCCAAACAGCCAAAAATTTAGACTGAAAATATAGGGCAGAATTTATTTTAATGGTTGCACAGATGGGGGACCAATTGAAGGGAACCGAAGACTAGCAAGAAGGGAGGCCAAGTCAAGAGACTTAAAAGACCTGAGCTATATGAATGGCGGGGGGGGGGATGTTAAGATGATGTACCTTGTGCACACAGTAAATCATGTGATGATCACTGAGGGCATCAGGAAGGATACCTGCATCCACTACACAGTGGGGATGAGAAGCAAGGACCCAGTCAAGTAGGGATATTGAGAGCAGTATGTCATCTGCGTATGCAGAACATATATATTTTCTCCCTTTATGCTTATACCTTCTCCTTTTCATATTTTAGCTTTAAGAGTAGGGGTTTTAGTGAGAGAATGAAGAGACTAGGTGAGAGTGGGCATCCCTGCTAGTCCTTTTTTTATACCGAAATAGTTTGAAATCATTCCATTAGTGAGAACAGATAATTTTAGGAGAAGTATAAAATAGTTTGATCCATTTAATGATAGAGTCTGTAAAGTTTAGTATATGTAGGACTTTAAAGGGATAGGACTAGTCAACTCTGGTGAATGCTTTTTCTGCATTGAGAGATACTAATACTTTAGGTGATCTACAATTTTCAGACATTTCTTACTATGTGAAGAATTTTTCTAACATTATCAGCTGCGTGTCTACCCTTAAGAAATCCAGTTTGGTGAGGGCCTATTAATTTTGAAATTATTTTATTTATTGTATTTGAAATTATGCCTGCAGGAATTTTGGAACCAGAATGTATCAGTGAAATGGGATTGCAGATTTTGCAGACTTCTGGATCTTTATCCTTCTTATGTAGGACTGTAATCAGACCTGTGTATATTGATGGGGAAATGTTTTGTTTGTCCAGGCTTCAGTGTACATTTTATGTAAAATGACGTCAATTTGATTAGCCAATGTTTGACAAAAGTTAATGGGCAATCCATTGGTGCTAGGTGATTTATATTTATATTAATGATTCAGTCAAGTCATGTATCTCCTGTTCAGTTGTCTGCTTACTTAGTTGCTCCCTAGTTCCTTCATCTACAGTGGGGATGGGGAGGTCCAAGCTCAAGAGGTTTTTATCTGATTGGTAATCTACTAGTTTTTACATTGGTTGCACTTGCACAAACCAATGTATTCTGGCAATACGGGATTTTGGGGGGGGTGTCGCTGCAAAGCCCATTGCAGTTCACAGAACCAGGGACTCAGCAGTGTACCCAAATGACTACTCAGTGTGGTCCTGACACAACTTTCTGATCAGTGGGCTGAACGGCCATGCACTTCAAAGGACCAAAGCTGCTCTAATCCAAGAGGGCTTCAGCCCTTTGATTTGCATGACTGTTCAGCCCACCAAGACATGCAGCGATTTGTGTGTCACCTTGCTCCCTGGTCCTGGGTGGCCAATGAGTGCTCCTGCCGGCCCTGTTATCCGTTGGTCTTGATTGGGGGTCCAGTGGAGCATAACAGTAAAACTGCATGCTGCAGTGGGGTTGCCGATCACCACGCAGCTCAATGTACGAGCTACTGTGGTTGGCTCCTCATGTCATCTCTCACTCCCTCTCACATTACTGAAAAGTACCACTACAATCCTCCCTCTAAGCAGCCACCACCCTAAACCTCCCCCCAAACATGATACTGACACTGGGGGTGCCCAATCTCCAGTGTCCTCAATTGTACAGAAAACTCTCCCTGAAAGAAAGAAAACTGTCCTTCATTGTTTTTTTTATCATAAAAAAAAAGGAAACCATCCATCATTGTCTGTTGAGCTGTTATCCCCCCACGAGACCCTGGAAAGAGTGGCCACTGAGTGCTCCTGCTGGCCCCGTTATGTGTTGACCTTGATTCAGGATCTGGCAGAGGATAACAGAAACATTCCTGTCCCTAAAAAAAAGAAAACCATCCCCCAACATCTTTTTGTTAACCCTGTAAAAAAGAAAATGGTCCCTCGTCTCTCCATCCCCCATCCTGACCTCCCTTCCTCTGTGCACCCACTTCCGCACACCCCCTTACCCCATACTTACCACTGGAGGTCAAGCATTGTCATCTTCTCAGGACTGGGACACATCTGCACTCTTCAAAGCCAAACAGCAAACTGAAAAATTAAAGTAAGTGCTGTATAATGGCTGTCAACGGCAGTTTCAACTTATGTTAATATCGCAGCCATTTTTTGAGATTTTTACACCAAATTTTCAACATGGGATTCTTGGGACTCCACCTCATGAACACTGTCACTGCTGTTTTGTTACTTGGTTCCAAAAGGTGATTTTGCAGGCACTGCATGGAATCATCTTTTGGGACCAAAATGAATAACAGTGCCACTGTTCATGTAGGGTCCTAAAGCCCATGTTGAAAGATGAACATCCAAAACATGGCCAGATTACGTGCACTCATTGAAAGTTTTATGTGCACGCATGTAATTTTGGTTATTTTTATATTTTGACTCCAAATTTTCAACATAGCCATTGTTTCACACCATCTCAAAAGCTATCATTTTTCACATTCTGCCTGAAACGTATTTTTGCACCTGTGGCATGGAATGGCACTGTCACTGTGCAAAATCACCTTTTGGGATAGAGTACTAAAATGATAGTGCCACTGTTTGTGAGGTGGGGTCTCAAAAAGCCCATGTTGAAAATTTGAAGCAAAAATACCAACAAACGCCCAAGTTATGTGCGCCCATTTAAATAGTCCTACGCATGAGCATAACGTGGTCAATTTTTAATATTATAACTCCAGATTTTCAGCATAGCCATTTTTCCACACTGCCTCATGAACAGTACAACTGTCATTTCTCACAACCCACCCAAAACATGTTCTTGCACCTGTGGCGTGGAATGGTGCAATGCTATGCAAAACCACCTTTCTTAGTTGAGTAACAAAATGATAGCACCACTGTTCATGAGGCAGGGTCCCAAAAACCCCAGGTTGAAAATTTGGTGCATAAATACCAATAAAACACAGAGTTACCCCAACTCATTCAAATTTTTCTTTGCACTAGTGTAACGTTGACAATTTTTTATATTTTGACTCCAAATTTTCAACCTAGCCATTTTTCACACAATCTCATGAACAGTACAGCTGTTATTTCACATATCCTGCCCAAAATGAGTTTCTGCACCTGTGGCATGGAATGGCATTTTCCAAGGTTTAAGAAATTTTCACCTATGGGGTTTATGAGGTACAGTGATAAGAAGACTATGTTGAAAATTTGGGGTCAAAATGTGAAAACATTACAAGGGGTGCATAGGCAGGGGTGTCACCAGCAGAAGGATATGCAGTTATATAAAACCCTGGTCAGATCTAACAGTGGGTAGGTCATGTCAGACCAATCTGATTTTGACTGGGTGCTGAAGGAAGTTAATCAGGGGGAAGTGTGGACATCTCCTACCTCAATTTCAGCAAGATCTTCAACACTGTCTCACATAAGAGGCTTGTTAATAAGATTTGTAGTCTGGGCATGGTAGACAAGGTGGTGAACTGGGTTAGAAACTGGCTAACAGACAGGAGACAGAGGGTGGTAGTAAATAGGGTACAATCTTGGGAGGGGGTTACCAGTGGGGTACCACAGGAATCAGTCCTTGGGACAGTTCTGTTCAATGTCTTCATTAGTGACATTGCAGAGGGGCTGGAAGGAAAGGTCTGCCTGTTTGAAGATGAAACCAAGATTTGCAACAGGATGGATACTCCGGAAGGGGTGGAGAAAATGAGAAAGGACCTAGGCAGGCTTGAGAAATGGTCTGAGGAGGGGCAACTGAGGTTTAAATCAAATAAGTGCAAAAATATGCACCTGGGTCATAGAAACCCTGGGGAAAGGCACAGAATGGGGGGCAGTTGCTGACACTCACCAAGAAACGAAGGGACCTGGGGGTTATAATTTCACATGATTTGAAAATGTCAAAGCACACTACAAAGGCAGCAGTGAGGGCCAGTGGCATGCTGGGGTGCATAAGCAGGGGTATCACCAGCAGAAAGAGGGAGATAGTGATGACGTTATATAAAACCCTGGTCAGGCCTCACATGGAGTACTGTGTGCAGTTCTGGAGGCTGCACCTTCAAAAGGGCATAAACAGGCTGGAGATGGTCCAGAGAAGAGCGACTAAGATGGTACAGGGCTTGCACCACAAAACAAATGAGCAGAGATTAAGGTACCACAATATGTACTCGCTGGAGGAGAGGAGGTAGACAGGAGACATGACAGAGACATTCAACTACCTCAAGGGTATAAACAAGGTGCAGGGGAAAGACATCTTCCAATACAGGAGGAGTATAAGAATGAGGGGGACAACATGAAATTGGAAGGTGGCATGCTAACAGGGAATATGAGGATGCTTTTCTTCACAGAGATGGTGACAGAAACATGGAATGGTCTGCCGCAGGAGGTGGTGGGATCAAGTACTGTGGTGGGAGTTAAACATGCATGGGACAGGCATGGGAGAACCATGGAGGTACAGCTGAGGGAGGGTCAAATACATGGCTTACGGTCAGACTGGGTTGGCCTAGTGGTCCTTATCTGCTAACAATTTTTATGTTTCAACCTCTAGCAAAGCAGTGTGATAAGGCAGTAGGAAAGGCTAGTAGGATGCTGGGGTGCACAGGGAGGGATATCACCAGCAGAAAACGGGAGATAAGTGTTACCCCTATATAGATCAATGGTGAGGCCACACCTGGGGTGGTGCTGCAACATGGGAGGTCTTGTGGGTAAGCAGACTAGACTCACCATTGATCATTTTTGGAAAAACATCAAATTGTTTAACAAGCAACCAATGTCCGGCATTGACAAATGCTTGTTTTGTGTAAGTCTGCATAGAAATCCACAAATGCATTATTTATGCTCTTGCTCTCTGTCAATAGTTCCTGTCCATTATCTTACCTATGCTCATTGGGTAATTTAAATTCCTTAGATGTATAGCTAGTAGTTTTTGTGCTTTTGGCCCTGATTTCATATATCATATCCTAGATTATTTAAAGAGATCCCCAAGATAAAGCTATGCACCACATGATGTGGTGCCTTACCTGAGCAGTCCCCCATCTGGCTATATTTTGCCAAAAGAAAATTCCATATTAAAGAGTGGAAGGGATTGTAAATTTGTGAACAGCCAATCCCTTCCACTTCCTGGTTCTGGGAGCTGACTAAAGACCTGCAGCCGTGCTCAGGCACATAATGATGTGTGCCCAGGGAGAGCGTGGGGGCATGCTCCATTATTCTCTATGAGGACCGACTTTTAAAACATTTTTAGATATCTTAGCAGTCATTTTGTCATTAGCAATGGGCACCGATAGTGGAGGGGAAGGGTATTACTTAGGGGGTAGTAAAAAAGAGAGATACTGGAACATTGAGGAGAATAAACAGATGGCTAAGACATGGAAAAAGGGTTATATGGAGAAGGATAAATCAGGGGTAGTTAGAGAGAGAGACTAGTGGGAAAGAAACATGGTATTAAAAAGGTGAACTACTGGGAGAGAAGAATTACTATCGAATTTATGTAGATGTTTACAAATAAGAAGCTCTTCAGGGTGGTATCCCAGAATGTCAATGGTTTGAGAAGTCCCATAAAACAGTCCAAAATAATTTCCCATCTTAAAAAAATGCATCCTGAGATAATACTCCTTCAAGAGACACATCTATCTAATGATGAGCACCAGAAACTACTTAAGTATGGGATGT
Organism: Neoceratodus forsteri; assembly: GCA_016271365.2. Classification (NCBI taxonomy): domain Eukaryota; kingdom Metazoa; phylum Chordata; order Ceratodontiformes; family Ceratodontidae; genus Neoceratodus; species Neoceratodus forsteri. The sequence continues at coordinate 688,120,171 of CM057456.1, forward strand.
CGGAGGTAGTGGCTAGTGCACATGCTAGGGGAGGAAAGTGGGGGTTCAGCAATTTTTATTCCAAGGTCCTCAGCATTTCAACTTCAGGAATCGTACCAAGATGGTGAAGACAGGCTGGTTCTGATTAGAGGGGTTTGGGAGGGTCAAGCCTATACAGTGGGAAGTGTGTATGTCCCTCCAGGCTCAGACAACACAGTATATCAGACCATCTTTGATAAAATTACAGCATTTAAACAGGGGGTACTGGTCTTGGGGGGAGATTTGAACCTTCTTATGACTTTCTCGAAGGATGACTCTAATCCTAGCCCACCCAGGCCTACGAGAAGACAAAAACATGGTTGGAGACTAATAAAAGATGTATCCCTAATAGATAGTGGAGTCACTGCTATCCAACATCTCGTAGCTACACACACTTCTTGGGGGTCCACAATACTTATTCATGTATTGACTACCTCCTGATAGCTGCAGAATTTTTAGATATAATACATAATGCAGCTATTTCACCAATTCATTTATTGGACCATGCCATAATTACTTTGGAACTAGAATCAGGACAAGAAGTTATACAGAAACAGTGGAGATTTAATAATATGCTCATTAAGATAAACAGTTCAAAGAAAAAGTCCAGCAATTGATTCCTCGAATCATACAAGAGAACAAAATGGCAGGAGTCCTGGAAGGAACACTATGGTATACTTTAAAGACAGTACTGCGAGGGGAGATTATTGCATAAGCAACCCATCAAAAGACGCAAAGAAATAGGAAGCAGCAAGAATCAGAAAAAGAGTTAGACTACAACAACTACATGCGGAGGGAAGTAGTGTTACGACTACACAGGTAAACCAGGTTAAGATCCAGTTACAAGAACTATTAAATCAAAAGACAGAACAAGCCCTGATGTATGTGAAACAAAGACAATATGAGGGTGGTAGTAAGACAGCTAAAATGCTGGCATATAGATTACAAAAACAACAGGCATCCTCAACAATAACCAAAATTAAACACCCTACACAACCTAAAATATTGAGTAAAACTAAAGATATGCTAGAGGGATTTAGTGAATTTTATTTAAAATTATATAATCAACCTCAGGAACCAGATGAAGAAAGATACCGGGATTTCTTTACAAATATACAGTTACCCCAAATTACAGAGGAACAACTTAGTTGGCTAACTAGACCAATTACTTCCCAGGAAATAGACCTGACCCTTCACAATTCCAGCACCAAACAAAAGCCCTGGTCCAGACAGATACACCGCAGAATTTTTCAAAACATTTCAGAAATCATTACTCCCACTGTTAACTAAATTGTTTAATGCAATACAGGAGGACACCTCCCCCACCCGAATAGTTGGCAAATTTGGCAATATGCTAATATAGCCAGAATACTCAAACCGGATATGGAGCCACTAAATTGTGAATCCTATCACCCCATTTCAGTCCTTAACCAAGATTATAAATACTTTACAGCAATTCTGGCTAAACGATTAGAGAAAATATTACCACATATCATTAATAAAGATCAAGCGGGCTTTATAATTAGATGCCAAACAGCTGATAATATTAAACAGACAGTGTTTCTTATGGAGCTGGTGCAAATGTAAAAAAAAAATCTATCCTTCTGAGCATGGACACCCAGAAGGCATTTGATAGGGTCTCGTGGAGATTTCTGAGATATACTATCAAGAAATTTAATTTCCCAACCTCCTTTTTAAATATAATGCCCTACAGGTGGCAGGCCTCAGACAGCTAGTTTCAGAACCCACTCGTGAGGGAGCAATCTTAGACCTCGTACTCTCAAACGGGGGCAGTGACAGGATCTCAGATCAAGAAGTGGGTTGCCATCTGGGAACAAGTGACCATCAAACAGTGTGGTTCACGTTAAACTCAGCTACAGAGTCAAGCCATACAAAAGTGAGGGTACTGACTTTAGGAGGGCTGACTTTGGCAAGATGGGAGAGTGCCTCAGAAAAGCACTAGCAAACAGGCTAGAAGGAGGTGTGGAGCAACAACGGGAATCATCAAAACTGCCATCACAGAGGCAACAAGCCTTTGTGTGAAGCAAATAAACAAATCAAAATGAAAGAAAAGCACTATGGTTCTCAAAAGAGATGGCTGTGAAAGTCAGGAAGAAAAAGATAGCATTCCGGAAGTATAAGGAAACTCAGAAGGAGCAGGACAGAGAGCTGTACCAGTTAAGGCAGAAGGAAGCAAGGAGGGAAGTCAGAATAGCAAAGGCCCAAACTGAGGAAAAGATAGCCAACTCAGTTAAGAAGGGGGATAAAACCTTTTATAGGTATATCAGTGACCGTAGAAAGACAAAGGGAGGGATAGTGAGGCTGAATAGAATGAACGGTGGGTGGGCAGAGGGGGACAGTGAAAAAGCAGGGATACTGAATGAATATTTCTGCTCAGTATTCACAAAAGAGGAGGGGAGTGCCTAATCCAATTAACAGAAGCACTCTTGATGGGGGTCGATCCCAGTCCTTTCACAGAAGAAAGGGTTCTGCAAGAACTCCTAAACTGAAGGTGGACAAAGCAATGGGGCCTGATGGAATTCACCCCAGAATTCTAAAAAGAATTAAGGAGGAACTAGTGAAACCACTGGCTACTCTTTTTAATAAATCATGGGAGGATGGTGTGGTACCCGAGGACTGGAGGAAGGTGGATGTGATTCCCCTTCACAAAAGTGGGACCAAGACAGAGGCAGGAAACTACAGACCTGTCAGTCTGACCTCTGTAGTAGGGAAAGTGATGGAGTCACTTCTGAAGGAAAGAATAGTTGAGTACCTAGAGGCCAGTGGAGCACAGGACCCAAGGCAGCATGGGTTCACAGCAGGAAGGTCAGACGAATTTAATAGATTTCTTTGACTGGGTGACCAAAGTAGTAGACCAGGGAGGGGCTGTGGACATGGCCTACCTAGACTTTAGCAAGGCATTTGACACAGTCCCACACAAAAGATTAATAGTCAAATTAACCAGCCTGGGAGTGGGTCCCAGGGTGGTAGCCTGGATAAAACATTGGCTGCACAACAGGACACAGAAGGTAACTGTAAATGGAGTCCACTCTGAAGAAAGAGGGGTTACTAGTGGTACCGCAGGGTTCAGTATTGGTTCCAGTCCTTTTTAATGTCTTCATCAGTGACATTGCAGAGGGACTGGAAGGAAAAGTATGCCTTTTTGCAGATGACACAAAGATCTGCAACAGGGTTGATACACAAGGAGGCGTGGAAAGGATGAAAAGGGACTTGGCAAGGTTGGAGGAATGGTCAGAAGTATGGCAGCTAGGATTCAATGCAAAGAAGTGCAAAATAATGCACCTGGGAAACAAGAACCCAGGGGAAGAATACACAATGGGTGGGGAGGTAGTAACAACAACAAAAAAGGAAAGGGACCTGGGGGTAATCATATCAGATGACCTTAAGGTTAGCAAGCAATGTGAGAAGGCAGTAGGGAGGGCTGGGGGTATACTGGGATGTATAGGGTGAGGCATCAGCAGCAGCAGAAAACAGGAAGTTGTTATCCCTCTGTACAGACAGTTGGTGAGACCCCATCTGGAGTACTGTGTCCAGTTCTGGAGACCCCATCTCCGCAAGGACATAGACAGGATAGAGGTAGTCCAGAGGAGGGCAACTAAACTGGTGCAGGGTCTGCAACAGAAGTCAATGAGGAGAGACTAAAGGAGCTTAATATGTATACCCTTGAGGAAAGAAGGAGAGGGGGACATGATAGAAACTTTAAGTACCTCAGTGGAATCAACAAAGTCCAAGAGGGTAGCATCTTTCAGAAAGAGACGGCAAGAACAAGGGGACACAATTTAAAGATAGAAGGAGGGCGGTTCAGGGCAATGAGGAAGTATTATTTCACAGAGAGGGTAGTGGATGCATGGAACAGCCTTCCTGAGGAGGTTGTGGGGTCTAAAACTGTGGGAGAATTCAAGAATGTATGGGACAGACATAAGGCAATTCTTGTGAGGGGTAGGAAGAAATAGGCTGTTGGTTAACTAGGCTCTGCGGCCTATCCTGTAGGTAGCGAAATGGGCAGACTAGATGGGCCAAGCGGTAATTATCTGCCGTCAAAGTCTATGTTTCTATCTATGTTTCTAGTGGTGTTTGTGCTTTGGGTCCTGATTCCGTATATCATACCCTAGATTTTTCATCTTTGGCTGGCTTCAGCTTTAGCGATTAGTGTACTCTCTCCAAAACAAAGCAAGCGCTATTGAGGGGGATGTATCAGTACTTTATTTATGAACGACACAGTGTTCACTCCTTCCCAGTTTTCTGTTACACATATAATCCTGCTGTTATTCCTGCAGCTACTTGCTTCTTGATCTTCCATTCACTCTTCGAAATCCAGTCCAAAAAGAAGAAACATGCTTCTGTATACCAGGTAGATGCAACAAAGGTGACTACCCCAAAAGCTAATGCAAGAATCCAAACGTTGCACTCTGAATGAATGAATCCACACTGAGCTGTGATTTTCAAAGACGTCCTTTTATTAAGGCTCAAACAGCCTAAATTCACTGAGCAGACACAAGCCCAGCACTTTGCGTCTCTGTGAGGATTCTAAGGGGTTAATGAGGAAAAACTGTTGGTAGCTTAAGTCCTCCTTACTAATGATGTCATAATTCCAAACCAACACTCTGATTGGCTGATACAAAAATTCAAACTTAGTCACAACACAACTGCTAAATTAGTATTATACAGAACAAAAAAGTAAAGTAAAATCAATTATATCAACAAAATACATTTACTGTTGAGTTAGACTAAAGGCAATGTCACTGCAAATAAGCATAATTTTATAATCAAGTGCCCGATTAGAGCAACTCACCTTCTTGTTATGTTTTCACTGTCAAGTTCAATACCTTCATCTATCCAAAATAGGGTCCAAAATAAAGTGGACCTAATTGTTAAAGTGACCTATGTTTTTAGTTAACAATTTCAGACAGTTTAGAGTGCATTGTAACATAACAATGACCAGTGTCATATTCAAGATAACAGTTTTAACATTCAACTCATTTTTTTTCAATTCCAAAAATCATTCCTTGCTATACATACCAAACTTATTTGGTTTTGGAGATCATGAATAGAAAACGAAGTGACAGAAAGATAAGAAGTATTTTAGTGTAACCACAGAGACAAGGAGAAAGCAGTTTTATCATTTTCAAATCTGCTTGGAGTCCGATACAAAACATGTTGTGATCACACAACAGGATCGCAGCATTTCCTGGGGATCTGGAGTCTCCTGTAATAATTGATACTTATCTCCCTGGTGATACAATGTACCTGGTGAAATAAAAGGAGATGAACATTAGGGAATTAGTATAATATTAGATCAACTATCAAAACATGAGACCTCATGTTGTCGTGACATGTAATGTCTAAAATTTAGTTAGTGTGGTCATAACTGGCACAAATCTAGAAGGCGATATCAGTTTTCAAAAACAAATGAATACACAATATTGGAGAGGGATGTAAATGAGAGCGGGGGGGAGTTGATTCCTACCCTACAATTGGGGTATGGGCAAAAGGGTTGGGGGTGTGTGTCAGGGAAGAATGAGGAAAAAAGGGAAAGGGGATAGAAGAAGAAGGAAAGAGTTCAAGATTTATAGACATTCAGATTGGAAAAAATACCAGATTCATCGTAAGTGCAGTTTCAGATCTTGCATTTCATTCATTCCTGTAGGATTCACAGTATTAAGTCTAAAGATCCAGTATCCTTCTTTCTTCAACAGCAAGTTCACTCTGTCCCCTCCTTTTTTGCCATATTTAGCTGTCTCAGTGCCCATACATCTCATATTCTTTAGGTCTGAATTACATGCCTCTGCAAAATGCCTCCCTACGGCTTTGTCCATCCTCCTATTCCTAATGTATCCTAAATGTTCTTATATACCTTCCTTGAAGCTCCATACAATCCTCCATGTATATGCAAGATTACAAGTGCACCAAATAATATATGCTGTACAACAAAAATTGTATCACAGCCAAGGAGCTCTTTTATGACTACCCCTTGGTTATTGTTAAATGACTCAAGATTTTTGCCTTCATTCACATACTTGCAAATGTTGCAATGTTTGCATCTGTGCATCCCTGCAGGTCTTTTGGGTATCCATGTTTCGTTGTTAATTCTTGGTACATAGAAGTGGCTATGCATGAGTTTATCCCTTAAGTTGAAAACATTTTAAAAGTGATCCTAGGTTACACGCCCTCTGCCATGCCCACTTCATTCTCTGCCAAGAGTATGTTCCAGTTCTTCCAGACAATATAGATCCTGCTATATTATTGTACTCTGTGCTCAGAGTGCCTGGCCCCTTCCTGTCTCTTCCACCACCATCTGTTCCTTCCTGCACAGTTCTTCCTGTGTGGTATTCCTAACTCTTTGATTTGCTGTTTCCACTGTGTGTATACTATATCCTCTCTCTAGAAAATGCTCCTTCAGTTTCTTAGCTTGAATCTCAAAAGCTGCTTGTTCAGTGCAGTTCTTATGGATTCTTAGCATTTGGCTATAAGGAATTGATTCTTTATATCTGTGTGAATGTGTGCTGTCACTGTGCAGTAGAGAATTGGTGGATGTTTCTTTTCTGTACCCTTTCGTAGTTACCTTTATGGAAAATGAGTCTCCCATCATTGTAATGTGAAGAACTGAAGCAGACTCGATAGACCATAAGTCCTAATCTGCTGGCAAATAGTATGTTAGTATGTAACTACTGTTACATGCAGACGATGCTGTTCTGTTCGTCAGTGACGCTAACCCACTCACCACTGAATGCAAACTCCAGACCAATGTTTCTGCTGTAGAAAGATGGTTTAAAGATGAGAAACTTGACTTCCGGTGATGTAAACGCCTTGTATGGCCGCTTGAGTTTGAAGATCCGCTCCGCCTGGCAATAATCTAATTCATCCTGGCACCCAAATGACCTCAGAAGGGTAAAAAGTCCAAGATTGCCGATATTCATATGGCAACCAGGCAAAAGCTTAAAGAATTTGAAGCCCCAGGTGCCTCCAAGGGGGGCACAACAATGAACGCCAGATTGGCATCAGCTGCCAGACAGGCTGTGACCACGAGCCACCATGGAAAACACCGCACAGCAAGTTGAGTCAGAGGAAGAACCAGAGTTTACTATCACCTCAAAACAGCTCTGCACTCAACTAAACAAAATCGGTGACACGCTGCAACGAATGGAAATGGTGATGGCGGACACTCGGAGAGATCTTCAAGTGGTGGAAAAGAGAGTTGGGGTGGTAGAGTCATGCCTGACTAAATACTGCAATGCCACAGACCTACATAACTCGGCGCTCCTTGATCTCCATCACAAGGAACAAGTGCTTACCCAGAAAATGGAGGAGCTTGAAAATCGCCACAGGCGAAACAATATTAGGATCCACGGGCTCCCAGAAAAAACGGAATCAGGGGATATGTTGGAATTCATGGACAGTTTCTTGAGAGAACTTCTGAGCTGGCCTGATGACTCCCTCTGGGCATCGTATGCACCCACAGGGCTCTAACAGCCCCACCAACAAACCCCAATACCAGACCGAGATCCGTAATTATAGCCTTCCTGGATTTTAGAATAAAAGAAAAAATCCTAAGGATGGCGTGGAATCGCAAAGAAGTTGTTTTCGGTGATCAACGTCTGTATTTTGAGCATGATTTCACCATGACCACTATGCAGAACAGATGAACAATTCTTCAGGTGGTGAAACAACTTAAGCAACTAGGCCTGAAAGCTTACCTGGACTATCCGGCCAAACTCAGAGTGAGAACCCAGGATGGTACGATGAAACTATTTGGAGACATCACGGAGGCTAGAGGCTTTTTGGCAGACCATGGAATCAAAACAAAAGAGCTTCTGGCAAGATTCCCAACACAGGAGTTATGATCTTTGGCCTGGCAGTTGACCTCATGACAGAGACCCCAGAATCAGCAGGCTGGCTTGTGGCAGGACATTCATAAAGCCGCGAAGGCATCTTCCACAGTACCTAGGAGGGGCACAATGGCTGACGAGTCCTGCTCTCCGATCTCCAAGGCTAAAGAAGCCGGCTGAAACACTTAACTGGACTTGGGGTAAAAATTTACAAATATTGTACAAATATACCCTTGGCTGAGGCATCTATTTGTTAGATGTTAGCGAAGGAAAGATTGACCCTCATATTAATTAATTCTAGCCAGAGTAGCATGCGGGGGGAGGGTAAAATAGTCGGGTGGGGGTTGATAGCACGCATAGATATTTTGCAACCACAGAATCTCTGAAACTGCCCATTGAGCCAATACATACGTTGTCCCTCGGTACATGGGGTGTAAGGTTAAATGGCTCAGCGTTTGTAAAACACATGTAATAGCAACTTCTACTATTGTGGGAGATGCATGAAGGGCTAATGCTGTATGGCTCTGAGCAAAACAAATTGCAGTAGCAGAGGGGAAAGATGGGGAGGAACGGGTTTACACCTACTCCTGCTCCCCCAGACAGCCCTGTATGCTCATCCTGCCATGTATCAGGTAGGTTCTGATACAAGGACAAGGCGAGGCCTTGGTCTTGAATGCAGACCCCCACTCCAGACTCTGCCCTACACCTGCACATATATCAATTCCACTGCGGAGCGGGTTATGTATTGCTATACTATAACTCAGCACCTCAACATACATTTAGTTTCCACTTAAGCGAACAGATGCTTGCTTTTGACCCTACTGACTGCTGAAATAGACAGCAGTCAGCGAAGGAAATTCTTATATGGATTCTCAAGTGCCTTGCAACTGTTCCACCTAAAGAGAGGCACAGTATAGGGCTTTGTTTTTCTATCTTACATCTTAATTTTCACCTTGAAGTATACAGAAACGATGTTAAAAATTAAAAACACTGCACAGCATAGGATAATGGCTGGTGCACTTAAAGAACTGTATATAGTTGTGTTTGAGAAGGAATATATTTGCTGTTTTTTTGTGGTTATAAATTTAAAGTGTGTGATGGGGATCAATATCATGGGGGGGAGGTTCAGGGGATCAGACCAAACCAAACTTCTGGCTGGTTGAAAATGGTTGAAATTCAGGTAACCTCTCATAATGTAAAAGGGTTGAGTGAACTAAATGATCTTAAATGAGACTTAGCCCTACTTCAAGAAACTCACCCCACACAAATAGAACACACCAAATTGAAAAAATACTGGGTGGGACAGGTATATGCCTCACACAATCAGAACCAACTGCATAAACTGGGAGTAGCCATATTAACAAGGAAAAACTTGCCACTCCAGGTACATAGGGTGAGGTCTAATCCCGACGGCAGATTCATTTACCTGGAGGGGGAACTAGGGGCACACCAGTGCAGTATTTTAAACATTTATGCTCCTAATGAAGAGAACCTTGGACCAGAGTTTTTAACAAAAGTGTTGTCAGAAATGGCAGTTGCTAATCCTGGCCTAGTGATTGTGGGAGGAGATTTCAATACAACACTTTGCACATAGCTTGATAAATCAGGCACTCAGCCTGGTAGGCGTTCTAAAGCTTCCGCAACCTTGCATAGGCTACTTTATGAATATGGTTTGATGGACGCATGGTATTTTGCTCACCCCTCAGCGAGGTACTACACCTTTTACTCCCCTAGGCACTCCAGATACACTAGGATAGACTTATTACTGTTTCCAAATAGTTGGGCCTGGGCACTAGACTCAGTTCAAATTGTCAGCTTTAGCCTATCTGATCATGCCCCAGTGTCAATGAGGCTGGCCCTGGACACATCATGTTGTAGTCCCTCCTGGAAGCTAAACCTTGGTCTAATAAATAGGGAAGACTTTAAGTTAATGGTCAAAGAAGAAATCAAACAAATTCAGTCCCTAAATATACCAACGGACACATCTTCCTCAGTGCACTGGGATGCACTGAAGGCTTATCTTTGGGGCAACATCATCTCCTACGCCACCAAGGTCAACAGGGAAAGAAAGGAAGCCCAGAGGGGGTTGGAGAGGAAGATCTTTGATCTGGAATCCCAACATAAAAATCAAGGTACAGAGGAACAAAAAAAGAGTTGGACACGGCTAGAAAAAAACTGGCCTGGATATTGAATAATAGAATAGAGGCTAGGTTCTGTTACGCTAGGCAATGATTCTATGAGAAGGGCAATAGAGCCGGGAAGTTGCTTGCAGCACAGTTGCGCAGGGAAGCAGCTTCTAGGGCAGTTTTAAAGCTCAGGCAAGAAGCCAATGGCAATATGGTTACATCGCAGTCCGATGTTACTAATTGCTTTGCGGGCTTTTATCAAAAGCTATATACAGCAGAGAGAGGCCCTAACCATGAGGCGGACATCGCGCGATATTTGGCGAAGATCCCTCTCCCAGCTCTTAGCCCAACACAAACTGAATCATTGGGATTACCCATTACCATGCAGGAATTTAAAAATCAAATTTCTCACCTCAAACAAGCTAGGGCTCCTGGGCCGGACGGCTACCCAGACGAACTTTATAAGTCCTTTCAAACAGACCTTCTCCCCCGGTTACTTGAAACATTCAATGCCATCCTTAGGCTAAATCACTCTGTTCCCTCATCCTGGAATTACGCACAAATTTCAGTACTACTCAAACCTGGTAAAGCACCCACGGAGTGCATTTCACACTGGCCTATCTCCCTTCTGAATACAGACTTAAAAATCTTTACAGGTATTTTGGCCCAAAGATTACAAACAGTCATTAAAGACCTGGTGCACCCAGACCAAACAGGGTTCATATCTGGAAGACTTCTGCAAGATAATATCAGATGTCTACTTAATATTATCTCGTCATAAAAGGGGACTCCATTATTTCAAATGGCAGTGAGTATCGACGCCGAGAAGGCGTTTGACAGGGTGGACTGGAGCTTCTTACAAGCTGTGTTAAAAAAATTTAACTTAGGGGATAATTTCACTGGGGCCGTCTCTGCATTATACGCCCAGCCAGAAGCCACGATTAAAGTAAACGGATGTGCCTCATCCAGATTTCACTTTACACCGAGGGACCCATCAGGACTATCCCCTATCACCCCTACTATTTGCCCTGTCCCTGGAGCCCCTAGCTGTACAAATTTGATGCCACCCTCAGATCAAGGAAATTACAGTAGGTTCCCAAGCCCATAAGATATCATTATATGCAGATGACACCGTGATCTACCTGGGAGACCCAGTTAACTCCTTGCATTCCTTAACTGAGACCCTAAACCAATTCCAAACACTGGCTGGTTATAAAATTAATCCTTCTAAATCAAAAGCCATATGGATTAGTGGTAGACCCCCCTCCCCCCCGGAGTTCCACTCCCAGTTTCAATTTACCTGGGTGGCACATAATACCATCAAATACCTGGGAATTAGAGTAACGGCAGACATGACACAACTCTTCCCTATTAATTACCTCAGGCTACTAGACTCCTTAAAACAAGACATGGCTTGATGGAAGCTTCTCCCCTTGACCCTGTTGGGTAGGGTGCACACAATTAAAATGAACGTCCTTCCCCGTTTGCTCTTTCTCTTTCTCTTTCAAACCCTCCCAGTGTCTCTTCCACCCTCTTTTAAGAAAGACCTAGACACCATACTTACCCACTTCTTGTGGAATGGGAAAAGACCTAGACTAAATAGAACACTGCTTCACACACCAAAAGAGCTAGGAGGATTAGGCCTCCCAGACATTAACAATTATTATCTGGTGGCGCAGGCCCCATGGCAATATTCTTGGATGAAGCAATGTGTAGAGACAAGGTGGTACACTATGGAGTTAGAACAGGCACCAGACTTTCGTTTGTGGACTCTGCCTACGGCCTCAATCTCTCCAAAAATACTTAGTAAGATTGTAAACCCCTGGACGAGACACACCCTAGGAGTCTTGTTGCAATTACACAAGGGACTGCGGGTCCTGGGAGGGGTAGGCCCTTTAGCCCTCATTCGGCATCACGATTCCTTTGGTCCCCCAAGATTGGACCCGGGGTATAGATTTTGGGAGGGCAAAGGCCACACTAGATTTTCTTATCTCCTGTACCAAGGTACATGTATTACCTTCCAACAGCCAGTGTTAAAATATGGCTTGCGACGTGAAGATAATTTTCATTTTTTGCAGGTCAGGCACTTCATCCAGCAGCCTCCTCCCCACACCTACAACAGCTGCAAAGACCATTGGTAGACCTGGAACAATTATTTTTTAGCTGGATCACTCTGAGAGCTAAAATGCACCCCATCTCCCAAGTTTATCAGTTATTGAGCACTCGACAATCCGAGCAGGTTAATTCAATATGGCTTAGATGGGAAAGAGATTCCAACCAACAGACTGTCCCTTTAGTTTATCAGGCAGCCTTAAATCTGAGCTGGCATATCACTGCTTCTCCCTCTTGGGGTGAGTACCATTGGAAAGTATTGACAAGATTTTTCAGGACGCCAGTAATCACTCAGCATTATGACCCTAATCATTCTGACCTATGCTGGAAGGGCTGGAGGGGGGTAGGGTCCCACTTTCATATCTTCTGGGACTGCCCTGGGGTTAGGCCTTTTTGGCAACAAGTTCATGATGGTATCCAGAAGGTGTTGAGGGTGTCTCTCTCTCTTGGGGTCCTTTCTTAACATGTGTCTTGGCCTTTTTGGTAGGGACCATCTAAAACTCTCCAAAGTACAGAGGAAACTATATCATTTCCTCCAACTGGCAGCCCTAAAAAGCATTACAGTTAACTGGCTAATAGTGACCCCCTCAAGTATTAGGACATGGATAAGCAAAATACAAGAGTTGGAAGAGATGGAAAAGATGACAGCCACCCTTAGACTTCTTATAGAAAACTTCCAAGAGACCTGGAGACAGTGGCACTTGAGAGAGGCTTCAATGAAACAGACAGAGAAGGTCCCAGGCTGAGCATCAGGCAGCAGTTTCGAATCTGATGAAAGCCATCCACTGAATATCATTCAGTAACACCCTCCCCACTCTTATTTTAATCTTTATCATTATAATAGTAACATCGGGGAAAATATTATTATGCACCCCAAATTGACAAAAGACTCATCACACACATAGTTATAATTATACCTTTATTAAAGTTTTAGTTTAAGATTATATTAGAAGTTCAATGCAGTAACAGGTTTGGATGTCCTCTATGACAGATGGGCTCAGCCCATACTCAGAGTCCTTTTGAGTGTACAAGCCCTTGGGATAATCAACTTAATGTTGGGGTCTCCTTAGCCTATTTAGTTAAGGTAGGGGCTCCTTTTTTAACAGTATTGTCCGGAAGGGCTCATAGTTGTTATAACATCCTTCTCTTTTAGTTCCAGGCAATGGACCGCTTGGCAATCTGTCCTTCAACAGCTCGTCTCTTGTAGAAATGAAAAGAGAAGAAGAAGAAAAATATAAAGATTGAATAAGAAGAGTCGATCATGGACACACATAAGAGTTTGGTTACCCTCCGGCTGTTCCTTATATATTGGACTCTGTATTTTTTATTTTAAAATCAGTTATAGAGATGGACATTCAGTAGTCTAAATTTTACATGGAAGTGTACCAACAATTTGAACTCATGTTGTTGTATTCTATGTGCACTAATAAAAATATTGGTAACAAAAAAAAGATGAGAAACTTGCGATGAATTATACAAAGACTGAAATAATGATATTCTCCACTGCCCAAAATCGGAACAAAACTCACCTTCTTCCAATCTCTATTGAGGCTGGCTATCCACTGGAGCTTGTCCAAAATTTCAAATACCTGGGGATCACGTTAGATAGCACAATGTCCTTCAACTGCCACATTGACAAAGTCACTAAGGACGTTAATACATGCATTGGACTGCTGCACAGGCACAAGCATAGGCTAACCCCCGAGGCCCTCAAACTAGCTGTGCAAAGTTCCCTGGTGACCCTCATTGACTACGGGCTGGTAATATATGGTTCAGCTACAGATACTGCCCTTCGCTGCATAAAAGTAGCATAAAATAAAGCCTATCGACTTGTTACAGGAGCCACATGAATGACGCGCATGTGTGACCTGTATGCCCAGACTCACTGGTTCCAGTTCTCTGGCAGACTTCTGTACCAATCCTGTTTACTGGAGAAAAAAAGTTAGTCTAGGCCTGGTACCCACCAGGGTTCAGAATCTTCTTTCCCTTAACAATAACCATCGCTTCACTCAAAGTTCGGATAGCCAGATACTTAAAATTCTCCACTGTCGCACCTCCCTGGGACAAAGGTCCTTTGTCTTCTGTGCCCCTAGATGGCTAAACTCTCTACACACTGATATTTCTTCGCAAACTTCAATCAGTCCCTTTAAAAGAAAACTGAGAAAACAACTAATAGCGAATGCCAGCTGTGACTGCTTCCAATAACTTCTTATGAGCGTTCCTCTGGCCTCCACCCAGACCTTATGCCAGTCCACTCCTACATTGCCTTCTATTAAACCTTTCTTATCTCCTATCGGTGCCACTCTGCCTGGTATGTACTCACTTCTGCTCCTATTTCCCATTAGCACTCTTTCCTTGCCTGCCATCCTCCTACCAGCCTCAAACCATTCCACCCTTCCACTTCTAACTCCTCTGTTCATCTTTCCCCCCTTCCTCCAGCAGGCCCTGTAACCTGTACCCTACCCTCTGCCACCACCCTCTGACTCTGTTCTGCTCCTCCCATTCACTCCTTGCTCTGGACTGTTTCCTGTCATCCTTCTGCCCCAAGTTTCTGTCTCTCTCTTTCTTTTTTTCATATATCCTTAGAAACAACACCCAAGTTATTGTACCAGACTCCAGCTATACGACATAGCCTTTGTATAATTGCCTAAGCTACTGTAACTGACTCTGGCTACTTGTACATAGCCTACGTTCTTGTACTAAGACTGTGACTTTACTACTTATTACCATTCCCTGTACAATTGTGTTGTTAACTGCTTATTTGTTTAATGTTCTTATTCTTGTTTGCACTGCCGTGGAACCCATTTAATGAGCTTATCCTCAAAGGTATTAATCCAAGATCGCAAATAAATAAAAAGAAAAGAAAATAAATGTGTTCTTTGCACAAAGTACATGAGAATTTTATGTTCCTGTTGTTCTTATTAAGCCATTTCACAAATTGCCAAGCACTTTCCTCACTACCCTTCCAAACATATAGACAATTGTCTATGTAACAATACTGTTGCACTGTATTTTCAAAATAGGGATTATTGTTGCGGTTTGGGATTTTTTGAAGTTCCCAAAATACCATAAACAGGTTTGCGTACACTGATAACATTACTGCACCCATAGTGGTACCACATGCTTGCAGATAATATTTCTCATCAAAAGTGAAAGCATTGTGTGACAATACAAAATGAAGTGCCTTCATTAAAAAATCTATAGGTGTTACTGCACTATACTCACTATTATCCAAGAAAAATTTGCATGCCTTTTACCATCCTCATGTTTGATTGAGGTATATAGGGCCTCTACATCTATAGCAAGCTAGATGTAGTCCTCCTACCAATCTAAACAAGTGACCGTCCCTATAGTGTCCCCTGTGTCTTTAAGAAAGGATGGGAACTGTTGTACTAGTCTCTGCAAAAAATGATTAATAAAAATTCCTAAATTTCCTGTGAGTGACTCATTACCAGATATGGCAAGTTGTCCTGGTGGGACTGCTAGATTTTTATGTGCCTTAGGCAGGCCGTACAATGTTGGTATACGTGGGTTCTCATTCCAGATAAATTTATATTCTTCTGTGGAAATATCCCCTATCTCCACTGCTTCCTGTAACAAAGATGCAAGTTCTTTTCTAAATGTGAAAGTTGGGTTCCCTGCAAGAAGTATTTAGTTTTCACCTGATAACAAAAGCTTGAGCACCATATACCATCACCTGGTAAAATAATTGGTAAAAAAAAAAAAAAAATTTCTATATTGTAGTATGTCCATGACAACAACATTGCCTCCCTTGTCTGCAGGTTTACTAATCAAATCTTTCATCTTAATGAGTTCATTTAGCGCCTGCTTTTCGAGGAGCTCGATGCTGTGCCCAGAGGTACGATTTTCATTTAGCAAATCCTTAACTTGTTTTAATACAGTTTTTTCATATGTTGCAATTAGGTTATTAAGTGCAGCAGGACAACATTTGGATTTACCTTTAAATGCCTTGTTTTCTAAACTTTTTAAACTCAGACATACCATCACTTAAAACATGTGTCTCCTGTTCATCAATTAGTTCTAGGAAAGCACTCAAATTCTCCCTGTCTAAGGAATCCATAATTTCTTCATTCCAGTCTGTGGTCTCTTAAGCACCCATGTACAAATCCTGTGTTTCTTCAGTAGATGTATATACACTTTCATCTTGCCTGCTGAATCCCACGTTGTTCCTAATATTTTTTCCTTTTTCAAAAAAGTAGAAGAGCAACCAGAAGGGGTAAAACCGGACACACCAAATTAAAATATAACATGAACCTTGCAGGACTAAAAGAAGAAAAGTTACAAGTCCTAAATCTTTCTAAAAAATACTAACAGAGAAACAAGTATCTTTATTACAAAAAGGATTGAATTACTCCCCACCCCCAGATTTGTGACTTTGACGTACGTGTTGATCTCTTCCATTTTGGGGGGAAATTTTATTAAAATACTATTTTTTTTAAAAGTGAAGAAAGAGTGAAGAAATTATGGATTCCTTAGGGGAAATCTGAGTGCTTTCCTAAAACTAACTGATGAACAGGTGGCACATGTTGTAAGTGATGATACTGTATGTCTGAGTTTAACCAGCTTAGAAAAAAGGCATTTAAAGGTAAATCAGAATTTTGTCCTGCTGTATTTAATAACTTAGTTGAGGCATATAAAAAAAACTGTATTAAAACAAGTTAAGGATTTCCTAAATGAAAATCGTACCTCTGGGCACAACATCCACCTTCCCAAATAGCAGGCACTAAATGAACTCATTGAGATGAAATATTTGATTAGTAAACCTGCAGACAAGGGAGGCAATGTTGTGGTCATGGACATACTACACTATAGAAATATGGTGATTAAACTTTTGTTATCAGGTGAAAACTGTATACCTCTTGCAGGGAACCCAGCTTTCACATTTAGAAAATAACGTGCATCTCTGTTACAGGAAGCAGGGAAGATAGGGGACATTTCCTCAGAATAATATAAATGTATCTGGAATGAGAACCCCATTATGTCAACATTGTATGCCCTGCCTAAGGTACATAAAAATCTAGCGGACCCACCAGGATGACCCATCGTTTCTGGTAATGAGTCACTCACATAAAATTTAGGAATTTTAATTAACCACTTTTTGCAGAGACTAGTACCAGAACTCCCATCCTTTCTTAAAGACACAGGGGAACCATAGGGAAGGTCATAAGTTTAGAATGGCAGGAGGATTACATCTGGTTCACTGTAGATGTAGAGGCCCTATAAAGCTCAATCAAACATGAGGATGGACTGTATTGAGAGAATGGTGCATGACATGCAAATTCTAATTCATATAGGGACAAGTGACCTATCTAGTAGGTCTGTGGAAGACACTAAGCAGAACTTATCAAAACTGGGAGAAACATTTGCTTCCCTTTCATCCAGCATCTCCTTCTCTGAGGTTCTGCCTGTGTTGGAAAAGTAAACCAACAGGTAGAAAATCAGAGAAAAGGATATAGGCGAGCTTAATACCTGGCTTAAAGACTGGTGCCAGGACAAAGGGCATGGCTACATCGGGAAATGGCAGAACTTCTGGGAAAGGCAGTATAGCGCAGTGGTTTAAGGCTCTGAGCTGCAAATCTGGTGACATCCTGCAGACCAGACCTGGGTTTGAATCCCACAGCTTCCACTTGCATACTGTGTGATCCTAAGCAAGTCACTTAACTTCCCTGTGCTCCCAGGTCGCTCCTGTAAAAAAAGCTTTCAGCTTAATGTGCTACTCCTGGTTAAACAACTAAATAAAAAAAAAAAAAGATTCGATGGACTGCACATTACAAAGGAGGGAACATAAGCTTTTGAACAAAGGTTGACGTCTTCATCAGCCATTTAAACTAGTAGGAGGGGAAGGGTCACCAGCACTCATCGTATCATATGAGCCAGCGGTTGCTCCTTCCCTGTTATCAGATACTTGGTCAGCATCAGGACACTGCATCACAATCACCACTTGTGACTTAAGTTGCAATATTCCACAACAGGAATCCAAGTGCATTAGACACGGAAATCTCAAAATGGGGATGTCAGTGGGCTTGTGTCCTAGTGTCACTTTTAAATGTGCTCCCAACTTAAGGGATAAACTTGTGTATAACCACTTCTATGTACCAAGAAATAACAACAAAACATGGATACCCAAAAGACCTGTAGGGATGCACAGATGCAAACGCTGCAACATTTGCAAGTATGTGAATGAAGGCAAATATCTTGAGTCATTTAACAATAACCAAGGGGTAGTCATAAAAGATCTTATTGCCTGTGATGCAATTTTTGTTGTATATATTATTTGGTGCACTTGTAATCTTGCACATATAGGGAGGACTGTTCGGAGCTTCAAGGAAGGTATATAAGAACATTTAGGATACATTAGGAATAGGAGGTTGGACAAAGCCGTAGGGAGGCATTTTGCAGAGGCACATAATTCAGACCCAAAGAATATGAGATGTATGGGCACTGAGACAGTAAAATGTGGCAGAAAAGGAGGGGAAAGTGTGAACTTGCTGCTGAAGAAAGAAGGATACTGGATCTTTAGACTTAATACTGTGAATCCTACAGGAATGAATGAAATGCAAGATCTGAAACCGCACATACGATGAATCTGGTATTTTTTCCAATCTGAATGTCTGTAAATCTTGAACTCTTTCCTTCTCCTTCCATCCCCCTTTCCCTTTTTCCACATTCCTCCTTGACACACACCCCCCGCTCATACCCCGATTGAAGGGTTGGAATAAATCCCCCCCAGCTCTCATTTACATCCCTCTCCATTATTGTGTACTAATTTGTTTTTGAAAACTGATATCACCTTCTAGATTTGTGCCAGTTATGACCCCACTAACTAAATTTTAGACATTATATGTCACAACAACATGAGGTCTCATGTTTTGATAGTTGATCTAATATTTTACTAATTCCCTAATGTTCATCTCCTTTTATTATCCAGGTACATTGTATCACCAATAAGTACCGATTATTACAGGAGGCTCCAAATCCCCAGGAAATGCAGTGATCCTGTTGTGTGATCACAGCATCTTGTGTATCAGACTCCAAGCAGATTTGAAAATGGTAAAACTGCTTTCTCATTGTCTCTATGATTACACTACACTGCTTTATTTATTTGTATTTATTTATTGAGTTCTTGGATAATACTTGTGAGCGTATGCTTGTTGAAAGGTTCCACGTCAGATACATTAGACAACAAGGTACTATACTGTGCATAAATATACAAATACTGAGACAAATATTCATGGAGGTTACAGAAAACAAACATAAAGCACTAGCTATGCTGAGGCATTGTACAATGTATGCCCATGTCAAGAAGATAAGCAGACAAGTACAGGGAAGGATACAATTGGAGTGGGAGACCTAAGTGAGCAGAGCACACAGGACAGGGAGGGAGGAGGGTAGGGTGAGGTCCAGGGGCAAGAGGCAGAGCCAGGGGGGTAGGGAGGTGGGTGAAGTGCTGTGGTTTGACTAGCCTGTCAAGACAGAGGCAAAGGTAAGTGCTAGAGGCAGATTGTTGCTGATGGCTGAGCCTTAGCTGGGGCACATGCAGCTACTCATATCAAAGAGGTGCTGGTGCAGTCTACGTTTAATAGAGCCAATTGTTGAGGAGCCAGAGATGTCAGGGGGCAGTGCATTTACCCAGAGGGGTGCACGGTGTGAGAATGCACACTGTGCCATGGTAGTGCGGCATCTGGGCACTTGGAAAATTTGAGTGG